>JAKWJD010001756.1:7255335-7967363 GCA_027705065.1 Solanum peruvianum | reverse complement strand
TTATTTATATTATATTATATCGAAGATCATACTTACAATAGAAAATAAAAGATTTGTAAAAACATAACATAAAAATAAAAATATAAATTTACAAGAAATCATAATGTCATTAGTAATTTGATGTGTTACTTATATTTTCGATTTTATATAGATTATCATAGTGTAACAAAATATTGAATTTTCAAGAATACATTAAGTGTCAAATTATAAAAATGTATACAAGAGTTAAATCAATATTTGCCCCTAAAACATGCCTAGCAGTGAAAGAGTGTTATAAGGTTAAGTTAATAGTATTGTAGTCATCACTTAAAAAAAATTAATGTATTATAATAATATAAGAATCTAAAAATAACTCCTTCTTAAATATGGAAAATTTAAAAATGTATGATATAATATAAGCATTCAAAAGTTAACTCCC
Organism: Solanum peruvianum; assembly: GCA_027705065.1. Classification (NCBI taxonomy): domain Eukaryota; kingdom Viridiplantae; phylum Streptophyta; class Magnoliopsida; order Solanales; family Solanaceae; genus Solanum; species Solanum peruvianum. The sequence goes on along the minus strand of JAKWJD010001756.1, from coordinate 7,966,945 downwards.
TCTTAATATGAAAAAATTAAGATAAATTATATTTGTTTTAAATAATTATAAGTAAATACATTTTACTATAGCAAAACTATAAAAAATATATATAAATGTACATCTTATTTATAATATCATAAAGAAAAGTAATATGCTATTGGCAGAATTAAATGTGAGAATCAGAAGAAGTTCTTGTTTACAATAATTTTGAGATGATGAAGAAATATAATTTTTTAGTTTTAATACAATTACTATGATAAAGAGGAAAAAATGATTTAAATTTGAGCTTTTATAATATGATACTGCAAATTTTTTCTTTAGTCTTTTCATTAAATAATTTATTATTAATTAAAAAGTATAGCAAAATTAATTAAATTAATAGTTATCTCTAATACGTGTTTGCAGCAGTGGAAATATTTAATAACGTTAAACTAATTAGTATTGTAGTCATCAATAAAAAAAATTGATGTATGATGTATATTAACTTTTGAAAAGATAACACCTTCTCAATGTGGAAAATTTAAGATATATTATTTTTGTTTTAAATCATTATATGTTAAATACATATTAATCACATTTGCACATTTATTATAATGTAAATAAAATTTTATTTTGTGTTTGATCATATTATAGATATGTTATTGGTTGAAATAAATGAGAGACTCTAACCGATATGTTATTGGTTGAATTAAATGAGGGATTCTCAAGTTTTTTTTAAAAATAATTAAGAGACGTTAAAGAAACTGTGTTTTTTTTAGTTTTAATATAATTATTGTGATAAAGCGGAAATTATGATTTGATTTTGAGCTTTTATAATATGAAACTCAAAATCTGTTCTACATTCTTTTTATGAAATGATTTATTTAACAATTAATAGTTTTAAAAATACTAAAAAGACAAATTAAGTATTCTAGGAAATTTTTTTTAATATAAGAAACCATATCATACATTTTTAAGGGCAACAATATGTAATAGCTATGAACAATACTTCATGAGTACTATTATATCTCTCACGTTTCACCCATAAAGGAATTCAAAATATTAATTAAAAAGAAATAAACATATATACACAAAAAAAAAATCGTAAAACTTTTTGGGGCATTTCTTTGCCCGAGAATGAAAGAGTCAAAGGTGTTAAAGTTCCTTACTCTGAAACAAGACTCATTAAGTGTTCATGAGGAAGGGTTGAAATTCACCCAACTGTCCCGCTATTCTCCGGCGATGGTTAAGGATATGAGTAGAAGAAGGAGCTTGTTTATTGTGGCTTGGGTCGTGTGTCAAGAAAAGAGGGCAGAGCTGCAATGATGATCAATGACATGGACATATCCCGATTGATGATTTGTGTGCAAAAAGTTGTAGACGGGAAGCTGAGGGAAAGAGAAGATCACAGAAACAAGAAAGCTAATACTGTGAATGAGTCTGGGTAGCAGAAGGTGGTTCAAATCGGCCACAGTTCTAGAAACAAAAGCGGCCTGCATTATCATGTGCTAGTGCTCCTGCACCTAAAAACAGAGGTGAGCATCATGGCCAAAATTCGCAGAACTACATAGCTAGGATAGCTTAGTCTCAAGGAAGCATAAAACAAGGAAGTAGTTGGGCTCCTGCATGTGCTAAGTGTGGTAGAACCCACCCAAGTAAATATCGTGATAGCAGGGAAGTTGCTTCAAGTGTGTCAAGATGGTAACTTCATGAGAGAGAGTGACTTACGAACAGGCAGGTTGAAAATCTGGGCTACAGACCCAATCTTCATCAGTTGCTGCACCATACAGGGCTTCAGCTAGAGAAGCCAATTCTGGTACTGGAGGAGGGGCAAACCGCCTATATGCAATCACTAGACTCCAAGAGCAAGAGAACTTGTTAGATGTTGTCACATGTATGATCAAATTCTTTAATTTTGATGTTTATGCTTTATTATACCAAGGAGCATGTTTATATTTTGTAACTCCTTATGTTGAAAAGAAATTTTGTGAACCATTCTATATTTATGCCTATATTGGAGAGTCCATTCTAGCGGAAATAATCTGTCGTGATTGTTCTAATTCTATGAATCTCAAGAACATCATGAATGATCTAGTAGAGTTAGACATGGTAGATTTTGATGTCAAACTAGGTATTGAGTGACTTCATGCGTGTATGCATAATAGACTGTAGAAATCGAGGGATCAAGTTTCATATTCCTAATGAGCCAGTTATGAATTAAAGTAGTTGTTCTGGAGTGCCTAAGGGTCGCTTTATTTCATACCTTAATGCGAGAAAGTTATTTTCAATGGGATGTATTTATCACTTTGTCCGTGTTAATGACAAAGGTGCTGAGGTACCTTCCCTTTAATCAGTTCGTATAGTAAAAGAGTTTCGAGAAGTTTTTCCTGATGATCTTTCAAGAGTCCATCTTGAGATAGAAATAGACTTCAACATAGAATTCATTCAAAATATTCATCCTACATCTATTCTTCCATATATCATGACACCAACAGAGTTAAAAGAGTTTAAAGAACAGCTGAAACATCTTTAGATAAAGGATTTATTTGACTAAGTGTCACCTTTGGGCTCTTTGGTCTTATTTGTAAGGAATAAAGATGGTTCCCTTAGGACGTGTATAGACTACTTCCAATTGAATAAGGTTGCCATCAATAATAAGCATTTCCTTCCAGGATAGATTATTTTTGACTAACATCAGGGTGCCACCTGTTTCTCAAAAATTGATCTCAGATCTTGCTACCGTCAGTTAAGAGTTAGAGAATGTGACATTCAAAAGACAACCTTTAGAACAAGATACGTGCATTATGAATTATTGGTTGTGTATTTTGGGTTGACCAATGCACCAGGAGCGTTCATGTATCTTCTGTATTCTTCAAGCTTTATTTAGATATGTTTGTTATCGTCTTCATTGACTACATACTAATCTTTTAAAGTAATGAAGAAGATGATGCTAGTTACCTCAGAATAGTATTTCAAACTTTGAAAGAAAAGGAGTTGTATGTCTAGTTCTCCAAGTGTGAGTTTGTGCTTAAGTGTGTGGCAATCTTGGGCCACATAAATTCCGGTGTGATGAGATTAGAGTTGATACCCAAAAGATAGAGTAGTTCAGCGGTGGCCTAGACCCACATCTCCAACCAATGTTAGGAGTTTCTTGGGTTTGGATTGCTAGTATAGAAGATTTATTGAGGGTTTTTCATCTATCTCGTCTACTTCGACAAAGTTGAATTAGAAGATAGTTAAATTTCAATGATCTGAAGCTTGTTAGAAAAGCTTTCAGGAGTTCAAGAAGAAGTTTACTTCTGCTCCATTTTGACCTTACCTGTAGCGACCCAATCCGAGAGGTACTACAAGTTGACAAGAAACTCAATTAATACTTGCGACATTAAAAGAGATTAAAATAGAGCATACTAATTTACACGGACACTCCCCATGCTGCGGTTCCCTCCTGTCCGTTCCTGGGTTAGGTTAGGGAACATCCGAGCGATTGCCTTCGTGGATCCAAACGCGCTCACAAGGCGCACGATATTTAGTTGATGGATTATGTTCATAATGAATAATTTAGTTAAGGATATGCATTTTTCCTATTTAAATATTTATTTTAAATCGGAATTGATATGACATAGAATTTTAGCTTATGACAAAAAATCCTCCAAAAAACTGTTAAGAAAATCTGACGACCTTATCATACATATATTATCCTCACTATTAAGGATGAAATAACAAGAATATTACCAACTTCCGAGTGCCAAAATCAGTCGGTTCATGCTTCACGGGTTTACACACCCCAAAATATAAAAATATGTTGTTGTACTTATATTAGAACCCATGGTGACATGACCAAATCAGCCCTCAAAATATCATGTAAATATACAACACTTAGATCATGTACAAGTACCAAGGTTTGTACAAAATGTATATATGCCTATATGCAAGTGTGATGTTTTTAATGCTTTCAAAATCTCAATCTTCAATGACCAACTTGAAGTGTCCTCTTGAACATTCCCTATGATACAAACAAATATCACTAAGCATAAAGCTTAGTGGTGTAAAAACTATAGAACCGACGCCCTTAGATTCATCAACTCATCATTCTCAAGTCAAGGACAACATAATTGAAATATAATCAGTAAATCAATTAAACAATAGAGTATAAAGTTTGATTATTGAAGCTTCAGATGTCAATAGTGTTCATAGCACAATTTTCCAAATTGTTCAATAACATGACTCGCCCAATATATACATCATGTCGTTACACAAGGTACAAATAGGTATAAAGAAGGGTCGACTCCCTATATCAAGAAGGGTCAAAGACCAATAAACAAGAGAACCAAGAACCATATTTAAAGTCATTTTCTAGTTCGTACATAAAATGGACAACTCCCATACGTAAGACGAACTAAAATTCAGTGTCATCGAAAAATTATCCGAATCAAGAGGCATGCCAATAGTGACAAAGTCACAGCCAAAAAAAGGACTAAAACAAAACTGGAATGCGAAGTGATCAAACAATCCGTACAAGTAGGCAAGTTACACACGAGTATTTAATATTTTAAACGATAGCAACACAACAATGCAAAGTAACAAGAGGCAACCAATGCACCAATATAAATTTCACATATACAGCAGTTAATAATAGTACAAGTACAATTTTATACACAAACCTCAGTTCTTTAGACAAGAAACTGTCCAACACCACTTCAAGAGTTCAAACCATAGTCCCACAAACGTCTCAAGGTCTTCAACTTGTTCACCGGTATATATAACCTTTAAAATACAATTATATAACTTATTTAATTTCTAGTATCTCAATAATGTTGAAACTAAAAAAGGATAGTCATTACAAGTATGCTTAACCTTTACAAATACGACTATGGTAACAGAACAGTGATTTTGGCAAGCATAATCTCTCATGTCGCAACTAAGATTTGAAAGTGAAAATCGATAAACTGACTTGATATCCTTCGTAAAAGATGTAGGTACATATTTCATGATTGCAAATAACAAAGAATCACCTCAAAATATATTTTGCACAAAAATATATAATCAAAACCCTAACAATTGAATAGACAAGATTTCTAATTCGAGTAGCTGGACAAAACTTGTCCTATGTTGTGTCTCATATTTCAAATCCATAACCTCAAACTTTGATCTTTCAATAAAAGTAAGAGTTGTAGAACTATGAAATATCATTCCAAGTCATATTTACTTACTGCAAACTAAGTTCTATTGAAATAGATATGCATTAATTACGAAGCACTATCTAGTTCAGAAGAACATTTCGTCACTTACCAAAAGGAAGTGTGTCTGTGTTGGATTCAAGACAAAAGAATCTAGATTTTTTCTTGATTTTAAAGAAATGCTCTTTGGATAGTATTATAAGGTTTCTATACTTCAAGTCATACTAAATTCACAGGCGGATGTTTAAAATATATACCTACACATATTATCCTAATCATATGGACAAATGTCACCACAAGGTATTGCCCATATAATTATGTGCTGCCTAAATTGCATACATATATTCCTATATATATACACACTTTATGCCATAAATTTCAACTTACTTGTAATTCTAATTAATCAATTTGCATAAATACCCCCATAAGATACCTTAATTTACGATAAAAAATTATAGTAAGCATATTTTCAATTATAAAAAATATATAAGTTCCCAAATGAGAATAAAACACATTATAGTAACTAAGCAATGGTGTATTTAAATGAAAATCTTGGTATAACATTTTAAGGTGTTACATTACCAAAGGTACTAAAGGTTTTGTGTAGTATTGTGATTCTTCTAGTGTTGGGTTGGGCAGTGTTCTAATGTAAAATGATAAAGTTCTAGCTTATGCCTCCAGGGAGTGGAAGGTTCATGAGAATAATTACCCAACCCATGACTTAGAGTTTGATGTTCTAGTATTCTCCTTGAAGATATGAAGTCACTACTTGTATGGTGTTCTGTTAATATAATCGATGATGACAGAGGCTACAATATGTGTTCACCCAGCAAGAGCTTAATCTCAGGCAAGGAAGGTGGTTAGAACTGTTCAAGGATGTTGACATGTGTTTCTTTACCACCCAAGTAAGCCCAATGTTGTTGGTGATGCTTTAAGTAGGTTATCCAGGGGGAGTGCCACCCATGTTGCGAATGAAAAGAGGGAGTTAGCCAAAGATGTGAACCGACTTGTACGTTTGGGAGTTTGACTAATGTATTTAATAGAAGGAGGAATTATTGTGACTAATGGAACTAATCATCACTAGTACAAGAGGTGAATGAAGAGCAAGACCACGACACAATTTTGCTTGATTTGAAGGCGAATGTCACAAGCAAAGAGTGTTGGCTTTTGAACAAGGGTGATATGGCGTACTGAAGTGTCAAGGTATATTGTGTGTACCTAGGGTGAATGGTCTCCAATATGGGATCATGGAGGAGGATCATAGATCAAGATTCAATTAATCCGGGTTCCACAAAAATGTATCGCGACCTGGGAGAGGCTAATTTGTGTGAAGGTATGAAGAAAAACATTACTGAGTTTGTTGCCAAGTGCCCGAATTGCCAGCACGTGAAAGTGGAATACCAATGTCTTGGAGGGTTGGCTAAGAATATAAAGTTTACGGAATGGAATTTGAGATGATTAATTTGGATTTCATCAGAGGCTTTCCAAGGTCTTGCAAACAGCATGATTCAATTTGAAGATTGTCGATAGAATGAAAAAAATCAACCCACTTATAACCGATAAAGACCACTCATTCGGCGGATGATTATGCAAAGTTGTAAATTCAAGAAGTTTTAAGAATTCATGGAGTCCAAGTGACGATTATTTCAAATAGAGGTGCAAGATTTACTGCTCAGTTCTGGAAGTCTTTCTTGAAAGGCTTGGGTTAAAAGGTGAACTTAAGCACTGATTTTAATCCTCAAACTGATGGACAAGAAGAGTATATTATCCATACCTTAGAAGATATGTTGAGGGCTTGCGTGATTTATTTCAAGGGAAGTTGGATGATTACCTACCTCTAATTGAGTTTTCTTACAACAATAGATACTATTCAAGCATCCAAAAGGCTCCAGATAAAATTCTTTTTGGGTGAATATGCAGATATCTTATTGGGTTGTTCGAGGTTGGTGAAGCATGGTTGATCAGACCACATCTAGTTCACCAAGCCATGGACAAGGTGAAAGTAATTCAAGAGGGATTGAAGACGGTACATAGTTGTCTGAAGTTCTATATAGAAGTGAGGAAAAAGCTATTTGATTTTGAAGTGGATGACTGGGTGTATCTAAAAGTTTCACCCATGAAGGGTGTGATAAGGTTTGGAAAGAATGGGAAACATAGTTCCCGGTATATTGGACCTTATAGAACATCCAAGAGAATTGGAAATGTAGCTTATGAACTTGAGCTACCACAAGAGTTAGCAGCTCTTCATCACATATTTTATATCTCCATGTTGAATAAGTTCATAGATGATCCTTCATTGATTGTACCGATTGAGAATGTTGGAATTAATGAAATCTTGTGCTATGAAGAGATCATTATCCAAATTTTATATCGCCAAGTTTGCAAGTCGAGAACAAAGGAGATTGTGTTAGTCATGGTTCTTAGGAGGAACCAATTTATTGAAGAAATGACTTGGGAATATGTAGAGGATATGATGAAGACATATCTAGATCTCTTTGAATCCGGAGAAAGTACAAGTCAAGGTGATAATTCTCTTCTTAGTAATTTATGAACTATGAGTAAGCATGGATGTTATTTTCTTTTGGATTGTTAAGTGTTAAACTTGATGTTACTATTCTTACCGTAGTGAAAGAACTCTCATTCGAGGACGAATATTCTCAAGGGGGAGATATTGTAAGATGTTGTAACTTGTAATAGCCTAGAATAAGCTAAGAAACTAAAACTTATCACTTTAGGAAAGAAGAAATAAAATCTGGAAAATTACCTAAGTTTGAAAAGTGATTTTTGATCATTATCAAATGACCATGACATCTAGCTCATATGAGTGAGAGCCAGTTCTTTATCCATTAGAAAGATCTTTTCAACCGCTCCGGGTTTGCACGATTTTGATATCGTATGTCGGAGATATGTTTTTTGAAGTTGGGTTGTTGAATGGAGGAAAGTCCAATTCCGGATTTTAATAAGGGCAAACTTTTCTTTTCACCCTTCTATTTACTAATTTTTTAGGGTTTATTTCGGGTTAAAACAAATAGTAAATAAGAATAGAAAGGTTATTTATGATTACGAGTTGGAAAGAGAAAAGAGAAGAAGGAAAAAGGGAGAAAAGATATAAAAAATTCATTAAGAACGTCAAGATGTTCGAGTGGAACAAATAAGGGGTGATCCCTATTAAGGTAAGTGAGATATTTCTATGTTAGGTTAGTTCACCCACACACGTCTTGTTTGATTCAAAAATTTTTGAGTAGATTGAACGATGAAAAGTGAAGTTCTTGAAGAGTATTGTTGAAATCTTGTTTGGTGTGTTGTTAGAAGATTAGTTGATTTTATTCACGTTTCTAGGTTTTACAGTTCTATCTAGTTGTTATTAAGGTTATTAGTTATCCTAAGTGATCGAGGGAAAGATCCGTGGGAGTTTAGGAGGTTTAGAGATGAAAAGAGAAAAGAAAAGTCGATACTCATGAGAGTTGAGGAGGGGTTTATGCAAAATTGCATTGTAATCTCTATATCATGAGAACCATTGTGAACCTACCTTCCCACATTGGGAAGGGACACTCTCTCATAATTAGTTCACTTGGTGCTAAGATAAAGTCCCTTTATTAATCATCACAGCCTATTATAGGTCATAGAAGACAAACCTTTGTATATCATAATCATTAGCTCATCTGGAATTTCATTAACTTCCTTCCATAACAATCCTCATATGTGAGATTTAACACATTATCATCATCATTCCATACTAAGGCACATAAGTGATCCATAATCAACCTTATGTCATTATACCTTAACAATAATCTCGCAATCCACATAATAAATACATTTCAATTACATTCATCATACCATCACCTATATAATCTAATCAAATTCAACGCTTCAACTGAATACCATCATTGAGTATAAGCTATCATAATTGAAGTAAGGATTCAAGATCATAGGTCTTACCAACTCACCTTCACAAGCCTTCTTCTATTGTCTTACCATCAACCAAATATATTCATCCGATAATAGGATTATAAAAATCATACAATAGTAATTATCACAAGAACTAAGTTTATTGCATCAACACTCAAATTCAACATCAATTCATAACAAAGGGTTAGGGAAATAGGGTCAATTCATGATATCCTCCATACAACTAGCTCTAACATGAAAATATACCCTAATTAACCAATAATAAATCATAATTAATTCATTATAGTTAAGAAAATAAAGGAAAATACAATTTGAAAGATCAATTTCGGATTAAGAATGAAACTCATGTTTTTCTCAACTTTTGGAAATCAATTTGAAAGAACCATTTAGGGAATGGAGTCCCAAGGTGAAGAGTTCACATACTTTAAAAATCCTTGATAATTGATGGAGAAAAAGTATAAATATTGAAGCCATAAGCCCTTTGAATTTGGTCTTCACATCGGTCTTCTTTGGGGAGAGAGAAAGTAAGGAGAAGGAAGAGAGATTTGAGTTTACAAATCGAAGTGAGTTAGGTTTGTTTAATGAGGGTTAGGATATTTATATAGTCCCTTAATTAACATAATTAGGCACCCTTAACACATAATTAAACAACTAAGCAACTAACTTAATTAAATAACTAACTTAAAATAAATAAATAAAAACCAAGCCTGACCTACGAGACCTCGACCTACGGTCCGTAGGTCAGTCAACGCCATCCCATGCCCTCGTACTGCACATCCGTCGAGGAGTGCGGAGACAATGTTTTTGTCCATTTCATGAAAATTTCTAAGTGGTGAACAAGGGAGACATTGACACCTCGTTTATTAGACGATGGCTCGTCGCTTGGGCTTGTTGATGCACACTGCCTAGATTTACAGACTTGGGTCTAACGCAAGGGTCCTCTCCAAGGACCCTTAGGTTGGTCCTTGGGGTGTCATACCCAAACTTTGCCACCCTATAAACACTCTAATACATGTTTAACACCTTCTACTAAATATTATTAAATTCAGACTCTTAAACCCCATTAAACAAACCAAGGCACACTAACATCTTCTTCACAATTTACAACACACCATGGACATTCCTTGACATTTTACTCTAAAACTTCTTAAATGATGAATATAAAACATTTTAAGTCTTAAAGAAGTATTAATAACCTTAGTTCAACATATGAGGCTCTAGATTAGGTCTTGAACTTTTGGAGTGTTATACTTAAGTAGCTTCTTCCAGTAGACGATTCTTCCATTGAACATTCACCGACTTAATTTCCTTCGTCCTCAACTTAGGCATATCTGTCACGACCCAAATCGGGGACGCGACTGGCACCCACATTTACCCTCCTATGTGAGCGAACCAACCCATAAACCCTTAACATTTTAATACAATATCAACAGAAAGTAATGCGGAAGACTTAAACTCATTAATATAACAATTCAAACTATTATTAATATCCCCAAAATCTGGAAGTCATCATCACAAGAACATCTATCTCAAATTACTAAACTAGGAATGTCTAAGAACAAAATATAACTAAAAAGCTAGTCCATGCCGGAAGTTCAAGGCATCAAGACTTGAAGAAGAAGACCCAGTCCAAGCTAGACGCATTAGCTCACCCTGAATTTCCGATGGAGTGAAGACTGGCTTGATCTACTGCTGAGTCGAAGTTGACGGAACGTTTGCTGCATTACACAAATAACAAAAGGGAAACATAAAAGTAGGGGGTCAGTACAACCACACGTACTGAGTAGATATCATCGGCTAACTCAAAATAGGGAACAATATATATCAGATAATATCGTAAATCAACTACAATACTCAACATGTAGCAACAGCAATTACTTTATCATTAACAATTTCCGTCAAGTTCACACATGAGGACTCAAGCCTCAATACCATACTCATTTGGGAATTAAGTTTATTAGATTGAGTATATTCATTATCTTTCAAGATTCATTATCTTTCTTCCTCTTGTGTCGGTACGTGACACTCCGCTCCTCTAATTCTATCCTGGTGTCGGAACGTGACACTCCGATCCTCATATTCATTCTATCCTGGTACCGGAACGTGGCACCCGATCCATATTCTATCCTGGTGTCGGAACGTGACACTCCGATCCTTATATTCATTCTATCCTGGTACCGGAACGTGGCACCCGATCCTCATATTCTATCCTGGTGTCGGAACGTGACACTCCGATCCTCATATTCATTCTATCCCGGTACCGGAACGTGGCACCCGATCCTCATATTCTATCCTGGTGTCGGAACGTGACACTCCGATCCTCATATTCATTCTATCCTGGTACCGGAACGTGGCACCCGATCCCCTAATTCATCAAGCCTTCTTTTACACTAAGGCATCCTCATTCTCATTATATAATTTATCAAGCCTTCTATCATACTAAGGCATCATCAATCTTATTATATAATATATCAAGCGAATTAGGGTTCTTTAAAGATTTGGGATTCAATAGCTTCATCATGCTTGTTAATTAATCACAATCTCATAATCATAATCATGCAAGCATACAATTTAAGCACATAGACAGGTTTACAACATCATCAATACATATCATACACTATCAAGAGTTCACTACGATTATCGTAACATAAAAACCATAACCTACCTCCACAGAAGACTAGTGATCAACAAGCAAATTCCCAAGCTCCTATTTTCTCCTCCCTCTCGATCGATTTCTGCCTCTCTTTCTGTTCTTTCTCCTTTGTTTTATTCAAACCCTCTTTTCTTTACCCTAATTACAATATAATTAAGTGTAAAAGAGGACAATAAAACCCCCTAATTAACTTAAGGTTACTTCTTTTAACCCCTAAGTAATTAGACTTATAAATGTTAACCCTCAATCTTTATAATTAAGGAAAGAATAGTCAAAAACGACCCTTAAAACGTGTGGAGAAATCCTAAACTGTCTGGGACTGCGTGACCTGTGACGGGCCGTCGTGCTGCTGCGACGGTCCGTCACTATGGCCGTCGCCTCCTCCCAGATTTCAGGTGGTCTGCGACGGCCCGTCACCCCTGTGACGGTCCGTCCTGCACCTCCGTCCTGACGGTCAGAAACTCGTTTTCTTGCACCAAATTCTCAAAAGTTGAAGTGTTTTGCAACGGAACCTCACGACGGTTCGTCGTGGATGTGACGGCACGTCCTGCAGGTCCGTCACAATTTACAGAGAGTCGATTTTCAGTACCCAATTTCAAAATTCTAAGTGCCATGGGACGACACTCCCTCGACGGGCCGTCGTGACCACGACGGTCCGTCGTGACCTCGTCGTCCCAGCCAGTTTTTCCAGAAATGGACTCTGTTGCTCAAAACGACTAAACAGGTCGTTACAATAGATACCAATTTACCCATCGTTCGTCCCCGAACGATCAAAAGAAGAAAAACAATGGCGAAAAGGAGTACCTGAATCTGTAAACAGATGTGGGTATTTTTCTTGCATATCTGCCTCCTTCTCCCAAGTAGCCTCTTCAACCGGTCGATTCTTCCATTGCACTTTGATGGATGCAATCTCCCTCGACCTCAACTTGCGAACTTCTCTATCTAATATAGCAACCGGTTCCTCTTCATAAGTCAAGTTCTCATCCAACAAAACTGAATCCCAACGGATAATGTAGTTTCCATCTCCGTGGTATCTCTTCAACATAGATACATGAAACACCGGATGTACTCCGGACAGCCCTGGGGGTAAGGCTAATTCATAAGCCACCTCCCCTATTCTCTTAAGCACTTCAAATGGTCCAATATACCTTGGGCTTAACTTACCTCTTTTTCCAAACCGCATCACCCCTTTCATGGGCGAAACCTTCAACAAGACTTGTTCACCTTCCATGAACTCCAAGTCTCTAACCTTTCGGTCTGCATACTCCTTTTGTCTACTTTGCGCCGCTAAAAGCTTTTCTTGAATAGCTTTCACCTTCTCCATAGAATCTCTCAACAGATCAGTCCCCCAAGGTCTAACTTCAAAGGCATCAAACCAACCAATGGGAGACCTACATCTCCTCCCATACAATGCTTCAAATGGAGCCATGTCGATACTAGAGTGATAACTATTATTGTATGAAAACTCTGCCAAGGGTAAGAAACTATCCCAATGGCCACCAAACTCTATCACACATGCGCGAAGCATATCCTCCAAAACTTGAATCGTTCGCTCAGACTGACCATCGGTCTGAGGATGAAATGCAGTACTAAGGTCCAATCTAGTACCTAATTCAGCATGCAATGTTCTCCAAAACTTAGAAGTAAACTGCGTACCTCTATCTGATATGATTGAGAGTGGAACTCCATGCAACCGAACGATTTCTGAGATGTAGATCTTGGCTAACTTCTCTGCATTGTAGGTCACCTTGACAGGAATGAAGTGAGCAGACTTAGTTAACCTATCAACAATCACCCAAATAGAGTCATACTTACCCAATGTCTTTGGAAGACCAACCACAAAGTCCATTGCGATTCTCTCCCACTTCCATTCAGGAATGGGCATTCTCTGAAGTGTTCCTCCGGGCCTTTGGTGTTCATACTTTACTTGTTGACAATTTGGACACTTGGCAACAAACTCAACAATATCTCGCTTCATTCTACTCCACCAGAAGTGTTGCTTTAGGTCGCGATACATCTTGGTTGCACCAGGATGTATAGAATATCCGGAACTATGGGCCTCTGTCAGAATAGTGGTGATCAAATCATCGATGCGGGGTACACATACTCTTCCCTTAATCCTCAAAACACCTTCCCCATCGATTATTGCTTCCTTAGCCTCTCCTTGCAACACTTTATCTCGAATTCGCCTTAGTTTCTCATCGTCAAACTGTTTCCCCTTAATCTGATCAAGGAAAGAGGATTTTGCCTCTACACAAGCTAACAATCCTCCCTTCTCATTTATTTCTAACCTCATAAGGTCATTAGCCAAAATCTGCACTTCTCTAGCCAATGGGCATCTAGAAGCTTGCAAATGAGCTAGACTTCCCATGCTTCCGGCCTTTCTACTCAAGGCATCTGCCACAACATTCGCCTTCCCCGGATGATACAAGATAGTGATATCGTAGTCCTTTAGTAGTTCCATCCATCTCCTCTGTCTCAAGTTCAAGTCTTTCTGAGTGAAGACATACTGTAGGCTACGATGGTCCGTATAGACTTCACACTTAACCCCATACAAATAGTGTCTCCATTGCTTTAGTGCAAATACTACCGCGGCCAACTCCAAGTCATGGGTCGGATAGTTGCGTTCATGCACTTTTAATTGTCTTGAAGCATAAGCAATCACATTTTTCTCTTGCATTAGCACTGCACCCAACCCAGAATAGGATGCATCACAATAAACAATGAAGTTTTTGCCCTCTACCGGCAAGGTAAGGATAGGTGCGGTAGTCAACAAAGTCTTAAGCTTCTGGAAGCTCTCCTCACACTCATCCGACCATACAAATGGGACGTTTTGCTTAGTCAAGTTCGTCAATTGGGAAGCAATGGAAGAGAATCCCTTGACGAATCGGCGGTAGTAGCTAGCTAACCCCACAAAACTCCTTATTTCTGACACGTTTGTAGGTCTTACCCAATTCTTCACTGTCTCAATCTTAGATGGATCCACCATCACTCCATCCTTAGAAACCACGTGCCCCAAGAAGGACACTGAATCTAGCCAGAACTCACACTTGGAGAATTTCGCATAGAGCTTTTTCTTTCTCAACAACTCTAACACCAATTTCAAATGCTCCTCATGTTCTTTCTTACTTTTGGAGTATATCAGTATATCATCAATAAACACAATCACAAAGAGATCCAAATATGGCTTGAAAATCCCGTTCATCAAGCTCATGAAGGCAGCAGGGGCATTAGTAAGACCAAACGACATTACCACAAACTCATAATGCCCATACCTAGTTCGAAAAGCAGTCTTGGCACATCCGTTGCTCGTATTTTCAGTTGGTGATAACCGGACCTCAAGTCAATTTTAGAGAAGACACAAGCACCTTGTAACTGATCGAACAAGTCATCAATGCGAGGAATGGGGTACTTGTTCTTAATAGTTACCTTGTTCAACTGTCGGTAATCTATGCACATTCGGAAACTCCCATCTTTCTTCTTCACAAACAAAACCGGAGCACCCCAAGGAGATGCACTTGGTCTAATGAAGCCTTTGCTCAACAACTCTTGAAGTTGAGCCTTTAATTCTCTTAACTCCGCGGGAGCCATTCTATACGGGGGTATAGAAATGGGGCGAGTACCGGGTTCCAAATCAATGCAGAAGTCTATATCCCTATCTGGTGGCATACCGGGAAGATCTGTAGGGAACACATCCAAAAACTCACAGACTACCGAAACTGACTCAATCGATGGTACTTGAGTAGTGTCATCCTTAAGATGTGCCAAGAAAGCTAGACAACCCTTACTAACCATCTTCTGAGCACGAATAAAGGAGATGATACGCACCGGATTGGGAGTGTAGTCACCCTCCCATACTAACTGATCTGCCCCAGGCTTGGCTAACGTCACTGTTTTAGCATTACAATCCAAAATCGCAAAGTTTGGAGAAAGCCAAGTCATACCCAGAATTACATCAAAGTCACCCATTTCTAAAATAACCAAATCTACATAAGTGTTGCTCCCCACAAAATTCACCAAACAAGACCTATACACTTTTTCGACTATCACAGACTCACCCACCGGAGTAGAAACACGAATAGGCATGTCAAGTAATTCACAATGTAAATTTAGACCATTAGCAAATGATGAAGATACATACGAAAACGTGGAGCCAGGGTCAAATAACACAGATGCCATGCAATCACAAACCAAAAGATTACCTGTGATAACAGCATCAGACGCCTCCGCTTCAGATCTCCCAGGGAAAGCATAACAATGGGCCCCATTATTCGTCTGTCCGTTGCCCCTACCATGTTGTGTAGTAGTGGCTCCGTTTTGCCCTTCACCTCTGCCGTTTTGGTGACCACCATTACCTCGGCCACCACGCCCTCCAGAATAACGACCTCTACCATTACCACCTCTTCCTCTAGCCATTGGGGGTCTGTAACTCTGGTTTGGACAGTACCTCTTAATGTGCCCAATCTCTCCACACCCATAACATTCTCTGGGTTCACGCGTCGGCCTCTCAGAGAAGTGTTGACCGTTCTGAGGTGGACCCCCAACTACAGTCTGTAGTGAAGACTGTATTGGTCGATTTGAGTGACCTCCGGAGTTCTGTCCTCTAGAATAAGAACCATTATACTCACCTCCCCTTCGGAACCTCTTTGATGTCGATGTCGTGGTGAAGTCATCTGGTTTCACTCCTTCCACCTCAATCACAAAGTCTACCACCTCTTGGAAGGATGTTGCCGTTGCCGCTATCTGTAAGGCTGAAATCCGCAATTCTGACCTCAACCCCTTCACAAAACGGCGGATCCGTTCTTGTGGACTGAAACAAAGTTGGGTGGCATATCTGGATAGTGCGCGAAATTTAGCCTCATACGCGTTTACTGTCATCCTTCCCTGTTCAAGACTCAAGAACTCATCCCTCTTCCTATCTCTCAAAGTCCTTGGGATATACTTCTCCATGAACAAACTAGAGAATGATTCCCAAGTCATAGGTGGTGCCTCTGTTGGTTGACACTCAACATGTGAACGCCACCACATTTTGGCGTTACCTTGGAACTGATAGCTCACGAACTCGACACCAAACCTCTCTACTATCCCCATCTTGTGTAGTAACTCATGACAATCAACCAGAAAATCATAAGCATCCTCAGATTCTGCACCCTTGAAGACTGGAGGTTTCAATTTCAAGAACTTACTGAAAAGTTCATGTTGATCGTTTGTCATAATAGGCCCAGTAGTCAGACGTGGAAATGTGCCTATTCCCAATGGTGCATCCATGCGGGGAGCCATAGTAGCCGCATGTCGTATCTCTGAAACCGGAGGTGTTGGTGCAGAAACCACTGGAGGTGCTTGACCCTGATCGGACAACCCGCTAAGATAAGCAAGTACCTGGTTGATCATCTCTGGGGTAGGTTGGGGTGGCATTTCCTCATTCTGCCCCTGTTCGGTTTCCCCTTCCTCACCCTCTCTTACTACATCCTCAGTCGGTGGAGGAGTCACCGCCCTAGTATCAGATGGGCTAGGGGCTCGTCCTCTCCCTCTAGAGGACGTCCTCCCACGACCTCTCCCACGGCCTCTTGCCGTTGTTCCTCCTTGAGCCACAGCCCCAGTGGCTGGCTCAGTAGTTTCCTGTCTTTCCGTTGTCGCTGCTGGTGCGGTCGTTGCTCTAGTTCTAACCATCTGCGAAATAGAATGAAGATGGTCAGATACCAATTTGTATCACCTAGATACCAATTGGACTCAAGTAGTAGCACGAAAGAAAGAATGAAAGAATGGAATTTTCCTAAAGTCTTATAGCCTCTCAAGAAAAGTAAAGGCGTCCCCCTACCGTTCTTTAAGACTCTACTAGACCTATTCTTGTGTGATGAGACCAATGAACCTAATGCTCTGATACCAAGTCTGTCACGACCCAAATCGGGGACGCGACTGGCACCCACATTTACCCTCCTATGTGAGCAAACCAACCCATATAACCCTTAACATTTTAATACAATATCAACAGAAAGTAATGCGGAAGACTTAAACTCATTAATATAACAATTCAAACTATTATTAATATCCCCAAAATCTGGAAGTCATCATCACAAGAACATCTATCTCAAATTACTAAACTAGGAATGTCTAAGAACAAAATATAACTAAAAAGCTAGTCCATGCCGGAAGTTCAAGGCATCAAGACTTGAAGAAGAAGACCCAGTCCAAGCTAGACGCATTAGCTCACCCTGAATTTCCGATGGAGTGAAGACTGGCTTGATCTACTGCTGAGTCGAAGTTGACGGAACGTTTGCTGCATTACACAAATAACAAAAGGGAAACATAAAAGTAGGGGGTCAGTACAACCACACGTACTGAGTAGATATCATCGGCTAACTCAAAATAGGGAACAATATATATCAGATAATATCGTAAATCAACTACAATACTCAACATGTAGCAACAGCAATTACTTTATCATTAACAATTTCCGTCAAGTTCACACATGAGGACTCAAGCCTCAATACCATACTCATTTGGGAATTAAGTTTATTAGATTGAGTATATTCATTATCTTTCAAGATTCATTATCTTTCTTCCTCTTGTGTCGGTACGTGACACTCCGCTCCTCTAATTCTATCCTGGTGTCGGAACGTGACACTCCGATCCTCATATTCATTCTATCCTGGTACCGGAACGTGGCATCCGATCCATATTCTATCCTGGTGTCGGAACGTGACACTCCGATCCTTATATTCATTCTATCCTGGTACCGGAACATGGCACCCGATCCTCATATTCTATCCTGGTGTCGGAACGTGACACTCCGATCCTCATATTCATTCTCTCCTGGTACCGGAACGTGGCACCCGATCCTCATATTCTATCCTGGTGTCGGAACGTGACACTCCGATCCTCATATTCATTCTATCCTGGTACCGGGAACGTGGCACCCGATCCCCTAATTCATCAAGCCTTCTTTTACACTAAGGCATCCTCATTCTCATTATATAATTTATCAAGCCTTCTATCATACTAAGGCATCATCAATCTTATTATATAATATATCAAGCGAATTAGGGTTCTTTCAAGATTTGGGATTCAATAGCTTCATCATGCTTGTTAATTAATCACAATCTCATAATCATAATCATGCAAGCATACAATTTAAGCACATAGACAGGTTTACAACATCATCAATACATATCATACACTATCAAGAGTTCACTACGATTATCGTAACATAAAAACCATAACCTACCTCCACAGAAGACTAGTGATCAACAAGCAAATTCCCAAGCTCCTATTTTCTCCTCCCTCTCGATCGATTTCTGCCTCTCTTTCTGTTCTTTCTCCTTTGTTTTATTCAAACCCTCTTTTCTTTACCCTAATTACAATATAATTAAGTGTAAAAGAGGACAATAAAACCCCCTAATTAACTTAAGGTTACTTCTTTTAACCCCTAAGTAATTAGACTTATAAATGTTAACCCTCAATCTTTATAATTAAGGAAAGAATAGTCAAAAACGACCCTTAAAACGTGTGGAGAAATCCTAAACTGTCTGGGACTGCGTGACCTGTGACGGGCCGTCGTGCCTGCGACGGTCCGTCACTATGGCCGTCGCCTCCTCCCAGATTTCAGGTGGTCTGCGACGGCCCGTCACCCCTGTGACGGTCCGTCCTGCACCTCCGTCCTGACGGTCAGAAACTCGTTTTCTTGCACCAAATTCTCAAAAGTTGAAGTGTTTTGCAACGGAACCTCACGACGGTTCGTCGTGGATGTGACGGCACGTCCTGCAGGTCCGTCACAATTTACAGAGAGTCGATTTCAGTACCCAATTTCAAAATTCTAAGTGCCATGGGACGACACTCCCTCGACGGGCCGTCGTGACCACGACGGTCCGTCGTGACCCTCGTCGTCCCAGCCAGTTTTTCCAGAAATGGACTCTGTTGCTCAAAACGACTAAACAGGTCATTACAATAGCACAATCAAGAATAACAATCGGTTCCTCCTCGAATTTGAGGTATTTACCTAGCACGATTTAGTCCCAGTTAGTGATATGATCCTAGCCACCATTATAGCTTTTCAAAATAGACACATGAAATACCAGAAGAACACCGCATATATTAGGAGGTAGAGACAATCAATGTGCCACTAGCAATACACATTCAAGATCCTCAAAGGGACCAATGTACCTCAGACTACACTTCTTACCGAATCTCATAGCCCATTTCATGGGTGACACCTTTATAAGGACATTCACCCTGATTTAAAACTCCATGTCTCTTACTTTATGATACATAAACTTCTTGTGTCTACTCTGGGATGCTAAACGTTTAGCTTGAAAATATCTTACCTTGTCTTGATCATCGTTCACTAAGTCCACCGCCAAAATTTTCACATATTTGTCCTTAAACCAACCTATGGGTGATTTAAATCCCCTCTCATATAATTCCGCAAATGGTTCCATATCAATGTTTGAGTTCCCTATTGTTATTAGAGAATTCAACCAAAGGCAAGAACTTATCCCAATGACCTCCAAAATAATTCACACATTCCCTCAACTTATCTTCCAATACTAAGATAGTCTTTTGAGATTGTCCATCCATCTATGGATCAAAGGTTGTACCAAAATTTACTTTGGTGACCAATTAACCATGCAATTTCCTCCAAAACATTATGGTGAATTGGGTATCACAATTAGATATTATACAAATGGGGGACTCCGTGCAACCTTACTATCTTTTTCACGTACACATTATCCAATTATTCGGCATTATTATCTGTTCTTACTGGAATAAAATGGGCTGGCTTAGTGAATCTATCAACTAAAACCCAAATATAATCAAACTTCCCCAAGGTATTGTAAAGACTAACCTCAAAATCCATCACTATTCTTTTCCAATTCCATTCCAGAATTGGCATTCTTTCAAGTAAACCTGCAGGCCTTTGGTGTTTCATACTTCACATGGTGGAAATTTTCACACTTCGACACAAAATCCACTATGTCTTTCTTCATGTCTAACCACTAATAAATCCATTTAAAATCTCCATATATCTTGGTCACAACTAGATGAATAGAATATCGTGAACTATGAGACTCTGCCAATAAATTTTTAATCAAGGAATCAACTCAAGGAACAAAAATTATTCCTTTAATAATAATTACACCAAAAGCATCAAGAGTGCCCTTTTGTGCCTTCCCTTTCACAATCTTTTCTTTGATTTCTTTCAAATTTTTCATCCTAAAATTGTTTGTCCTTGATCTCCTCAATGAATATGCCATTATCTTCAATTCTAGCTAGCACCTGGCCTCTTTAGATTTATCAAAATACATTAATAGAGACTCTAAGTTCCAAATTTCCTTGGCGAAAGGTAGTTTGGTTACACTCAATCAAGGTAAGCTACACATACTTTCCACAAAACTCCTTACTTCTGTCAAAGAGATGGGACGAACCTAATTTGTAACCACCACAATTTTTGAGGATTTACCGTTACCCCTTCTTTAGAACTTACATGCCAAAATTAAATGCAATTCAAGCAAAATTCACACTTAGAAAATTTTGCACACAATCTTTGTTTCGCAAGAACACCTAGTACAATACGAAGATGGTATACATGCTCTTCCTCACTCATTGAATAGACAAAACTCTCATTAATAAAAACAATCAAAAACGAATAAAGAAACGGATTCAATACCCCATTAAGGATCATAAAATCTGCAGGAGCATTAGGAAAACGAATAGACATCACAAAATTTTTTAGTGTCCATAGCGAGATCTAAATGTTGCCTTTGGCACATCTTATTGACTAATTTTTAACTAATGGTGAGCGAATATATAATTTATCTTAGAGCATGTGAATTTACCTTATAATTTGTCAAAAGATCATTTATTCGAGGCAAGGGATACTTGTTTCGATTAGAGACCTATTCAAATGCCTTTAATCTAAACACATTCTTAGGATACTCTTATTAACAAATAACGTTGGACACACCATGGAGAGGCACTAGGTTAAGTAAATCCCTTATCAAGGAGATCTTAGATTTGAGTCTTAAGATCTCTTAATTCTGTCGAATCCATACGCAGTGGAGGCATCAAAATGGGATGCGTATCAGTTTACAAATCAATACAAAAATCTATATCTCTGCATGGAGGAATGCCAGGACAATCGGTTGGAAACTATTTTCTAAATTCTTACACAATAGGAACAGAATAAATAGATGGCGACTCAACCTTAAAAGCCCCTATATGAGCCAAACATGCTAAACAACCTTGGACTACAACTTTCCTAGACCCAATGGAGGATATGCTATTAACTTTCTTATGCTTGTACACCCCTTCCTAATCTAGTATTTTCCTTCTCGAAATTTTTAGAGTTACTTACTCAGTAATACAATTTAATATAGCATGATAGAGAGAAAACCAAATTTTTCCTAAGACTATCAAAACCATCCATATCCAAAATTACCAAATCAGCCCATGTTTGAAAACCCATAAAACATTATGACAAGTACAATAGACATGGGTGATTATGACTGACTCTCCAAATGGGCGTAGAAACATTGATAGGGAGATTAAGAATATCACATAACATATCAAACTTGGAGGCAAATCACGCAGATACATTAGAATAAGTAGAACCCGGACCAAACAACACATTATCCATCCATTCATATACAAGAATAAAACATGTAATTGATGCATCAAACGCCTCTGCCTCATTCTTTCCTGGAAAAGCATAACACAAAACCTTATAACCTGGATGAATTACCTCCCTTCCTGGTTTAACATTACATCTGCCTACATTTCTATTATAATTTCCTCTAACTCCACAACTTCTCTGATTTCCTTCTCGCCCACCTTGTCGACGTCGTTGACCATTATTACCATTACCCTCAGTTACCACCCCTCTAGACTTCTGCTGCACAGAATCTAACACATGTGGATGGGACAATCTCTCCTCATGTATCAAATTTTTCCATAATTAAAATATATAAGATCCAAGAATGGTTTGATGCCCGTCGAAAGCGCGCCTCCCTGACTATCCTGAAAATTATAAGATGGAGTTCTCGAATAAATACCTTCAGAGGCGAGCATAATGGACTAAATTGGCTTGGGCACAAGCGTTACCCTTCCGGATCCCTAGAATAAGAGCCTTGAAAATTACCCAAATTCTTGACCCTTTTTAGCAATGCCTTGGCTTGACTGTCTTGCTTAACCCCCTCAACCTTCTTAACAGAATCCGTGACTTAATTAAGGCTCTTCCTTGTGGAATTCATATAATTTAATAACACTGCAGCTAAGAATTGAAACCTCTAATTAAAAAACCATATTGTCTCTTCTTTAGTAGAAATCAACTGTGTAGCATATCTCGATAGGGCATGAAACTCGGTTTGATAAGCAAACACAAACATATTACTTTGCTTTAAGGCCATAAACTCACTCTTCTTACATTCCCTCAAAGTTCTAATCACATATTTTTCAATGAAATAAACATTAAATTGGGTCAAGGTAAGTGGATGTAAAGTATGAGATCTATATACCATATAATCTCTCCACTATTTCTTGGTCTCATATTGAAGTTTGAAGTGCACGAACTCAACCCCATGTTTGTAAACCATACCCAATTTATACGTAACAAAAATAAGATCAAGTGCAGAATCAGTACAAACAACATTATAATCACATGCATAATATATCAACATATACAATACTATCACCATGCTCATAAACATACATTATCACACATCATTGGTCTCCTCATGAAACCAAAACTTAAACAATTAGTTTTCCCGAACATGGAAATCCAAATCCATAATTGTATCGCAACGTGGTAACCCAATCCAGTAGTTGTGGCGGAATGTGGCAACCTATCAAAAATATCTTGATGAAATGCATGAATTTGATCCCCAAATACATATCACAATCACAATCACAATCACAAGTATATCATCAAGATCATACATTTACTACATGATTACATGGAGTCCTTCATTCAAATACTTTATTTACAACAAGTGTGATCTGTATTGCAACATTCATACATATACAAATATTATAATTAAGTAAGAACAAACAAACATCACACATAGAATCATAACCATCACCTACCCCAAAACAAGCTAAAATCCTAAGAAACTTAATCTTTCCCTTTACGGATTAGTTCCGCTTATTCTTAGTCTACAAACAATCACAATAGTATGATAAAAATAATAAACAATCACTAATTAATCATATTACTAACAATTTTAAGGAACCCTAGATTAGGTTATTACTATAGTACAAGCTATCAAGAAACCCTTCCCCATCAATATTTACTCATTCTATTACGTTCTACGAATTGAAAAGGATATTCGGGGACTGAAAAGCTTACCTTTAGCATCAAGAATGGAGGAAAATGAGTGAGAATCGCCTGGGTTTCATTCTTTAGATGTAAAAGTCAAATAGTGCCAAATAAGATCGTTCAGGAATTTATTAACGACTTAACTCACAACTTTCTCGCTATAGATATATTCATACCGCTGTAGCAACTTCACCAAAGTGGCCTAAATTCCCTCTACTATTGTGCATTTTTGGGGCAGCATACTCCACTCTTTAACTTAAAATTTTAATTATCGTCTCTTCCGCCACAATGGCCACCACCCCTCTAAAGTGGCTCCGCTACAAAAGCAATAATTCCGCTACAACGGAAAAATTCATAAAAAAATTCATTTAGAATATAATTAATACCCTCTTTCTACAACACATCTCTCACTTGCTACGCTTAGAAAATATCTTTTGCGCTAAGACCAATTCACAAATATATACTCATTCAAATTCAATTTCATAAAATAGGTTATGAGTGAATAATTAGAATGATGTCGCATCAGTTGAGGTCATAATATCTACTACAATTTTATATGTTATGTGTAAATCAAAAAAAGGTAAGTATACAAATACTATAATGATATTTGTAATATCTCTAAAAATTAAGATAGCTAGGATGAAACTTAGAAGTTAAAATAGTAAGTTTTGGGATAAATTAAAATCTAGAACGTTTTCTTAAGTTAGGAAAAATGAATTTTTGGTGAACTTCAAATGACCATAACTTATGGCTCAGGATGAATTAGAGGTAGTTCTTGATATGGTTGGAAATCCCTTTGAGAAACCTTTCCAACACACTAGACTTTGCATGATTTCGATTTTGTAGGAGCAAGGTATGCCTCTAAGAATTTGGGCTATTAGATTAAGGATAGTCCAATCCATATTTGTGAAGGATAAAGTTGTCTTTTCCTTATCCAATTAATTGATTTCGTTTTTGGATAATAAATTGTCTTCTAAACTGATTTTTTTTAGTTAACGGATTTAGAAGACCATATAGGATTCTTAGAGAAGAGAAAAGAAGAGCAGAAAGGAGAAAAAGGAAGAAAGAACGTTCAAGATCATCAAAGTTTGATTTGTGGAATTAGTCGTGGTTGATCCCTAAAAAGCTATAGGAGATATTTCTGTGCTAGATTCTTCCACGTACACAACAACATGTTTAATATATTGAATAATGAACATTGAAGCTCTTGATGAAAAACCATTTAATTCTTGTTAGTTAAGTTGTCGTATGCATTTGGTTGTTTTATTTTTATTTCCAGGCTATTTTACAAGTCTAAACTATTGGGTATTGACAATTATAGTCATCCTAAGTTTAGTTTTTTTTTTTGGGGGGGGGGAGGGGAGATCCATGTAATTTTAGATTATTTGGAATTGAAAATCAAAGAAGAAAAGTTGAAAATCTCGTTTGACAAGCCCTTGAGGGCCGCGCCTACAAAAGCCCCTAAGGACAACCCTTGTATGACAAGCTCTGGAACGGCTTAGACAAGAGTCTATCCATCAAGCTTTGGTGCTCCGATCTTCTAAAAGCACGAAGATCACCTAGAGACCCCGTTCTTCCCCAATCATTTCGTACTAGTTCCTAAGTGATGTACCTATGTTTGTTGGTTGATTCCAACACTCTAAAGTACATCAAAAATTCATGAAATCATCCTTAAACATGAGATCATGGTCCTTGAATCCATAATCCAATTAAAGGAAAGTTAAGATCAAAGCGAAAGGATTTAAGAGTTGAGTCTAAAAAGGTTAAGAAGCAAGTCAAAGTGAGTTCCGAAAGTTTCCAAGAGTCTTTAACAAACCTTTTTAACATGGTTTTAAGACTCAAGTTACAAGTTAAGCATGAGTAAATAGTTGAGTTTGTTCTAAAAAGTTATAAGGGAATAAATAATCTGTAAGAGTTACAAATGCTTGAACACTTGAATAAATAAATATTCTTTGGGATAGTTTTCAGACAGATAGAAGTAATAGCTTTCTAAAATGAAGCAAGCAGGGAAACTATGATTTTAAAGAAATGTTTTAAAGCTAAGTGTTGAGCACTAACGACAAGCCGCATAATCAGTATATTTTAAATAAATTAGAGCCGATATATTTTTGGGAGTAGTATTGAGCAGTGATGCGGGGGTGTGAGTTTTGGATTAACTCAAGTCTTCATAAAAACCATGTAGCAATAATGGGTTAAGAAAAGGGTCATAGTTTTTAGATGAATTCTTTTTACAGTTTACTAGTGGATCCATTAGGAAGTTTAGGTCCTATACTCTGGCAAGGTTGGGATGGCGAAGAAGCGTGGGCAGAGTAACATTGTATCATCATTATAGCTCTTAAGTGATAGTGGGTGGTTAGAGAAGCTTCAATAGAAGTTATTGTATTTTCATATGCATTATTTATTTGTATTTTTTACATACATCTCAGGGATTATTGTGTCCATATATACATTCAGAGTTTACAACTCATTTAGTAAGCTTTTATTTTATATTGCATTTACTTTTAAATTGCATTATATTGAAATGAGTAGTCATTCATGAGTTGAATAGAGACAAGGAAAGTACTCATCCTTACTCATTTTCCAACTTAAGTGTTGTTTAGAATTCCAACTCGTATACTCGTACATTCAATATAGTTATGCCTGCTGGCCAGCATCGTGTCATGATGAAGACGAGTTAACAAGGATCACCATTCATGTATTGTTGATCTTGTGAGCAGCTTAGAGTCAGTTGGTGAGCCTCCCTTCATTCTGAAGGACATCATTAGTTTTAGTTATTTGTTTAGTATTCAGTTGTTAGGATGATTGAGGGTGATGTCCCAACATCCAACTTTATATTAGAGGCTTCATAGATAGATGAAATTAGATTTTCTTAGTCTTACCTTTTCACTTGTAATTTACTATGACTTAAGTTGCCACTTTTTATAATTACATTCCTTAAAGTTATTTATGGGATTATATCTTGTGTCACGACGTTCGTTAGTTAAGTAAACCAGGCTAAGGTTATGATCAAAGCCAACAATAGTTATTGGGTGCCAGCAACGTCTATGGTGTAGGCTCGGGCCTCGACATATTTGGTATCAGAGCACTTAGTTCTAGAGTCCTTGGGATTCTATGAAGTTGTGTCTATAGATTCTTAGTCATCGATGTGAAGAGTTCCACATCTATGATTAAGAGACTACAACATATAGGAATCCCTTTACTTCTTTCATATTCCTTGTGTGCATTAGAGTATATCTCTAAAAAAAGTTTCCTTCTAATTCATGCTTGCGTGTGTTTTAAGAGAATCATTCCTTCAGGAACAGAGCAGTTGTAGGTCATCATGGTAGGAGGATTATTGAGGAACATGAGTTGCTAAATACACCTGAAGGGCAACCGCAAGCAAAAGTTATGCATGTTGAATTTCGTGAGAATATCTAGATTTTATGTCAAGTTGTGACTCATCAAAATGGACAGATAGGCAGTCAATATGAAGTGTCTCATGCCTCAAAGATTTTTGAGATTTTAGGGATGAATCCACCAAATATCACAAGTTCAAGTGTCACAGAGGATCCAGAGAACTTTTATGAAATACTCCAGAATTTTTTTGACATATTGCATGTGGTTTATGCTGAGAGGGTGATACTAGCTGCATACCAGCTAAAGGGTATCGCTAGAGCCTGGTTCGACCAATGCAAAGGAATAGGGTTGCGGATGCACAAATAGTGAGTTGGGTTGTGTTTGAGAATGCTCTTATGCGATGTTTCATTCCCCATGAGTTGTGAGAGACAAAGATTTGAGAGTTTCTAATACTGATTATTCCCCATGAGTTGTGAGATACAAGTATTTGAGAGTTTCTAACCCTTAATGTGGAGTCTATGAGTGTTCATGAGTACACTCTAAAGTTTGCACAACTTTACAGCTATGCTCTAGATATTATAGTTGAGATGAGGAGAATGATTAGCTTATTTGTTGCTGGATTGTCTCGTCATCCAAGCAAGGAAGGCAAGGCTACAATGTTGTAAGGGTATATGGACATAGCAAGACGAATGATCCATGTACAACAAGTTGAGGAGGATAAGATGAAGGATAGAGAAGGGTTTAAAAATAAGACAGCTAAGACATCGGGCAACGATTACAGAAAGCAAAAGACTAGTATGAATTTTTCATTCCAATAGAAGCAGAAGGGACCTGCTCCATCATCATCTAATACCCTTACACCCATAAAAAATTGCAGCATAATGGTCGGAGATCACAACCCTTTAGAGATAGACACGACAAGTCTCAAGGTTGTGAAGCGCAAGGAGGAAACTGGCTCATTCATGCGCTAGATGTTGTCGAACCCACCCAGGAGAATGTCACCGCGACATAAGAGGTTGCTTAAAGTGTGGACAAGCGGGTCATTTCAGGAAATGTTGTCAGAAACAAGTAAGGAAATGGTACCTGCATAGGAATAAACTTCCTATATGATATAAACGGTCGCCAAGAGAAAGAGGATTCGCCATATGTTGTCACTGGTATGATTTAAGTCTTTTACTTTACTGTTTACGCTTTGCTACACCAAGGAGCTAGTTTATATCTTTTAACTCAATATGTTGCTATGTATTTTGATGTTATTCTTGAGCAACTTGGTGAATCATTTAGTGTTTCCACACCAATTGGTGATTCTATTCTAGTAGACAAGTTCTATCGTAATTGTACCATTTCACATCAATCACAAGACTACCATGGATGACTTAGTTTAGTTAGACATGGTAGAGTTTGATGTCATTCTAGGAATAGACCGGTTTTATACCTATTATTCATCAATATATGTTAGCACTCGAGTAGTTAAGTTTCAGATTTCTAATGAACGAATCAAAGAGCAGAGTAGTAGTTCAACAGTGCCTAAGGGTCATTTTATTTCCTACCTTAAGGCGAGAAATTTAGTTTCAAAGGGGTGTACCTATCACTTAGTCTAAGTTCGTGACTTATGTGCTGAGGTACCTTCCCTTTAGTCAGTTTCTATAGTGAAAAAGTTTCCAGAAGTCTTTCCTGATGATCTACCTAGAGTCCATCCTGAACCAGAAATAGACTTCAGCATAGACATCATTCCAGATACTTGTCCTATCTCTATCCCGCCATACAAAATGAAACCATTAAAGTTTAAAGAGATGAAATAAAATTTGAAAGATATGTTAGATAAAGGTTTCATTCGACCAAATTTCTCACCTTTGGGGCACTCCGATCTAGTTTGTAGATGGTTCCCTTAGAATGTGTATATACTACCACCAATTGAAACAGGTGATTATCAAGAATAAATGTCCTCTTCCAAAGATAGATTATCTTTTCAACCAGCTTAAGGGTGCTTCTTGCTTCTCCGAAATTGATTTCAGATTAGGGTACCATCAGTTAACAGTTAGGCAATGTATTCCAAAGACATATTTTTGAATTATATATAGGCAACATAAGTTTTTGGGTATATCCTTTAGTTTGACCAATGTGCTTTCAATATTCATGGACCTTATGAATATAGTCTTCAAACCCTATTTAGATATGTTTGTCATCGTCTTCATTGATGACATACCGGTTTATTCGAGGAATAAAGAATATAATGATAGTAACCTAAGGATTGTTTTGTAGACTTTTGAAGATAAGTATCTATATGACAATTTCTCCAAGTGCAAGGTTGTGCTTAAGTTTGTTGAATTCATGGGCCACATTGTTTCCATTGATGGGATTAGAGTTGATACCCAAAAGATATAAGCAGCTCAATTTAGCCTAGACCTAACTCTTAAATAGATATAAGAATTTTCTTGGATTTGATTGGCTATTATAGGAGATTTGTCAAAGGGTTTTCATGTATCTCGTCTCCATTGAAAAATATAACTCCGAGCACAATAAGATTTCAATGTTTTAAAGCTGGTGATAAAAGCTTTCTTAAATTAAAAAAGAGATTAAACTACCGCTCTAGTTTTGACTTTACCTGAAAGTAGTCAAGTTTTTGTGGTGTATTTTGATAAATCTAGAGTTGGTTTTGTTTTTGTGTTAATATAGAATGACAAAGTTAAAGTCTATGCCTCAAAAATATTGAAAGTTCATGAGAGAAATTACCCAATCCATGACATAGAGTAGGTTGTTGTAGTATTTTCTTTGAATGATAATGTGATAATCTTTATGGTGTTCATGTTGAAGCGTTCACCAATCACAAGAGTTTTTGGCATGTTTTTAATTAGGAAGATCTTAATATCAAGCGAAGAAGGTTCTCTATGGGTAGTAACACCAGTTTGAGGAAGATAAGAAAGAGTTAGGAAAGGAGGTTCATAGACTCGCACGGTTAGAATTTTTACTAATGAATTACACAAAAGGAGTAGTGGTGATGAGTGGGTGTGAATCATCATTAGAGTCGGAATGAAAGGCAAGTGTTCATACGCAAAAAAGTTATGGATTTTGAAGTAGGAGGAGATGATGTATTGCGATATCAATGTAGGTTTTGTGTACCAATGGTAGATGATTATATTACTATTAAGTTTCACCCATAAAGGGTTTATGATATTAGGTAATAAGGGAAATCAGTTTTTAGAGAAGCTACTTGAGAATCTAAGGAGGAGAGGAAGGATAGATACATACATCTCTTAGAATATGGATACATCTCTTAGAATATGGATAAGTTCCAAATTGAGGTACTAATCATTTTCTTGGCATTGATATTAACTTGGCAAGTCGTGTTTATATTTTATTGTTGTGTGTATAAGATGAATGTAAGTAATCTCATTCGAGGATGAAGGTTTCGAAGTGGGAGATATTGTAACATCTCACAAATTGAGATATCAACGAAGAAGCATAGAAGTTGAAATAGTAAGTTTTGTGAAGAATTAAAATTTGGAATTTTTTCTTAGGTTAGGAAAAAGGTTTTTTTTTATCAACTTATAACGAACATAACTTCTAGCTCAGAATGTGTTAGATTTATTTCTTGATATTGTTGGAAATCCCTCATAGAGCTCTTCAACGCCGCTGAGTTTCTGTGAGTTCGATTTTTTATGAGTGAGTTATGCCTTAAAGAAGTTGGATTGTTAGATTAAGGATAGTCCCATCCTGATTTGGGAAGACAAAGTTGTCTTTTCCTAACCCAATTTATTTATTTATTTATTAGGTAAAAAATCGGGGTCTAAACTGATTTTCTTTAGTTCATGCTTTTAGAAAACAAGTTAGGGTTTTTAGAGAAGAGAAAGAAAAAAGGAAAAAAAGAAGAAAGATCGTTCACGATCATAAAAGATTGACTTGTGGAATTCGTTGGGGTTGATCCCTAAAAAGGTATGTGAGAAATTTTTGTGTTGTTTTTTCCACACAAACAACAATATCTTTAATTCAATGCCATTAGAGTACATTGAATGATGAACATCGAAGTTCTGGAAAAAAAACCGTTGAATTCGTGTTCGTTGAGTTGCAGTATACCATTGGTTGATTGATCGTGTTTCCGGGATTTTTTATGACTCTACACTATTGGGCATTGATAATTTTAGTGATCCTCAATGTTTGGGGTGAGATCCATAAAAGTTTAGAAGGTTTAGAATTGAAAATCGGAAAAGAAAAGTCAAAAATCCTATCTGAAAAGCCTTGAGTGCCGCACCTACCAAAGCACCACAGGACAACATATGTCATACCGGTTCTGATGTGCGCACCATAGTGACTCATACCAGAGCGCCAAGGTCACTTGGAGACCCAGTTCTTCCCCATCATTTCGTAGTAGTTCCTAACTGAAGTACATATGTATCTTGGTTGATTCTAAAACACTAAAGTATATCTAAACTTGCTGAAATCATCCATAAACATGAGATCATGATCCTTGTATCCATAATCCTATTCAAGGAAAGTTAAGATCAAAGTCAAGGAAGTTTAAAGTCAAGTATAAAGATTAAGAAACAAGTCAAA
This sequence comes from Solanum peruvianum, assembly GCA_027705065.1. Classification (NCBI taxonomy): domain Eukaryota; kingdom Viridiplantae; phylum Streptophyta; class Magnoliopsida; order Solanales; family Solanaceae; genus Solanum; species Solanum peruvianum. The sequence continues at coordinate 7,935,048 of JAKWJD010001756.1, read as the reverse complement.
ATGCGTTCCGAAAGTTTCATAGAATGTTTAACAAACCTTTTTAACTTTTTTTAAGACTCAAGTTACAAGTTATGAAGGAGTAAAGATTTGAGTTCATTCTCAAAAGTTATAAGGGGACTAAGTAAGCCCTAAGAGTTACAAATGTTCTTACACTTGAATAAGTAAAGAGCCTTTGGGCTAGGTTTTAGACAAATAGAAGTAATAACTTTATAAAATGAAGCAAGCAAGGAAACTATAATTGCAAGAAAGATTTTAAAGCTAAGTTTGGAGATCTATTGTCAAGCCACATAATCAGTATGTTTTAAAATAATTTAAAGCGAATATATTTTTGCGAGTAGTATTGAGCACCGATGTGAGGGTGCGAGTTTCAGATTAACTCAAGTTTTCAGAAAAACTATGTAGCCATCATGGAAAGAAAAAAGTAATATTTTTTTAGATGAATCCTTTTAACAGTTTACTCTAGCAAGGTTAGGATCGCTGGGAAGCGTGGGCGGAGTAACGATCTATCGTCACTATAGCTCTTAAGTGATGGTTGTTGGTTAGAGAAGCTCCCACAGAAGTTATTGTATTTTCATATACATCAGTTATTTGTATTTTTTAAATACATCTTAGCGATTTATTGTGTCCATATATACATTCATAGTTTACAACTAATTTTTAGTAAGGTTTTTTTTATATTGTATTTACTTTTAAATTGCATTAGATTTAATCGAGTAGTTACTCACTAGTTGAACAGAGTCAAGGCAAGTGTTCTTTCTTACTCATTCTCCAGCTTAAGTGTTGTTTAGTATTCCAACTTGCATACTTGTAGATTTAATGTACTGATGCCAATTGTCCTGCATCATATCATAATGTGGACGAGGTAACTAAGATCAGTATTTGGGTATTGTTGATCGAGTGAGCAGCTCAGATTCAGTTGGTGAGCCTCCCTTTATTCTGGAGGGCATCATTAGTTTTAGTTATCCTTTTAGCATTGAGTTTTTCGAATGATTGGGGGTCCTGTCCCAACATCCAACTTTATTTTAGACGCTTCATGGACATATGATATTTGTTTTTCTTTGTCTTTCCTTTTCATTTGTAATTGAGTAAGACTTGGTTTTCCACTCTTAATGTTATTTCTGAGATAATAACTTGTGTTAAGTCTTTCGTTGATTTAAGTAAGATAGGTCAAGGTTCCTCTCAATGCCAAAAATGGTCATTGAGTGTCGGCCACGTCCAAGGTGTAGGGTCGGGGCGTGATAATATTGATGTAGAGTGATATGGTGTGTTACTTCAAATATCAACTTTATCTGTGAAAGAATGCATATCTCTTCTGATGAAAGACAAAACTTATATCATAATGTTTTTCTACTAATTAATTTATAGAGTTGTGTGGTCTATTTAGGTTCAATCTTTTTTGTAGGTATGCAATATTATAGTGCTGGATCTTATATATTTTCACAATGTGGTACTAGTGGTACATGAAAATGAATACAATGATTGTCAAGTGTAAATACATATTGCTTATGCATTTTAATGGAAGATCTTACATACTTTCACAAGGATTTTAATGGTGTTTCTTTCTTATGGTTTTAATGTATTTAGGTTGTGAAGTATCTCAAGGATTTTGAATGAGGACAAGTGATTTCATCGTAAGTTCCAAGGGAATGGATCAATAACAAAATGACAAGTCTATGTGTAGAGAAAGTCTAGGTGGGTATACTTATGGGGAGGCTATTGTGGATTTTAGTTAGAAAGTGTGTATGAAATTATGTTATTCCTTTGAACACTTATTGTATATTTTCGTTGGAGATGTCATGTTAATGAAAAGGTTGACTTCATTGTAACGACAAGAGGTAACCGAGCATAATGATAATAACAGTTTGTAATGGAATGTGATTAAGATGCAACTTGATTAGGTTATTGATTAAATGAATTTTCTTATTGTACTAAGGTCTTACAAGTATCTGAGATTGTAGTTTATACTATTTTTTGAGTAGTATGGTTGTATGGAAAATTTTATGAGGATTTTGGATGCCACTCAAATAGAGTTATTTAAACTAGAGTTATAAATGGAAAGACTTAGTGGCATGAAGTTAATACTTCAAGAAGGGTCGAGAACAAAAATATTTATTTTGATTGAAAGTGTAAAAGATGTATCATTAGATATATTGGATAATTTAGTTCAAAGATACCTGGTTTCAACTATTTTGTTGTGGTTATGGTTAGAGTGTTACCTGTCAGTCATAAGGGTTTAAAGTTGTGGATAAGATTTGGAAAAAATGTATAGATGTTTGTCTCAAGTGTGCTGAGAAGTTATTTTTACGTTCAAATTTGGTAACGGACACAATTAGATTTGTAAAGAAGAATGTAATAAGGTCGATAGGGAGGCGATCAATGATAATCTATGATACGTGAATTTATAAAGATCTTTAAGATATGACATAATATTGATAGATAAGGGGATAAGTTTACACCGTTGTAATCAAGTTCAAGTTTTCATTGTAAGCCTACGTTTGTGGTGGTATATTTTTTCAAGGCATGAATTTATAAGGTAAGAAATGATTGATCATATCATATATTAACCATTAAAAAGATTTTTGCAGGATTTGAGTGTTAAGATTTGTTAATTTTAATTGTTAAACCTAAGAAAATGTTTCACTTCATGTTTTAACTTAGAGGATCAGGTAAAAATATCATGGGTTGTTGGTCAAATGATAAGATTTGTAAGTAAGTCAGCTAGAGGATGAAATGTTTTGTGTATTTAACACTTCAAGGTATTTAAAATTTGTGTTATAAGAGGAATTTAAGATATGTGATGGAGTAGAACCTCTCATATAGACCTTTATTTGAAGTTGAAGGATGTGCGAATTTTCATATATGATTTCTAATATGTCTATAATTGTGAATTGGTTTGTTATAGATTTTCATGGAATTTATCAATAATTTTTTTGAAGATTTGGTTTTGATTTGGGTGAAAAATAGTGAGGTGTGTAAGATTATGTTTTGTTAGATGGGGTTAAACTGTTCATATTATGGTAGGTGAATTATGGATACACAATAGCATGGACCTACAATTATGCATAATTATTGAGAATTTAAAGGGTTTGTACTACTATTTTTATGAGACAACATAGATGGTTATGATATGTTACATAACCGGTTCTGGAAAGGGTCAAACGCTAGGATATTATTTCAAAGAAATCTCTGGAGTTTTCCCTTATCCGAAGGAGTCTTACAAGAAAATAGGATTTCATATTGAGCTCCAAATCTACGCTATTGGGATGGGATGGCTCCTACTAGCTCTGCCCCCTAAGAATCGCACGTGCGAATTCCCTCGCATGCGATTCAAGTGGAGAAGTCCCTTTGCTACGCGCTTAGGAAGTCCTTCGTTGTAGCCAAGCTTACAGCTAGCTTATCATGCATACTATGATTTTCTTTGAGTTTTGATGAGGTATGCAGTGGTTTGAAATGGCAGTTGAAACATTTTATCTGAGTTTGTGTGGACTTGTCTGTGAGTGTGGTTTAATAGCTTATCTAAATGGTAAGGTACTATTTGATCTAAAATTGGTTCTATTGGCCTTGGATGAAACATATATCTTTGAGGAGATTCTTTAATGGAAAGAGAGGGAGTCATAGTTTGAAAGTTTTTTGAGGTGACAATATGTTTTCTAGGAAAACATTCGTACTAGTGACTAATTGAGAGTAAAGTAAATGACCGAAGTGGTTATGTTGTTGTATTAATATTGAGACTATGGCTTTTAGTTGAATAATGTGAACAGTATCTGGGTCATGATAGATTAAGTATGGCTACGATAGTAATGGGGACTAGACAGGAGATAGAATCAAATGTGGAAGTATTTTATATGGACACCATGGAAGGAGTATCTGGTGCTATTCGACCTTTGTTTCATATATTCATATGTGACAACCTACTTTGAACTAAACTAGGTTTAAAGTATATCCATTTTCTATGCCTACTCGTGTTTTACTTCGGTGGGTAAATTCGTAGTGGTGGATTGGTTATGTTGATTCTATGTTTTCTTCTTGATAGGGTAGGATCGCTTTGGAAAACTTTATTATTTTAGATATCACATATTTGCCGATGTCTTGGAGAAGTTGTAGTATTCTAGTGGTTCTACATGTACCACCTAACTTATGAAAATTTTTAGAAGAGGTACGTGGGTATTTAAAGTTGTCCGATAGCTTTTCTATTCATCATGATGTTAAGGTCCCGTACCAACTACGTGTGAATGAATGTAAGATCATTGGGTCAAGTTCTGTTGTTCTTAAGGGTTGTCTATGATCATATCTACTAATATAGCACTTTATATAGTATTTTGAGAGGCTTTTTATACTTGGATGTATTGCTTGTAAGGTTGCTTGTTGGATTGTTACTTGATCATTTGCTTCTTTGGATTAGATAGGTTTGATTCTCCCTTGATGAGTACCCGATGTCGAATGATAAGATTTTTAATATTTAAGTTGTGGAGAGTTTGTGTTGTGAGAAGGGAATCGTGATAGAATATGTGATTAGTTATGCATTATGAGTGTGTGGTGGTCTTATAGATGTATCCGGTAACGATTCAGAATGTTATCTGGGTTATGTGAAAAAAATTCTTCATGCTGGTTGTGCTATAGTCCAGTGTTAGATCTAACTTTGTAACCAGAAGGGGCGTCCGTGAGAAGATAAAGTGTGGTGCTTCAGGTGAGAGCTTAAATCCTAAAATAAATGATTACATAATTAAATTATTTGGTGTAGGAAAAAGGGGATGTACTGATCTTATCTTAAAGAAACAATATTATATAGTAGGTTATAAGTTATTGTTGTTGTTCAGTACATTGTAAAGTAGTTCAAAATTAGAGCAGAATTTGGATAGACATCATTAGGTAATGATTGCCAATGATTAATCAACTCTTTGGATTATACCATGAGTGGTTAATGATAATTTTAGTATAGGATAGAGTCGCTATATTGATTTCTGCAATTTTAGTTCTAGCTAATACATACTGTTTTGTTTTTGAGCCTTGATATTTCCTTGTTTTCCAGCTTCTTTGTATAAAAATGCCATTATGATTTAAACTTTGGTTTACTAAGATAAATAATTAAATATTAGGTATAGTATATTATATGAATATTATCAAAGCTTATAGTATTTGAAGGATATTGAAACTTAAACCTTGACCTGAAATTTGAAAAATATGAGAGTGGACGTGTTATTTGACATTATGATTAGGAACTTGATCATAGATTTCGGGTGAATTTTTTAGTCGAGGCTGGACCTGTGGTGATATGGGGGTTTTCAGTTTTTAAATTATATTGTGATTACTTATTTGAATAGATTGTATTAGTTTGGAAGTCAATTGAAAGAGGAAGACTCAAGTTCTGGAGTCATTGCTCAACTATTGAGGCAAGTAGATAACTAAACCCTTGTTAAATGCATAGAGAAGTGTAATTTCTTGTGGTATGTGTTTGTGAGTGATGAGAATCAGTGATGGGTTCACTTGTCCTAGTAGAATAATTCTAATGATGGAAAAAAGATAATAGAAGGGTAATGTGATTTATTGTTGGTGTGTATTGTTTGAGAATCATTTGAAAGGCTTATTGCTTAAATGTTGATGTTGTTTCACAGTTGTATTGTTGTGAATTGTGCATTGTTATGAAAATGGTCATCTCCTCATTATTTGTGTGAACATTTCATTTGAATTGGTTCTCATACATGGTAGTGTAAATGTTATTTGATAAGAGAATCTACCATTTTGAGGGACAAGGACCATATCACATGTCGCGATGGATACTATATATCGATAGATATATCACACACCACAATATACATTATATATCGAGGATTATTTTGCACGCCGTGATTGATGCATGAATAGATATGTCGTCCATCGGTCCTAGACTAAGAAATTGTGGTGTGTATTATTAGGTCAGACATGCATCACTATACTCGATATTATAATTCATTTTATTGCACTTATTGATTATTGGTGAACATGATTTTATGTGTTTCTAATCTTTTGAGTGCCTTTCTGTGGCACTTGTAATTAATGAATATTGAGTTTGTTGTTGAAGATATCCAAATGTTAGAGTGTTGTTGTAGATCATATACAATTGTTAGAGTGTTGTTGTTTCGGATATGAAATTGTTAGACTGTTGTTGTTGAGGATATGAAATTGTTAGACTTTTGTTCTCAAGTTATGTACTTTGTAAATTGTAAATTGTTATGTTGAGCTGATTTTATGCAGGTTGTAGTTGTGGAGGTTTGGTTAGTGTGTAAAGGAGTACCGGCATACTATTACATTAGCTTGTATTCAGAAGTTTACTTGTTGATTACTATGTGGTTTAGTACTCATTCCATAATTCTACAATCCTTTGTACGTTATGAGTCTGGATTTTTTTATACTTTCCGTTCTCTTATTTTTCAAGGCTACTTGGAGATTTTTGAGGCAGTTATTTTTCTTCTCAGCACCTTCTTACTCCAATTTATGATCTTCTTCTATTATAGAAGCAAGGTGATTTGATACTTGTATTTTTATTTTAAATCAATTATAATTCTTTAGAGGCTTTTACGCGAAAACAAGATTTTTAGGGTATTTAGAGTTGATTATCATATTTCTGCATTTTCTTGTAATAGTTTTTTCTTAGGCTAACTTTTCTATGTAAGATAAGACAAGTGTTATCACATCCAATTTTGGATCGTGACAAACATAAGCAAGTCAATACAACATTATGAACATGCAATTATTTAACATTTACAATATCGATTATGACGTTCTCAACAATATACATTTATAACAAGTCATTGGTCCTCTAATGGAATCCAAATCTAGAATGTATAATGTATCAAATCGTGGTACCCTCTAATGTTTATGTCGGGACGTGGAAACCAATCATATATTTAAGTCGGAACGTGACAACCGATCTAAGTTAGTGTCTTGTAACGGAATACCCGATCCACTCAACAAGCCACAATCACAACTATATGCACAAAAATCATACAATTAAGTCATGATTCATGGCATATAAAAGTTCATATATCCTCATTTAGAATTAGTGTGATAAATGACGCAACATTCACATATATACATGCATTATAATAATGCAATAACAACATATATCAAATAATCATGAATTCAAAACCATCACCTACCTTGAAAAAAGCTTGAATCCCATAAGAAACTTTATTCTTTCCTCTTCGAATTTGTTCCGTTTGTTCTTGGTATACAAACAATAATCGAAATCAATAAACAATAACTAATTACCGAAATTACCAACAATCCTATTAGCCCTATATCAGAACCATCATCCCAATACAAAAATTAGGGTTGTTTCCACCACAAATTTCACATCAATACCCTCCCCCATCGATAGTTACCAATTAAAATACATCCTATAGATCAAAAAAATTATTCAGGGATTTAAAACCTTAACTTACCCTCAAGAATGGTGAAAATTGGTCAAGATCTCGTTTGGGGTCGTCTCCGAGATCACAAAGTAAAATAGTGCAGAATAAATTTTTTTGGGATATTATTTGCTATTGTCCTGCCACAACGGTACTCACCCCGCTGTAGCGACAATTTCCCGAGCGGAATCTAATTATTCTTATACCCCCATTTCATAACACACCATAAATCAATGATACTCAGAAACTACCCGTTTATGCCAAGATAAGTTTCGGGAGTTCTACTCACCCGAATGCAATTCTTTGGAGTCGGATGAGTTCTTTGACGTCTTGTCTATCTACTCATGTAATTAAAAGCATAATTAAGTAATTAAGTTTCTACCAGATTATCCTAGACTTGACTAATTTTTAAACCATCTTTTTCTTTCATTTCCTAGTCTAAGTAAAAATTTAAGGAATCCCATAGTGTAATTCAATAATTTCATTCTGTCCCGACAAATTTAGTATTTACAAAAAATCCCTTAAATTTGTTGAGCCGTGATACTTTAGACTCTAGTGATACAAGGTAAATGATACATGGTAATTTTAAACTGTTGAGAAAAAAAAGGGGAAAAAATGGTACAGTTAATGTTGTTAATAAAACAGCTAAATTTACGGTAACATATCATTAATCAACATAAAATCAGCACTTAATTGGATATTAATTTAATATTTTGAAAAACAAAGATTATATCATCTATTTTGAAAACAATTTTTTTTGAACAATCTGTTAAATTTCGAACAACAGTAATTTTATTGTTGTTATAGTGGATTTTTCAAGATGAATACTTCAATTTTGATGAGACATTCCGGAATTTAGGTGAACGAATTGCAGAATGAAAGTTACAAAATCGACGGAATCGTTGTTGGAGATTCAATTTCGTATCTAATACATGTATCAGAAACATCGACTAAACAATATACACACTGATTCTATATGTATCATCAAGTACAGTTGATGACGCATTTATTAAACTTAGTGAATGATACATTATAACAATTTTCAAAACATGTATCAGTACATCAACTAAACAACTAATACCTTACTGATACATGATATCAGTTTTCAGAAATTCATACTATATGCAAAACATGTGATGCATATCTACTACATGTATCAGTGAATTGACTAAACACTGTACACATTGATTCTATATGTATCATCAAGCACAGTTGATGATGCATTTACTAAACTTATTGAATGATACATTATAACAATTTTCAAAATTTCATGATACATATAAAATATTATGATACACAACAAATTCATGTATCAATTCACAATCTAAAACACTATACACACTTATTCAAATGTATCGGCAAGCACACTAGATTCCTTAAAATTTTTAGTAATTTCAACAACAGTTTTAAGTACCAAAATACTAACCCAAGACAATGTAGGCCTAACAAACTTTAAATCTTTGAATCCTGTTTGGCCTTATGCAAAGTTGATGCTAGAGGAAGAGGAAGGGAAAGTTGTAACTAGGAGAATGTATTGGGATGAGATGAAGATTGTCTACTTGTTTTTATCACCTTAACTTCTTCTAAGGATAGAGGCACTGGTTCTTATGTTTTTGGTGTGTAAGCAAAAGATATGGAAGTAAGAACAAAAAGGTAGAAAGATATGGAAGTTATCCTGCTTCCTGATTTTTTGAATTTTGAAATTCAAAATTTCAAAATTTGGTCTTTTATTTAAATTAATTAAATTTAATAATTCAAAATCAAAAAGCTGATTAAAAGGTTTAGTGTTTAAATGGATAAAATTTAAAATTCAAAAACTAATTTAAGAGGTTGAGTGTTTTAGTGGAGAAAAAATAGGCATTAAAATTGGTGAATGTGTATTATAGGAGAGAGAGTGTAATGTATCTAAAAAATTACACTAAAATAAAAAAAAGGGAATTATGTAATATTTAATAAAAGTAGGGAAAATTAGAGAATATAAAAATTGTAGTTGTGTATTTAAGTTATTTTTCCTTTCTTTATTGCTTAATGAATTATGGTTGACACTGCCACCGACTTTTAGTTAATTGCTTACACTTTTTCATGCATATGATCGGCCTTGCTGCTGATTTAGTTACATTTGTACTGCCATTTATGTTCCATTCATAGTATATATATATATATATATATTATATATATATATATATATATATATATATATACATATATATATATATATATATATATATACATATGTATATATATATATATATATATATATATATATATATTGTAGACAATAAAATTCGCGTCGAGAAAATAATAATCAAGAACGGAAAATTATAGCAACAATCGATTTTATTATTTCAAATGCGAGTGTTACAATCTCTATAATTCCTCTGAATTCGCCTTTTCAAATATAAATTCAAGGGCTTTAAAGCTTATTCTTGAATCTATGATTAACTTGAACTTTATCTTGATATTGACTTTTATTTGAACTCAAGGGCTTCGAGCTTGTTCTTGAATTCGGTGGCCTTGATCTTGATCGTTCTTGAACTTGAATGCTTGAATTCTTAAACTTGTAGCTTTGTAGAGAATTAAATGGCGTTTGTACCACAGAGTTTCTCTAGCTTCTTGTTTAGAATTTTCTGTCCCTTTTCTGAATTATGAGGACCCCTATTTATAGTTTTAGAATAGAGGAGTTGCGATTGGAATAGGATTCCTTTCAGCCAATCAGATTGAAGTGACATGGCATTTGGGCTTTATGGAGCGGGCTTGTCATCTTTGACACATGTCATGATTCTATTGGTTTTCTTATTTGACTTGGCATGCCACATCATCTGCACACGTGGCGCCAAGATGGGCTCTAGAAATGAGATGAGATTGGGTTTAACAAATTGGGTTCATCCAATGTAGCCCAAATCAATTAATTTAGACTTTAATTAAATCCATATTTATTGGACTTAAATATTTAACTCAATTATATCAATCCACAATATTTATTTGGATTAATATATTTATGAATTCAATATAATCCGAATCATTTTATAAATTTATATTTAATAAATTTTAAATGATTACAAATGCCCCCTGCTTCAAGTCTTGTCGAGATATTTTATCTTTTAGAGACTAGGCTTGAAGCATTAACTGGTTACTAAATTCACCTTAGTTAAAAAATGAATTATAATTGAATTAACAATTGTAATCCTACTCAATTTTATATTCATATATATGTTTTATTGCCCAAGCCAAAAAGAAATTGTAATTGAACTAGGAATTGTAATCCTACTCAATTTCATATTCATATTGTGTTTTATTGCCCAAGCCAAAAAGAAATTGTAATTGAATAGGAATTGTAATCCTACTCAATTTCATATTCATATTATGTTTTATTGCCCAAGCCAAAAAAGAAATTGTAATTGAACTAGGAATTGTAATCCTACTCAATTTCATATTCATATTATGTTTTATTGTCCAAGCCAAAAAGAAATTGTAATTGAACTAGGAGAAGGATTCTATCCCACCACATGACATCTATAAATAGATACATTGTCTCCATAATTTTATCTTCAATTACAGATTGTGAGCCTACGACGAAAAGGGCTTACTCAAGGTAATTTTCCATCTTTTTTTATTTATTTTCGTCACTTTTTTTTTTTTACAGCCTGAATGTTCGTCGTAGAAAATTCATATCTCATTGTAGAAAAATCGAAATCATGAACCGTTTAATTTTTCAGAAATTAAACTTTTAGATCTCCAACATACCCGAAATTCAAATTTAATACCTTAAGAATCTTTTTAGATGATTTTTTGAAGTTAGCTCTAGATTCTGTCATGCTAAAAATTCGTCACTTTTTTTACAGCCTGACATGTTCGTCGTAGAAAATTCATATCTTATTGTAGAAAAATCAAAATCATGAACCGTTTGATTTTTCAGAAAATAAAATTTTTGATCTATAACATATCCAAAATTCAAAAGTTAATACCTTCAGAATCTTTCTAGATGATTTTTTGAAGTTAGCTCTAGATTCTGTCATGCTAAAAATTCGTCAGTTTTTTACAGCCTGACATGTTCATCGTAGAAAATTCATATCTCATTGTAGAAAAATCAAAATCATGAACCGTTTGATTTTTCAGAAACTAGACTTTTTGATCTCTAACATGTCCAAAATTCAAAATTTAACACCTTCAGAATCTTTCTAGATGATTTTTTGAAGTTAGCTCTAAATTCTGCCATGCTAAAAATTTTCAGACTTGTGTGATTTACTAAAAATCTCGTGTCTTGATGTTGGAACAGCGAAATCACAATCCACTTGGTGATTTCTAATCTAGACATAAAGGTCTACAACACATCCAAGATTGAGATTTAATACCTTTCGAGTCTCAAACATCTTGACAGGTAACAATTTCTCCTTCACTTTATTTCCCTTTTTTTTTTTCAACTTTTTTTTTTTTTTTTTTTTTGTAGATCAGCAAAAGGAATTTTATATTTTATGGAGGCTGCATAATAGAAGGATTTATCACATAAAAATGTGCTTAACGGCCATGCCTTAACAAAATAAATAAACAAAACTCTCAAGGTGTTCCATGGCCCCGAATGCTTAACCAACTTGATGCTTTACTAGAATACCATGTAACGCTCCCGCCTTGAAGATAACCTCAAGGTGTTACAAGGTCCCGAATGTTTAACCATGAAGATTTACTAAATACCGTGTAACGCTCCCCCCTTGAAGATAACCTCAAGGTGTTACAAGGTCCCGAATGCTTAACCATGAAGCTTTACTAAAATACCGTGTAACGCTCCCGCCTTGAAGATAACCTCAAGGTGTTACAAGGTCCCGAATACTTAACCATGAAGCTTTACTAAAATACCGTGTAACGCTCCCGCCTTGAAGATAACCTCAAGGTGTTACAAGGTCCCGAATGCTTTAACCAACTTGAAGTTTTAATAGGATACCATGTAACGCTCCCGCCTTGAAGATAACCTCAAGGTGTTACAAGGTCCTGAATGTTTGACCATGAAGCTTTACTAGAAAATCGTGTAACGCTCCCGCCTTGAAGATAACCTCAAGGTGTTACAAGGTCCCGGATGCTTAACCATGAAGCTTTACTAAAATACCGTGTAATGCTCCCGCCTTGAAGATAACCTCAAGGTGTTACAAGGTCCCGGATGCTTAACCATGAAGCTTTACTAAAATACCGTGTAACGCTCCCGCCTTGAAGATAACATCAAGGTGTTACAAGGTCCCGGATGCTTAACCATGAAGCTTTACTAAAATACCGTGAAACGTTCCCGCCTTGAAGATAACCTCAAGGTGTTACAAGGTCCCGGATGCTTAACCATGAAGCTTTACTAAAATACCGTGTAACGCTCCCGCCTTGAAGATAACCTCAAGGTGTTACAAGGTCCCGAACGCTTGATCAACTTGCAGCTTTAATAGGATACCATGTAACGCTCCCGCCTTGAAGATAACCTCAAGATGTTACAAGGTCCCGAACGCTTGACCAACTTGAAGCTTTAATAGGATACCATGTAACGCTCCCCGCCTTGAAGATAACCTCAAGGTGTTACAAGGTCCTGAATGCTTAACCAACTTGAGACGGGATAAACCCGTGAAAAGACCAGTTTAAGGTGCAAAGGGACAAATATTGTCCACCTTAAGGCATGGAAATTTAAAGCTAAATCCGTCGGAACTCTAGCTTAAGGTGCAAAGGGACAAGTTTGTCCACCTTAAGGCATAGAAATTTAAAGATTCGTTGAAGGATAAGCTTGACCAACTTGAAGCTTAACAGGATACCGTGTAACGCTCCCCCCTTGAAAATAATCTCAAGGTGTTACAAGGTTCCGAATGCTTAACCAACTTGAAGCTTTAATAGGATACCATGTAACGCTCCCGCCTTGAAGATAAACTCAAGGTGTTACAAGGTCCTGAAATGCTTAACCAACTTGAGACAGGATAAACTTGTGAAAAGACCAGTTTAAGGTGCAAAGGGACAAATATTGTCCACCTTAAGGCATGGAAATTTAAAGATAAATCCGTCGGAAATCTAGCTTAAGGTGCAAAGGGACAAGTTTGTCCACCTTAAGACATAGAAATTTAAATATCTATTGAGGGATAATCCGCAACAAAGCTAGCTTAAGGTGCAAAGGGACAAACCTCGCGCACCTTTAGGTATGGAATTCGATTACATACGCATTTGGAGACTTCTACTTATATACTTGAAGTCTTACCTTCATACTTAGAGTATTTGAATACTTCAACCTGTATACTTAGAGAATTTGGATACTTCAAATAATAAACTCGAAGAATACAGTCATATCCAATTTGCATACTTGATCTAATTTAAAGACTTCCACCATAATAATAAGAGATTCATATTCTGTAAGGGTTTGCCCCTTCCATAAACCCATCAATGCTTCGTGCAAGTCTTAAGTTTGATGAGACATAAGATAAAAATAAAATATATATCGCTTTGATTTTCATGCAATAGATCAAGTGGGAACATTTTTTTTGACACTCATGCAACTGAACTTAGAATATGGTTCTAAGCGCCTACGTACCTCAATAAAGAGGATCAAGTCACAACGTAGTTCTGGGGATTTGAGTGATTATTCTTTTTTTTTTTTTTTTTTGTGGTTGTGCCGTACACAGTTTATACTCTTGCGGGCCAGGAGTGACATGCAGTTTAGGCTCGTACCTTAAGGAGCATCATCTTCCTTCAAGGATAGTATCTCTTTAGAAATTTGGCATTAATAGGACCGATCCTTAAGCCATCAACATCAACAAGCTTGTAAGCACCATTTGAATATGCTTCTTGTACAACATATGGTCCATCCCACTTTGAGGTAAATTGCCCCCAGACTTGTGCGAAGTAATGATGGGTCTTCTTACCGCGAGAACTTGATCTCCAACTTGAAAGCACCTCAAGCGAACCTTCTTATTAAAAGCACGAGATAGACGAGCTTGATAACATTCAAGGTTTTGTTGGGCTTGTAACCTCTTCTCATCAAGTGCTTCTAACTCAGCAAGACGCAAGCGAGCATTTTCTTCCTCAGTGAGCCCTTCTTGAATAGCAAGTCTTAAGGAGGGTATTTGACGCTCGAGTGGCAGGACTGCTTCAACTCCAAAAGCAAGTGAATATGGTGTTGCTTGAGTTGGTGTGCGATATGTTGTCCTATATGCCCACAAAGCTTCTTCCATTCTTTCATGCCAATCCCGTTTTGATTTGGAGACAACTTTCTTGAGCAGGTTGCATAGAGTCTTATTGAATGCTTCAGCAAGACCATTAGCGGCAGCATGGTACATAGAAGATTTACGCTGCTTAAAGTCAAAAAGATCACAAATCTTGTTCATTAACTTGTTATCGAATGGTTTGCCATTGTCTGTTATTATATAGCAAGGGATGCCAAAGCGATAGATAATATTTACTCGGATAAAATTTGCAACATTCTCTTTCTTCACCTCTTTAAGAGCAACAGCTTCAGCCCATTTTGAAAAGTAATCAGTTGCAGCCAAGATGTACAAGTGTCCACCAGAAGACTTTGGTAATGGTCCTACAATATCCAGTCCCCAAGCGTCAAATGGCCAAGATGCGATGGTTGGGTGCAATACTTCGGGTGGCTGATGAATGAAATTCGCATGAAATTGACAAGCATCACATTTCTAGCATAATATAAGCAATCTTTCACCATGGTTGGCCAGTAATACCCCATCCTCTTTATGTGAAAATGAAGTTTTGGTCCAGATTGATGTGACCCACATACTCCTGCGTGTGCTTCTTGTAGAGCTTGAATCTCTTCTTCCTCTCCCAAACATCGTAATAACATACCCTCAAATGATCTTCTATATAATGTATCCTTATAGTAAAGGAAACGAGGTGCACGACGACGTATGTCAGTTCTCTTCTTGGATTTTCTGGAAGTATCCCATAACATAGGTAGTCAATGATGGGTTGTCTCCAATCTTCCTTCGCAGCTTCAACAATGGCGACGATATGATCAAGCTTATTTTCAATATATTCTTCCTTATTTGACGGTGGTACTATCCATTTTTGACAGACAATTACTTGCGTTTGATCAGGAAGAGTTAGCGTTGAAGCTAGAGTAGCCAATGCATCAGCTTTCTTATTATCTGTTCGACGCACATGTTGAAGGGTTACATCCCCAAGCCATCTTATCAACTTTTGAGCATAATCATGATAAGGTCGCAATTCAGGCTTTTTTACCTCATAACTTCCTAAGAGTTGATTAATCACCAATTGAGAGTCACCAAAGACCTGTAAATGTAATTGTTTCATGTCAACGGCCATTTCAAGTCCAAGTATCAGTGCTTGATATTCAGCGACATTATTGGAGCAACATTGTTTTAGAGTAAAAGAGAATGGTAGAATCTCTTCTTGTGAAGTGATGAACACCACACCAGCACCAGCTCCGCCACGATGTGCAGCCCCGTCAAAGTACATTTTCCAAGGAGGTTGAACTTCAATTAACATCGCATCTTCATCAGGAAACTCATCAGTTAACTCCCAATCATTTGGTATAGGATGGTCTGCTAAGAAATCCGCTAGTGCTTGTCCCTTCACGGATTTTTGAGGGATGTACACAATCTCAAATTGTTGGAATTGGAGGTACCATCTTGCTAGTCGGTCACTAAGGACAGGTTTTGACATAACAAACTTGATGGGATTTGCTCTAGAAATAAGGCGGACAACATGAGCTTGAAAATAATGCTTCATCTTTTGAATTGAGAAGACCAGTGCCAAGCATAACTTTTCAATTGGCGAATAATTTAGCTCATTTGGCGTCATCGTTCTACTTAAGTAATAAAGAGCATTTTCTTTGCCCTCGCTATTCTCTTGAGCTAACAGGGCTCCTACAGACCTTTCTTGTGCTGCAATGTAGAGTATCAATGGTTTTCCAGGTATAGGGGCTGCCAAAACCGGAGGTTTCGCTAGATACGATTTGATACTTTTAAAGGCTTCGCTACATGTTTGGTCCCAATTAAAAGGAGCACCTTTCTTCATGAGATGACTGAATGGTTGACATCTCCCCGCTAGATTTGAGATGAACCTTCTCAAGTAGGCTAACTTTCCTTGGAGACTTTTTAACATATCTCGAGGTTCAGGCATCTTTGATATTGCATCGACTTTGGCTTGATAAATTTCAATCCCTCGATGTCTCGCAATAAAGCCAATGAACTTGCCGGAAGTAACTCCGAAGGCACATTTCAATGGATTCATCCTTAATTGATATCTTCGGAGTAACTCAAACACCATTCTTAAGTCTTTCAAATGATCACCCCTTTTCCTGGACTTCACTACCAAATCATCAACGTAACATTCAACATTTTTATGGAGCAAGTCGTCAAAGATATTTTGCATAGCCCTTTGATATGTGGCGCCAGCATTCTTTAAACCAAATGGCATCACTTTGTAGCAATAAATACCTTTTGGCGTGCGAAATGCAGTGAGTTTCTTCATCTTTTGGTGACATGCGGATTTGTTATATCGGAAGAACCATCCATGAACGACATTGCCTCATAACCAGTGGTGGCATCAATCATCAACTCTGGAATGGGAAGAGGAAACTCATCTTTAGGGCATGCATTATTGAGATCTCTAAAGTCAACACAAACTCGAATTTGACCATTCTTCTTCCTCACAGGAACAATACTTGAAATCCATGTAGGATATTTGACCTCACGAATAAAGCCTGCCTCAATGAGTTTGTTAACTTCATTTTCTATCAATGGAATCAAGTCTGGTCTAAAACGTCTTTGAGCTTGTTTAACTGGACGAGAACCATTTTTGACTGCCAATTGATGGACCGCTACTCTAGGATTCAATCCAGGCATTTCTTTGTAACTCCAAGCGAATATATCTCTATATTCTTTGAGTATATTCATGTAAGCGACTTCTTCATCAATTTCTAGAAACGCACTCAAGTAAGTTGGCTTCGGATCTTCATCAGTGCCAAGGTTAACTTCCTTCAAAGGATCTATTGTGATCTTTACTCCTTCTTCAAGTTCTGGAGGAGCATCTTTAGCATCTTCCTCTTCCACAGGATCATTGTCATTGACTGATATATGACAACACGAGACAATATCTTCTACCTCTTCCACAATCTTCTTTTGAGGCAAAGAATCGTACTCATTTTGGATTGTAACATGATTTGAGGAACCTACACTTTCTTCATCTTCCTCGAGCTCTTTGGTGTAAACCACAGTATGAACCTTTGCCTTGAGTTCCTCTTTACAGGAAACCATGAGTTCCACTCGTCGCCTCATCCTAGAAGGAATCAAACTTCTGAAATCTTTTCGAATCAAATGTGAAGCAGGCGTTGTAACTTTTAAATAACTTCTCAGGTTCTTGTTATTCTTCTTTAGAGGACCTAACCTCTCAAACACAGAAATTCTTGTTGTCGCTTCGCCAAGTCGATCAAAGACAGAAGGCCTTTTATTGGGAGCAGTGACGTCATCTTCAAAAGTTATATGATTATTACTGGCCCTTCTTATGGAAATGCGAATTGGCGGCGGTTGGCTATAACCTAGGCCTTCACGCGCTTTCCTAGTTGTATCTTCTGATGGGAGTTTCCTAGTGCTGATGGCTCGCTAGGGTTGTATCCTGCCTTCACGAATAACTTGTAGGCATCATGGGATCAAAACCTTCTCTTGTGCGCTTTGTAGGGAGAGTCATATCTAGCACTTAATCTTGAGCGACTGACTTCCCTGGCAACTTAGAAGACATGTTTATTGCATCAATCCGTCTGATAGGAAGAGTTAGCCCTCTTAATGCATTTTCTTCAAGGTTAGATGGTTGATCTTGGTCTTTCTTCGGTTTTGGAACATAACAAAGCCTAGAAGTCTGCTTCTTCTTTGAAGACAGGATCTTCCCTTCATTAAGAATGGGACAAGAGTCTTTAGTGTCAATTTTTGCCTTATCAATAGCTGCATCAATTCTTTTACTTACGATATTATCAATCTTGATTGATTTGACGTCATTGGATTTGACCCCTTTAACAACATAACTTCTCATATAGAATTTTGCATCCGCAAAGTGTGTCTCCACTTCGGTGAAAGGATTATCATCTGCAACTATCTTTCTTTCAATTCCACCTTCAAGATATTTCAAACATTGATAGTAAGAAGATGAGACAATTTTATTCTCATGTACCCAAGGCCTTCCAAGTAATATGTTATATGATGTCTTTGCGTCAATCACATGCATCCATGCGCTTGATCGCAAATCTCCCATGTGAATATCTAATTTAATAGAGCCTATGGACCTCTGCCCACCTTGATTAAATCCTTGTATCAACAGACGACTTTCACTAAGTTCCCCAGTCGTGATGCCAAGTTCCTTCAATGTGTGGATAGGCAAAATGTTGACTCCAGATCCTTCATCTATTAAGATTCTATTTATCTTCTTCTCTAGCACATGACCCACCATATACAAAGGACGATTGTGTAGTGTTTCACCAAATAGAAGATCGTTATCCGTAAATGTGATTTTAGTATCACAGACATGTGCTTCTTGGGAAGAAAGTTCAATAGACTTTTCAGAAGATGAAAGAGACATCATTTCTGAGATTTCCCTTGTTTCTTTTTCTTCTTCCCCAGGAGACACTTTTGGTGAGGATTCACTCGTTATTCCTTCTTTTATAGTAGGAGGCACATTCATTGTTTGTCCTTTATCCACATTGAAACATGATGCCTCAACATTGCCTTGAGTAGACTTTGTACCGAACGAGCTTGGCAAGAATTCCTCTAGAGTCACAAGACGTTGAGGTTTTTGGTAGTGATGCACTTCAACCTTTGCCCTTTTGGGGCGCTTGATTGATTTTTTCTTCTCTAATTTCTTCACCATTTTTTCTCTAACCGGTTGCTCGGATAATTCTTTTCGTAAGCTTGACTTGTTGCGTCTTCGCCTAGTTACAAGAATCCAACCCTCATTACCGTCTATGTCAATGTCCTGGTCTACTGGCTCTTCTTCATGCTTTTCAGAGATATATATTTGGACCGGATCCAGTGACCCAAACGTGATAGAGGTATGGTTAGAACTAGCCTTCTCATCATCAAGGATAATTTTATTTTCGTTAGCCAATCGCATCACTCTATCCTTAAAGACAAAACATTTTTCAAGAGGATGACTCACAAGTCTATGATACTTGCAATAATTTGGGTCATCAGTTTTTTCAGCTTCGTCGGGTCGCTTCATCTCTGGCAAGTCAATGAGTTTTAACTCAAGCAATTCATCAAAATTTCAGAAACGTCAGAATCCAAGAAGGGATACTTTTTTCTTGCATCTCCCTTAGCGTCGACTTTTGATTTGAACGTGCTTGGAAAGTCGTTCTCACATTTTGTTTTACGCCCTCATTCGTAGTGAACTTTGCGGGTGACACATTTACACTCATGGATTCTTTGTTGTCATTTCTGGGCAGAAACTTGCTCCACCTCTAGGGTTCCTGTTTGTCCCTTCCTTTGCGAGGATCATGGACAATAGTCATATCTTTTCCGGCAGATGTCATGCTCAACTCCATATCATGAGCGCGAGTAGCTAAATCCTCGAAAGATTTTGGTTTTATTCCTTGCAAGATGTAAAGAAGCTCCCAGTGCATTCCTTGAATACACATTTCGATTGCAGAAGCTTCACTAAGCCTGTCCTTGCAATTAAGGCTCGCGTTCCTCCATCGATTTATGAAATCTATGACCGGTTCATCCTTCCTTTGGCGAGTATTCGTGAGTTCTACCATGCTCACTGTGCGCCTTGTGCTATAGAAGCGATTGAGAAACTCATGTTCTAGTTGCTCCCAACTATCAATAGAGTTAGGTTCGAGATCCGTGTACCAATCAAAGGCATTTCCTTTTAGAGAGCGAACAAACTGTTTAACAAGATAGTCTCCATATGTTCCAGCATTATTACATGTCTCCACGAAGTGCGCGACATGTTGTTTCGGATTTCTTTTTCCCTCAAATTGTTGAAATTTGGGAGGTTGATAACCAACAGGCATCTTAAAGTTATCAATCCTAGCAGTGTATGGTTTAGCATACATATGAGAAGACTTGGTGGAGACTTCATACTTATCTTTGATAGTTCCTTCAATAAACTCCTTCAAGCGATCGAGCGGGATCATTCCTTCAGAAGAAACTGGCATCTCTTTAACAAACGGAGCTTTCTTAGCAGGATCTTCGATTTCTTGAACTTCAATGCCCTTTCCAGGTGCATGGCTCGCATCTCCATCTAAAAGTCCTTCTATCCTGTCCATCAGCTTGTCAATTCGAGATTCTTGGTGTTGTACATGCTTCGTTAATCCTTCGACCAACTTCGTCAGATTTGCGAGTTGTTCCTCAGGAGAGGAAGTAGCAGTCACCATCGTTTGCATGATCATCGGAGATGCAGGCGAGTAACATGGATTGTCGCGTAAGTTAATTTTCAGTGGACTCACATTACGCGATATACGCGGAGATGATTCACAAGTTGAATCACAGTTCTCCCTTGTGGTAGAGTTCTTGGAACCAGATTGCTCAAGTAGAGCCAATGTCTTTTTGATCTTTTCAGCAACACTACTTCCTCCTTCTAGAGAATTTGTGGAGGAACTTGCTCCTTTTGGAGTCGAAGACCCAAAAACAGGAGTTGATGCAGACGACACTTGAAGCGTTTGTTGCCCTAGTGTAGCAGCCTTACTTCTCGTAACAACTCCAAAACTTCCAAAGGTAACTCCAAGGATGTCTTCAACTTCAGTAGAGAACTTGGAGCTAGCGACCTTAGAGGAGGTTGATCGAGAGTTGTTGTTCATGGAAGTCATCTTGATATTCTTTGACGTTTGAAAAGTTGAGATGAGAGGTAGAGATTGTACCACTGGGCGTGCCAGAATTTGTAGACAATAAAATTCGCGTCGAGAAAATAATAATCAAGAACGGAAAATTATAGCAACAATCGATTTTATTATTTCAAATGCGAGTGTTACAATCTCTATAATTCCTCTGAATTCGCCTTTTCAAATATAAATTCAAGGGCTTTAAAGCTTATTCTTGAATCTATGATTAACTTGAACTTTATCTTGATATTGACTTTTATTTGAACTCAAGGGCTTCGAGCTTGTTGTTGAATTCGGTGGTCTTGATCTTGATCGTTCTTGAACTTGAATGCTTGAATTCTTAAACTTGTAGCTTTGTAGAGAATTAAATGGCGTTTGTACCACAGAGTTTCTCTAGCTTCTTGTTTAGAATTTTCTGTCCCTTTTCTGAATTATGAGGACCCCTATTTATAGTTTTAGAATAGAGGAGTTGCGATTGGAATAGGATTCCTTTCAGCCAATCAGATTGAAGTGACATGGCATTTGGGCTTTATGGAGCGGGCTTGTCATCTTTGACACATGTCATGATTCTATTGGTTTTCTTATTTGACTTGGCATGCCACATCATCTGCACACGTGGCGCCAAGATGGGCTCTAGAAATGAGATGAGATTGGGTTTAACAAATTGGGTTCATCCAATGTAGCCCAAATCAATTAATTTAGACTTTAATTAAATCCATATTTATTGGACTTAAATATTTAACTCAATTATATCAATCCACAATATTTATTTGGATTAATATATTATGAATTCAATATAATCCGAATCATTTTATAAATTTATATTTAATAAATTTTAAATGATTACATATATATATATATATATATATATATATATATATATATATATATATATATATATATATATATATATATATATATATATATATATATAGTTTATTAGTGTTTTAGAACAGAATATATTTGGGTTATATGTTGTATACAATACGATCTTACTGTATAAATCAAATATATTGAACAAACATTGATGTTTAAATAGGTAAATACATTGATTTGTATTGAGAAATTGTAGTAATTGAGTGGATAAACTGTGGATGTGTTATTCGTATAAAAGATTGCCTTTTTTTTTAATTATACAAGGAAAATTACAGTTATATAATCTCTTGGTAGATAAATTTGTTTAGTTATATTTTTTGTGGCAAGTCAGATTTAGTAGTATATCGTGTTGGTATTTAGCTATGGTTTCATATTTTGTTAGTGTCAAGTTATAATCTGGTATAATATTATTTGCATGTTAAATTTTTGGTAATATTTTGTAATGTTATTTGTAAAGTCTATTATTGTGTGGGATCACAAATAAGTTTGGGTTTGCAACCTTAGTATACAATATGATAATTTTTTTTTATATCTAATAGTATGGCATCAAGATAGTGTAGATGGTAACAAAACATTGCTTGCATTTTTTTTTACATCAAGTTATGTATAAGTTATATTTTTTTGTAA
The DNA here is from genome assembly GCA_027705065.1 of Solanum peruvianum. Lineage (NCBI taxonomy): Eukaryota > Viridiplantae > Streptophyta > Magnoliopsida > Solanales > Solanaceae > Solanum > Solanum peruvianum. The sequence goes on along the minus strand of JAKWJD010001756.1, from coordinate 7,912,362 downwards.
ATAGCTATGTGTTTAATATTTAGTAGGTGTTGAGACATAAATTTTGCAAAAGAGATTATGGAGAGGAGAAGCAAGTCGTTTAAGATTAAGTAAAGAAGGTGGACAAGTTTATTTTGTCAGAAATTTAGGCCACGCGGGAGATTTGTTGGGTTTTATTTGCCCTAAATTTCTTACCATAAATAGGTTTTCTTTTTAGGAAAAGGTTTTGGTTAGAGTAATCCTTTTTCTGATAAGAAAATGTTTAGGACTATATAAATAGATGAATGTTCCTTCTAATTTAATAAACATTCACAATGTAGTCTTAAGAGCTTTTAGAGTTTTGGTTAGAGGGAGAATTTATGGGTCACAAGCTTGATACGTTATAACTTGTGTGAACCTTCCATGTATTCCGGGTGAATTGGTTGAGGTTGTTTCTCTCTGTATTTTGTACTCTCATATTTATAGTGGATTGCTCATCTACTTTGTGGACGTAAGTCGATTGACCGAAACACATTAAATCTTTGTGTCTTTTGGTATATTTCTCGTTGTCTTCTTACTCGTGGTCTTTCGAGGTTTGCTTTGGTAGCTTCCGCATTTACACCTTCTTATTTCCGGTCCTAACAATCTCTTGGTAGATAAATTTTTTTGGTTATTTGTTTGTGGCATTTCAGATTTAATAGTATATCATGTTGGTATTTAGCTATGGTTTCATATTTTGTTAGTGTCAAGTTATAATCTGGTAGAAATATTATTTGCATGATAATTTTTTGGTAATATTTTTTAATGTTATTTGTAAAGTTTATTGTGTGGGATCACAAATAAGCTTTTGTTTGCAACCTTAGTATAAAATCTGATATTTTTTTTCAAATCAAATAGTATGACATCAAGATAGTGTTGATTATAACAAAACATTGCTTGCATTTCTTTATATATTAAGTTATGTATAAGTTATTTTTTATTTTTTTTTGTAAATAGCTATGTATTTAATATTTAGTAGGTATAAAGTCAAATAAAAGTAGAATACTAATTTCATTTTCTTTTGTTGGTTTATTATTCTTATTTTAATGATTTTAATATAGTTTTTAGTGTGCTAGTCTATCTTTTTGTACTCATTTTGTTGGTACGTATATATGTTTTTTAACAAATTTTATATATTGTTTTGCTAATGTAGTTATTGTGTTGGTAGTGTAGTTTTTGTGTTGGCAAATAGATTTGTGTGGGTGTCAGATGATTCTTCCTTTATAATTCTTATTTATTTATGTTCATTGTTTTTAGTATTTAAGGACTTAAGTAACGAACGGTCTGATGTTAAAAATGAACATATGCAAGATTGTTTTGATGAAGACCTTGAGTGTGTTTGGTATGAAGGAAAACATTTTCTGGAAAATATTTTCCAATTTTTCCATGTTTGGTTGGGACAAAAGTTTTGTTTTCCTCAAAATTAAGGAAAATGACTTCCCTTCAAAAATCAAGGAAAACATTAACCATGACTCTTCTCCAATTTCAAATTACATTTTTTTTTGGAAAAAACATCAATTTAAAAAAATATTTTCAATTTCAAATTTTTATTTTTTCACCTGATCCTTGACCTTCCCCCCACCGGCCAGCCCCCACCCCCACCCCCACCCCCTCCCCAAAAAATTAATTATGCTTTTTAAAAATATTTTCAACTTTAAATTATTATTTTTAAACTCCTACCCCCCTCCCCCTACCAGCCCCCACCCATCCCAACACTAAAAATCATTTTCGGAAAATATTTTCTACTCACCAACCAAACATGAGAAAATAAGTCCAAAATCTACTTGTTTTCCAGGAAAACATTTTCTAGGAAAACATTTTCCATGGAAAATATTTTTCTCCATAACAAACACACCCTTAGTCTTTGTTGATTTTGATAATCAATATTTCTGCTACCACATGTAAATTTTTGCTATTATTGTAGGTCAATAGGGTTATTATTATAAACTAAAACATGATTTTAATATCCACAAAACTTGAATCATTTAGAAGATGATGTTTTTGTTTCCAAGGAAAAGAATAACATGACTTCTACACTCGATGCCTTTGTAATGTCAACTATGCGTGAATCACAATTAATTACTTTGGAAACTGGAAAAAATATGTGTCATCATTGGTTGTAGTGCAATTTGAAAAAACAATGAGACATCACTAGTTATTGTTGAGACAGAAAATGCACATGTTACAACGGTGCAACAAGTTCAAACAAAGTAACCATGAAAGTATGTTGAATCTTATCTAAGTAAATCTGGTGGTACATCAAAAATGATTTCATTCTTTCAACAAAATGGATTGAGACCACGTTATCCAAGAAACGTGGCAATTATGCATATTTATTTAATGTTTTTTTAATTATTTTCAGCAAGTATTCATGTTATAACACGATATTTTTTATTTTTGCCAGAAAAAAATAGTTTCTTTATCTTACCCCCACTTATTCTAAACACGATTACACCAAGCTAAGGGTATAAACTAATAAGAATTAGTTTCATTAATCCGGAAAAGAGTTTAATGTTTAAGAGAGGAGATTAAAGGGGAGAAAAAAGTTCAATGTTTCAAGCATTAGTTCAAGAAGTTCAAGATTTCGCCAAGACCCCTATTTCTTTAATGTATATAAGCTTCCATAGTGTTAGTTTTGTTCATTCACATGCCAATCATGAGTTTCCTTTACGAATATCATCCATGAGATTGAATATGTTAATAATCTTGTTGAGTTGTTGAGGTTTTGTGCTTCATTATTCGATAATGAAGTTCTTGTTAGATTTCTTGAAGTGAGTCGTGAATTCCTTCACTAATAAAGTTATCATCGTTTAAAACAATCATATAATACTCTACACAATTAAATTATCATATTTTAATACATCACTCTTTTCGCTCTCAAACCCTAGGGCAAAATGCTAAGAAAAAAAATCAAAGTAGAAGACTCCATTGAAGATTCTTTTAATCTTTTTCAACAGTCTTTCAATCTTTTTTCAAGTTCTTTTCAATGTTTTCCAAGATTCTACTTCATTATTTCAAGAAACTAATTCAAGAATCTCCAGAAAGGTTTTTTTGATTGTCCACCTTCAAGCTAGGGTTTCAACACTTCTAATCATGATTCTTCTTCAAGAACATTGTTCTTCATGGTATGTAAGGCTATCATAGTATTGGACTAGTTTGTCCTCACGCTCTACATCTACTTTCAGATTGGTAAAAGAGTAATCTAGGATTCTTTCCCTATATTTGAGTATTCTTGCATTAAGTTGATTTTGAGTTCTTGAATTAATGTTTCTTTTATAAAAATCTGTTCCTAATTATTGATTTTCCATAAATTGAGTATCTTTGAGAGGTGTAGTATCTTCAAGTTCTGTGTTATTGAGTATTGAGTTCATAATCCTTTTAAGATTACATTCCTAATTGTGGAAATACTATATATAACTCATGTTGGTCCTTGAGAGAAGGTATTCATGCTCATAATTCCGCATTACCATATGAGTCGAGCACCCTTGACATGAGTAGTATCATTGAGTCCTTGCGTTCTGGAGTTGTTGAGTTTCGAGTATTGAAATTTATATATATGATTATTGAAAATCTTGAATTGAGTCGTTCACATCCATAGTTCGGCATGAACCCTACTTTTATAAGCCTTATACATACACTATAAACTTGTTTTAAGACATGAGAAATTGAGTTTGAGAAAGAGAGGAGTTGAATTCAATTTTCTAAACATGAATTACACCCAATTAAGCGTTTAAACAAGTTAGAATTAGTTTGATTTATCCACAATTTTTTTTGGGTTTTAGAGGGAAAATTCAAGAGTAAAAAAAGTTCAAAGTTTAATCATTCGTTAATAAAGTGAAGATTTCACCAATAACATAGTTCTTTGAGGTACATAAGCTTCCATAGTATTGGATTTGTTCTCCCCCACACCAATGATGAATTTTTTGACGAACTTCATCTATGAGATTGAGTATGTTGATATTCTTGTTTAGTTTTTGAGGATTTGGACTTCCACTTTTTAATATGAAGGTCTTGTTGAGTTCTTGAGGTTACAATTACGAATATCTTGACAATATAAGTCCCAAACAATCATATTTTCATATTTTAATCCATCATCCTCTTATTTCTCAAAACCTAGGGAAAACCTTAAGGAAAAATTAGATTAGAATACCTTTTTCAAGATTCTTCTTCCAAAAAATTTTCTTGATTGTTTACCTTTAATCTAGGGTTTCGAGAATACTAATAAAGATTATTCATGTTCTTATAGGTTTTTAAGACTATCATAGTGCTGGACTAGTTCATCCTCATGACCTACATCTACTTCCAAATCAGTAAAACAATAGTCTATGATTCTTTTCCTAGATTTGACTATGTTTAGATAAGTTGGTTTTGATTTATTGAGTTTGTTTTTATTTAAAAATATCTATTCCTAATTTTGAGCTTCTATATTGTTATTGAGATCCTTGAGTTGACTTTTTTATGTTTTCATTTCAACATGAACCCTATTTTAAGTTATAAACTTTGAAAATATTTTTTTTGAAAAGCAAACACTTGAGTTTCTAAATAGATTAAGTATGAGAAAAATAACAGTTGTATATATGAGTCCATATTATTATATCGACCTTTGAGTCAAGTTGTTCCTGCCAATATATTCCGCATGAACTCTAAGTAAATGTCTTTGAGAGAAGTAGTATCCTAAAGTTGTAAGAGTATTCAGTTCCAAAACCTTTCGAGATTATATTCTTGATTGTGTGAAAGCTACATGTCACCCTTGAAGGTCCTTGAGTTTAATTGTTCATGCCCATTATTCCGCATGAACCCTATGAGTCGAGCAGTCTTGAGATGAGTAGTATCATTGAGTCCTTGAGTTTTGGAGTTGTTGAGTTTGGAGTATTAAGTTCTATATATATGGTTATTGTAAACCTTGTATTAAGTTGTTCACGTCCATAATATTGCATGAACCCTAATTTGAAAAATCTTTTACAGACACTTTAAACTTGTTTTAAGACTTGAGCACTTGAATTTAAGAAAGATTAGAGTTCAGTTCATTTTTTTATAAAATGAATGTATGAAAACTAAGTATCCTAAGATTAATTTTTCTTACATTTAAGCGAAGAGAAAACACCGTTTTCCGAAAGAGTTTCATGAGAAGTTGTTGTAGAGTCTCTTTTAAAAGAAAACCTTTTAAGTAATAATCTAAAACAATAGAAAAATTTATATTTTTAAGCATAGGAGCTAGTTATATTTTGGAGTAGTTGAGAATACCATTACGGGGAGAGAGTTTATACAACTAAAATCCCCCAATAATCATGTAGCCACCATCCGTAGAAAGGGTCATACTTTTTAGATGATTCCTTAATGCTTTTTAGCATAGACTAGTGAATCTACTTATTATTAGGTTCTATAGGACATTTCTGGAAGCCTGGGCTAGACACAGTATCATCACATAGCTCATATTGATGGTTGTCTTTTAGAAAATCTCCCACATATTATATTTTTATATACAAAGAAAGTATTATTGTATTTTTCATTACATTAAGTTGTTATCTTTTATTTCAAAAGCTTTCTGTATACTATTTATTTTATGGCTGCATTATCTTTAGTTGAGTATCCACAATTTAATTTCCAAATTTGAGTATCCAGACTTGAGTATCTTAATGTTGAGTTGTGCCCAATTTCTCTATGTTTAATTGAACTATGTTTGATAGAGAAAACCCTAGCATAAATTAGGACTTTGATATCTTAACTAAATAAGTTTAAGCCTTAATTATTTACTAAAAACTCTTAAATCAATTAAAAATAGATAAAACTATCAAAAAGTTAACAAAGCATTCTTTGTGCATGATAGCGTAATCTGGTAATTTGCACCCACTGACCGAAATGGCAAAAGGAAGGAAGGAAAATGAAGTTTTCAAGTTTGTGGTGATGCTTGGAAGGCTAGAGAAACTGGATCTGGGGAGTAATTTAGGATCAGAGGAGCAACTAGGAAAATAATCAATGGAACTCATCTGTCAAAAGAGGTAACACCAAAAACCATTGGGCACAGAGAAATTAGTTTGGGGAGTTAATCTAGTGATTAAGTGACAAGATCTCGAAAATGAATAACAAAGACATTTACAGAGGAAGTTGGATATGAATGTTGAGCCGAACAATAAGTTGGTGAACTTATTTAACTCGAATCGACTATTTGATAAAGGAATGAGCCTGAGTTATAGTAACCCAATAATGAATAATTGGGAGAAGGTCATTGACTTGAAAAAAGAAGAAGTCGATAAAGCAACTGAAGAATTGAAACAAGCCCTCATATTATTTGTAGTAGGGGACAAATCTACAATTGTTGTTGTAGAAAGGTGTATTTCTTTACAAGTGAATACTGTCAGTAAGCCTAAGGTATACTACAATAATGATTGGTATTTTCTACTTCCATTTGCTAATATTGCTAATAGAAATTAGTTAATATACTCATGTCCCCGTCTGCCTAATAATTGACCTATTATTATGAAGATTTAGAGCCACGATTTCGATTTTAACAAGGAAGTGTTGCAGCCTGTGCCTAAATGGGTAAAATATTAAAAACTGCCCCTAAATTGTTGGAGTATGCACTCCTTTAGGGGGATTACTAGTGGTTTAGGGGAGTCTTTGTATCCTGATGAGTGTACAACAAAAGTAGATTGAATATCATTTACTCGGGTGTTATTTGAAATGGACGTGGCTCGAGAATTGCCTAGGAAGGTGAACATGAAAGATCTTAATGGCATTGTATTCAAACAAATAGTGCCGTATGAATGGGTGCCAGAATATTGTGATAAATTTGTACATGTAAGACATAAATCTCATGCGAGGGAGAGGATAAAACCTTTAGCACAAGCTAAGAAAGTACTTGAATCGAAACCTAATGTTGATGGTAATTAAGCTAGAGAACTTGAAATACAAGGGTGAAAGGAAGACATTAAAGTACCTACATAAAAGATATAGAAACAATCAAAATTCCTTATAAGAAATAGGAACCCCATGTGTGTACTAGGAATGACTTCAATGTGTGTTAATGTAGAATGACAAAGTTATAGTTTATGCCTCTAGACAGTTGAAAGTTCATGAGAAGAATTATGTAACCCATGACATAAAGTTGGCTACAATAGTATCACCTTTGAAGATATGGCTTCACTATTTGAATGGTGTTCATGTTGATGTATTCACTGACCACATGAGCCTACAATATGTTTTCACTTATAGAGAGCTTAATCTTAAACAAAAGATGTGGTTAGAGTTGTTTAAGGATTATGACATGAGCATTGTTGCTTTTAATGCCTTAAGAATGTTGTCTATTTTTAGTATCCCTCATTTTGAGAGATACAAGAAAGAACTAACAAAAGATATGAATAGACTAGCACAATTAGGGGTCCAACTAATAGATTCCACGGTAGGAGGGGTAGTGGTGATGAATGGGGATGAGTCTTCATTAGTGTAAGAAGTAAGAGGAAATAAAGACCACAATCTCATTTTTCTTAAATTGAAGGCAAATGTTCATAAGCAAAAATATTATCTTTTGAATATGGGGGGAGATGGTTTATTGAGATATCAAGGTAGACTATGTGAACCGATGGTGGATGAACTCCAAGAGAGGATCATGAATGAAGCTCATAGCTCAAAATATTCTATTTATCCGAGTTCCACAAAAACATATAATGATTTCAGAGAAGTGTGTTGGTGCAATGGTATGAACAAGGGTATTGCTGAATTTGTTGAAAAGTTTCCAAACTACCAAAAAGTTTGAGTAGAGCACCAAATACCTGGTTTTTTGGCTCGGAATAAAGAACCTGGAATTGAAGTGGGAGATCATTAATATGGATTTGATCACAGGTTTACTAAGGTATCTCAAACAACATGATTCTATGTGGGTGATCGTTAATAGAATGACAAAATCAACATATTTTATGCCTGTAAAGACTACCCATTTAGAAGAAGATTTTTCCATGTTATATATTCAGGAGGTAGTAAAACTTGATGGAGTTCTAGTCGCGATTAATTCAGGTAGAGGTACACAATTTACTACAAATTCTTGAAATCTATCAGAAGGTTTGGGTTCAAATGTGAACTTAAGTGCTGTCTTTCATCCTCATACATATGGGCTAGCATAACACACAATTAAGACATTAGAATATATGTTTAAGGCATGTGTGATTTATTTCCAAGGTAATTAGTTTGATTACCTAGATCTAATTGATTTTGCATAAAACAATAGTTACCACTCTAGCATCCAAATGCATCCCTATAAAGCTTTTTATGGGAGAAGGTGTAGATATCCTATTGGATAGATAGAATTTCATGAAGCGGGTTTTTAGGAAAAGATTTACTTCATCAAGTTATGGAAAAAGTTAAAGATATTCAGCAAAGGATAAAAATGGTGTAGACTCGTCAATAATCCTAACTGATGTTAGTAGAAAGGAGCTAGAGTTTAAAGTAGATGATTGGGTTTACTCTAAAGTTTCAATGAAAATTTTCACCCATGAAGGGTGTTATGAGGTTTAGTAATAAAGGTAAACTTAGTCACTAGTATATTACACCTTATCGAATATTCAAGAGGAGTTAAACTGTAGCTTATGAGTTGAAACTACCAGAAGAGTTAACAAGAGTTCATCCGGTATTTCACATCTCCATGTTTAACATGTGCATGGGTGATCCTTTCTTATTCATACAAACTTAAAATATTGGGATCATGGATATCTTATCTTATGACGAGATTCTTGTTCAGATTTTAGATCGTCAAATTTGAAAGTTGAGATCAAAAGAAGTAGCATTAGTCAAATCCTTTGGAAAAAGGGAAAGCTACTTTGGAGGATGAGGTGGATATGAAGAGATATTCACATCTCTTTGAATTCGTAGAAAATGTAGACCAAGTTACTAATTTTCTTCTGAGTACTATCTAAATTATGAGTAAGCATGTTGCTTGTTTGAAATTGTTTGTGGAGTGTTTGAACTTGATGTTGCTACCCGAAGCCTAGTAAGATTAGTGTCTTTCGAGGATGAACATTCCCAAGGAGGAGATATTGTAACATCTTGAAACTAGAAAGAACTAGAAGGAAGTTTTAAATTTGAATATAGTTACTCTTACAAAATAATAGGGAAATCTGGAAATTTTGATGTTGAAGTGAATTTTTGGTCAACTTCATACGATCATAACTCATAGCTCAGGATGAGTAAGGTGTGGTTCCAGATATGGTTAGAATGGTACTAGGCTAATATTTTCCCACGCCGCCAAGTTGTGAGATGCCAAGTTCGTATGAGTAAGTTATGACCTTTGAAAGTTTGGTTGTGGGATTTAGGAAATGTCCTATTCTGATTTAATCGTGTATTTTAGTCTTTTTAGTGTCCTATTATTTAATCAATTTTTAGGAGTTTAATATGGTTCAAATCATTAGTTAGTTTACACTATGGAATTTCACGATAGGGCTAAGGATAAAGGAGAAGAGAAAAGAAGAAGGTGAACATGGCAAATTCATCAAGATCGACCAAGAAAGTTGTGTTTGCCAAGGGTTAACCTCTACTAGGTATGTAAAGCTCTCATAAGGTTGTAATCATTATCCCAAATTCCAAGCATATTAATATAAATTTGTAGTCATCCTAAAAGAGTTTGAATATTAATGATCTTCACTTGATTTCACATCTTGTTCTTGAATTTGACAGAGTTGGGAAGTTTCTGAGTCTGATACTTCAAATCATAGGGTCATTTTGAGTCTGGTTTTTAGGTACATTTGTTGGTATCTGTTTCTAAAATTAATTTAAGAAAAAGAACCGAGTTTGGGTGAATTGGGGAAGAAAAACGAAGAAGAAATTTCAACAGGCGAAATCCGAGGGTGGCCACACGTCTAGTTTCCTGTTTTCGAAATTCTAATTCACGATACAAAGCTTACAGAAGATGTTCTACCTCAAAAAGACATTTTTGAAACAAAAATAAATTATGCCTCCACATTGCGGACCCACCTTCAAATATTGATTTTTGATCTTTTCTCATGTTTAGTTATCTAGAATCATTCCCAAACATCATAAGATCTTTTCAATCAAAAATCATAATCCTTGAATCTATAATTCAATCGAAGTACAGTTAAGAGTCAAGCCTAGAGTAGTTAAGAATCAATGTCAAGAGAAGTTAAGAGCTTAAAGTTTTCAAAAGTCTTTCACAAATGTTCTAACATTATTTTAAGACATAAGTTTTGAGTTCACTAAAGAGTAAAGTTGAAGTTTTGTTCTTCAAATAAGTATATGGGGACTACATATTGCCAAATTTTTTCAAAATTGTCACATTTAAATATGAAAGGGAACTGAGATTGCCAAAGAGCTTACCGGCTACTTTTCAAAAAGAGTGAAAACTTTCTAACTTAAGAAAGAAGGGAAATTGAGATTTCAAATATAGATTTTGAGCTATGTTTTTGAGCACTAATATCAAATAATAGAATAAGTATGTTTCTAAAACATAAGAGCTAGTCTATTTTGGGATTAGTATTGAGCACCGAATTGGGACGAGCACGAGTTCAGATAACTCGCGTCTACATAAAACCATATAGCCACCATGGGTAGAGAAGAGTCATACTTTTTAGATGAATCTTTTTCACAATAGACTAGTGGATCCACTTAGTAGTTCTGGTCCTATACTTTGGGCCCGTTTGGATGGGCTTAATAAAAGCAGCTTCAAAAAAGTACTTTTGAAAGTGCTGAAACTTATTTTTAAAATAAGCAGTTATGCGTTTGGATAAAAGTGCTGAAGTTGTTATGTCAAACGTGAAAAGAGAAAAATAGAAGAAAGAGATGTTAGGGTTATATGGATAATTTGGAGATTGTATACAAATATTAAGGGAAAAAAACATAAAAATGTGGTCAACTTAAAACAGCTTATAAGCTAAAAAAAAAAAGCACCCCTACCTCAGCTTTTAACTTTTGGCTTAAAATAAGTTTTTTTTAACTTAAAATAAGCTATTTTGAGTATTGCCAAACAGTTAAATAAGTCAAAAACCAGCTTATAAGTCAGTTTGACCAGCTTTTAAGCTGAGCCGAACAGGCTCTTTATAGGATGCGCTGACAGTGTGAGGTATTTGGCAGGTTAAAGACTTGGGTTTGCCATTTTTGGCAAATTTGGATGTTTAATCTTTAAACATACTCATATTATCTTATTATTTAATTCATATAGATTCTATTTAAATTTATAAATATGCATACAATATTCTGTTGAGTTAAGTTAATCAGGCTAAGGATCCGCTCGAGACCAACGATGGTTTTCAAGTGCTAGTACCGCCAAGGTGTACTCTCGAGGCTTGACACTTTATGTGTATGAGCTTTTAATCCTAATCCCCAATAAAGTAAGAAGATTATTCTAGAATACGATTCAATGTAAAATTGGTGAATTTTCATAGAAATAACAAAACAAAAATGACAATATTTCTAATTATGAAATATATTCACTCAGTTGTATATTATTAATTCTTAATATGATTTCAAAACTTATTTAAAAACATTCTACAAAAAACCACTTTTTTGTAAGGTATCTTATAAAGAAAAATATGTATTCGGATCGCCAATAATCTTTTGATAACATATTTTGAGATATACAAAGCACGTAGTATCTATATCCTTTTAGTGCAACAATGTCTGTTGACTCTTTGTGAATGCATGTGGCTCTAAACTGATTGCGATGTGTGTTACTTAAATTTTATTTGCATGAGCTTCAGTTCAAATCCCTGATAGAGGAAACCAATTGAAGCAGGATGACAATCGATAAAAAACTCGGGAATTTAATGATAAGAATAAAAAAAATGAAATATGATATGTTGTAAGGTTATACTATATCACAAAGTAAATAATTATATTACTTGGACTTTACCACATGAGCTTTCAATTCTATTCCCCGGTAGAGGAAAATGATTGTACTGGGCTAACTGCCAAGATAATATCAGTGAATTTGGTGATAGAGATAACAAAAACAAAACATCACAAAATATATGTGTAACTATATAAAGAAATCAAATGCATAGTATGCATATAAACAAAACCTTTCAACTATTTACATAGTATACTTTTAGAATGAAATGGTGTGAGTGGACAGATTTTAAATACATTTGATTCCTCCATTGATGATAATAATACTATCTAAATTTTATGTAAATGAGCTTTCACTGCTATGTCCCGATAGAGGAAGACGATTATCGTAGGATAACTGTCAACGTAAAACTGATGGATTTGATAATGGAAATAACAAAAAAAGATATGAAAATTCCTCTAATTAGGACATATATTCTTTCTATAGTATTTAATTAATTCATAATATTACTTATAATTTATTTTAAAACATTCAAAAAACACTTTTTTGTGAGGGGTATTTCTATAGAGAAAATATGAATTTGTTTGATATAATATTTAAGGATTCAATAAAATATATTGTATTGATACTTTTCAATGAAATGATTCAGCTGAATCTTTTAGCCACTAATTATGACATGTATAACTAAAAATTCACGTGCATGCGCTTTTAGACTTATGCCGATAGAGGAAGACAATTATGTTATATGTCAACATAAAGCTAGGGAATTTTATGATGTGAATAACAAAACAAAACAAAATATGACATGTTGTATGTATGGTATATATTGTATCAAAAGGTACATATTGATAATACTTGAACTTTACGCGCACGAGCTTTCACATGTTATCCTTGATAGAGTGGTTAATTTTCAATGTAAAATTGGTGAAATAGATAAGAAAAAATAAATGACATGGTATAAGATTCATATTTTTCCATCATCTACTCATTGATACTAATAAAAATTTACATGCATAGCCTTTTAGTTCTAAACGCTGACAGAGGAATTCAGTAACAATAGACTGACTGTCATAAAATCGATGGAACATTTGTATGAATCCTTCTAATTACAACATATATATTCACTCAATAGTATTTAATTTTGATTATGCGCGTTTACAAATTATTATTGATAATTTTTGAAAAATACTTATTATTTGTTTTATTCTAGGGTGAGATCTTTTTTTATAAATAAAATAATTATTGTTGGATTGTCACTAGTGATTTGTATAATTTTTCAACATATATATGTATATACGTTTGCGCAAGACATTCTTCACAATATATATAAAAATAGTGTAAAAGATATTTTAGATTTTATAAAACCATATTTGAACTATGAATTTGAATATCTATAATAGTGATAATCAATATTAGTAAATGAATTTTCAATATGTTTTTGGGATAAGACACACTATCCATCTAGAGTATAATTTAAATCACAGAGATACACCTAAACATAACTATGGTTCGATTACTCCCTTTTAAATGACAGCGATAGTGCGCACTCTCTCTTGAAGAGTATTTGACACAAGTAATTTTGAATAGATAAATTTATAATTAGTTATTGCTAAAAAAATTTGATATTAGAACTTACATATGTTTAATTATTTCCATATCTTTCTTTATAAGTACTTCTTTAATTTCTTATTCACTTTAAAGTTTTTTCTTCCATTAATTTCTGATATTCTGTTTTAAGTGTTTTTAATTGTTATACACATTTTTTAAAAATAATTTTAAATTGTACTTTGAGTGTTCATGTTTTATTTGATTTTTTTAGATTATTTTGATTGTTGTTCAAAATTAAATTACACATAAGGCCTTCGAATTAAATTTGAAATCAAACCAGTAGGAAAGAAAAATAAAATAAGTAGATTAAATAAAATAAATAGAAAAATAAAAGAGAAAAAACAACGAAGATTGTAAAACAAAAGTTAAGATAACTTAACCTATACATCCTTCACGATGTCCTAAATGAGTCATGAAGGGAACCACTAGGCATGGTGTAGCCCGTGATGACTAACAAAATCTAGGCAGCGAAGACTCCCCTATCACAAGAACCCAAACGACTCTTAAGGAGGTCAACAATATCTGGTGATGACCGTGGAAGGGACGCAAAAGCTGGCTAAAATCATGACCTTCCACAGGAGAAACTTGATGGCTCGTGAAGGACTAGACGGGCCGTGGAGAGGGTAGTAAAGGGGATAAGGGTTAAGGGGTAGTTTTGAAAGCCACTGGTCAAGGACCACCAAAACCACACCGGTTCATGAAGTCCTTGAAGGCTCGTGGTAGCCTTCATAATGAGGGTGCAACAATTTTAAGTCAAGGGATAGTAGGGCCTTTTCAAAGATTTTTAAAACAAAGTTATGTGGTTATACCTGTGCCTATAATACTTACATAAGTGATTTTAACCCTCTATTCAACTCATTCAAGTAATATTATCAAATTCACCAAAAGAAATGAGTTCTTCCTTTACAAAATATTTCACTATCTAGAAGAAGAAGAAGAAGAAGAAGAAGAAGAAGAAGAAGAAGAAGAAGAAGAAAGAAGAAGAAAGAAAAGAAGAAGAAGAAAAGAAGAATAAGAAGAAGAAGAAGAAGAAGAGAAGAAGAAGAAGAGAAACAGACTCAGAAGAAGAAGACTCCTCCTAATAAGAAGAAGAATCCTGAAGAAGAAGAAGAAAGAAGAAGAAGAAGAAGACTCGAAGAAGAAGAACGAAGAAGAAGAAGACTATAGAAGAAGAGAATAAGAAGAAGAAGAATAGAAGAGAAGAAGAAGAAGAAGAAGAAGAAGGGTTCAAGCTAGGGCATAAGGTTCAAGTGTCAATTCTCCAACTTTTTGTGGGCTTTGATATAAAGGTACGATAGTTTTATAAATCCATGTAATCCTTTCTCCATCGATACCCTATGTTCCACTATTGAAAAGTGGAAATTCTCAAATTCGAGATAGGTTTTCTTCTAAGTTTTTGGTCTTTATGAATGTTGTTTGAATTGATTGGACTATGATTGTTTATGCATGAATTGGGAGTATTCTATGCTTTTCATGTAACATTTCGATGTACCCATGCTTAACCCATGTTTCACGACCCAAACGAGCCGCGAATGACACCCACATTTATCCTCCTATGTGAGCGAACCAACCAATCTGAACCCCAGTCATTTACCAATATTTCAACCATAATGAACAAAATACAATGCAGAAGACTTAAAACTCATTAATATAACCAATAAATAACTTCTAAAATTTAATACTTATTATTCCCAAAATCTGGAAGTCATCACCACAAGAACATCTATCCTCAATTTTCTAAATCTAAGAGTATTTAAGAAACTAAATTAAGTAAAAAGAATGGTCCAAGAACATCAAGACATGAATGAGAGAGAATCCAGTCTGAGCTAGAAAAAATAGCTCACACTGAAATCTGATATGCTGAAGACTAGCTAGAGTTGCGGACGAGTCGAAGTTGATGGCACGTCTGCTGCATTACATAAATAACAAAGAAAAAGAATACAAGTAGGGGTCAGTACAAGGAACACGTACTGAGTAGGTATCATCGGCCAACTCAAAATAGAAATCAATATATATCAAATAACAATATAAAATCAACTACATACTCAACAGGTGACAACAACAAGTACCATAACCCTTGGCCACAACACCCACCACATCTATGAGGACTCAAGCCTCCACACCATACTCATTTGGGAAATGGTTCTTTAAATTGATTATATTAACATAATTCAAGATTCATTCTCTTTATTATACTGGTGTCGGAACGTGACACTCCGATCCCCTACTATCCTGGTGTCGGAACGTGACACTCCGATCCCCTACTATCCTGGTGTCAGAACGTGACACTCTGATCCCCTAATACTACCTGTCGGTTTGTGACACCCAATCCCCTAATTCTACGTGTCGGTTCGTGACACCCGATCCCCTAATCTCATTACTTTAGTTCATCAAGCCTTCCTTTATGTCAAGGCATCATCATTAATAGAGAGATTTTAAGGTTTCAGATTTCCACCGTATCATAATCATTATAATCCATAGCCATTTACATAATCACAACATGACACAACACAATTAAGCATATAGAAGACTTTACAATACCACCCAATAGATATCTATCGCTATTTAGAGTTTTCTATGAATAGCATAAACCATAGCCTACCTCTACCGAAGAATCGGGATCAAGCAAGCTATCTTCCCAAAACCTTTGCTTTCCTCTGCGTTCTTCCCTTTCTCTCGCACGTTTCTCTCTCTTTTTCTTTTTAATTTTCTCTTCTCCAGATTCTCTTTGTTTTACCCTAATTACCATATAATTCATTATGATTAAAATACCCCATTATTTATTTCCATATTATCCTTTTTAATCCTCAACTAAATAACTTATTAACATTAACCCTCTAACTTTATAATTAAAATCATGAATAGTCCAAAACACCCCTTTTAAAACCTTAGCAGAAATCCGACCTAGGTGGAATTACGCACCCTGTGATGGTCCGTCATGAATGTGACGGTCCGTCCTGAAGGTCCGTCACAAAGTTCAGAGAGTTAATTTCTATGGAAAGGTTTGTGACGGTCCGTTGTGTCTACGACGGTCCGTCCTGCAGTTCCGTCGCGAAGTTCAGAGAGCCGATCTCAGTATCCAATTTTCAGAATTGAAGTGTTTTGGAACAAAACCCTCGACGGTCCGTCGTGCCCATGACGGTCCATCATGTGGTCCGTCGACACAGTCAGTTATTTTCAAAACTAAATTCTACTGCTGGAATCGACTAAACAGGTCGTTACAATAGATACCAATTTACCCATCGTTCGTCCTCGAACGATCACAGGAAGAAAAACAAGGGCGAGAAAGAGTACCTGAGTCTGTAAAAAGGTGGGGATATCTTTCTTGCATATCAGCCTCCTTCTCCCAAGTGGACTCTTCAACTGGCCGATTCTTCCATTGGACCTTGATGGATGCAATCTCCCTTGATCTCAACTTGCGAATTTCTCTATCTTGAATAGCAACTGGCTCTTCCTCATAAGACAAATTCTCATCAAGAAGGACTGAATCCCAACGAATAATGTAGTTTCCATCTCCATGATATCTTTTCAGCATAGACACATGAAATACCGGGGCACTCCTGACAGTCCTGGAGGTAATGCCAATTCATAAGCCACCTCCCCCACGCGCTTCAGAACTTCAAATGGACCAATATACCTTGGGCTAAGCTTACCTCGCTTACCAAATCGCATCACCCCTTTCATGGGCGAAACCTTCAGCAAGACTTTTTCACCCTCCATGAACTCCAAGTCTCTAACCTTTCGATCTGCATATTCATTCTGCCTACTTTGCGCTGCTAAAAGCTTTTCTTGAATGAATTTCACTTTCTCTAATGATTCCCTCAGAAAATCTGTACCCCAGGGCCTCACCTCAAATGCATCAAACCAACCAATGGGAGACCTACATCTCCTCTCATATAGCGCCTCAAATGGGGCCATATCAATACTTGAGTGATAGCTATTATTGTAAGAAAACTCTGCTAAGGGTAAGAAGTTATCCCAATGACCACCAAATTCTATCACACATGCATGAAGCATATCCTCCAACACCTGAATCGTTCGCTGAGACTGTCCATCGGTCTGAGGGTGGAATGCAGTACTAAGATCCAACCTAGTACCTGATTCAGCATGCAATTTTCTCCAAAACATAGAAGTAAATTGCGTACCTCTATCTGATATGATGGAAAGTGGAACTCCATGCAATCGAACGATTTCTGAGATATAGAGTTTGGCTAACTTCTCTGCATTGTAAGTCACCTTGACCGGAATGAAGTGAGCAGACTTAGTTAATCTGTCCACAATTACCCAAATAGAATCAAACTTAACCAATATCTTTGGAAGACCAACCACGAAATCCATTGCAATTCTTTCCCACTTCCATTCAGGAATTGACATTCTTTGAAGTGTTCCTCCGGGCCTCTGGTGTTCATACTTTACCTGTTGACAATTCGGGCATTGGGCAACAAAATCAGCAATGTCACGCTTCATCCTACTCCACTAAAAATGTTGCCTTAGGTCACGATACATCTTGGTTGCACCAGGATGTATAGAATATCCTGAACTATGAGCCTCTGTAAGAATAGTGTGGATCAAATCATCAACACGGGGCACACATACCCCTCCATTAATTCTCAAAACGCCTTCCTCATCAATTATTGCCTTTTTAGCCTCTCCTCACAACACCATATCCCGAATTCGGCTCAGTTTCTCATCATCAAAGTGGTTTCCCTTAATCTTGTCAAGAAAAGAAGACCTCGCCTCTACACAGGCCACATAACCTCCTTTCTCTTATATTTCCAGCCTCATAAAGTCGTTAGCCAAAGTCTGGACCTCTCTAGCCAATGGGCGTCTAGAAACTTGTAAGTGGGCTAAACTACCCATGCTCCCTGCTGTTCTACTTAAAGCATCTGCCACCACATTAACTTTTCTTGGGTGATACAATATAGTAACATCATAGTCCTTCAGTAGTTCCATCCATCTCCTCTGTCTCAAATTCAATTCTTTCTGAGTAAAGACATACTGTAAACTACGATGATCTGTATAGACTTCAAACTTAACCCCATATAGATAGTGTCTCCATTGCTTTAATGCAAACACGACTGCGGCCAACTCCAAATCATGGGTTAGATAGTTACGTTCGTGTACTTTCAATATCCTCAAAGCATAAGCAATTACACTCTTTTCCTGCATTAGCGCTGCACCCAACCCAGAATAAGATGCATCAAAATAAACAATGAAATTCTTGCCTTCCACTGGCAAGGTAAGAATTGGTGCAGTAGTCAACAAGGTCTTGAGATTCTGGAAGCTTTATTCACATTCATCCGACCATAAAAATGGAACATTCTACTTAGTCAAATTTGTCAGTTGGGAGGTAACAGAAGAAAATCCCTTGACAAATCGACCGTAGTAGCTAGCTAAACCAACAAAGCTCCTTACCTCTGTAACATTGGTAGGGCTTACCCAACTCTTCACTGCTTTGATCTTAGAAGGATCCACCATCACCCCATCCTTAGAAACCATGTGCCCCAAGAAGGACACTAAATCTAGCCAAAACACACACTTGGAGAATTTGGCATAAAGCCTTTTCTCCCTCAACACTTCCAATACAATTCTCAAATGCTCCTCATGTTCTTTCCTGCTCTTTGAGTATATCAGTATATCATCAATAAATACAATAACGAAGAGATCCAGATATGGCTTAGAAATCCCGTTCATCAGGCTCATGAAAGCAGCAGGGGCATTCGTAAGTCCAAAAGACATCATTAAGAATTCATAATGCCCATACCTGGTTCAAAAAGAAGTCTTTGGCAAATCTGCTGCCCGTATATTCAATTGATGATAACCAGATCTTAAGTCAATTTTTGAGAAGGTACTAGCACCTTGTAACTGATCGAACAAATCATCAATGCGAGGAAGAGGATACTTGTTCTTAACTGTTACCTTATTCAGTTGTCTGTAGTGTATGCACATCCGAAAACTCCCATCCTTCTTGTTCACAAATAAAACAGGAGCACCCCAAGGGGATGCACTTGGTCTAATAAAACCTTTCCCCAACAACTCCAGAAGTTGTGCCTTTAACTCCCTTAACTCTGCTGTAGCCATTCTATAAGGAGGTATATAAATGGGGCGAGTACCCGGCTCCAGATTAATATAGAAATCAATGTCCCTATCCGGTGGCATACCAGGAAGGTCTGCAGGAAACACGTCCAGAAACTCACGGACTATCGAAACAGACTCAATCAAAGGTACTTGGGAAGTATCATCCCTGAGATGTTCCAAGAAAGCTAAACAACCCTTACTAACCATTCTCATAGCACGAATGAAAAGATGATACGAGCTGGGGTGGAAGTAGAGTTACCCTCCCACACTAGCGGATCTGTCCCAGGCTTGGCCAATGTCACAGTTTTAGCATTACAATCTAAGATTGCAAAATTTGGAGAGAGCCAAGTCTTACCCAGAATTACATCGAAGTCAACCATCTCTAGAATAATCAAGTCCACTTGAGTATTGTTCCCCACAAAAGTCACAAGACAAGACCTATACACCTTCTCAACTATCACAGACTCACCCACAGGAGTAGAGACCCGAATGAGCATGTCAAGCAATTCAGAATGCAAATCAAGACCAATAGCAAATGAGGAAGATACATATGAAAATGTGGATCCATGATTAAATAATACAGAAGCCATGCAATCATTAACCAAAAGATTACCTCTGATAACAACATCAGATGTCTCCGCTTCAGTCCTCCCAGGGAAAGCATAACAATGGGCCCTATCACCTGTCTGCCCGTTGCCCCTACCAAGTTGCACTGCAGTAGCTCCAGTTTGCCCGCCACCCCGGTTGATTTGGTTAACTCCATTACCTTGGCCACCCCGTCCTCCAGAATAGCGGCCTCTTCCATGACCACCTCTACCTCTGACTATTGGGGGTCTGTAACTCTGTTTTGGACAATATCTCTTAATATGTCCAGTCTCCCCACATCCATAACACTCTCTGGGTTCAAGCATAGGTCTCTGTGAGAACGACCAAGTCTGGGGATAACCTCCAAACTCAGAGGAATGCTGACTGGTCTGTGATGGACCCCCAGCTGCAGCCTGTCGTGAAGACTTAATAGGCCTGGCTGTGTGACCTCCCGAACTCTGCCCCCTGGAGTAAGAACCACTAAACTCGCCTCCCTTACGAAACTTCTTCGATGTCGAGGCCATGGTGAAATCGTCTGGCTTCACCCCCTCCACCTCTATCACAAAATCAACCACTTCTTGAAAGGATTTTTCTGCAGCAGCTAACTGTAAGGCTGGAATCTGCAAGTCTGACCTCAATCCCTTCACAAAACGGCAAATCCGCTCTTGTGGATTGAAGCAAAGTTGGGTGGCAAACCTGGATAGTGCACGAAACTTAGCCTCATAAGCAGTAACTGACATCCTGCCTTGCTCTAGGCTCAGGAACTCATCTCTCCTCCTATCCCTCAAAGTCCGGGGTATATACTTCTCCATAAATAAACTAGAGAATGATGCCCAAGTCATAGGTGGTGCCTGTGCTGGTTGACACTCAACATACGACCGCCACCACATTTTGGCATTTCCTTGAAACTGATAGGTCACAAACTCAACGCAAAATCGTTCTACTATGCCCATCTTATGTAGAAACTCATGACAATCAACCAGAAAATCATAGGCATCCTCAGATTCAGCACCCTTGAAGACTGGAGGTTTCAACTTCAAGAATTTAGTGAAAAGTTCATGTTGATCACTAGTCATTATAGGCCCTGTAGTCAATCGAGGAAACGTGCCTATTTCCAATGAGGCATCCATGCGGGGAGCCACAGCAGCTGCATGTTGTACTCCCGGAACCTGAGGTGCTGGTGCAGAAAACACTGGAGGTGTCTGGCCCTGATTAGATAACCTGCTAAGATAAGCAAGAACATGGTTAATCATCTCTAGGGTAGGTTGGGGTGGTAATTCCTCATCTTGCACTTGCTTATTTTCCCCTTCCTCACCCTCTCTTACTACCTCATCAGTCGGTGGATGAGTCACTGCCCTAGTACTAGTTGGACCACGTGTTTGTCCTCTACCTCTAGAGGACATCCTCCCGCGACCTCTACCACGGCCTCTTGCTACTGCTCCTCTTCGAGCTACAGCCCTAGTGGCTGGCTCAGACACATCCTGTCTTGCCGGTGTTGGTGTTGACACAGTTGTTGCTCTAGTTTAAACCATCTGCGAAATAGAGTGAGAATGTCAGATACCAATTGGATCCAAGTAATAACACGAAAGAAAGAAAGAATGGAATTTTCCTAAAGTCCTATAGCCTTTCAAAGAAAAGTAAAGGCGTCCCCCTAGCGTTCCTTTAGACTCTACTAGACTCGTTCTAGTGTGATGAGACCAACGAACCTAATGCTTTGATACCAAGTTTGTCACGACCCAAACGAGCCGCGAGTGGCACCCACATTTATCCTCCTATGTGATCGAACCAACCAATCTAAACCCCAGTCATTTACCAATATTTCAACCATCATGAACAAAATACAATGCGGAAGACTTAAAACTCATTAATATAACCAATAAATAACTTCTAAAATTTAATACTTATTATTCCTAAAATCTGGAAGTCATCACCACAAGAACATCTATCCTCAATTTTCTAAATCTAAGAGTATTTAAGAAACTAAATTAAGTAAAAAGAATGGTCCATGTCCGAACTTCAAGAACATCAAGACATGAACTAGAGAGAATCCAGTCTAAGCTAGAAACAATAGCTCACCCTGAAATCTGATATGCTGAAGACTGGCTAGAGTTGCGGACGAGTCGAAGTTGATGGCACGTCTACTGCATTACATAAATAACAAAGAAAAAGAATACAAGTAGGGGTCAGTACAAGGAACACGTACTGAGTAGGTATCATCGGCCAACTCAAAATAGAAAGCAATATATATCAAATAATAATATAAAATCAACTACATACTCAACAGGTGACAACAGCAAGTACCATAACCCTTGGCCACAACAGCCAGCACATCTATGAGGACTCAAGCCTCCACACCATACTCATTTGGGAAATGGTTCTTTAAATTGAGTATATTAACATAATTAAAGATTCATTCTCTTTATTATCCTGGTGTCGGAACGTGACACTCCGATCCCCTACTATCCTGGTGTCGGAACGTGACACTTCGATCCCCTACTATCCTGGTGTCGAAAAGTGACACTCTGATCCCCTACTATCCTGGTGTCGGAAAGTGACATTCCAATCCCCTAATAATACTTGTCGGTTCGTGACACCCGATCCCCTAATTCTACGTGTCGGTTCGTGACACCCGATCCCCTAATCTCATTACTTTAGTTCATCAAGCCTTCCTTTATGTGAAGGCATCATCATTAATTGAGAGATTTTAAGGTTTAAGATTTCCACCGTATCATCATCATCATTATTATCCATCACCATTTACATAATCACAACATGCCACAACACAATTAATCATATAGAAGACTTTACAATACCACCCAATACATATCAATCGCTATTTAGAGTTTACTATGAATAGCATAAACCATAACCTACCTCCACCGAAGAATCGGGATCAAGCAAGCTATCTTCCCAAAACCTTTGCTTTCCTCTGCGTTCTTCCCTTTCTCTCGCTCGTTTCTCTCTCTTTTTCTTTTTAATTTTCTCTTCTCCAGATTCTCTTTGTTTTACCCTAATTACCATATAATTCATTATGATGAAAATACCCCATTATTTATTTTCATATTATCCTTTTTAATCCTCAACTAAATAACTTATTAACATTAACCCTCTAACTTTATAATTAAAATCATGAATAGTCCAAAACACCCCTTTTAAAACCTTATCAGAAATCCAACCCAGGTGGAATTACGCACCCTGTGACGGTCCTTCATGACTGTGACGGTCCATCCTGAAGGTCCGTCACAAAGTTCAGAGAGTTAATTTCTGTGGAAAGGTTTGTGATGGTCCGTCGTGTCTACGACGGTCCGTCCTGCAGTTCTGTCGCGAAGTTCAGAGAGTCGATCTCAGTATCAAATTTTCAGAATTGAAGTGTTTTGGAACGAAACCATCGACGGTTCGTCGTGCCCATGACGGTCCGTCGTGTGGTCCGTCGACACAATCAGTTATTTTCAAAACTAAACTCTACTGCTCGAATCGACTAAACAGGTCGTTACACCATGTTTCCAAGATGAAACTGATGAAAATGAGTTTTAAAATATCAAAGGAGAATCTATGGGTTAATGTGTATTCTCATCGGATAAATAAGGTACATTATGAATTGCTTTGAGATTGAAGCATATGTGATGAATATGATATAAATTGCTTTGAGAGTTGATCATATATTATAAATTGTTGAATATTTATGTAATTGTTGTGTAAGGGATATTTCATAAACTATTTGATTATGTATGAATGTGAAATTCTTGTTCACACTGAATAATTCAAGGTTGAAAGGATTGCACACCTAAAATAAATGTAAGCTCAAGAACTATGAATATGATAAGGCAAGAGCCAATTACAAATTTCCTCTGATGAGAAGATTATGAGGCCCCATAGTCTTTAGAGTCAAACTAGAGGCGATTACCTATAATCCTAAGTAAAAGGTAAGAGGTGAGTACCCATGTCATATGATAGAAATACAAGAGGTGCGTACATGTGAAATGATCTAGTATGTCTTGAATAATTATGAATTGAGGTTACTTCATGAGTAGTTGTATATGTGAAATGATCTAGTATGTGCATTGATTATGCTTTATGACCTATGTTGTTTCACTTCTATGTCATGTTTTTCCAAGCTATTATATTTAGTAAAAATTTTTAATAACGCATACTCTTGCCTGCTTTTCTCCTCTAAATGCAGGATCTGTCATTCTCGAGTGTCATCCGTGTGGCTTAGATTTCTTGTACATGAAGAGTTGATGATTGGTGAGTCTTCATTCATCCCAGGATATGGACACTACTTTCCGTATGGTGATTTTCCTTTTTAGTTTTGAACATTGATGTATGGGCTATTCCCAAAGATTCTATTGCACTAGATTGTTTTTGAGACACGTGTATCAGACGTGAACTTTGTTTTAGAAAACTTTTGTTATGTTTAAAATGTTTTAAATCTTATCAATTTTCTATTATATTGACTATGAATACTAAAGGTATTATATAAGGCCTCTCGAGGTCTTGCATGTCATGTTATATCTACAGTGTTAACATGGCTAACTGAAAATTGAAAATTCCAAAACCCAAACCAACAATCCTATATAAGACAAAAAATGACCTACAAGAGCTAAACCGTGCTGACGAATTTCCAATTTCAGCATGTTTCTAAAAAATATTGATCAAATTCATTTTTCTGCGAAAAGTTTTTAAAATATAAAACACCTAAAGGAACAATTGTAAATAAAATCTTCAAAACCCAAACCTACAGTCCTATCAAATAAAAAACGACCATTCGAAGCTAACCAAACTAACATAATTTTCATCTAAGAAGGTTTTCAAAAATTCTTAAGGAAAATCAAATTTCGGCCAAAACATAAAAATTAAAATGTCATACGACAAAAACCTAAAACGAAAACCACAAAATTCAAGCAAACAATCCTATAAGACCTAAAATGGCCTTCGAGATCTAACACACTAATGAAATTCCAATTTGAGCATGTTTTCACAAAAATATCAGTCAAATTCAAATTTTTGCCAAAAGTTTAAACACCTAATGGAACAAACTGAAATAAAAGCCTCAAAACTCAAACCAATCATCATATTAGATAAAAAGTGACCTTCCAAAGCTGACAACACTGATGAAATTTTAATTTGAGCATATTTACAAAAAATATTCACCAAATATAAATTTTAACCAAAACTTAAAAGTTAAAACGCCTAACAACACAAACTAAAAAATGAAAGCCTCAAAATCTAAACCAACCATCCTATTAGATATATAAATATATAACTTTGTGAAGCTAGTTCTACTAATAGAATTCTGATGAGAGCAACATTACGAAAAATGTTAAGCAAAGTCAAATTTTGGTCAAAAATAAGAATGCCTAGTGATACAAACTGAATATGAAACCCTCAAAATTCCAACCAGCCATCCTATTAGGTGACTAATGACCTTTAAGATCTAACCACTCTGACGAAAATCAAATTTGAGCATGTTTCTCAAAAAAATGACCCAATTCTTATTTTAGACAAATGTAAAAAGTTAGAACACTTAACTACCGAAGTGAAAATAAAAATCTCAAATCCCGAATCAACCATCCTATGAGATCAAAACTGAGTTAAATGGCGAACCACGTTGACTAAATTTCAATTCGAGTATGATTACAAAAAAATGAGCAAAGTGAAATTTTCAATATAAATGCCCAACGGCTCAAATTCAAAGTGAAAGCCTCAAAAACCGAACACCCTATCTTATTACGTTAAAAAATGACTTTCTGCATCAAAATGCACTAACAAAATTCTTATATGAGCACGTTTATCAAGTACATTGATCAAAGTTAAATTTTTGAAATTTTGTTTAGGTTAAAACAGCTACTGGCACACACTAAAAATGAAAGTCTCAAAACTCAATTCAACCAGTCTAGTCGGAAAAAATTACCTTTGGAGTTAATTATGCAGAAAAAATTCTCATTTGAGCACGTTCACAAAAATATTGCCAATGCCAAATTTTGGCCAAAACATAAGATTTAAAACACCTAATGGAACAAACATGTCACGACCCAAAACCGAGCCGCGATTGGCACCCACACTTATCCTACTATGTGAGCGAACCAACCAATCTAAACCCCAACATTTCAACCATAATTAACAAAATACAAAGCGGAAGACTTAAAACTCA
Organism: Solanum peruvianum; assembly: GCA_027705065.1. Classification (NCBI taxonomy): domain Eukaryota; kingdom Viridiplantae; phylum Streptophyta; class Magnoliopsida; order Solanales; family Solanaceae; genus Solanum; species Solanum peruvianum. The sequence goes on along the minus strand of JAKWJD010001756.1, from coordinate 7,886,155 downwards.
TTAACAAAATCAATTGTATAACTTCTAAAATTTATCACTCATTATTCCCAAAATCTGGAAGTCATCATCATAAGAACATCTATCCTCAAATTACTAACTCTAAGAGTATCTAGGCAACTAAAATAAATAAAATCTAGTCCATGCCGGAACTTCAAGGTATCAAGACATGAAAAGGAAGATCCAGTCCAAGCTAGAAGCATTAGCTCACCCTGAAATCCGGTGTAATGAAGACTGGCTAGAGTTGCAGTTGAGTTGAAGACGACGGTACGTTTGCTGCACTCCACAAATAACAAAGAAAGAAACATACAAGTAGGGGTCAGTACAAAACACAAGTACCGAGTAGGTATCATCGGCCAACTCAAAATAGAAAACAGTATATATTAGATAATATCATAAATCAACTACAATACTCAACATGTAGCAACAACAAGTACTATAATCATTAATAAGTACCGCCAAGTTCACCCATGAGGACTCAAGCCTCAATACCATACACATTTGGAAATTAGGTTCATTAGATTGAGTATATTAACATATTTCAAGATTCATTATCTTTATTCCTCTCGTGTCGGTACGTGACACTCCACTCCATATACTATCCTGGTGTCGGAACGTGACACTCTGATCCTCATATACTATCCTGGTGTCGGAACGTGACACCCGATCCATATACTATCCTGGTTCCGGAACGTGACACTCCGATCCTCATATACTATCCTGGTGTCGTAACGTGACACCCGATCCATATACTATCCTTGTGCCGGAACGTGACACTCTGATCCTCATATACTATCCTGGTGTCGGAACGTGACACCCGATCCATATACTATCCTGGTGCCGGAACGTGACACTCCGATCCTCATATACTATCCTTTTGTCGGATCGTGACACCCGATCCATATACTATCCTGGTGTCGGAACGTGACACTTCGATCCTCATATACTATCCTGGTGCCGGAACGTGACAACCGATCCTCTATTACTATCCTGGTGTCGGAACGTGACACCCGATCCCCTAATCTCACTACTTTCGTTCATCAAGCCTTCTTTTATACCAAGGCATCATCATTAACAAAGTAGATTAGGGTTTTTCAAGATTTAGGATTCAATAGCTTCATCATGCTTATTTTATCACAATTATATAACCACATTCATACAAGCATACAATTAAGCATATAGAAGGGTTTACAATACTACCCAATACATATCATTCGCTATTAAGAGTTTACTACGAATAGCATAAAAACCATAACCTACCTCCACCGAAGGTTTCGGGACAAAGCAAGCAAATCCTCAAAATCTTTGCTATCCTCTTCGTTTCGCTCTTCTCTCGATCGTTCCCCCTCTCTTGTTCTTTCTATTTTTTATTATTCAAACCCTCTTTCTTTTACCCTAATTAGCATATAATTATGTAATAAAGATGATGAATTAACCCATTAATTAATTCAAGGTTATCTCTTTTAACCCCAAGAAATTGACTTATTAATATTAACCCACTATATTTATAATTATAGCAGGAATAGTCCAAAACGCCCCTTAAAATATGTAACAGAAATCCGACCCAGTCAGGGTTATGCAGCCTGTGACGGCCCGTCGTGCCTGCGACGGTCTGTCCTGCTGCTTCCGTCAGAGAGTTCAGAGATTAAATTTCACTAAGGGTCTGTGACGGCCCGTCACTCCTGTGACGGCCCGTCACTCCTGTGACGGCCCGTCCTGCCATTTCGTCACGAAGTTCAGAGAGTCGAATTCAGTACCCAAATTTCATAATTCTAAGTGTTTTGGAACGAGACACCCTCGACGGTCTGTCGTGCCCATGACGGTCCATCGTGGGATCTGTCGTCTCAGCCAGTTTTTCCAGAAAAAAAATCTGCTGCTCAAAACGACTAAACAGGTCGTTACAATACATACCAATTTACCCATTGTTCGTCCTCGAACGATCACAAGAAAAGGAAACAAGGGCGAAAAGGAGTACCTGAATCTGTAAACAGATGTGGGTATCTTTCTTGCATATCAGCCTCCTTCTCCCAAGTGGACTCTTCAACCTGCCGATTCTTCCATTGAACCTTGATTGATGCAATCTCCCTTGATCTCAACTTGCGGATTTGTCTATCTAGAATGGCAATCGGCTCCTCCTCATAAGTCAAATTCTCATCAAGCAGAACTGAATCCTAACGAATGATGTAGTTTCTATTACCATGGTATCTTTTAACATAGATACATGAAATACCGAATGCACTCCTGACAGCCCTGGAGGCAAGGCTAATTCATAAGCCACCTCTCCTACTCGCTTAAGTATTTCAAATGGTCCAATATACCTTGGGCTTAGCTTACCTCTTTTACCAAACCGCATCACCCCTTTCATGGGCGAAACCTTTAGCAAGACTTGCTCACCCTCCATAAACTCCAAGTCTCTAACCTTTCGATCTGCATATTCTTTTTGCCTACTTTGAGCCGCTAGAAGCTTTTCCTGAATGGTTCGCTCAGACTGACCATCGGTCTGAGGGTGAAATGCAGTACTAAGGTCCAACCTAGTACCTAATTCCGCATGCAATGTTCTCCAAAACTTAGAAGTAAACTGCATACCTCTATCTGATATGATGGAAAGTGGAACTCCATGCAATTGAACAATTTCTTAGATATAGAGTTTGGCTAACTTATCTACATTGTAGGTCACCTTGACCGGAATGAAGTGAGTAGACTTAGTTAATCTGTCCACAATTACCCAAATAGAATCAAACTTTCCCATTGTCTTTGGAAGACCAACCACGAAATCGATTGCAATTCTCTCCCACTTCCATTCAGGAATGGGCATTCTCTGAAGTGTTCCTCCGGGCCTCTGGTGTTCATACTTTACTTGTTGACAATTCGGACATTTGGCAACAAAATCAACAATGTCGCGCTTCATTCTACTCCACCAAAAGTGTTGCTTTAGGTCACGGTACATCTTGGTTGCACCAGGATGTATAGAATATCCGGAACTATGAGCCTCTGTAAGAATAATGTGGATCAAATTATCAACACGGGGAACACATACCCTTCCCTTAATTCTCAAAATAGCTTCCTCATCAATTATTGCTTCTTTAGCCTCTCCTCGCAACACTGTATCCCGAATTTGACTTAGTTTCTCATCATCAAACTGTTTTCCCTTGATCTTGTCAAGGAAAGAAGATCTCGCCTCCACACAAGCCAAAAATCCTCCCTTCTCATTTACTTCTAGCCTCATAAAGTCATTAGCCAAGTTTTGGATTTCTCTAGCCAACGGGCGTCTAGAAACTTGCAAATGAGCTAGACTTCCCATGCTTCCTGCCTTTCTACTTGAAGCATCTGCCATAACATTAGCTTTTCCTGGATGATACAAAATAGTGATATCGTAGTCCTTCAGTAGTTCCATCCATCTCCTCTGTCTAAAATTCAAATCTTTCTGAGTAAAGACATACTGTAGGCTACGATGATCCGTATACACTTCACACTTAACCCCATATAAATAGTGTCTCCATTGCTTTAATGCAAACACTACCACAGCCAACTCCAAATCATAGGTCGGATAGTTACTTTCATTCACCTTTAATTGCCTCGAAGCATCAGCAATTACATTCTTCTCTTGCATTAGCACTGCACCCAAACCAAAATAGGATGCATCACAATAAACAATGAAATTCTTGCCTTCTACTGGCAAGGTAAGGATAGGTGCAGTAGTCAGCAAGGTCTTGAGTTTCTGAAAGCTTTCCTCACATTCCTCCGACCATACAAATGGAACATTCTGCTTAGTCAAGTTCGTCAATTGGGAAGCAATAGAAGAGAATCCCTTGACAAATCGACGGTAGTAGCTAGCTAAACCAACAAAGCTCCTTACTTATGACACATTAGTAGGTCTTACCCAATTCTTCACTGTCTCAATCTTTGAAGGATCCACCATCAATCCATCCTTAGAAACCACGTGCCCCAAGAAGGACACTGAATCTAGCCAAAACTCACACTTGGAAAATTTGGCATAAAGCCTTTTCTCCGTTAATACATCCAACACAATTCTCAAATGCTCCTCATGTTCCTTATTACTCTTGGAGTATATCAGTATATCATCAGTAAAAATGATCACAAAGAGATCTAGATATGGCTTAAAAATCCCGTTCATCAAGCTCATGAAAGCAGCAGGGGCATTCGTAAGACCAAAAGACATTACTACAAATTCGTAATGCCCATACCTGGTTCGAAATGCAGTCTTTGGCACATCCGTTGCCCGTATTTTCAATTGATGATAACCGCATCTCAAGTCAATCTTAGAGAAGACACAAGCACCTTGTAACTGATCGAACAAGTCATCAATGCGAGGAATGGGATACTTGTTCTTAATAGTTACCTTGTTCAACTGCCGGTAGTCTATGCACATCCGAAAACTCCCATCCTTCTTCTTCACAAATAACACCGGAGCACCCCAAGGAGATGCACTTGGTCTAATGAAACCGTTACTTAGCAACTCTTGAAGTTGGTATTTAATTCCCTTAACTCTGTTGGAACCATTCTATACGAGGGTATGGAAATGGGGCGAGTACTCAGTTCCAGATCAATGCAAAAATCAATATCTCTATCCGGTGGCATGCCAGGAAGGTCTGCAGGAAACACATCCAGAAACTCACGGACTACCGAAACCGACTCAATTGAAGGTACTTGGGTAGTATCATCCCTGAGGTGTGCCAAGAACGCTAAACACCCTTTACTAACCATTCTCTTAGCACGAAGATAGGAGATGATATGTATTGGAGTGGAAGTGTAGTCACCCTACCACGCTAACGGATCTGTCCCAGGCTTGGCCAATGTTACAGTTTTAGCATTACAATCTAAGATTGCAAAATTCGGAGAAAGCCAAGTCATACCCAGAATTACATCAAAGTCAACAATTTCTAGGATAACCAAGTCTACATAAGTATTTCTCCCCACAAACGTCACCAGACAAGACCTATATACCCTTTCAACTATCACAGACTCACCCACCGGACTAGACACACGAATAGGCATGTCAAGCAATTCACAAGGTAAATTAAGACCAGTAGCAAATGAGGAAGATACATAAGAAAATGTGGATCCAGGATCAAATAATACGGAAGCCATGCAATCACAAACCAAAAGATTACCTGTGATAACAGCATCAGATGTCTCTGCTTCAGACCGCCTGGGGAAAGCGTAACAATGGGCCCTATCGCCTGTCTGTCCGTTGCCCCTACCAGGTTGTGTTGTAGTGGTTCCAGTTTGCCCATCACCCCGGCCATTTTAGTGGCCACCATTACCTCAACCACCACGTCCTCCAGAATGACGGCCTCTTCCATGACCACCTCTACCTTTGACTATGGGAGGTCTGTAACTCTGTTTTGGGCAATACCTCTTAATGTGTCCAGTCTCCCCACATCCATAACATTCTCTGGATTCAAGCATCGGTCTCTGTAAGAATGACTTAGTCTTGAATAACCTCCAACCTCAGAGAAATGTTGACCGGTCTGAGGTGGACCCCCAACTACAGTCTGTAGTGAAGACTGAATGGGTCGGGCTGAATAACCCCCTGATCCTTGCCCTCTGGAGTAAGAACCATTAGACTCACCTCCCTTAAGAAACCTTTTTGATGTTGATGCCATGGTGAAGTCATCTAGTTTTACTCCCTTTACCTCTATCACGTAGTCTACCACTTCCTGAAAGGATTTTGCTGTAGCGTTACCTGTAAGTCTGAAATCCACAACTCTGACCTCAACCCCTTCACAAAACGGCGAATCCGCTCTTGTGGACTCAAAAAAAGCTGGGTGGCATATCTGGATAGTGCACGAAACCTAGCCTCATAAGCAGTAACCGACATCCTGCCTTGCTCTAGGCTTAGGAACTCATCTCTCCTCCTATCCCTCAAAGTACGGGGTATATACTTCTCCATAAACAAGCTAGAGAATGATGCCCAAGTCATAGGTGGTGCCTCTGTTGGTTGACACTCAACATGTGACCGCCACCACATTTTGGCGTTCCCTTGAAACTGATAGGTTACAAACTCAACGCCGAATCGTTCCACTATGCCCATTTTATGTAGTAACTCATCACAATCAACCAGAAAATCGTAGGCATCCTCAGATTCAGCACCCTTGAAGACTGGAGGTTTCAGTTTCAAGAACTTACTGAAAAGTTCATGCTGATCAATTGTCATTATTGGCCCCGTAGTCAAACGAGGAAACATGCCTATTTCCAATGAGGCATCCATGCGGGGAGCCTCAACAAGGGCCTCTCGTACTTCCGGAACCTGAGGTGCTGGTGCAGAAAACACTGGAGGTGTCTGGCCTTGATCAGATAACCCGCTAAGATAAGCAAGAACCTGATTAATCATCTCTGGGGTAGGTTGGGGTGGTAATTCCTCATTCGGCACTTGTTCATTCTCCCCTTCCTCACCCTCTCTTACAACTTCCGCCCTAGTACCAGGTGGGCTAGGTGATTGTTCCCTTCCTCTAGAGGACGTCCTCCCACGACCTCTTCCACGGCCTCTTGCCACTACTCCTCTTCGAGCTACAGCTCCAGTGTCTAGCTCAGATGCATCTTGCCTTGTCAGTATTGGTGGTTTCATAGTTGTTGCTCTAGTTCTAACCATCTGCGAATTAGAGTGAAGATAGTCAGATACCAATTTGTATCACCTAGATACCAATTGGATCCAAGTAATAGCACGAAAGAAAGAAAGAAAGAATGGAATTTTCCTAAAGTCTTATAGCCTCTCAAAGAAAAGTAAAGGCGTCCCCCTACCGTTCCTTAAGACTCTACTAGACTCGTTCTTGTGTGATGAGACCAACGAACCTAATGCTCTGATACAAAGTTTGTCACGACCCAAAATCGAGCCGCGAGTGGCACACACACTTATCCTACTATGTGAGCGAACCAACCAATCTAAACCCCAACATTTCAACCATAATTAACAAAATACAATGCGGAAGACTTAAAACTCATTAACGAAATCAATTATATAACTTCTAAAATTTATCAATCATTATTCCCAAAATCTGGAAGTCATCATCACAAGAACATCTATCCTCAACTTACTAACTCTAAGAGTATCTAGGAAACTAAAATAAATAAAAGCTAGTCCATGCCGGAACTTGAAGGCATCAAGACATGAAAAGGAAGATCCAGTCCAAGCTAGAAGCATTAGCTCACCCTGAAATCCGGTGTAATGAAGACTGGCTAGAGTTGCGGTTGAGTTTAAGACGACAGTACGTTTGCTGCACTCTACAAATAACAAAGAAAGAAACATACAAGTAGGGGTCAGTACAAAACACAAGTACTGAGTAGGTATCATCGGCCAACTCAAAATAGAAAACAGTATATATCAGATAATATCATAAATCAACTACAATACTCAACATGTAGCAACAACAAGTACTATAATCATTAATAAGTACCGCCAAGTTCACCCATGAGGACTCAAGCCTCAATACAATACTCATTTGGGAATTAGGTTCATTAGATTGAGTATATTAACATATTTCAAGATTCATTATCTTTATTCCTCTCGTGTCGGTACGTGACACTCCTCTCCATATACTATCCTGGTATCGGAACGTGACACTCCGATCCTCATATACTATCCTGGTGTCGGAACGTGACACCCGATCCATATACTATCCTGGTGCCAGAATGTGAAACTCCGATCCTCATATACTATCCTGGTGTCGGAACGTGACACCCGATCCATATACTATCCTGGTGCCGGAACGTGACACTCTGATCCTCATATACTATCCTGGTGTTAGAACGTGACACCCGATCCATATACTATGCTGGTGTCGGAACGTGACACTCCGATCCTCATATACTATCCTGGTGTCGGAACGTGACACTCGATCCATATACTATCCTGGTGTCGGAACATGACACTCTGATCCTCATATACTATCCTGGTGCCGGAACGTGACACCCGATCCTCTATTACTATCCTGGTGTCGGAACGTGACACCCGATCCCCTAATCTCACTACTTTCGTTCATCAAGCCTTCTTTTATACCAAGGCATCATCATTAACAAAGTAGATTAGGGTTTTTCAAGATTTAGGATTCAATAGCTTAATCATGCTTATTTTATCACAATTATATAACCACATTCATGCAAGCATACAATTAAGCATATAGAAGGGTTTACAATACTACCCAATACATATCATTCGCTATTAAGAGTTTACTACGAATAGCATAAAAACCCTCTTTCTTTTACCCTAATTTGCATATAATTAAGTATAAAAGATGATGAATTAACCCACTAATTAATTCAAGGTTATCTCTTTTAACCCCCAAGAAATTGACTTATTAATATTAACCCACTAAATTTATAATTATAGCAGGAATAGTCCAAAACACCCCTTAAAATATGTAACAGAAATCTGACCAAGTCAGGGTTACGCAGCCTGTGACGGCCCGTCGTGCCTACGACGGTCCGTCATGCTGCTTCCGTCACAGAGTTCAGAGACTAAATTTTGCTAAGGGTCTGTGACGACCCGTCACGCCTGTGACGGTCCGTCCTGCCATTTCGTCACGAAGTTCAGAGAGTAGATTTCAGTACCCAAATTTCAGAATTCTAAGTGTTTTGGAACGAGACACCCTCGACGGTCCGTCGTGCCCATGACGGTCCATCGTGGGATCCGTCGTCTCAGCCAGTTTTTTCAGAAAAAAAAATCTGCTGCTCAAAACGACTAAACAGGTCGTTACAAAACAAAAAATGGAAGCCTCAAAATTTGAACCAATATTAATTAAAATGGCCTTTCGAATCACTAACAGGGTTCTAATTTGAGCACGTTTACCAAAAATAATTACCAAAGTCGAGTCTTGGCAAAAATTTATATGTTGAAATGTCTAAAGACACAAACTAAAAATGGAAGCATCAACACTAGACATTGATTTACAAAACAAACTTCAATTGGTGAAATTACCGGCCATACAAATATATGTTTGTAATTAATAATTTATCAACAAATTTTATCACAGTAGGTAATAGTTATTATTCAACTAAACATTCGTATATAATATTACCAACTAATAATTAATATGTTGGTAAATTTTACCAATTGATAAATGATCGATTGGTTATCGCAAACTATTTTAATGATACTAGTAAATTACTAACTATAATCATTATTCGTTTGTAAAATTTCCAACTGATTGGATATTGGTTGGCCATTTTATCAACAAATTACAGTTCGTTACTAATTTATTAACACATTCATATTTGGCTGGTAAATTTGGCAACAAAATTTTACCGTTGATAAATGTTTTGTAAGTAATTCATTGGTAATATGTCAATAAATTATATAAATTATTTTTTAAATTCATATTTACCAATGAATGTATACTTCGTTGATTATATGATAATCCATTAATAGAATTTTGCTAAATTTGACGCTATTTTTCCCGCCATATTTGCCAACTAAAATACTTAGTTAGTAAAAAAAAATTTTGTAAACTGTTAGAAATCGTTGTTAAGTTTCAAAATATAATCCAGTTAGAAATATGTTGAGAATTTGTTTTTATAATACTAACCAACTTAAGTTTTTAGTAAAATCTATTGGCAATTGTAGAACACAACTTCAATTCGTGATTCCACTTCTTTTCATATCCGATTGAGGTTATTTATAGATAGTTTGTTCCTTTAAGCTGAGTATTTGATTGGTAAACGAAAAAGGGTTATTTCGAGTCATGTAGCTCCATATTTTTTCTCTTGAATAGCACCTGTGATATGATATTTTTACTTCTTATATTTTTCTCTAGTTTTTTGTGCTATCTTGTAGTTGTGTTGCTCAATGTTTTGTACTTTATTGTTGTCCATTTGCAGAAAAGTTTTATAAATATTGTTTATTTTATTGGAGATTTGACGTTGTGGTTTATACTCTTCACACTAAAGAGATTTTTAATTTTAAAATTTGGTGTCTTGTGTGTTGATTTATTTTTGTTGTTTGGTTGATTTGTTTGTTATCCAAACAATATGTTTCTTGCATTATTTTATCTTCTCTTATTTGAAATATAAGTGAAAATTTGACTTGAATTTTCTTCGACTATTTCCATGTCATGCGCAACTGTTTTGTGCTTGTATTTCTCAATAGCTCCTGTAATTCTAGCTACTATATATGTAGCTCTTATGTGATGGTTTTGGGATAGAGAAGCTCAAGTAGAAATTATTTTATACTTATATATATAAGTTTACTTGTATTTTTATATACATGTCGGTGTTAATTGTATGTTGCATATATTTATATATTTCAGCATGTTTTTGGGACAATTTCTTTTACATTGCATACTACTTTGAAATTGCATTATATTAAAATGAGTAGTTATACATAAGTTGAGCAGATCCAAGGTAATTGTTTCTTCTTACTTAATGTCAAGCTTAAGTGTTGATAGCATTTCAAATTTCATACTCATACATTCAATGTACTGTTTCCAGTTGGCCTGCATTGTATTATGATGAAGACAGAGGTAACTAGGATCACTATTCGGCGCAACTTTGATCTAGCGAGAAAACCAGAGTCAGTTGGTGACCCTCACTTTAATCCGAAGGATCCTTATTATTGCTTTCTAGTCTTTTCATTTATAGAATTTTGTGGAGTTTGTCCCAACATTCATCAATCTATTTTCAGAGGCTTCATAGACCGGTAGTCAGTTAGATCAGCTGAGTTTCTTTATTTCAGATATTTCATTTTGAGAATAAAGTGTCTATTTTGCCAAGACATTAATTCCAGTTATTTATGAGAATGTTATTGTTTAATTATTGAGTAATCCTTCCACTTATTTATGTAAGTCGGGTCAAGGGTACGCTCAAGGCCAGAAATGACCATTGGGTGTCGGTCTCGTCTAGGGTGTAGGCTCGAGGTGTGATAAAACCAACCCATGTATTTTGTGTTACCCGAGAGGGAGGTCGTGAAACCAAGATCACCATACTTATGGCTCAAGGAGTGGGTAGGCGTGAGGTTCAGACTGAGAGGGTAAGTCCTAGTCCCATATCCTTACACTCAAATCGAGAGAATGAGTGAGGTAAGGCGTAGGTTGTCAATATTGAGGAAAATGGGTGTCCAAGATGAACTCATATGATTTGAGAGAGAACTTATTTCCATCTAAAGCTTAGCCTAGTCATTATTATCTTGCAAATTTTCTATAGAAATCATGTACCCAATGATTTATCTCAATTGTACTTTTGTCACAGCAAAAGAACTTCTCCTCATACTTGATTTTTCTTATATTTTAAAATTTTTTCTATACTTATAACCCCCCCCCCCTCCCTAACCATTAACTTAAAAAAAATTATTCGTTAATATCCTTAGCTACAACTAATTAGAATGAAATTCTAATTTACTACATCTTCTCGAAATGGCTTTCTTGGGGCATGAACCCTACCCTTTGTTGGTTTACTAAACTATTGACGATTGTAGACACTCATATCATAGTTTAGTGTCGTTGGTCACGGTAAAGAATCAAAATAGTTCCGCTGCGAGGGAGTGATGTACGTAAAAATGTAGCGTTCTTTTTAGTGTTGTTTACTAATTTTATTTTTTGTTTTGTTTTTCCTTTTGTTCTTTGCGTATGAAAGTCCTATAACCATGGATGAAGGAGTTGTTGGCAAGTCGGTTGAGGCAGATTAAGAAGTCGAGGGTGACTTTAATTTAATTGTACTGCTATCTCAACTAAATGACTTGACCACCAATATAAGTAAGGTGGAAAACTAGTGCAAACACCAAGATAGGTATATATATCTCCTTATGAGCAGAAGAAGTCTAGAGAAGTCCAGAAAAGTTGCATTAAGGACACGCTTTAAATCATTCTCAAAAAAATCACTGATCAAGATCGAGTGATGGACGAAATGAGAGAGAAAGTGGAAGTGTTACATCAATTGATTGGATCTCATTTTAGATCATTACAGCACATCAGACCACTCCTGATGTTTGCAGTGCTTCAACTCCGTTCAATCAACACATTGGGGTCACCTAGTGACACTAGGGTTGACTCCAATAATAGGGAGTGAGGCGGGGTCACCTATCATTGTTGATTCTTGCGTATATTAATTGTTGTAGACCTAGAAAAAGCAGAAATAATCTGGAAAGATAAGGTACAAGTGACTTATGGCATTCAAGTTTTTATTCGAGGTAGGTGATGATTGTGATTTCACGTTGGTTTCATATAGCTTATTTATAAAACATCTATGTATGAGAATGTTGCATTATTTATCACACACTATGTAAATGAGTATGAACAAATAATTGTAATCCATGAAGCACCTCTTGTTGTATAATATTGATGATGTGATTGTGTATGTATTGGAATCATATTGCCACGTTCCGGCATGCTAAAAGTTTGGATCAAATTTCCACGTTTTATCATGCTAACAAATTGGATCAGATTACCACGTTCCAGCATGCTAAGAGTTTGATCGAGTTTCTATGTTCCAGCAGGCTAACTATTTTAAATTAGGTTCCGTGAGAGGACCAACTACTTGTGATAATTGTATTTATTGTGTATGAACAATGACTTGTGACTTCTCGAGGATATCTACTTAGAGTGAGTTGGGGAGTGTGACTCCATTCATGCATTGCACAAGTAGACTTTAAGAGTGGTTTTTGTGTTATTCTCTTCTACTATGAAGATTGTGTTAATAAATGTTGTTGATATTCAGTGTGTTACATGGTTTTATCAGTGCTTTCACTTATATATGTTTCCCTAAGTAGGATAGTCGTAATATCCTACCAGTATACGGTGGTTGTATACTGATTATGCACTTGCTCTTATTTTTGTTGAGTCTAGGGCATCTTCTATCCTCTATTGAAGGACCTCCTTATATGATCAATGACCATTTTCAATTCAATGATGAGCTAGTTATTTCGAGTTTCCTTGAGTTTACTTTGTTTAAGTCAACTATCTTTGAAATCAAACTATTATTTAAGGTGTTGTTCCTTTCGAGGTTGTACCCCTGGTTCTTACACATTTCGTTAGTAGAGTTTTGGTACAATGACTTTCAGGGTCTAGGTATTTAATTCATCATTTGTTTAGTTAAATAACCTGTTTCCGTAACTTAACTACCTTAGTTTTGGTTTAGTTCCTTAGTTTTAGTTGTAGCATTGGTTGCCCCACCGGATGGTTAGTGTGGGTGCCAATACCGGCAGTTTGGGTCATATGGTCTTATAGATGCACCACCATATTGAGCTTATTGGAAATGAGGACTAGTCAAATTGGGCTAAATTAATCCCCCAAAGAAATTAAGGTACAATAAAAACCTTGGACTATTATTTATCCACATAAGAAGGGAAAAACTGTGAAACCCAACACGAGCAAGTGTTAGTCGCATACTTCTACCTAGATTAACAACTATTGAGAAAATGGGAGCACCTATATTACATGGAAACATAAATCTTGATAATCAAAGAGAAAGAAAAGCTTCATGTTCATAAAACTTACCACTATTCATGAAAAAATTCAACCACCTACTCTGATTATTAATCTTCTTTCCGATAAGATCCCATCGCACATTTGGAGATTTTCTATAATCTCTACCAATTGAGAGGATTGAAGGGGGAACAAAACAATCACCCAAAATAGAAAAACTTCCCAAAATTATCAAGTCTTCAAGATTAACAATAGAATCATTCCACAGAAACACAAAACTATTAGTCTCACTGCAGCACCTCTCTGCCAACCCCAAACAAAATTGATCTGTCTAGACTCTATAAAGTAACATCTTTATAGCTTTGTAAATTTCTTCAACTTTCCATACAGGGTGATGGATAATGTCCATCATTTTAACCCATTCTTTCATTTTCATTTGTGGATTCCTCCATCAATTGAAACCATTCAAGGATACTTTCAATGCCCACTTTGATTATGATGGAAAAGGAATGAAGGAGGCATCAAATTTGGTCCGTCATTCGAACAAACAATCGGATTTTAGATATGGGAATTCCTTTGATGTGGGATTCAACAAAGTTGTGAAACCAATGTCTAATTTTTTTTTATCCATCATTTGATCTTCCACTGATTCATTAAAATGCACAATTCACCATGTTTTAGGACAAAAAAAAATATTGAATTTGATTCTTTTAGGAGAAGAAAAAGTACTTCTTGTGTGTTTTTCTTTACAAGTTTAAAATTAGAATGACGGCTACACATGGTTTTTGCAGAGTATGGTTTACTTTCAACAATCAACTTTGCCATTTACTGAGCATCAACTTCAATATTATACATTGAGTGAAATGGAGGAACTAGTTTTTTTCACGGGGATTTAAAACATAAAAATAAAATAAACATACAAGTCACTTTAGGGATTGTATAAATAGAATGTATGTAATAAAACTTTTAACCAATCTACATAGTATATCTTTTGAAAACATGTGGTTTTGTCATTGATGATAATGAATATTATTTGAGCATTATGTGCATGAGATTTTAATCTTGAGCCCCGATAAAGGAAGATGATTGTTGTAGACTATCTTTCAACGTAAAATTGGTGAACTTTGATGGAAATAGCAAAAAAGAATTATGAAAATCTTTTTAATTATGACATATATTCACTCAAGCAGTATTCTATTAATTCTTTATGTGATTTCAGAACTTAATTCATAACATTCTAAAAAAATCAACTTTTTTGTTCGGCATCTTTTATAGAGAAAAGATGAATTTGGATTGTCAATAACTATTTGAATATAATATTTTTAAATATACAAGCAAATAGAATCTATATCTTTTTAGTGGAGCGGTGTCATTTGACTATTTTTGAATACATGTGTCTCTATCACTGATGTCGATGCGTATTACTTAAATTTTATGTGCACGAGATTGATTTCTAAGACCTGCTAGAGGAAAAAAATTGAAGTAGGATGAAAATCAATAAAAAAACCTTAAATTTAATGAGAATAACAAAATGAAATATGGCATTTTCTAAGGTTTATACTTTATCATACGATACATAATTATATTACTTGAGGTTCGCTTGCATGAGCTTTCAATTTAATCCTATGTAGTGGAAAACGATTGAAATAGGCTAACTACCAACATAATAGAAGTGAATTTGGTTATGGAGATAACAAAAATCAAACATGAAAAAATATATCTGTAAATATATAAAGGGATCAATATATAGTATGCGTTAAAATAAAACTTTTCAACTACCAACATAATATAAACTTTTCCAATGAAGTGGTGTGAGTTGACATATTTTTAATACAAGTGATTCCTCCTTTGATGATGATAATACTATGTAAATTTTATGTACATGAGCTATGTAAATCTTATGTACATGAGCTTTCACTATTAAGCCCTGATAGAGGAAGACGATAGAAGTAGGCTGACTATCAACGTAAAGCAGATTGATTTGATGATGGGAATTACAAAAAAATGTGGAAATTCTTCTAATAACGACATATATTCTTTCTATAGTAATTAATTTATTCATAATGTTATTTCCGAACTTATTTTATAAAACATTCTAAAAAACACTTTTTTGTGAGGGGTACTTTTGTAGAGAAAATATGAATTCATTTGTAATTATTTGTTTCATATAATATTAAAGGATTCAACAAAATATATTGTATCGATACTTTTCAATGAAATGGTTATGTTGACCCTTTTAACCATTAAGTATGACATATGTTTTTTAAACTTAATGTGTATAATCTTTTAATCTTAACCCGATAGAGAAAACAATTAAGTTGTTTGTCAAGTTAAGGTTCGTGAATTTTGTGATGGGAATAAAAAATCAAAACCAAATATGGAATGTTGTATAAATGGTTCACATTGTATCATAAGGTACATCATGATATTACTTGAACTTTACGTGCATTAGCTTTCAGTTGTAATTGTTGATAGAGTGGTTAATTGTCAATGTAAAATTACTGGCAGAGATAACAAAACATAATATGACCTAGTGTAAGGTTCATATTTTACCATCATGTACACATTGATATTAATAAAAAGATTACATGTCTAAGCTTTTAGTCCTAAATGCTGACAGAGAAAGGCACTTAAAATATACAGACTTTCATTAAACTGATCAAACATGTGTATAATACTTCTAATTACAACAAACATTACTAAATAGTATTTGATTTATTCATAATGAAAGTTTAAAATTACTATTTATTATTCATCCAAATCATTTATTATTTATTTTATTGTAGTCTTTTTGATGGGAAAAATAGATAAATTTAGATTGTAATTAGAAATATATATATATATATATATATATATATATATATATATATATATATATATATATACATATATATATATATATATATATATATATATATATATATATATAATGCACCTTAACATAATTGTAACATCCCAAAAATTAATAGCCAAAACTTGAACCATACTTCGTAGCGAGTCTGTTTTTTGACAAGGAATTAAAGAAATTAAATAGTATTAAGGTCAGGTCACTAGATGTAGCACAAATGAGTTCTAAAAGCTAAATTAAAAATAAAAAAAATCTGAAATTCTTAAAGTTAAACAAATTATGAGTTTTGGGTCAATTTCATATAGAGCACAGGATGAGTTAGGTGGTCTACAAGATATCATAGGAAAGCTCTTTGAATAAAATGACTTTTGGTCTTTTCCTTATCCAATAAAATTTAATTTCTTTTTATTAATATTTTAGGGTTCTAAATCTTTTAGGTTCAGTTTTATAATCCTAATATACGCCTAGGGTTTTAGTTAAGAGTCAAAGAAGAAAAAATAAGAGAGGATCAAGCGTTCGTTCAAGAAATTCAAGATTTCACGAAGAACCTAGGTCATTCAGGTAAGTAAGCTTCCATATTGTTGAGTACGTTCAGCCACACGCCAATCATGATTTATTCAACGTAATTTCATTATTGAAATTTAGGAATTTATGATCTTGATGAGTATTTGGTAAGTGTTCTTGAAGTTTCATTATGTTTTGATGTAAGATTCCACATGGCTCAATTTTAGACGGTCATATTTCTTAGTATATTAAGAGTCATGTGAGTCATAACCTATTCAATTCAACATAATGTAGTCTACTTTCTAAGGCCACTAATTTCGCATCAATCCATTTTATGAGTGAAAAGTTATGACGATTTGAGTAACCTATATAATGTTGTTAAAAATTAGCTAACGAGAAAATATTTAAAATTGTTGTTTTTGTCTTCTTACATCCAAGTAAATCATACATGAATTTCTTAACTACTAAAACGTTAAAAATAATCAAATTTTCATGTTTACTAATGAAAATCATAATCCTTGGTTATAAATATTTCAAGAAACTAATTAACGAATATCAAGAAAGGTTTTCTTGATTTTTCACTTTCAAGCTAGGGTGTCAAGGCTTCTAATCCATTTCTTCTTCAATATTCTTCAATAATATTCAAGAATCATGATATTTTAGGTATGTAAGTCTATCATAGCATTGGACTAGTTCGTCCTTACGCCCTGCATATATTTTCAGATGAGTAAAACAATAATCTAGGATCCTACCCCTAGATTTGAGTATTGTTGAGATAAGTTGATTTTGAGTTCTTGAGTTTTTTGTTTCTTTTAAAAGTTCTATTATTTATTGTCAAATTCCTATATTGTTATTCTTATTCTTCATATCATAAATTATAACTCTTGAATTCACATTTCATATTCAAGAGAGAGTTAAGGAGTAGGGTTCAAGAAAGTCTTTGAGTACAGTTGTGAATCCTTTGAGATCATCTATTAACTTGAGCTAACTTTTGAGAAAGTAGGTAAGAGAATAAGTAGAGTCATATACAGTACTTTCATATAGTTATGAAGACCTTCAAGTTAAGTTTTTTCATGCCCATTATTCAGCATAAACTTCGTAATTTGAGTATCTTTAAGACAAGTGTTATCTTCAAGTTCTAAGCATTTAAGTTTTGAGTTACTAGTCCATCAATGACATTCATTCCTACTCGTGTGAAAATTACATAATATCCATTAAGTCCTTCAAAGGTGTAGTTTAGGCCCATAATTCCGCATGAACGCTAATAGTTTAGCAGTCTAGAGATAAGAGGTATAACTGAGTCGTTGAATTAGGTAGTTCATGCCCATAATTCCGCATGAACCATTCGAGTCGAGCATTATTGAGATGAGTAGAATCATTGAATCCATCCGTTTAGGAGTTTTTGAGTTTAAAGTATTTAGTTCTATACATGGTTATTGGAAATCATGAATTGAGTCATTCATGTCCATATTTTGGCATGAACCCTATTTCAAGAAGTCTTTTTACAAAGTGTTATAAAAGTTGTTTTAAAAACTTGAGCACTAAGTTGAAAAAGTATAATGTTGAAATTCTATTTTTCAAATATGTATATGGGGACTAAGTAATCTCAAAGAGATTAAAAACGTTTTCACATTTGTATTTGAATGGAAACTTAGATTTTCAAAGAGTCTTCGGGCTAGTTTTCTTAAAAGCGTAATAGCTGTCTAGATGAAGCAAGGAGAGAAAATGAGAGTTCACAGATAGCCTTTGAGGTATGGTTTTGAGCACTAATCTCAAATCACAAAATAAGTATGTTTTTAAACATAAAAGATAGTATATTTTGGGAATAGTATTTATATATTTTGGGAGTAGTATTGAACAGTGATATGGGGGAGAGTTAAGATAACTCACAGCCGCCATAAAGCATGCTTCAATCAATGATTAAAAATGGTCATACTTTTTAGATGAATCCTTTTGACATAGACTAGTGGACCCATTAGTAGTTACGGTCCTATACCTTTTAGTTTGTATAGGATGCAATGGCAGCATGAGGTAAATCATTGTATCATAACTATAACTCTTATGTGATGCTCATCGATTAGAGAAACTCCCACAGAAGTTATAGCATTTTTGGTCTGTTTTGGCAATGGGGTGTTACATTATCTCCCCCTTGGGAACATTCATCCTCGAATGAAGACTAAACTAGCTGAAATAGAGGGAGAGAGATGCAAATCCCACTACTGAACATTGAGAACTGAATTCTGACTTAATTGAGTTCTGAGTACATGCAATTACGCTAAAGTGTAAGTAAAAACTAAGGGAACATGATTCTAAATTACGCATGAATTACCGTAAGACTGAAGAGGAACTATTACCTCAAGCTGGAGTGGAATCGGAAGGAAAAGGTAAGGATACTTGGCTTTCATGGCTGCTTCGGCTTCCCAAGTAGCTCCCTCTACGAACTAATTCCTCCACAAAACCTTGACTTAAGCGACTTCTTTGTTTCTCAACCTTCTGACCTGAAGGTCAAGAATCTCAACTAGTACATCCTTATAAGAAATACTATCTTTCACCGCCACACTCTCTAATAGCACTATAGAGTTTCATTCACCCCCACATATTTTCAAGAGTGAGATGTGGAAGACCGGATACACCGCTGCTATTTTTTCTGGCAACAATAACTCATATGCCACCTTGACAATCCTTTTAAATATCTTGTAAGGGCCTACATATCTAGCACTGATCTTCCCTTTCTTTCCAAATCTCATCACCCCTTTCATAGGTGAGACTTTCAGAAAAACCCAATCATCAACTTGGAAATCTAGTTCACTTCTCCTTAGATCTGCATAAGATTTTTGACGACTTTGGGCTATCTTAAGTCTATCTCTAATGAGTTGCACTTTCACCATAGCGTAAAGTACTGAATCTGGCCCTATCAAAGCTGCTTGACCTACTTCAAACCAACCAACAGGAGATCCACATCTACGCCTATATAAAGCCTAATAAGGGGTCATCTAAATGCTTGAATGGTAGCTATTATTATAGGCAAACTCAATAAGAGAAAGGTAATCATCCCAACTACGTTCGAAATTGATCACACAAGCTCTCAACATATCCTCTAAGGTCAAATGGTACTCTTTGCCTGCCCATCCGTCTGTGGATGAAATGATGTACTAAGGTTATCTTGAGTATCAAGACCTTTTTGAATTCACTTCCAGAAATGAGAGATAAAATGAGGACCTCTATCTTAGATGATAGACAAAGGAACCCCATGCAACCTCACTATTTCAGTAAGGTAAAGCTTGGCATAGTCGTCTGCCGAATATGTATTCTTGACCGCCAAAAAGCAAGAAGACTTAGTCATCCTATCAACTATCACCCAAATTGTGTCATGCTGTCTGCGAGTACGAGGTAACCGTGTGATGAAATCCATATTGATCACATCCCACTTCCAAGCAGGAATATACATCTCTTGAGTCATACCTCCAGGTCTCTGATGTTCTACCTTGACTTGCTGGTAATTGGGGCACTTACGCACAAAGTATGCTATATCCCTCTTCATGCCATTCAACCAATAGATTTCCCGCAGATCACGGTACATCTTAGTGGAACCTAGATGAATAGAATACCTGGAGTTATGAGCTTCTTCAAGAATATGCTCCCTCAACTCTCCCACATAAGGAACACACAATCTACCTTGGTAGCGAAATACATCCTCTCCCCCTTGGGAGAAAACCTCCACTCTCTGATTTTTGATTGCACCCTTTAGTTCAACTAAGATCGGATCACTCTCTTGCTTTTCCTTAACCTCCACTACCAAAGACGATTTTGACCTACTCTGAACTCTTACACCACTGTATGATATGCTCATAAGGCTAAATCCAAAGTGAGCAAGCCTGTGAACGTCCTTCAATATCTTATTTCTTTTTTCCTAAACATGGGCTACACTACCCATAGATAATTTACTAAGAGCATCGCCCACTACATTCGCCTTTCAAGGATGATAATGCACACTCATATCATAATCCTTGAGGAACTCAAGCCATCTCCTCTGGGAAGATTCAACTCTTTCAGGGAGAACACATAATGAAGGCTCTTATGATCGGTGAACACATCTACATGAACACCATACAAGTAGTGTCTCCATATCGTGAGTGCAAACACCACTGCTGCAAACTCGAGGTCATGAGTTGGATAGTTCTTCGCAAGCACCTTATGCTTTCTAGAAGCATAACCTATAACCTTATCTCTTTGCATCAAAACACAACCAAGGCCAACTCTGGATGAATCGCAATAGATCACATAACCATCTGAACACTCTGATAGAGTCAAGATAGAAGTTGTAGTCAATTTAGTTATCAATTATGCAAAGCTTTTCTCACAATCATCTGACCATTGGAACTTGACCATATTCTGAGTAAACCTAGTCAGTGGTGAGGATTTGGATTAAAATCCTTCCACGAAACTTCTGTAATAATTTGCTAGACCTAATAATCTTCTTATATCCGTAGAAGAGGTAGGCTTGGGCCATTGTTTCACTGCTTTTATCTTTTGTGAATCTACGCGGATCCCTCTACTAGATACAATGTGACTTAGGAAAGCAACGGATTGCAACAAAAATTCACATTTACTAAATTTACCGAATAATGGGTGATCTTTGAGAGTCTGCAGAACAACTCTCAAATGACCTGCATGTTCTTCCTCACTCCTAGAGTAAATGAGGATATCATTAGTGAAGACGATAACAAAAAAGTCTAAGTACTGTTTGAACACTCTATTCATCAACTGCATGAAAGTTGCATGAGCATTAGTTAGTCCAAATGACATAACTACAAATTCATAATGACCGTACCGAGTTCTGAAGGATGTTTTCGGAATGTCACTATCTCTGACTCTGAGCTGATGATAACGTGATCTGAAATCTAACTTTGAGAAATGACTAGTACCCTTAAGTTGGTCAAACAAGTCATCAATCCTAGGATGGGCTACTTATTCCAGATGGTGACCTTGTTCAATTGTCTATAGTCAATGCACGTTATGAGAGAACCATGTTTCTTATTTACGAACAATACTGGTACACCCCATTGTGAAATACTAGGTCTGATGAAACCCTTATCTAGAAGGTCTTTAAAATGCTCTTTTAATTCCTTAAGATCTGTTGGAGCCATTCTGTAAGAAGGAATAGAAATAGGCTGGGAACCTGGAAGAAGATCAATTCCAAAGTCCATCCCCCTTTCGTGAGGAACCCTGAGAAGATCATTTCGAAATACTTCTAGAAATTCACAGACTACTGGAACTAATTCAAAAGTTGGGGTTTCAAGGCTATAATACTTAACCAAAACTAGATGATAAAGATAACCCTTTAAGAGCATCTTTCTGAATCGACTGAGGCATAACATGAATGTAACCAATCCATGCCTAGAATAACATCGAAGTCTACCATTTTTAACTCTACTAGATCTGTTGGGTTCCGAGAGAGTTTCTGGACTAATACCGATTTGGACTTTTATATGGAGTTACAAAAACAAAGTCATGTCTGTTGTCTTTCCAATGAGTGAACCATATGTAGTCACATCCTTGAGTTTGTAAGATGTCAATCTCAACTATTACTACCAGTTTTCGACATCACACCAAATATTTTCTTGAACTCATCATTGAACTTCTGTGGGTCCTTACAAACTGGCGATCTTAAAAGCTTAGGCGAATTCATCCTAACAAAATCACAAACTCTGGCTGACACTTATCGGTCATTTCTTTTAGTAGGAACCTACTATTTATTCTGGTTGGTCATACTAAGAGCCAAAAGCTGAATTGGCGTTCTGAAAGTCTGCATTTGATCTTCCTTATCTAGTACTAAAGGAACTGCATTCGCATTCCTAGCGTTAGCTCTACGAGAAGGCATGAATTTAAGCATTCAACTTCTAGTTAGAATGGAATTAGATCATACCTTACGCACGATAAGAGTAACAAGAAGGTGAAGTTTTTCCTAAAACACTTCATTGGATCCCTCTCATTAGATGTGGTGCACTTCACATCCATGAAAAGGACTCTACTTAGTGTGGATTTTTCAGACATCCTAGGAGTCTTGAACCTAGTGCTCTAATACCAAGTATTGTCACGCCCCGAGCTACCCTTGAGATGCGCACACAGACCGTAGGACCATAAGTGATCCCAAGCTAACCCTGCTTGCATTATCATGAGCATACTAAAGATAATAAACTGTTGCAGAAGCTAAATCATACATAAAATTAAAAGATGGGGAATACTCATATTCTATAACTGAGATATTTGAAAACAATGAGTTTAATACAAAATAAATATTAAATTAATACTAAGCTGAATCTAACTATATTTAAAAAATAGCCTCTAAACTATACTAGAAATACTATTACAAGCCCCACCGAAATACACCAAAAACTTAAATTAAATGACTAAAGACTGAAATGAAACTCATGACTGTTGTCTTCGAAAAATGAGGACTCACCATTGAATCTACTGAGCAGGAGATCGGGAAATCGATCTATGCGTGATCTGGATGCTGAGAACTTGAACCTACTTCACGAGAAGATGTAGCGCTCGTATGCGTCAGTACTTGAAAGGTACTAAGCATGTAGGATAGAGTAAAGCTGAAATAAAACATAACTAAACAAGCACAAAAACAAGTAAAATAATCTGAACGTGATTTGCTCATTTCTGAGCTAACTGGATGCAATGACTAATTTATAAAATGGTGAAACTGAATACTCAATATAACAATAATTGTTCAATACAGAGAGTCTCACTGAACTGTGGGAGCTACTAATAACCGATATTAAAACCACATGAACTAAATGTGGTGTCTGATGTATACGGCCCATCGAGAGAACCCAATATACCCTGCCAAAGGTATAAAGGCATGCTGGCGTGATCACTAAACTGATTGCCCACAGAGGGGACTTACAACCTACATGGATAGTAGTTCTAGGACTATTGGGTACGCTAAACCCTATTCCAACTTCGTATTATGTTACTCCCAATGAATTTAGTAAATTACCTGATTATATCTGAATTTCTGTAAATATTGTATAGCTCAAAAATAAACATGCAAACTGAGAATACAACAATCAATCTAGTAATTATGCATTTATAAGTGATGCATGTATATCTAAAGTTTTTGAAATATATGACCTAGCATGTGTAATTCAAGAACTAAAGAAATACAAAGCTACGATTCTGAAATTCCTTCGATAACCTGAGTAATAACATGATAATCTTATTTGGAAATATATTTAATAAATTGTTGATGTTATATCAAAGTTCTAGAATCCCTAGGTTTAATCATGATAAGAGAATCAAGAACTGAGTGAAACAAAGGTCCCAATGGGTGACAGGAGCCCACTAGTGAAATCCCACATACCTGGTGATCGAATCCACAGAAAAATACTTAAGTTTCGGGGCTGGAACTGCTGGATCTTGTGGCGTTCTTGAACTAGGGATCTTAAGCATTTTTCTCCTCTCTTGCTTATAATTTTCTAAGTTTTGATTTAATGATTCAAGTTTGATATGTTTTAATATGTTTCAAGGCTTAGACTTACTAAAGTCTGATAATTTATTGTCAAAAAGACGTAACTTATGTTTTAACAGAGTGGGAAAGGTCAAAAAGACCCCTGGGAAGGTTGTTGTCAGGCGTCACGATGGCCAGGACTGACGGTCCGTCATGCGCCCCCGACGTCTCGTCGTTGGTTCTGTTGTGAGGGCCTGTTCGACAGGCCTTTACTAAAATGATCTTGGAAGTCTGTATTTAACAAGGTCGGTGGCTATGGAAAGATAATTCAGTTATCTATCTGTGGGTACGTCATGGGAGACGTAATTAATTTTGTGATAAGAGTTATGACCATTCTAAGTTGACCCGACTACATTTCCCCTTAACTGGCTTCAATTTTTTCACCAACAGTCAGACATACGGACCGTAGGTCCACCTACGAACCATGCTGGTCATCCATAGCTCTTGTCATAGAGTTGTTGAAGGGAGTCTTGATCGACGGTCACGGACTATGGACCGTCCTTTTACCTACGGATTGTAAGTCTGTTCGTCGTCAAAGAATTAACCAATTTTTCTAGGCTGAAGTTTTTTGGAGTTTCAGATCCCATCGACGATTGTGCAGGACGGACCGTGGTTCAGGATACGGTCTGTCGATGCCACCGTTGGTAACACCTACAGCTTTTTCTAAAAAACTAATTTTTGGTCTATTTTGGTTACGGGGTGTTACATCAGGTTAGAGGCTTACATTTCTAGTTTGTGTTATTAGGTTTTTTAAATTTTGTGTTTTGGTCAAAATTTTTATTTGGTCAATAATTTTGCTAAACATTCTCAAATTAAAATTTTATCAATATGAGTACATTCGGAATGTAATTTTTTATCTACAAGATGATTTGTTTTGGTTTTGAGACATTTTTTTACTTTGTGCCTTTAGGCGTTTTGAATTTTACCTTTTGTCAAAAATATGAATTTGATATACATTTTTAGAAAAACATGCTCAAAATGAAATCTCATCAGTGTAGTTATCTCTAGAAGGATTTTTTTTGTCTAATAGTATTGGTAATTTTGATTTGAGGTTTTCACTCCCTGTTTGTGTCGTTAGACGTTTTACCTTTTATGTTTTGGCAAAAATTTGATTTTCCCTAACACTTTCTGAAAAGGTGCTTATATGAGAATTCTATTAGTGTGATTTTTTTTTCTAATTTTATAAGACTGTAAGTTTGCATTTTGATGCTTTTATTTAAGTTTGTGCTTTTAGTAATTTTAATTTGAACTTTTGGGAATATAATTAATCTTGGTCAATATTTTTCTGAAACATGCCTGAATTGTAATTTTGTCAGCGCTGTTAGATATTGAAGGTCATTTTCTGTAATGACTCTTCAGGTCATTTTAGCCTTAATGTGTTGTTTATGTTGTTTATACAAATTTTATAGCAACCCCAAGTCATTTATGACTTGCTGGCACTAACTGTTCGGTTTCCTGGTTGTTCGTTTGAATTCTGTACAACTTTCCATGTTTTAGAGGCCTTGAAGCTTGAATTTTAGTATGTTCATCAACTAAATGACCTCAAAATTGAATTTGTGAGAGTTCCACCAACTCTAGAATGAGAAAATTAGGCTAGGTGCATGGTTGACACTAGTATCAAGGTTTGATTTGTGCGAGTCTGGACCATAAGCCGTTTTACCCTTTGAAATTAGGCCTAAGGTTGACATTGGTCAACATTCCTTGAAAATGCGCTTGGATAAAATTTCCATCAGCACGATTAGCTCTGCAATGTTTAGTTTTGTGTAGAACTACCTTTCGTTCGACTCCCATGGCCTCCGGACTCATTCCGATCCCCTCGGTGGATTTTGGGTTAAAATGAATTATGGAAATCGGACCCACTGTTTATCGAGATGACCTCCGATGGAAGTTTTAAATTCGCCACTAATTCGCAATGTTGCATTTAGTAGGGTAGCATATCTATTTTATTTTTATTGGATTCCAAACGAATCCGAACACCCCGTCAGAGACTTTGAAGAAATTAGCCAAATGTGAAATATGGTGCAACTCTTTAGCGACCAGGTTTTAAACTTAATGATTAGTTTTAGGGGCTTCTTAGCTACAAGGTTCGCCCTAATAAAACCCAAAATTCAGCTTTTATTCCCAATGGTAATGGTGCGATATCTTGAGCTATGGAGCTCCAATTTTGGTGATTCAAGAGGATAAATTGTGATATTTTTCGAGGAAAACGATTTGATGAGCTCGGAAACTGTTGAGGTAATTTTTTTAAAATACCTACTATCACGCCCCCTTTTTGTGAGCTTGATTTAGGAACTCTTTATAGGTGTTTTCTTAGCAATTTTAGGTCCAATTTCAGTGATTGTTGAGGCTATCTTAAGTGGTTTTTTGTGAGGATTGTTGTGGTGTGATCGGTTTTTGCAGTTCGACCCTTGTTTTTGTTAAATTCTTGTAAATATATGTTGTCATTGTTTTTTTATTATTTTAATATTGGATTTTTTTGTTGCATATTTGTGTTGCGACTGTCTCGAGTCCATTTTGGAATAGAAGTTCGGTTGTGTGCTTAAGAACCTATTTCGGGGGGTTAATTCCTGAACATTCGGTGAGGTCTCACTTTTTCAATTTTGACCCCGAAATTGGTCCGTCTCTGTTTCTTGTAATTTTAGTTTCTAAACGACCGTAATAACGTTGTGACTCTATTTTTGATAGTGTGTAACATTTTTAGGTCATTCGCAAAAGGGAGTGCTTTGGATAAGTGATATTTGGATAGCGCGTGATCTTCGTACAAATAGGCTATAGTTTCCTTCACTTAGATTGAACTCGAACATGCGAGTGCATGTTGATTAGTTGGGATTTAGGTTGGGTAGTTGTTGAATTATTCATAGGTGTCAGAAATCATGTTTTCGACCTATTTCAAGGAACTATCGGGTAACTGTAAGCATGCTTTATATGAGTAATCTCATTCGAGGATGAATGTTCCCTAGGGAGAGATATGGTAACATCTCTCAAATTGAAATAGCTAGAAAGAAGGTTAGAACTTTAAATAATCATGTTTGGAAATAATTAAAAATCCAGAAATTTCATAATTAGGAAAAACTGAGTCTTGATCAACTTCAAGTGGTCATAACATCTAGCTTAAGATGATTTCAATTTATTTCAAGATATGTTTGGAGAGATCTTGAAAGGATCTTTCCAATGTCGCTTTGTGTGCGGAATTCAAAATTTGTATGATTATTATATAACTTTTTGAAGTTGGGCTATTTGGTGGAGTTAAGGCTATTTGGTGGAGTTAACCAATCCGGATTTTGGATGGGTAATTTGGTATTTTAATTACTCAAAAAATTAAATACATTTTTAGTAAATTTATTGGGGTCAAAACATAGTTCACTTTACGATTTTGAAAATAGAGTTAGAACTGTTGGAGATAGCATTGGCTCTACTACAAGGTATGTTAGTCTTTCATAGATTTGGGTTTTTATAAACACACACTTAAAGCATGTTTACTTCAGTGCAATTCGTCCTAAAATAGTTTGAAAGTTGATGTTGTGCACATGTATTCTTGTTGCATTAGGTTGAGTTGTTGAGTTTTTGAGATGTTTACGTTGAGTTTTAGAGTTGTATTGAGTTAGGTTCTTGAGTACATATTATGGGTATAGGACTCTAAAATGAATTTGAGAAAGCTGTTCTAATTTACGCGAATTGGGGTTGGAAAACAAAAAAGAAGAAAATCGGACAAGAAACAGCAGCAGGTCCGCGTTGTTCCATTAATGAATGAAACTTTCTCGGCAGAGTGGTAAGGACTCAGACTCCTCTGTCTCAAAAATTTATTTCGCGAGTAATTACTTAATACAACTCTGCGTCAGAGACATATTCCAAAATGGTGATTTTGTTACTTTTCTCATGTTAAGCTATCTAAAGTCATTCCTAAACAACATGAGATCTTTCCAAACACAAACCATAATCCTTGAATTCATAGTTCAATTCAAGGATAACTTAAGAGTCAAGTCAAGAGCACTTCAGATCAAAGTAAAGAGAATTCAAGAGTCAAGTAAGAGATGTTTGTTTAAAGTTTTCAGAAGACTTTTACAGACGTTTTAACTTTGTTTTATGACTTAAACTTTTGAACATGAGTAACAAGTAAGAACAAAGTTCATTTTCTTTAACATAATATATGAGAACTAAGTATTCCCAAGAGTAAATGTTTTTCACATTTAAGATGAGAGGAACTGAGATTTCCAAATAAGTTTTGAACGAAAAAGGAAACATTGATTCCACGAGAGCTTTTAAGCAAGTTTTGAGTAATTATCTTCAAATGGAGTAGAAGTTGTTTTAAAAACATATGAGCTAAGTGTATCTTGAGTGTAGTCACCGATACAGGGACGCAAGTTCATATTAACTCAACCCCCTTAAACCTTGTAACCATCATGGGCTGAAAAAGGGTAATACTTTTTAGATGATTCCTTAGTGTTTTTAAGCTTAAACTAGCGGATAAACTTAGTAGTTTAGGTCTCATACTGATGGCAAGGTATAGGACGATCCTTGGCAACATGAGATAAAGCGTTGTACCATTATTACTTAGGCTCATAGTGATGGTTGACGGTTAGAGAATCTCCCACAGAATTTATATTACTTTTTATATTAGTAATGTTAAGTTTGTTATTGTTTTTACTTGAAAGAACTAAGATTATTTTATGTTTTTTTATAAAGTTTTATATGCATCAGATTTGTTTTAATTTCTTTATATTAAGTTAAGTTATTCATAAGTTGAGAATAACCACGAGAAGTGTTACTTTCGTTATCTCTTTCCAGACTTATATTTTTTAGCATTCCAACACTCATACTCGTATAGTCAATGTACTAATGCGAATTTCCCTGCATCATATTATAATGTACACGCAAGTAACCAAGTTATGCATTGAGGGCCATGTTGATCCAACATAAACATTCAGAGTCTGTTGGTGAGCCTTCTTGCATCTAGAGATCATTTATTTGTTTGTAGTCTTATTCATTAGGATGTTTTGGGGTTTGTCTCGACATCCATCTTGATTGTTTAAAGACTTCATAATTAGTTAGATATCCTTTAGTCTTTTCATTGTCATTATATCGTGTTAAGACTTGAGTATGCCTTAATGGACAAGTTGAATGTTCATTTCTAACATTCCAGTTTATTTTAGAAATATAAGTTTATTGATTTAAGTCTTCCGTTAAGTAGGTAAGTTAGACCAAGGGAATGCTCGAGGAAAAGAATGTTTTTCGCGTTCTAGTCCCACCTAGGGTGTAGGATCGTGGCGTCAAATTGACAATTGATTTATACTTCAGTTGTTATATTACAAACAAAATGTGTGTGTTAGTACTAATTCAGTTGGTAATCCATCAATCGAATGTTGCTAAATTTGGCGCCATTTTTTAAATATGTATTTGCCAACTAAACTACTTAGTTAATAAGATTTTTGTGTAAACTTTTCAAATTTCATTGTCAAGTTCCAACATATGATTCAGTTAGAAATATGTAGGTAATTTGTTAGTAGAATACTAACAAACTTACGTTTTTAGTAAAATTTGTTGGCAATTTGCGATATTTCTTTTATTGTAGAAGCCAATTTTAATTTGTGATTCCCGCTTCAATTCTTATCTAATCGTGGTTATTTCTGGACAATTTGTTCCTTTAAACATAATTTTTTTCGTTAAATAAGAAAGGGTGATTTAGAGTCGTGTAGCTCCAAATTTTCGCTCGATAATAGTAGTTGCAATTTGGTATTTTTACTCTTTTTATTTTTCTAGTTTTTTGTGTTGTCTTGTAGTTGTTTTGCGCATTCTTTAAAACTTTTTTCCTATCAATTTTTTTTAAACACTTTTGTAATTCTTGTTTATTTTATGGAGCTTTGTCCTTTTGTTTATTACTTTTCACACTGAAGAGGTTTTCCATGTTAAAATTAAATGTCTTGTGTGTTGATTAATTTTTCTTGCTTGGTTGATTTGTTTGTTGCCCAAACATTTTGTTCTTGCATTATTTGGTTTTCTCTTAGTTGACATCGAAATGAAAGTTTTGACTTTGATTTTCATCGGCTATTGCCCTATCATGCACATTTATTTTGTGCTTGTCGTTCCCAGTAGCTAATGTTATCTTGTTAGTATATATAGGGATTGGAGCTCGTTGAAATTAGTTATGATAAAGTCTTCATCATAACTGACAGGTAGAAAGGGAGACAAATTTGACATTTATAAACTTAGTCTTTTCTTGCCAGTGTTCTTTCTTCATGTTTGAGCTTGGGAGAGGATGGTATCTTTGCAACTAGTACAGGCTTAAAATTACAAAAATAGTTAGTGGGGTGAGAATACGCCGATTTCAATATGAGACATTCAAGTGTAATTAATTTAAGGCCTACTGTTGTCTATTCCAAAGAGTTTCTTTGATGGAGTCCATACACCTTGGTTGTGGAAAGTAGGTCAATTCCCATGTTTTACAAGGATAAAAAAAGATTGGACAATAGATGTAGGGAAACATTTAGATACAAAAATTGTGTCTTTCTTTCGATTCTTGAGGGCATCTGAACTTGTTGGTTTTGATTGTGATGAGCCTTATCGACCAAATAAGGTTGCAATGCCGTTTTGATATGATCAATACTTTCCTAAAGGGACTCCTCACTCGCCTTCATGTCCAGAGCTTCTTTGGTACAACTACATAAGACCTACCAATTGTGATTTGAGGTTATACTATCTGTATAGGCTTTTTGGGCCTGATGTAAGTACAAAGTATTTGAAGTGATGGAGAAATGAAACTGATTCGGATGTATTGATGTGTCTCCCGAACTAACGAAAGAATGTCAAGTGGAGAATAACGTTGAAGTTCCTCTGAATTATTCTTTACATTTGACAACCACTATTCGAAAAACCTCCATAGATGAATTCTCCTTCTCATTTTCTATTGTGCAATATACTTCTTCATTGAATGAGGAGAAAAACTAGGATGAACTTCAGGGTAATTCTCCACTTGAAAATCTTTCTATAGATTAGGAAGACTATTACAAACATCCTGATTAGTTTTGTTTCTCCATCATTTCAAATATTGTGTAGTTACATACGGTTCATACAACCTAGATGAATAGTATAACCTCAAATTAGAATTGATAGAGCTTCTGTAGTTGTATGAGGAATGATTTGGATTTAAAGGATACTCATAAAACTATTTCGGGAAGTCTTGATCATATCCACACTTTATTGATACTGAATTTGGTCGTTATGGCTCTTGACAATCAAAACCAACAAGCTCATATGCCCTTAGGCATGGAACAAAAAACTCAATTTTATATCCAAATGTTGCCCTCCGACCATTGTTCTGTCTTCTTTATCCTTAAAAACATGAGAATCGACCAATGTTCCACAGCCAAGGTGTATGGCCTCCATCAAAACACTCTCCGGATGAGTCTATAATAGCCCTGACATTAATAACTACCGATTCCTTCTTATTGTGGCATTGGCATTTTCTTACCCCTCTAACAAGCACAAACATTAAAAAATTAAAAATGGCGACCAAAGACTATTTTATGAATGTCAAATCGATACTCGTTTGGATCTCTAATTTATTCAAATAGGGCAAAACATTGTGGTGACTCAAAATAATAAGTGATTAGCAAGAATTTTTAAGAAATTTAAGAATAAACAAATTTTAAAAAGGAATCTCCGCCTAATTTTAAGAAAACTAAGAAACCAATTAAAGTGATATACGAAATCAAGAAATTCTAGGTAATGAGTTCAAGTTATTTTCAAAGCATTAGAAATACTTCGAAATTCACAATTATGGGTGTCCCAGAATTCATTTTTTGAAATAGATATGGATATAAAAACAAATATACAAGTGCAATAAATATGCAATATTCACAAGTAATTATATGAAACAATAATATAAGAATTGGCATAAACTTGCATTTCGTCAATAATATATAATAACAAATAAAAAATATTACTTTATCTCCATTCAAATTGATTAAAAAAGAAGCAACCTCGGGTACCTGTAAAGACACTTAGTAAAAGTGTTATACTAAATGAATATGAATAACAATAAATGAAATAAACAATAATTTTCAAAATAAAAACCCGCCGTATTAACATGGAAAACCTTAAAAATCGATTATATTTTCTCCAATGGTCCAAATTTAACATACAAAATATAAAAATCTAAAGGAAATTTCCATCTTTATAATATGGAGGTCTTGAAAGCCGATTGAGATATTTTTTCACTGACCAATTTTGACTAACAAAGGTATTTACTAAACCACTAAAAGTGTAACAACACCAACCGTTGAAATAATAACAGGACGAATAATAATAAACGAGGGTATTAAATTTATATTCCAAAGATTATGTGAACCATAAAAACAATCAAATGACAACCTATATGAAAAATATACATGAAAAAAAGATCATTAAGAAAATTAATGAAAAGAGACAAATTAACGTGAAATTAATAACTAAATATGACAACCAAGTGGTTGGTTTTAACATAATAACAATAACAAAATTAACAAATGGACAGAAACGAAGCAACAACAATAATAAAATTATAAAAATAAATAAAGTAACAATAACAAAATAAAAGTGGAAACCATAAAATATCTAAGCTAACAAATTTTTCATTTACCATCACAAAAAATAAAATAATAAAATAATAACAAATAGAAAGATTACTAAGGCCATATATGAAAGGAAAGAAATAAAACAACAAAAATAGCTAAATAAATCAAAGACACAAGGGAGAATATGATCAACATAAAAATACTACTTAACACAATAGATTAAAAACTAAACAAACTTACCAAAAGCATAAACAACAAACAAATTAATAGTAATAATTAATAAAGAGAGAGAAAAGTGACTAATATTAAATAATAAAAGTGACCCCCAAGTATCAATATATGATAATAAAAAAATTTAGACTAACCGGAACCTGATTGACGGAACTTGATGTTGTCATCATGGTTGCTCAGTTCTATTGTGAGATCAGGTTTAGTGAGGTTTTCCGCAGAGGTCCGAATGCTGGTTGAGCTTTCCGTAAAGTTGGCTGGTGCATTAATCATGAGGTGGTGATGCAGCTTGAAGGGAAAGAGGAGGGTGGTAGTTTTTTGTTCAATGGTGGTCTCAGGTGGAGCTTCGATTTTGGTCTAGTGTGCTAGGTTTTGTTCTATTTGTTTTAGGATTGGGATATATAAAAAGGAGACGAATAATTGGGGTTTTGGGGTTTCGTATATTGTCGGAAAAAAGGGTGAAGAGATCTGGGGTCTTCGGAGTTTTGTGGTGTGTTTGGATCTTAAAAATGGAGGTTCGTTTTGAGGTCTTTCAAGGTGGTTCTCAAGAGTTCTTGTTGAAGCTGGCTGATATAGGTGGCATTTGGTGGCTTTCAGTTTATTGTAAATGAGGGTTGTGTTGCGGCGCTTTAGTGCTAAAATATAGGAGGAGAAACTTTTAGAATTTTTTCTATTTTGGAATGTTTTTATTCATCTAGTCTAAAAATACTATCCACCACCCTTGAATTAATTACCAAATTCTTGTTCAAATAGAGTATTGAAACCACTCAAACTACAATACCATTATTTTAAAACTGTGGCCAAAACCATCGATTAATACCATATCTATGTATTAAATCTTATCCATATTTGAATGAATTTTTAGACTTTGCAAAATATTAAAATGAATATCAACAAATGTAAAGGAATAAAATGAATATTAAAAACAATATAACGAACGGAACCAATAACATGTAAAAATTGCAAATTAACAAAAATAATAATTTCATATCAATGAAGAAATATCTTAATGTATTTAATCGGCCGTAACAAGAAATAATGTAATTAATATTAAATCATTGAAAATTTTAAGCTCTGATAAATAAAAATAATTATTGATATACTTATTATAAAAAGTCTATTTCTACCTGTCATATCTAATGAAACCATTATTACAACCTGTTTCCATAAGCCCAAATCCCTATATGTACTAGCAAGAACAGCATGAGCTATTGGAAAAAACAGAGTCAATTCCCTAAATGGTCACCCAATTTAAGAGAATTGTCTTAAAATATCATTTATGTTTCATTTAAGACCAAAATATTACTCAACTATAACTATTTTCCTACAAATATACTTGACATTTCAAAATCATCACTCTCTCCTTGTTGGCATGATATATAATTAAATTTCTTTTTTAATAATAGAATAATTTGATTCCTTTAACCCATTTAACTAAAATAATGATCAAATAATTTTTTAATTTTTTAGTAGCTTATTAAGAATAAATTTTCATACATAAAATATGTTATCATAATTAAACTTTTTTTTTATGTTATGAAGAATACAATTTAAAAATGTACTATAATTTTATTAATTTTGAAAACATATAAATTGTTATATTAAAAAAGAAATATCGATATACAAATCACCTATGAACACTAATTTACATCAATTAATCATTAGTTGTATGATCAATAATATTAAAGGTCTATTAATTATTAAAAAAATATTTATTTGGGTGCTTTGAAATCTATATATACTTAAAATTTCGTTTTTAAAAAGAAAATAGTAATTGAATAATATTATGTTCTTTATCCATTAGAAATACTAAATACATCAGAAGTCTCCTTTAATTTTAGTTGATATGCCCAGTCATTAATTCATCATTCTGAAAAATAATAGACCTATTCAATTCATTACATTTATGCTCTACAAAATAAATATAGAAATTACATGAGAATTTATGAAGATTATAAGAAATATTTTTTAAAAGTCTAGTAATTTTATAAATTGTCACCAAAAAAAATTAATGAAAAAATCTTTGTGTGCACTTATTACCTAATAAATTTAAAACTCCTAAGTAAACTATTTAAAAATTTTAAGCAATTCGTTTTATAAAAGTATTACAAATTTTTTTAAGATTGACAAAAAAAAAATGGTAAGAAAGAGAATATAATTACTTAAATTTTTTTAATTTGATTTTTTATTTTTTATTCTTTTATTATATATTATATTATAGGGATAATGCAGATGTACCCCCTTAGCCTATGCCTCATATCTCAGAGACACATTTTATTTTTCAGCATAACATAAAAAAAAAAGTTACTTATGATAAAACATTTTAAGTATGAAAATTTCTGCTTAATAAATTAATAAAATTAAAAACAATATGATCACTATTTTAGTTAAATAAGTTTAGTTAATTAAATTTGTCTATCATTAAAAAAGATTTTATGTCATGCAAACATATTAATAGTGATATTTTGAAGTGTCAAGTATATTTGAAGGAAAATAGTGGTAGTTGGGTGATATTTTGGTCCTAAATGAAACATAAATGATATTTGAAGACACTTCCCGCAATTTGGGTGACCCTTTAGGGAATTGACTCGGAAAGACAAGGACAAAATAAATGTGCTTAATAGGGCAGTAGCCAAAGAAAACATAAGTAAGAACTTTCACTTTTATTAGAACCAAGAGAAGAAAAATTTATGCAAGAACAAACAGTTCAGGCAACAAACAAATCAACCAAGTAAGAAAAATAAATCAACACACAAGATACAAAATTTTAATGTGGAAAACCTCTTCGAGGTGAAGAGTAAAAAAGACAATGCCAAAGATACAATAAAGTAAACAAGAGTTGCTAAAGTGTTCTCGAAAAATGGACAACAACAGAGTGCCAAACAATGAGCAACTAAATCACAAGATAGCACCAAAAACTAGAGAAATCTAGAGCTACACGACTTATACTCACCATTTTTCAGTTCCCAATCAAAGATTGAATTGAAAGAACAATCTATCAAAGAATAAGCTCAATCGGATAATCAACGAAGTGGGAATGTCAATTTGAAATTTACTGCTAGGGCTTGTGCGAAAATCTTCACTCTATCACTATTCTCTCTATATGAGTTATCTCAATCTCTTATGCTCCATCTAAAATAAAACCTAACAGAAAGTATTACATATGTACCATAATATTGAGCTTATAAGCAAAGTCAGGTAGTCAAATTGGGCTAAATAAACCCATAAAGAAATGGAAGGAAGGCTCAAAACCTTGAACTTTTATTTATCCTCATAGGAAGGAAAAAAGTCCCAAACCAAACAAAGGAAGGTTATAGTCGCATACCTCTAGCTAGATTAACAACGAATTAGAAAACAGGAGCACCTATTTTACATGGAATAAATCATGATAACCAAAGAAAAAGAAAAGATTTATCTTGATATTCCTTACTACTATTCATGAAAATAATCAACCACCTACTCTAGTTATTAGTCTTCAATCCGATAAGATCCTTCACGCATTTTAAAGATTTTCTTTAATCTCTACAAACTCAGCAGATTGAAAGAGGGACAAATTAGAGTCACCCAAAATAGAGGACCTTCCCAAAATTATCCTGTCTTCAAGAGTAACAGTAGATTAATCCCACTGAAACACAAAAGTTATAGTCTCAAAGCACCACCTTTCTGCCAACCCTAAAATAAATTTTTGATTTGTCTTTACTCTATATACTAAACTCTTCATAGCTTCGTAATTCTCGCAACTTTCGATACTAGGTGATTCATAACCTTCATCATTTACACCCATTATATTCTTTCCATTTATTTGTGGATTCCTCTATCCATCGCAACAATGAAAGGAGACTTTCAATGGCCAAATATATTCGGATGGAAAAGCAATTAAAGGAGTCTTAAAATTTGGTCCTTAATTAAAAGAAAAAAATGGATTTAAGCATGGGCTTAGTGAGTATAAATTTACTGTTTACTTTTCATAATATTCTTTGTCCTTTAGTAAGTATGAACTTAAGATTATACGTGCACTAAAATTGAGGAACTATATTTTTCTCGGGGTGTCATACATTAAAATAAAATAAAAGATACGAGAAATTTAGGGATTGTGTAAATAGAGTATATAAAATAAAACTTTTAACCAATCTACATGGTATATCTTTTGAATACATGTGGTTCAGTCATTAATGATAATGGATATTGTTTAATCTTATGTGCATGAGCTTTTAATATTAATCCCGATAAATAAGATGATTGTTGTAGAATATATCAACGTAAAAATGGTGAACTCTGATGGAAATAACAAAACAAAATATCAAATCTTTCTAATTATGACATATATTCACCTAATAGCATTCATCAATTCTTAATGTGAATCCAAAACTTATTTAAAAACAATTTAGAAAAAACCACTTTTTGGTGGCTATTTTTTACAGAAAAAATATGAACTCGGATCATCAATAATCATTTGATATAATATTTTGTAATATACGCAACACATTGTATCTATATCATTTTAGTGGAGCGGTGTAAGTTTACTCTTTTTGAATATGTATGGCTCTACCACAGATGATGTAACGACCTGTTTAGTCTTTTTGAGCAGCAGATTTTAATTCTGGAAAAACTGGCCAAGACCACGGGCACTGCGACGGACCGTCACAGGCACGATGGCCCGTCGAGGGTGCATCGTTTCAGCATACTTAGAATTCTGAAATTGGATACTGAAAATCGACTCTCTGTAAATTGTGACGGACCTGCAGGACGTACCGTCACATCCACGACGAACCGTCGTGAGTTCCCGTTGCAAAACACTTCAACTTTTGAGAATTTGGTACAAGAAACGAGTTTCTGACCGTCAGGACGGAGGTGCAGGACGGACCGTCACTGGTGTGACGGGCCGTCACAGTTCACCTGGAATTTTGGGAGGCTGCGACGACCATCGTGACGGACCGTCGCAGGCACGACGGCCCGTCACAGGTTGCGCAAATCCCAGGCAGAATAGGATTCCTCTACACGTTTTAAGGGTCATTTTGGACTATTCTTTCCTTAATTATAAAGATTGAGGGTTAATATTAATAAGTCTAATTACTTGGGGGTTAAAAGAGGTAACCTTAAGTTAATTAGTGGGTTCTATTGTCCTCTTTTAGTCTTAATTATATGATAATTAGGGTAAAGGAAAGAGGGTTTGAATAAAACAAACAGAAATAACAAAGAGAAAGAGAGGGATCGATCGAGAGGGAGGAGAAAACGCAGCTTGAGGATTAGCTTGTTTGATCAATTCTTCGGTGAAGGTAGGTTATGGTTTTCATGCTACTTGTAGTAAACTCTTAATAGTGAATGTTATGTGTTGATAGTATTGTAAACCCTACTATGTGCTTAATTGTAAGCTTGCATGAATATGAATATGAAATTGTGATGAATTAACAAAGCATGATGAAGCTATTGAATCCCAAATCTTGAAAGAACCCTAATTCACTTGTTATTAATGATGCCTTGGTATAAAAGAAGGCTTGATGAATTAGGGGATCGGGTGCCACGTTCCGGTACCAGGATAGAATGAGGATCGGAGTGTCACGTTCCGAAACCATGATAGAATTACGGATCGGGTGCCACGTTCCGGTACCAGGATAGAATAAATATGAGGATCGGAGTGTCACGTTCCGACACTAGAATAGAATTATGGATCGGGTGCCACGTTCCGGTACCAGGATAGAATGAGGATCGGAGTGTCACGTTCCGACACCAGGATAGTATATGGATCGGGTGCCACGTTCCGGTACCAGGATAGTATATGAGGATCGGAGTGCCACGTTCCGGCACCAGGATAGAAATAGAGGAGCGGAGTGTCACGTACCGACACAAGAGGAAGAAAGATAATGAATCTTGAAAGATAATGAACCTACTCAATCTAAATGAATGTAATTCCCAAAGGAGTATGGTATTGAGGCTTGAGTCCTCATGTGTGAACCCGGTTGTATTTATTGATGAATTAATATTGTTATTGCTACATGTTGAGTATTGTAGTTGATTTACATTATTATTGATATATACTGTTCCCTATTTTGAGTTGGCCGATGATATCTACTCAGTACTTGTGGTTGTACTGACCCCCTGCTTTTACGTTTTATTCTTTGTTATTTGTGTAATGCAGCAAACGTTCCGTCAACTTCAACTCAACAGTAGATCTAGCCAGTCTTCACTACCTTCGGAAATTCAGGGTGAGCTAATGCGTCTAGCTTGGACAGGGTCTTCTTCTTCAAGTCTTGATGCCTTGAACTTCCGGCATAAACTAGCTAGTAGTTGTTTTAGTTTCTTAGACAGTTTTAGTTTAGCAATTTGAGATAGATGTTCTTGTGATGATGACTTCCAGATTTTGGGGATAATAATAATAGTTTTGAATTGTTTTATTAATGAGTTTAAGTCTTCCGCATTTCTTTTGTTGATATTGTATTAAAATGTTAAGGGTTAGATTGGTTGGTTCGCTCACATAGGAGGGTAAATGTGGGTGCCAGTCGCGTCCCCGATTTGGGTCGTGACAAACTTGGTATCAGAGCATTAGGTTCGTTGGTCTCATCACACAAGAACAGGTCTAGTAGAGTCTTAAGGAACGGTAGGGGGACGCCTTTACTTTTCCTTGAGAGACTATAAGACTTTAGGAAAACTTCACTCTTTCATTCTTTCTTTCGTGCTACTACTTGAGTCCAATTGGTATCTAGGCGATACGAATTGGTATCTGACCATCTTCACTCTATTTTCCAGATGGTTAGAACTAGAGCAACGACCGCACCAGCAGCAACAACGGCACAACAAGAAACATCTGAGCCAGCCACTGGGGCTGTGGCTCGAGGAAGAGCAGCGGCAAGAGGCCGTGGTAGAGGTCGTGGGAGGACGTCCTCTAGAGGAAGAGGACGAGCACCTATCCCATCTGATGCTAGGGCAGTGACTCCTCCACCGACTGAGGAGGTAGTAAGATAGGGTGAGGAAGGGGAAACTGAACAAGGGCAAAATGAGGAAATTCCACCCCAACCTACCCCAGAGATGATCAACCAGGTACTTGCTTATCTTAGCGGGTTATCCGATCAGGGTGAGGCACCTCAAGTGGTTTCTGCACCAACACCTCCGGTTTCAGAGATACGACATGCGGATACCATGGCTCCCCGCATAGATGCACCATTGGGAATAGGCACATTTCCACGTCTGACTACTGGGCCTATTATGACAAATGATCAGCATGAACTTTTCAGTAAGTTCTTGAAATTGAAACCTCCAGTCTTTAAGGGTGCAGAATCAGAGAATGCCTACGATTTTCTGGTTGATTGTCATGAGCTACTACACAAGATGGGTATAGTAGAACGGTTTGACGTTGAGTTCGTGAGCTATCAGTTTTAAGGAAACGCCAAAATGTGGTGGCGATCACATGTTGAGTGTCAACCAACAGAAGCACCACCTATGACTTGGGAATCATTCTCTACCCTGTTTATGGAAAAGTATATCCCAAGGACTTTGAGAGATAGAAAAAGGGATGAGTTTTTGAGTCTCGAGCAGGGTAGGATGACGGTTAACGCATATGAGGCCAAATTTCGTGCTTTATCAAGGTATGCCACCCAACTTTGTTTCAGTCCACAAGAACGGATCCGCCGTTTTGTGAAGGGGTTGAGGTCAGAATTGCGGATTTCAGCCTTACAGATATCTGCAACGGCAACATCCTTCCAAGAGGTGGTAGACTTTGTGATAGAAGTGGAGGGAGTGAAGCCAGATGACTTCCCCACGACATCGACATCAAAAGGGTTTCGAAGGGGAGGTGAGTTTAATGGTTCTCACTCTAGAGGACAGAGCTCCGGAGGTTACGCAAGTCGACCAATTCAGTCTGCACTACAGACTGTAGTTGGGGGTCCACCTCAGACCGGTCAACATTTCTCTGAGGGGCCGATGCATGAACCCAGAGAATGCTATGGATGTGGGGAAATTGGACATATTAAGAGATATTGTCCAAAACAGAGTACTCGACCCCCAATAGCTAGAGGTAGAGGTGGTCATGGTAGAGGCCGTTATTCTAGAGGGCGTGGTGGTCGAGGTAATGGTGGTCACCACAACGGCAGAGGTGATGGGCAAATGGGAGCCACTACGACACAACATGGTAGGGGCAATGGACAGACAAACGATAGGGCCCATTGTTACGCTTTCCCTGGGAGATCCGAAGCGGAGGCGTCTGATGCTGTTATCACAGGTAATCTTTTGGTTTGTGATTGCATGGCATCTGTATTATTTGACCCTGGCTCCACGTTTTCATATGTATCTTCATCATTTGCTAATGGTCTAAAATTGTATTGTGAATTACTTGACATGCCTATTCGTGTTTCTACTCCGGTGGGTGAGTCTGTGATAGTCGAAAAAGTGTATAGGTCTTGTTTGGTGAATTTCGTGGGGAGCACCACTTATGTAGATCTGGTTATCTTAGAAATGGTTGACTTCGATGTAATTCTGGGTATGACTTGGCTTTCTCCGAATTTTGCGATCTTGGATTGTAATGCTAAAACGGTGACGTTAGCCAAGCCTGGGACAGATCCGTTAGTGTGGGAGGGTGACTACACTTCCAATCCGGTGCGCATCATTTCCTTTCTTCGTGCTAAGAAAATGGTGAGTAAAGGGTGTTTAGCTTTCTTGGCACATCTCAAGGATGACACTACCCAAGTACCCTCGATTGAGTCAGTTTCGGTAGTCTGTGAGTTTTTGGATGTGTTCCCTGCAGATCTTCCTGGTATGCCACCAGATAGGGATATTGACTTTTGTATCGATCTTGAACCGGGAACTCGCCCCATTTCTATATCCCCTTATAGAATGGCTCCCGCAGAGTTAAGAGAGTTAAAGGCTCAACTTCAAGAGTTGTTGAGCAAAGGCTTCATTAGACCAAGTGCATCTCCTTGGGGTGCTCCGGTTTTGTTTGTGAAGAAGAAGGATGGGAGTTTTCGGATGTGCATAGACTACCGGCAGTTGAACAAGGTAACTATTAAGAACAAGTATCCTCTTCCTCGCATTGATGACTTATTTGATCAACTACAAGGTGCTTGTGTCTTCTCGAAGATCGACTTGAGATCCGGTTATCATCAATTGAAAATACGGGCAATGGATGTGCCAAAGACCGCTTTTCGGACTAGGTATGGGCATTATGAATTCGTAGTGATGTCTTTTGGTCTTACAAATGCCCCCGCTGCTTTCATGAGCTTGATGAATGGGATTTTTAAGCCGTATTTGGATCTCTTTGTGATCGTATTTATAGATGATATACTGGTATATTCTAAAAGTAGGGAGGAACATGAGGAGCATTTGAGGATTGTGTTGGAAATGTTGAGGGAGAAAAAGCTTTATGCCAAGTTCTCTAAGTGTGAGTTTTGGCTAGATGCAGTGTCCTTCTTGGGGCACGTGGTTTAAGGATGGAGTGATGGTGGATCCTTCTAAGATTGAGACAGTGAAGAATTGGGTAAGACCCACTAATGTGTCAGAAATATGGAGTTTTGTTGGGTTAGCTAGCTACTACCGCCGATTTGTCAAGGGATTCTCCTCTATTGCTTCCCAATTGACGAACTTGACTAAGCAGAATGTTCCATTTGTATGGTCGGATGAGTGTGAGGAAAGCTTTCAGAAACTCAAGACTTTGTTGACTACCGCGCCTATCCTTACCTTGCCGGTAGAGGGTAAGAACTTCATTGTTTATTGTGATGCATCCTATTCGGGTTTGGGTGCAGTGCTAATGCAAGAGAAGAACGTGATTGCTTATGCTTCAAGACAATTAAAAGTGCATGAACGTAACTATCCAACTCATGACTTGGAATTGGCCGCGGTAGTGTTTGCATTAAAGCAATGGAGGTACTATTTATATGGGGTTAGGTGTGAGGTCTACACGGATCATCGTAGCCTTCAGTATGTCTTTACTCAGAAAGATTTGAACTTGAGACAGAGGAGATGGATGGAACTACTGAAGGACTACGACATCACTATTTTGTATCATCCGGGGAAGGCGAATGTTGTGGCAGATGCCTTGAGTAGAAAGGCGGGAAGCATGGGAAGTCTAGCTCATTTGCAAGCTTCTAGACGCCCATTGGCTAGAGAAGTGTAGATTTTGGCTAATGACCTTATGAGGTTAGAAGTAAATGAGAAGGGAGGATTGTTAGCTTATGTGGAGGCAAGATCCTCCTTCCTTGACAAGATTAAGGGGAAGCAGTTTGATGATGAGAAATTGATCCGGATTCGAGATAAAGTGTTGCAAGGAGAGGCTAAAGAAGCAACAATCGATGAGGAAGGTGTGTTGAGGATTAAGGGAAGGGTATGTGTACCCCGCGTCGATAATCTGATCAACACTATTCTGATAGAGGCTCATAGTTCAAGGTATTCTATACATCCGGGTGCAACCAAGATGTATCGCGACCTAAAGCAACACTTCTGGTGGAGTAGAATGAAGCGCGATA
Source organism: Solanum peruvianum (assembly GCA_027705065.1). Lineage (NCBI taxonomy): Eukaryota > Viridiplantae > Streptophyta > Magnoliopsida > Solanales > Solanaceae > Solanum > Solanum peruvianum. The sequence continues at coordinate 7,842,689 of JAKWJD010001756.1, read as the reverse complement.
TTGTTGACTTTATTGCCAAATGTCCGAACTGTCAACAAGTAAAGTATGAACACCAAAGGCCCGGAGGAACGCTTCAGAGAATGCCCATTCCTGAATGGAAGTGGGAGAGAATCGCAATGGACTTTGTGGTTGGTCTTCCGAAGACAATGGGTAAGTATGACTCCATTTGGGTGATTGTGGATAGGTTAACTAAGTCTGCTCATTTTATTCCGGTCAAGGTGACTTACAATGCAGAGAAGTTAGCAAAAATCTACATCTCAGAAATCGTTCGATTGCATGGGGTTCCACTATCCATCATATGAGATAGAGGTACACAGTTTACTTCTAAGTTTTGGAAAACCTTGCATGCTGAATTGGGTACTAGGTTGGACCTTAGCATGGCATTTCACCCTCAGACCGATGGTCAGTCAGAGCGAACGATTCAAGTGTTGGAGGATATGCTTCGTGCATGCGTGATAGAGTTTGGTGGCCATTGGGATAGCTTCTTACCTTTGGCAGAGTTTTCATACAATAATAGCTATCGCTCTAGTATTGATATGGCTCCATTTGAAGCATTGTATGGGAGGAGGTGTAGATCTCCCATTGGTTGGTTCGATGCATTTGAGGTTAGACCTTGGGGTACTGACCTCTTGAGGGATTCGTTAGATAAGGTGAAGCGCATTCAAGAAAAGCTTCTAGCGGCGCAAAGTAGACAAAAGGATTATGCAGACCGAAAGGTTAGAGACTTGGAGTTCATGGAGGGTGAACAAGTCTTGTTGAAGGTTTCACCCATGAAAGGGGTGATGCGGTTTGGCAAAAGAGGTAAGCTAAGTCCAAGGTATATTGGACCATTTGAGGTACTAAAGCGAGTAGGGGAGGTGGCTTATGAATTAGCCTTACCTCCAGGGCTGTCCGCAGTGCATCCGGTGTTTCATGTGTCAATGTTGAAAAGATACCATGGAGATGGAAACTACATTATCCGTTGGGATTCAGTTTTGCTTGATGAGAATTTGACTTATGAGGAGGAACCGGTTGATATACTAGATAGAGAGGTTCGCAAGTTGAGGTCGAGAGAAATTGCATCCATCAAGGTCCAATGGAAGAATCGACCGGTTGAAGAAGCTACTTGGGAGAAGGAGGCAGATATGCAAGAAAAATACCCACATCTGTTTACAGATTCAGGTACTCCTTTTCGCCATTGTTTTTCTTCTTTTGATCGTTCGGGGACGAACGATGGGTAAATTGGTATCTATTGTAAAGACCTGTTTAGTCGTTTTGAGCAGCAGATTTTAATTCTGGAAAAACTGGCCAAGACCACGGGCACTGCGACGGACCGTCACAGGCACGACGGCCCGTCGAGGGTGCATCGTTTCAGCATACTTAGAATTCTGAAATTGGATACTGAAAATCGACTCTCTGTAAATTGTGACGGACCTGCAGGACGTGTCGTCACATCCACGACGAACCGTCGTGAGTTCCCGTTGCAAAACACTTCAACTTTTGAGAATTTGGTACAAGAAACGAGTTTCTGACCGTCAGGACGGAGGTGCAGGACGGACCGTCACTGGTGTGACGGGCCGTCACAGTTCACCTGGAATTTTGGGAGGCTGCGACGACCATCGTGACGGACCGTCGTAGGCACGACGGCCCGTCACAGGTTGCGCAAATCCCAGGCAGAATAGGATTCCTCTACATGTTTTAAGGGTCGTTTTGGACTATTCTTTCCTTAATTTTAAAGATTGAGGGTTAATATTAATAAGTCTAATTACTTGGGGGTTAAAAGAGGTAACCTTAAGTTAATTAGTGGGTTCTATTGTCCTCTTTTAGTCTTAATTATATGATAATTAGGGTAAAGGAAAGAGGGTTTGAATAAAACAAACAGAAAGAACAAAGAGAAAGAGAGGGATCGATCGAGAGGGAGGAGAAAACGCAGCTTGAGGATTAGCTTGTTTGATCAATTCTTCGGTGAAGGTAGGTTATGGTTTTCATGCTACTTGTAGTAAACTCTTAATAGTGAATGTTATGTGTTGATAGTATTGTAAACCCTACTATGTGCTTAATTGTAAGCTTGCATGAATATGAATATGAAATTGTGATGAATTAACAAAGCATGATGAAGGTATTGAATCCCAAATCTTGAAAGAACCCTAATTCAATTGTTATTAATGATGCCTTAGTATAAAAGAAGGCTTGATGAATTAGGGGATCGGGTGCCACGTTCCGGTACCAGGATAGAATGAGGATCGGAGTGTCACGTTCCGACACCAGGATAGAATTATGGATCGGGTGGCACGTTCCGGTACCAGGATAGAATGAATATGAGGATCGGAGTGTCACGTTCCGACACCAGGATAGAATTATGGATCGGGTGCCACGTTCCGGTACCAGGATAGAATGAGGATCGAAGTGTCACGTTTCGACACCAGGATAGTATATGGATCGGCTGCCACGTTCCGGTACCAGGATAGTATATGAGGATCGGAGTGCCACGTTCCGGCACCAGGATAGAAATAGAGGAGCGGAGTGTCACGTACCGACACAAGAGGAAGAAAGATAATGAATCTTGAAAGATAATGAACCTACTCAATCTAAATGAACGTAATTCCTAAAGGAGTATGGTATTGAGGCTTGAGTCCTCATGTGTGAACCCGGTTGTATTTATTGATGAATTAATATTGTTATTGCTACATGTTGAGTATTGTAGTTGATTTACATTATTATTGATATATACTGTTCCCTATTTTGAGTTGGCCGATGATATCTACTTAGTACTTGTGGTTGTACTGACCCCCTGCTTTTACGTTTTCTTCTTTGTTATTTGTGTAATGCAGCAAACGTTCCGTCAACTTCAACTCAACAGTAGATCTAGCCAGTCTTCACTACCTTCGGAAATTCAGGGTGAGCTTATGCGTCTAGCTTGGACTGGGTCTTCTTCTTCAAGTCTTGATGCCTTGAACTTCCGGCATGGACTAGCTAGTAGTTGTTTTAGTTTCTTAGACAATTTTAGTTTAGCAATTTGAGATAGATGTTCTTCTGATGATGACTTCCAGATTTTGGGGATAATAATAATAGTTTTGAATTGTTTTATTAATGAGTTTAAGTCTTCCGCATTTCTTTTGTTGATATTGTATTAAAATGTTAAGTGTTAGATTGGTTGGTTCGCTCACATAGGAGGGTAAATGTGGGTGCCAGTCGCGTCCCCGATTTGGGTCGTGACAGATGACAATGTGTATTACATAAATTTATGTGCATGACCTTCAGTTCTAAGTCGTGATAGAGGAAAACAATCGAAGTAGGCTGACAATCAATTAAAAAAACTCATGACTTTTGTGATAAGCATAACAAAATGAAATATTGCATGTTGTAAGCTTTATAGTATATCATAAGGTAAATAATTATGTTACGTAAACTTCACCTTAAAAGATAAATAATTATGTTACATAAAATATTAAAATTTGCGTAATTATGACATATATTCTTTCTATTGTATTTCATTAATTCATATATTTATTTTAGAATTTATTTTAAAATATTGTTAAACATTCCTTTATGGTGAGGGGTATTTTATGAACAAAATATGAATTTGTTTGTCATTTTTCGTTTGATAGAAGTCCTTTGATATGTTGTATCAATACATTTCAATGAAATGGTTCAGTTGAATCTTTTAGCCATTAATGAAGACTTGTATTACTTAAACATCACGTGCACGAGCTTTTTGTCTTTACCCGATAGAGGAAAACAATTAAGTTGTCTATCAACATAAAGCTGGTGAATTCAGTGAAGGGAATAACAAAACAAAATAGGACGTTTTATATATGGTTCATATTGTATCATAACATGCACCTTGGTATTACTTGAACTTTATGTGCATGAGCTTTCAGTTGTAATTTTTATAGAGTGGTTAATTGACAATGTTCAATCTGTAAAAGAGATAACAAAACAAAATCTGACATGGTGTAAGGTTCATATTTGATAATCATGTACACATTGATATTGATAAAAATGTACATGCTTAAGCTTTTAGTCCGAAATTCTAAAAGAGGAAGATAGTTACAATAGACGGACTGTCAGAAAACCAATGAAACATGTATATGAATCCTTCCAACTACAACATATATTCAACTCAATAGTAATTTCAGTAATTCATAATGCGAGTTTACAAATAACTATTGATCCTTCTTCCAAAACACTTATTATTTATTGTATAGTAGGGTGACTGATTTTTTAACATTAATCATTTGTGTTATATATATATATATATATATATATATATATATATATATATATATATATATATATATATATATATATATATATGTATGTATATGTATACACACGCACACACACACACACGTTTGCCCAACAAATTCTTTACAAGATATATACAAACAGTGTGAAAGATATTTTTGATTTTATCAAACCATATTTGAACTATAAATTCAAATATCTATAATAGTGATATTCCATATTAGTAATTGAACTTTGAATAAATTTTAGGGGGAAAACACAAGTATCCCTCTAAGATTATGATCAAAATCACAGAGATACACCTAAGCTTAACTATAGTTCTATGATCCCCTACACTAATTTAAAATGAAATAGAGAGTGTGAACACTCTCTTCAAGACTAGTGATGAGTGAAAAAAATTGATACTAAGTCATTTCAATTAGTAACTTTATAATTAGTTAGTGTTAAATTTTTTTTGCTATTCAAACTTAAATATGTTTAATTATTTCAACTTCATTCTTTCTAAAATACTTCTCTAATATCTTTCTCACTTTATACTTTTTGCAACACCCGAGCCTACACCCTAGACGTGACCAACATTCAATGACCATTGTTGTCCTTGAGAGAACCCTTGACATGACTTACTTAACTCAACGGAAGACTTAAAATAATCATAAAGCAAGAAGATATTCTAAAAATAATTACTTAAGAAAAATTGTTTAGCAAAATTTGCACTTATAACTCATGATAAGGTGCCTGTAATAAAAAGAGAATACACAAATCTAACTTACTATCTGTCTATGAAGCCTCTATAATACTAAGATGATTGTTGGGACAAACCCCACAATATTCAATAAACAAAAAGACTGGAAGGCAATAACCGGATCCCCCGAATGCAAGGAACTCATCATTGGCTCTGAGTGCTCGAACTGGATCAACGAGGCGTTGAATGATGCTGATCCTTGTTACATGCGTCAGCATCATGATAGGGTGCATGAAAATTGCATCAGTACATTGATGTACGAGTATGAGAGTTGGAATGCTAAACAACAACTTAAGCTTGAAAAGAGTAAGAAGAAAAATTTTCCTTGGCTTTGCTCATATCATGAATAACAATACTGAATATAATTAACTCATTTAATTATATAGCAGTTTAATGACATGTGCACACATAAATAAAAGCTATTTAAAACTCGGTTGTCAACTCTGTGTATGCAAAGATACAATTAACTATGAGGTGTATGTAAAAAAATACACAATAAACTGATGTAGACTCAAAATCCTGATAAAAGACTTATCATGCTTCCTCTCGAAGTCTACTCGTGCAATGCATGAATGAAGTATAATACCCATTTAATACTATGAAGAACCTCCTGAGGAATCATAAAACTACTGTTGTGGGAGTTTCTCTAACCAACAACCATCACTTAATAGTTATAGTATTGATACAGTGTTTTACCTAACGCTACCAAGGACTATCCTAACCTTACCAGTGAATGAGACCTCGACTGTCTAATGCATCCACTAGTAAACTTTGAAAAAGAATCATCTAAAAATCATGATCCTTTCCTACCCATAATGGTTACATGATTTTCATGGAGACTTGAGTTTGTTTGAAACTCGCATGCCCACATCAGTGCTTAATACTACATCAAAAAATATACTTATCTTGTATGTTTCAAAAACATCTTTTCGATATTAGTGGTCAAAAACATAACTCAACGGCTATATTAGAAATCTCTAATTCTCTACTTGCTTCATTTTATAAAGCTTTAACTGTGCAAACTAGTCTGAAGGCTCTTTTGGAAAACTTAGTTTTCTTACTTGTTTAAATGTGAACTCATTTTAAATATCTTTGGGGATACTTGGTCCCCCTATACTATTGAAGAAAAGAACTTTAACTTAACTCTTTACTCATTACTTAGTTTGAAACGTAAGTCTTGAATCAACTCTTCGAGAAATACTTTGTTCCCTTATATTTCTTTTAAGGAAGAACTTCAACTCTTTACTCTTAACTTCACTTTAAACATAACTCTTAGGGAATACTTAGCTCCCTTATAACTTTTGAGAATTGAACTCAAATCTATACTCTTTTCTAACTTGAGACTTTAAAAAGTTAACATGTTTATTAAAGACTCTTGGAAACTTTAAAAACTTGCTTTGACATTCTTATTAACTTTTAGACTTGACTCTTAATTTTTTTGACTTTGATCTTAACATTCCTTGAATTAGGTTATGGATTTAAGGTTCATGATATCACATTTATGGATGATTTCATAATGTTTAGATGTACCTTATAATGTTGGAATCAACTAAGAAACATGGGTACATCACTTAGGAACTAGTATGGAAAGATTGGGAATGAATGGGGTGAACTGGAGTCCTTCACACTCTGAGTATCGTGGGGCACCAGGCCCCAAAGTTCAAAGGCAAAGTTGTGGTGCTCGGGCTGGCGCGCCTCCCCAAGGCCCTACGGATAGAGACTGTCCTGTGGGGTTATGGGAGGTGCGGCTCCCCAGGGTCCTATAGACGTGCGTTTTGAATTTTCTTCTCCGTTTTTAAAGTCTAAACCCTCTAAAGTTCAATGGTTCTTTCCCAAAACACCTAACATCCCTAATATCTTCATTACCCAATAGAGTCGACTTAAAAATCACTCCTGTAAACATGAATCAAATCTATTCTAGGCATGTAACAACTCAAAAAATAAAAATTCAACAATATTCTTCAAGAGATTCACTTTTAATCATTCAATCTACTCAGTATCGCTGAATTTAAGAAGTTAGTGTGTGGTGAACTAACCCAACCCGAGCATATCTGCATACCTTTTTAGGTATCACCTCCTACTGATTTTACAAGACGAACTTCGACGATCTTGAACATTCTTGCTTGCTCTTATCCTTTCTCGTCTTTTACCCTCTTCTTTTCTTTAATCTCAAAACCCTATCAATTTATACCAATCGAAAATTACCAAAAATGAAATACCATAGAAGGGTAAGGTAAAAACCCAAACACCCTTTAAAAATCGGGATTGGATTTTTCTTATTCCAACAACACAACTTTCAAAAGGCATAAATAAGTTATATAATCAAAATTGTGAAAACTTGGCTCTGTTGGAAAGATATTTCCAACTGATTTCCAACTATAACAAGAACTACCTCTAACTCACCCTGAGCTAGATGTTATGACCGTTTTAAATTGACCAAAAACCCACTTTTTGACTTACTAAAAAAATTCCAGATTTCAGTTCTTTCCAAAACTGACTATTTCAACTTCTACGCTTCTTCCTTGATATTTCAATTTGTAGATGTTACACTTTTTTTATTCCATTAACTTCTTAAATTTAATCACTTTTAATTACTTTTAAAAGTTATGCGTATTTTTTAAAAATAATTTAAAAGTGTATTTTAAGTTTTTATGTTTTATTTGTTTTTTCACTTATTCTCATTTTTGTTAAAAATTGATTTATTTTGCATACAATACATTTGAACTTAATTTGAAATCAAATCAAAAGGAAATACAAATAAATAAAAAAGAGTAAATAAGATCAATCGAAAAACCAATGAATGAAGTAAAAACAACGTTATGATGTTTATTCATACCATCAATGAACTTTGACTAAAATTGTTTATAAATATATATATATATATATATATATATATATATATATATATATATATATATATATATATATATATATATATATATATATTTATATTTATATTTATATATATATATATATATATATATATATATATATATATATATATATATATATATATATATATATATATGCTTAGGAAATTCTTTCCAGACTATATATTGATAGTGTAACAAACATTTAGGTTTTTAGCAAGCCATAATTGAAATACAAATTTAAATATCTATCTTAGTCACATAAAATATAGTAACAAAGTTTTAAATATCTTTATAGAGATTTTGAATAATTATTAATAAGTCAATGAATTTTGCCTAAAATTGTTGTATTTGTTTTTTAGATGAATAATTAAATAAATATTACATCTTTTGTTTTAAATCCCTATTTGCGATCAATCATTAGTAGTTTGTGTAGTCTCTTTCTGTAACACATTGGAATCTATTAGACAATGCAAGGGGATATGTGACAATTCATAAGACAAGGATTGAGCCTAGGCACCCTTCAGTGGGCCCAAAAGCCGTGAAATGAACCATGAGGCGTGGTGCAGCTTGTGCTGACTCAGAAAATTGAGGCAACAAAGATTCCGATACCACGAGCACCCAAACAGATCGTGAACAGATCAACAAGGTGTGGTGATGACCATGGAGAAGTTGCAGAAACTCGCTAAATTCATGACCCTCCACACGAGCTACTTGATTGCTCGTAAAGGACTAAACGGGCCTTGGAGAGGGTAGTGTAGGGAAAAAGGGTTAAGGGGTGGTTTTCCAAGCCATTGGTCAATCGCTAATACCACCACACTGGTTCTTCATGTCCTTGAAGGCTCGTGGTAGCCTTCATCATATGGCTACGTTTGTTTACCATGTTTCTTTAAAACAAAGTTATGTCATTTTACCGTGGCCTAGAATACATATATTAGTGAATTAATCCATATATTCAACCCATTCATGTCATTTCATCAAATTCACCAAAAGAAATGAGTTCCTCTTCTTCAAAATATTTCTCTCTCGAGAAACTTCAAATAGAAGCTGAAGAACAGTTCAAGCTTAGGGCTAAATGTTTAAGTCTCCATTATCCAATTGATTGTGTACTTTAATATCAAGGAATGATATCTTTAATCATCCACGGGATCCTTGAATCCATATATCCCTATAAGTTCCACAATTAAAATGTGGAAATTCTCAAATTCGAATTAGGTTTTCTTCTAAGTTATGGCTCTTTATGAAGTTGATTCAGTTGATTGGATATGATTGTTTATGCATGAAATGGAAGGATTCTATGTTTTTCATGATAAATTTCATGTACCTATTCTTAAATTATGTACATGAGATGAAATTAATATAAATGAGTTTGAATCTATGAAAGGAGAATCTATGGGTTTTGTGTATCCTTATAGGATAAATAAGGTACATTATGAATTGCTTTGACATTGAATCATATGTGATGAGTATGATATGAATTGCTTTTAGAGTGAATTATACATTATAATTTTTTGATTATTGGTGTAATTGTTTGGAAAGGATGTTTTGCTAGACAATTTGATTATGTATAAATGTAAAATGCTTTCTCACATTGAATGATTCTAGGTTGAAAGGGTTGCTTGCGTAATGTTAATCTAAGTTTAAGAACTATGACTATGATAAGGCAAGAGAACATTACCCCTGACATTCTATGAGAAGAATATGAGACGATTATCCATAGTTTGTTGAAGTCGGAATAGAGTTGATCACCCATGATCCTAAGTAAATGATAAGAGGTGAGTAGCCATTTCATATGATATAACGACAAGAGGTTGTGTACCCATATCACGTAATGAAAGGACAAGAGAAGATAAACCATGATCCTAAATTATTCTTGACAGGAGGTGACTACCCGTGATCTTATAGTAATATGGACAAGAGGCAACTACCCATGATCCCAAGGTAAGAATTGGTAGAGGCAATTGCCCTTGTTACTTTGTAATAAGGTGAGAAGCAATTTCCCGTGTTTATAATATGTTATGATAGGTGAAGATCTTGAATTGTTGATTGAGTTTTCCTTCAATGATGAGTAAGACTAGTGGCACATTAACCATGTATAGATTAAGATGAATTAAGGTTACTTCAAGGAGTACTTGTTATATGTGAAGTGATCTACTATGTTCAGTGATTATGCTTTATGACTTATGTTCTCTCACTCTTATGTCATGTTTTTCCAAGCTTCCATATTTGGTACATTTTTGTACTTACACATACTCTTGCCTATGTTTCACATATAAATGTAGGATATGGCATTCCCGACTATCATCCCCACAACATAGATTTCTCTTAGATGAAAAATTGATGATTGTTGAGTCCTCATTCATCCTAGGATATGGTCACTACTTTCCTTATATGCTTTTCTCTTTTAGTTTTGAACATTAATGTTTCAGATATATCCCATAATATTATTGCACTAAATGTTTTTTAGACAGCTATGTTAGACTTCCACTTTGATTTATAAAACATTGATTATGTTTGAAATGTTTTAAATCTTATCAATTTGTTACAATCTTGACTATGAATTCTAAGTGGATTATAAGAGGCCTCTCGGGGTCTTCCATGCCGTGTTATATGTACGGGGTACTCCTTGATTTATACCAGCCTAGTATTAAAATAACAATGACATAAACTGAAAATGAAAATCCCAAAACCCGAACAAATTATCCAATTAGACCAAAAATGACCTTCGAGAGCTATCCGCGCAGGCTAAATTCCAATTTGCGCATGTTTCCCAAAAATATTGACCATATTCAACATTTTGCCACAGGTTTAAATCTAAAATGCTTTCTGGCACAAACTGAAAATAAAAGCTTCAAAACCTTAACCAACAATCCTATCAAATCAAAAAAGGACTTTTTGAATATAACCACACTTAAAGAATTCTCAACTATGAACGTTTCCAAAAGGTGTTAAGGAAATATAAATTTCAGCCAATAAATAAAAGTTAAAATGCCTAGCGACACAAACATGAAATGAAAACCTCAAAATCCAAACAAACAGTCATGTTTGACCAAAAATGACCTTCTAGAACTAACTGTTGTGAAGAAATTGGGATGAAATACCAATTTGAGCATGTTTTCTTAAAAAGATTTATCAAATTCAATTTGTTTTCCAATATTTAAAACGCCTTACGACACAAACTTAATAAAAATACTCAAAATCCAAACTAATCACCCTATTAGATAAAAAAATTATCTATTAAAGCTGAACACGCTGCTGAAATTTTTATTTGAGCATGTTTACCGAAAAATTGACAAAATACAAATTTAGACCAAAAGTTAAAAATTAAAATGCCTAACAACACAAACTAAACACTCAAGTCTCAAAACCTTAACCAACCATCTTATTCGATATAATACGATCTTCCAAAGTTATTCGTAGCGAAGGAATTCTCATCAGAGCACGTTTACAAAAATGTTAAGCAAAATCAAATTTTGACAAAAAGTGAAAAGTTAAAACGCCTAATCATACAAATTTAATATGAAACCGTAAAGCCTCAAACCAACCATCCTATTAGATGAATAATGACATTTTATAGCTCACTGCTTTGAAGATAGTCAAATTTGAGCAAGCTTCCAAAAAATTAACCTAATTCAAATTTTAGCCAAAAGTTAAAATTTATTGCTAACGACACAAACTGAAAATAAAAGTCTCAAAATCCAATATAACAATCCTATAATACCAATAAAGAACATATATGGCTAACCAAAGTGACAAATTTCAATGCAAGTAATATTAAAAAAATTGTTGACTAAAGTTAAATTTTTCCGAAAATTTAAAATTAAAATGCCTTACTGCACTTACTAAAAAAGTAAGCCTCAAAAGTTGAATCTAATCTTATTACATCAGAGTGACCTTCTGCATATAGCTGCACTTGCGATATTTTTATCTGAGCATGTTAATCAAATAAATTGAGCGACGTTAAATTTTTACAAAATATTTTAAGTTAAAACATCTAATGACACACACTAAAACTAGGAGTCTCAAAACTCAAATCAACCATCATAGTCCATAAAAATGACCTTTTGAGTTAATTATGCTGATGTAATTCTCATCTTAGCAAATTCACCAAAAAAATTGACCAAAGTCAAATTTTTGCCCAAACATAATATTTAAAACAACTAACCGCACAAACAAAAATGAAAATCTCAAAACATGAACCAATCTTCTTATTAAATAAAAAATGATCTTTAGAAGCTAATAAATCTGATAGAGTTCTAATTTGAGAATGATACCAAAATTATTGACCAAAGTTATGTTTTAGTTGAAATTAAAAATTTCAAATTATTAATGGCATAAACTTGATATGAAAGTCTCAACACTAGACAGTGATATAAAAAAAATTATCTTTGGTAATTTACCAACTATGAAAATATAAGTTAATAATTAATAGTTTACCAATAAATATTATCACAGTCCATAATAGTTACTATTCAACAAAGCATTTGTATGTAATATTAATAACTTATAATTAATATGTTGGTTAATATTACCAATGGATTAATGATTGTTTTGTATATTATCAACTATTTGAATTATGTTACTAATTTACTAACTACAATCTTTATTCGTCGGGAAAAAGTTCCAATTAATTGGATACATGTTAGAAATTCTACCATCAAATTACATTTTGTTACTAATTTACCGACACAATTATTTTTGGTTGTAAATTTAGCCAAAAAATCTTGTTGTTGGTAATATATGGTTAGTAAATCATTGATAATATGTTAATAAATTATATAAATAATTCTTTTTCATATTTAACAATTGATATATACTTCGTTTGTTATATTACCAACAAAAGATGTACGTTAGTAATATTTCAGTTGTTAATCCATTAACAGAATGTTGCTAAATATGGTGTCATTTTTTTTCGTTGTATTTGACTACTTAAATACTTAGTTAATAAGATTTTGGTTGGTAATTTCTTAGAATTTGGTTGTCGAGTTTCGGAATATAATTTAGTTAGAAATATGTTGGAAATTTGTTAGTAAAATTTTAACAACCTTAAGTTGTCAGTAAAATATATTGGTAATTAAGAGTTTTTTTAGTGTACCACACAATATCAATATTCCCGCTTCGTTTCTTTTCATATTGAGGTTATTTCTGGACAGTTTGTTCCTCTCAACTTAATATATTATTGGGAACTGATAAAGGGTTATTTGGAGTAGTGTAGCTCCAAAGTTTTGCTTGAAAATTGCAGTTGAGATTTTGTATTTGTACTCCTTTTATTTCACTTTTTTTTATGCTATCTTGTAGTTGTGTTGCTCAATGTTTTGCACATTGTTGCTGTCCATTTTAGAAAACACTTTTATAACTCTCCTTTTATTTTATTTGACCTTTGGCTTTGTTGGTTTTACTCTTCACACCAAAGAGGTTTTGCACATTAAATTTGTGTCTTGCGTGTTGATTTTTTTTTTTTTTTTTGCTTAGTTTATTTGTTTGTTGCACAAACAGTTTGTTCTTGAATTATTTGCCTTCTCATAGTTCAAATAGAAGTGAAAGTTTCTATTTGGGTTTTCTACGACTATTACTGTGTCGTGCACATTTATTTTGTGCTTGTCATTCCCAATAGCTCCTGATGTTCTTGTTAGAATATATACGGATTTGGGTTCATTGAAAAAAGTTATTATTATGGCTTAATAAGAAGTGACAGGTAGAAACGGAGACAAATTTTACATTCATAAACCTAGTCTGTGGTTGCCAGTGTTCTTTGTTCGGGTTTGGGCGTGGGAGAGGATGGTATTTTTGCCGCTAGTTCAGGCTCCAAATTACAAAATATTAACTGGGTGAGAATACGCTGATGACACAATATGAAACACTTAAGTGTAATAAATATTTGAACTACTATTGACTCATGTGGAGAGTTTCCTTGAGAGAGGCCATAAACCATGGATGTAGAAGGTTGGTCAATTCCCAAGTTTTACAAGGATAAAGAAGAGTGGAAAATAGTTATAGGAAAAAATTTAGATATAGAAATGGAGTCTTTCATTCGATGCTTGAGGGCATCTGAGCTTGTTGGTATTTATTGTCATGAGCCCTATCAACCAAATCGGTAGCAAAGCAGTTTGGATATGATCAAGATTTCCCTAAATGTATTCATCACTCTCCTTCCACTATGCATGTTCCTCTGTAGAATTACAGAAGACCTATTGATTTCGATTTGAGGTTATACTATCCATATAGGCTTATTGAACCTGATATAACTACATAGTATTTTAAACGATGGAGAAACAAAACTAATTGGGATGTGTGTTACATTGTTCCTGATCTACTGAAAAAATGCGAACTGGAGAATTACTTTGAAGTTCCTCCTGGGTTTTCTCCTCATTCGACAACAATTGTTGGATAAACCTCCATAGATTAGTTCTACTTTTCATTTTCTATTGTGCAATATGGTTCTGCTTTGATTGACAAGAACAACAAGGACAAACTTTAGGGTGATTCTCTCTTTGAAATTCTTTTGGTAGATCGTGAAGAACGTTACTGCGTTTCACAATCATTTCAAATACTGTGTAGTTACATATGGTTCAAAGAACTTAGACAATTAGTATAACTCAAATTAGAATCTATAGCTCTACTATTGTTGTACGAGCCAAGCTCTACATTTTAAGGCGGGCGAGGAATCTATTTAGTGAAGCCTTGATCAGATCCAAACGACATTTCTATCAGATTTTGTCGATTGGGCTCTTAGCAGTCAAAAATAACAAGCTCAGATGCCGTCAAGCATCAAGGGAAAGACTCCATTTTTATATCCAAATTTTTCCTCACACGATTGTGCAGTCTTCTTTATCCTTGTAAAACATGGAAAATCGACCAACGTTTGACAACCACGTTGTATGATCTCCATCGAAAAACTCTCCGGATGAGTCAAGAGTAGCCCTCAAATTAATTACACCCTATTCTTTTATGGAGGCCATACACCTTGGTTGTGGAATGTTGGTCAATTAACATGTTTTACAAGGAAAAAGAAGAGTGGACATAGTCAGTGGAAAAAATTTAGATATAGAAATAGATTCTCATTCCTTTCAAGAGGGCATCTGAGCTTGTTGGTTTTGATTTTCGAGATCCCAATCATGTAAATAGGGAGCAATGCAGTTTTAATATTATCAAGACTTCCCTAAATGGATTCCTCGCTCTCCTTCAAGTCCAGATCTTGCTTGGAAGAACTAAAGAAGACCTATAGATTTTGATTTTAGGTTATACTATCCGTATAGTTTTTTTGGACCTGATGTAACTACATAGAATTTGAAACGATGGAGAAACAAAACTAATTCAGATGTGTGTGACGTTCTTCCTAATCAACTGAGGGAATGTCAAGTGGAGAATTACCCTAAACTTCCTCCTAGTTTTTCTCCTCATTTTCCATCCATGATTTGGAGAACCCCCATTGAATAATTCTCCTTGTCATTTTCTATTGTAGAGTATGCTTTTGCTTCAAATTTGGAGAAAATTCAAAACAATCTTCAGGGTAATTCTCCACTAGAAATTCTTTTTGAAGATCGGGAAGTGCATTACAAACATCTCAATTCGTTTAGTTTCTCCATAATTTTATATATTGTGTACTTACATCCGGTTCAAATATCCTAGACGAATAGTATAACCTCAAGTCCGAATCGATTGGTCTTCTGTAGTTGTACGAGGTAAGAACTAGATTTCAAGGTGGGAGATGAATCTTTTTAGGGAAGTCTTGATCATATCCAAACTATATTGCTACAAATTTGGTCAGTTGAACTCTTGACATTCAAAACCAACAAGCTCATATACCTTTAAGCATCGAACGAAAGACTTTATTTTTATATCCAAAGTTTGCCATTGAACTATTATCCAGTCTTCTTTATCCTTGTACAACATAGGATTTGACAAACCTTATATAGTTAAGATGTACGATTTCATTGAAAAACTCTCCGGATGAGTAAATAGAGTCCCTCACATTAATTACTCTTGACAACCAATTTTGACCCTCCCCAATGAGAATTAACTTTCGAGCTTCATAATTTACAATTATTGGGAATAATTTGTTGCAGAAAAAATTCAAAAAGTAAAGTTTTGAAGTGATTTTAGTCACCCACACACACACACACACACACACACACATCTTTATATATATATATATATATATATATATATATATATATATATATATATAGAAAGATAGAGAGAGAGAGAGAGACAGAGAGAGAGAGGCGAGGGTATTTTTCTTAACAAAGAACTTATTCAAAAAAATACAATGATAAAAACGAATTCCAACATAACTTATCCGGTATAACTAATCTAAATATAACTAATCCCAATATGAATATATAGGTTTGTAACTGTCACATTCATTTTTACTTTAATAAAACAAGAATAGATAAATAGAAAAAAATTTCATGAAAGTTAGGAAAAAAAGATAATAGGAACCTTGATCAACAAGATGTTCCTAATAGTAATTATTTATTTAACTTTATATTACATGAATTGACAAATACATCGAACTTTAAACTTCTCTAAAATAACAAGCATTTGTTTTTCTTCCACAAAGGGTATTGTAACAAACTCAAGTTAGATTTTCTCATAAAAATTAAACTTGAGTCATTTCAATTACAACGAGGGTAAAAACGAGATATTTATTTATCATCAAGAAAGTGTTGTTCAAATCATATAATCTGACGGGCAAATTTGGTCACACTTTATCCATATATATCAATAAATATTTTTTTTTGAAATAAATTTATTTTAAAATTAGGTGTAAATATTCATAATTAGTGACTAATAATATGTCTAATCATTGACAAACCTAGGATTTTCATTTAGGGGGTTCGAAAAGTAAAAGTATAAAAATGTAAATAAGCCTTTAGAAATGGGAACCTTGACTTTTTTGGGATTTAAATTTTAGAATCACATTTGAGCACGTTTCTAAAGTAAAAAAAAAATAGAACTTGAACAATTGACATACAACCTTATATAAAGGGGACTTACCACTGTCCCATCCATTTCCCGTCGTACTTACGGAGGTTCAAAATATCAATCTATAGAATTACAGAAAATTTGTCTTATATATATAAACCGTGTATTTTTTTGCCGAGGGGGTTCATAAATTCATGTGGATCCGCCCATGGGTTTAATTGTACTTTTCATCATATGTCATGTACATCAATGATATTTCTCAACATATGACATGATATATTCGATATTTGTAAAAAAAAAAAATCTCTTTTTAACGACATTTTCACTATAATTCGATCAAATCAATGACATTTTGCAACAAATGTTGTAACACCCCATAGCCAAAATAGACTAAGAATTAGTTTTTCAGAAAAATCTGCAGGTGCTACCAACGGTGGCATCAACATACCGTAGCCTGAACCACGGTCCGTCCTGCACAACCATCGATGGGATTAGAAACTCCCAAAAAATTCGGCCTAGAAAATATGGTTAAGTCCTGGAAGACGGACGGACCTATGATCCGTAGGTGAAACGACAGTCCATAGTCCGTGATTATCGATCAAGACTCCCTTCAACCATTCTCTAACAAGATCTATGGATTACCAACATGGTTTGTAGGTGGACCTACGATCCTTAGGTGGAAAATTTACAGCTAGTTATGGGGAAATGCAGTTGTGTCAACTTAAAATGATCATAACTCTTAGCACAAACTGAATTAGGTCTCCCATGACCTACCCATAGATATATAATTGAATTATCTTTCCATAGCCAGAAACATTGATAAAATCATACCTCCTAGTAAAAAGTTATCCATTTCGGTAAAGTCCTGTCGAACAAGCCCTTACGACGGTCCCAACAATGGGTAGTTGGGCACACGACGAACCGTGAGTCCTGGTCGTTGTGAGGCCTGACAGCAACTTTCCCATGGGTCTTTTTGACCTTTTCCACTCTATTTAAAACCTAAGTTACGTCATTTTGACCCAAAATTATCAGATTTTAGTCAGTTTAAGCTTAGAAACATAATAAAAACATATCCAAGTCAAATCATTAAATAAAAACCTAAATAATTAGAAGCAAGAAAGGACAAAAAAGCTCAAGAACCCTAGTTCAAGAAAGCCACAAGGTGCAGCAGTTCCAGCCCCGCAACTTAAGTATTTTTCAGTGAATTTCATCATAAGGTATGTGGGATTTCACTAGTGGGTTCCTTTCACCCATTAGGTCCCTAGTTTTAAGTCAGATTCTTGATTTTCTTATCATGATTAGACCTAGGGTTTCTAAAACATTGATACAACTTCATGAATTTATTAGATATATGTTCCGAATCAGATTATCATGTTATTACTTGGATTATCGCATGAATTTTAGAACTTTAGCTTTGTATTTCATTAGTTCTTGAATTACACATGCTAGGTCATATATTTCAGACACTTCATATATACATGCCTAAGTTATAAATTCATATTTACAAGATTAATTCTTGAATTCTTAGTTTGCATTTTCAGTTTTGAGCTATCCAGTATTTTTTTAAATTCAGATATAATAAGTTAATTTACAGAATTAATTGGGAGTAGCATAATACTGAGTTGGACTAGTGGTTAGCATACCCAATAGTCCCAAAACTACTATACAAGTAGGTTGTACGTTCCCTTTGCGGGCAATCAGTTTAGTGATCACGCCAGAATGCCTTTATACCTTTGGCAGGGTATATTGGGTCCTTTTGATGGGGCTTATACATCGGACTCCACATTTAGCTCATATGGTTTTTATCGGTTATTAGTAGCTCCCACTGTTCAGTCAGACTCTCTGTATTGACCATTTAACAGTATATTCAGTATTCAGTTTCGGCATGTTATAAATTGGTCATTGCATCCTGTTAGCTCAGAAATTAGCACATCAGGTTCAGATTATGATACTTGTTTTTGTGCTTGTTCAGTTATGTTTTATTTCAGCTTTATTCTATCCGACATGCTCAGTACCTTTGAAGTACTGACGCATATGTGCGCTACGTCTTCTCATGATATAGGTTCAGGTTCTCAGCATCCTGATAACGTAAAGATCGATTTCCCAATCTCCAGTTTAGCATATTCAGTGGTGATTCCTCATTCTCCGAGGACAACAATCATGTGTTTCATTTCATTCTTAGGCAATTAGTTTCATTTTTTGCTATATTTAGCTGGGCTTGTCCTAGTATTTCTAGTCTAGTTTAGATGCTATTCTAAGACATAGATAGATTAAACTTAGTATTGCGTTAATGTTTCTTTTGTACTAAAATCATTGATTCAAGTATCTCAGTTATAGAATATGGGTATTCCCCATCTTTTCATTTTAAGTATGATTTTGCTTCCGCACAGTTTCTTATCTTTAGTATGCTCATGATCATGCCAGCAGGGTTAGCTTGGGGTCAAGTATCCTTACCTTTTTCCTTCCGATTCTACTCAAGCTTGAGGTAATAGTTCCTCTTCAGTTTTATGGTCACTCATTTGTAAGTTCAGTTTTTGAATCATGTTCCCTCAGTTTGTACTTTATTTTTAGAGTAATTGAATGCACATAGAACTCAATTCAGTCAGAACTCAGTTATCAGTGTTTAGTAGTGGGGTTTGCATCTCTTTCCCTCTATTTCAGCCAGTTTTGTCTTCATTCGAGGAAGAATGTTCCCAAGGGAGAGATAATGTAACACCCCGTAGCCAAAACAGACCAACAATTAATTTTTCAGAAAAATCTGCAGGTGCTACCAACGGTGGCATCGACGGACTGTTGCCTGAACCACGGTCTGTCCTGCACAACCATTGATGGGATCAGAAATTCCCAAAAAATTCAGCCTTGAAAAATTGGTTAAGTCTTGGACGACGAAAAGACTTACAGTCCGTAGGTAAAACGATGGTCCGTAGTCCGTGACCGTCGATCAAGACTCCCTTCAACCACTCTCTGACGAGAGCTATGGATGACCTGCATGGTCCGTAGGAGGAAAATTTGCAGCCATTTAAGGAAAATTATAGTTGGGTCAACTTAAAATGATAATAACTCTTATCACAAAATGAATTAGGTCTCCCATGACCAACCCAAAGATAGATAATTGAATTATCTTTCCATAGCCACCGACCTTTCTAAAATCATACCTCTGAGTAAAAATTTATTGCCATTTTAGTAAAGGACTGTCGAACAGGCCCTCATGACGGACCCAACAACGGGGTGTTGGGCACACGACGGACTGTTAATCCTGTCCGCTATGAGGCCCAATAGAAACCTTCCCATGGGTCTTTATGACCTTTTCCACTACGTTTAAACTCTAAGTTACGTCGTTTTGACCCTAAATCATCAGATGTTAGTCATTTTAAGCCTAGAAACTTAATTAAAACATATCCAAGTCAATTCACTAAATCAAAACTAAGAAAATTAGAAGCAAGAGAGGAGAAAAAAGCTCAAGAACCCTAGTTCAAGAACGCCACAAGCTCCAGCAGTTCCATCCCCAAAACTTAAGTATTTTTTCCGTGGAGGTCATCATCAGGTATGTGGGATTCACTAGTGGGTTCTTTCCACCCATTAGGTCCCCAGTTTCCAGTTTCTACAACTTTGATATAACTTCATGAATTTATAAAATATATGTTCCAAATCAGATCAACATGTTATTACTCAGATTATCGCATGAATTTTGTTCTTGAATTACACATGCTAGGTCATATTTTTCATACACTTCAGATATACATGCCTCAGTTAGACATGCATAATTACTAGATTAATTTTTGCATTCTCAGTTTGCATATTCAGTTTCGAACTAGCGAGTAATTACATAAATTAAGGTATAATCAGTTAATTTACAAAATTCATTGGGAGTAGCTTAATACCGAGTTGGACTAGGGTATAGCATACCCAATAGTCCCAGAACTACTAGACAAGGAGGTTGTACGTCCCCTCTGCGGGCAATCAATTTAGTGATCATGTCATCATGCCTTTATACCTTTGGTAGGGTATATTGGGTCCTCTCGATGGGGCGTATAGATCACACTCCAAATTTAGCTCATGTGGTTTTTATAAATTACTTGTACCTCCCACAGTTCAGTCAGACTCTCTACATTGACCATTTATCAGTATATTCAGTATTCAGTTTCGGCATGTTACAAATTGGTCATTGCATCCAGTTAGCTCAGAAATCAGCACATCACGTTCAGATTATTATACTTGTTTTTGTGCCTGTTCAATTGTGTTATATTTCAGCTTTACTCTATCCTACTTGCTCAGTACCTTTCAAGTATTGACGTATACGTACGCTACGTCTTCTCGTGATGTAGGTTCAGGTTCTCATCATCCCAGATCACGCATAGATCGATTTCCCAATTTCAAGCTCAGCAGATTCACTGGTGAGTCCTCATTCTCCGAGTACAATAGTAATGAGTTTCATTTCTGTCTTTAGTCATTTAGTTTCAGTTTTTGCTAGATTTAGTTGGGGTTTGTCCCGGTATTTCTAGTCTAGTTTAGAGGCTATTTTCAGACATAGAAAGATTCATCTTAGTATTGAGTTAATATTTCTTTTGTATAAAACTCATTGTTTCAAATATCTTAGTTATAGAATATGTGTATTCCTCATCTTTTCATTTTAAGTATGAATTAGCTTCCGCAACAGTTTATTATCTTAAGTATGCTCATGACCATGCCAACAGGGTTAGGTTGGGGTCACTTGTGGTCCTAGGTTGCGTATCCGCGTCATGGGGTAGCTCGGGGCGTGACAAATGTCATATATAAATGTCTTTATTCAGACAACATTTTTGCTAAAAATCGCTAAAATAAATAACATTTAACAACATATATTACTATATGTGACATTTTTCTTCTAAATGTCACTAAAATCAATGACATTTTGCAGTAAATATGATAATATATTCGACATTTATGTTGAATTCCACTATTTAAGAGATATTTTTTCTAAATGTTACTAAAACCAATGACATTTCGTAATAAATGTCGTATTATATTCGATATTTGAAGCAAATGTCATCATTTATATGACATTTTCACTAATTTTTGCTAAAACAATGATAATTTGCAATAAATGTCATCATTATATTCGACATTTGTAGAAAATGTCATCATTTATAAGACATTTTTGCTAAATATCACTAAAAACAACGACATTTTGCAATAAATGACATTATCATAGTGATGTTTTGGACTAAATGTCGTTTTTTCTGATATTTGATACCAAATGTCAATATATTTACGACATTTGACATCAAATGCCACAGTTTTATTACATTTTATTCTTAAATGTTGTAAAATTCTTTATTTTACGGCATTTTTTTCAAATATCACCAAATTAATGTTGTCGTATGTACATTTTCTTGTTTTGCATATTCCCGTCACATTCAAAAAATCCACCACACATTACTTAGTATTCTGTTTTAGTTATGTTTTTTTACTTATCATTCAAAAAATCCAATATGATAATTAAATCTTGCGTCACCCCTTGATTAACAATGTCTTTAATAAAAAATATCTTTAACTACTACTTATTTAAGTGAAGGTCTAATTTATACTTACTCTCACTATCTCTCCCTTGGCTGGTTTACTATACTATTATGCGATTATAGACACTCGAACTGAAAGTTGTCATTAATTACGCAAAACAATACCGAGCTTTTCAACTTTAAAGTGGTCATTAGAAAAGGTTAGTTACTCTATTACAAATCTTGTTAAGATTATTTTGCAATGATATTATGATGTTGAAATGCAAAAAGGGAAAATAAGTAGAAATACTTTGTGTGTAAATTATTGTTATTTGTATTTGAGGAAAATAATTTTTATTTTTGTTGGGATGAAGCCCAATTTTGTGTTCAACTCTTAAATCGTGTTTTGTTTGAATATTTGTATTGTTCTCTCTAAACAAATAATTTCTCTATTTTTGTGAAAGTTTGACTTTATGAATCCCTTTTGTTTAAATTATAAAACGATTTTTACCCTTTCAAAAAAAATTAAATTTTTTAGCAAACTTTCTGTTATGCCTCGTATTTTTATACGTAGTGCGTGTCATGAACTAGTAGATGTAAGTCCGGGGAATGATATTTTATTTTAAGTTCCAAGTATATAAAGAAATATTAGACAAGGATGTTAATTCTTAATGTGATATTAATTAATGGTTGATTAGGCCATTAACTTTAAGTGTGGGATTAATTAGTGGCTGATTAGGCCATTAACTTTAAGTGTGGGATTAATTAGTGGCTGATTAGGATTAAATTAATCTAGTGGGCCCCACCACTAAAGGCAAAGTAAAAGGAATCAGATTGGGAGCTGTCCTTAGTGGAGCATGGCTAGTGGGGGGATGCCTCCACTTCATATTATTAAATATTAAAAAGGAATCAGATTGGAAGATGGACATAGTGGAGCATGTGTAGTGGGGGGGCTGCCTCCACTTCATATTATTAAATGATGTAGTGAAATGCATTGCAAGCATATCATCTTTTTTCACCACATGGCTTAGGCAGCCATGGAAATGGAGAAAACCAACCATGAAACTCTTGGCCAGCAGCTGCGAAAAATTTGGTTAGTAATCTCTTTGCTTGGTGTGTTAATTCCTTAGAATACCTTTGTTAATTAGCCATTAATGTTAAGAAGGGGGCGTGAACCGTAGCTTAGGAAATTTGTTTTAGTTATTGAATGTGCTAAGTATGAAAAGAAACCATGATCGGATTGCTAGTGGTGTTATGTTAGTGTTTGGGCTGTTTTGATTAAAGCAAACTGCAGGAAATTATGTTTTGGTATTATGTATATGTTTATATGTTTATGGGTATATACTCCAAAGGATGAATACGATAAGGTAGATGTATTGCGAATTATAAAAGGAGTTATCGCTTTGTGTGTCGTTGTTTCGTTACTATGGTTACCGAGACGGAACTGTTTTTTGGGAGGCTATTTAATATGATTCGTTGGGTTATATGTATTATTGGTATTGCAGTTGATAATTTGGTTTGTTGTCGGATTAGGACGAAGTAAGGAATATAGGGGAAGTGCTTTCGGATTTTCATTAGATTATTAGCTAGCTTACAATAAGTAGTAAAGCGCGACTTTTATCTAATTGCGGCACGATTGTTTCTTGTTATAGATTAATTGCTTGAGCAGTAAATATTGGACGTGCATCTCGACTATACGGTATGCAACGCTATCCTTTCTTTCTTTGTTTGGCATGACTTTTAAAAATGAGCGAATAACGGACAGATTTGATACTTACTTCTAGAGCGTCTAGGTGACGTATATTCTTGCTTCCACAACTATTCCTCTATACATTGGCTATGTCTAAGGCTATGATGATTTATCATATCTATGGTAGTGCTTCTTAGAGTCATTGAGATTTTACGTTTCCATATCGTATTAAAGGTTAATAATCTTGATAAAACGTTAATCTTTGGTAATACTCCTTGCTGGTTCACGTTGATTGTTCTATTAAGTTATAAGAAATGATTTTAATTGCATATCGTTGCTCATAATATTCTGCTCGTGCATACAGTCATTTATCATTTCACCGAGTCCCGGGCCGGGTAATGTTCGTGCGGAGTTTCTTGCATATGTCACCGTGTCCCTCACTAGAGGGCCGGGTATGTATATTATATATATGATTGGTGAGGAGGATGGTTATGATGATGATAATGACGGATTTGATGTGATGACTATTTCACCGAGTCCCTCACTAGAGGGTCGGGTAGGTATGATGTATATATAAAGATGATTATTCTGCCGAGTCCCTTACTAGGGAAGCTGGGCATCTTATATGTTAAAGATATGCATGATTTTCACTTAAAAGGTAGTTGTGTAGCGATATCCTGTTTCCACTTATTATGTTGGTATCTTGTCATCTTTACCTTATGTTTTACATACTCAGTACATTGTCCGTAGTGACCCCTTTCCTCGGGGGGCTGTGTTTCATGCCCTCCGGTGTAGACGCTCATTTCGGTGATCCTCCCGCCTAGGATATCTACTCTGCTGTTTGGGAGAGCTCCACTGTTCCGGAGCCCAATCGTTTTGGTACATAACTTTTTATGTAGTCTTTTGCTTATCTATGGGTATGGCGGGGCCCTGTCCCGGCGAGTTTTACTACTATACTCTTAGAGGTCTGTAGACATCGTGTGGGTTGTATATTTATGTTTTGGAAAATGGTCTAGACATGGTTTTTTTGGGATGTCCGCTTGTACAAGGGTAGCCTTGTCGGTTGCGTACATCATTGTGTATTGTGTAGTGGCAGCCTTGTCGGCTGTGTATGCTATTATGCTTTGGATAGTGGCGGCCTCGTTGGCTCGCGTATGTTGTTACGGTTAAATGGTTATGACTTCTTATGTGACAGATCCACTTTATATATATATATATATATATATATATATATATAACGTTGGGGTTGGCTTGATTTTATTAAATTCCATATTGTGTTAGTTTGAGTTGGTCATAGTTCTTAATAAGGTTTGTATGTGAGTGTCAAAAATGGGCACTAGTCACGGCCGATTAGGTTGGGTCGTGACAAAGTGGTATCAGAGCGGTTCTTCCTCAGAAGTGTCTACAAACCGTGTCTAGTTGAGTCTTTTTTATCGGTTTGTTGTGCACCACATCTATAAACAGGAAGCTACAGGACATTTAGGATGTCATCTTTTCTTCTTATTCTAGATCGTGCGATAGAGCTTTATTAACAGGATAATCCCTCTCTAACGAATCCCTGTTTTTTCAGTTATGCCTCCAAAGAAAGCGACAGCCGCCCAGAAGGGCAAATCGGTAGCAGAAAGTACTAGTCACACCCGGAGAGTTACTAGGGCCCGTGCCCAGTCTATGCCTGGTATTGTGCTCCAGTCGGAGAGCTCTGCTACACCGCCACAACTAGAGGAGCTTAGAGCAACAACAACTCCATTTTGGGGGACACCACCACCAGCCCCCGAGGCCCCAAAACCTGAACCTCCAGCTCCTCCGCCAGGGGTAGAGGATAGGGCCATGAGAGATGCGGTTCAGTTGCTGACTAGATTAGTGGCAGGTCAGGCTCGCAGGCATGGACTAGGAGTTGATCATGCGGACAGATCTTATAGCTTAAGGGCTCATGACCTTTTAAGTTGTATTCCTCCATAGTTCTTTGGGTCAAGGCCCCAGGATGATCCGCAAGAGTTTATTCGTCAGATGCAGCGTACATTGAGGATAATCAAGGATTCGGAGACCGAGTCTGTCGAGTTGACTACGTATCATTTGCGGGATTTAGCTATTAATTGATATGAGTCTTGGGAGTTATCTAGGGGTGAGGGTGCTCCTCCAGCGGTATGGGATGAATTTGTGGAGGCTTTCCAGGGCCACTTCCTGCCTCCAGAGATGAAGCGAGCTAGAGTCGATAGATTCTTGCGTTTGAGGCTGAATGGCAGGAGCGTTCGAGAATATAGCCTCGAGTGTGATTCATTGGCTAGGCATGCGCCTACTATTGTGGCTGATATGGCAGACAGGGTACATCGTTATGTGATGGGATTGGATCGTTATCTGATTGATGGTTGAATGGCAGTGACTCTTTAGCCAGGTATGGACATTGCTCAGGTGCAGACATATGCACAGGAGGTAGAGGATCGGCATCGGGGACGTCAGCCAGATAGAGATTATAATAGAGGCCAGCATAAGAGGGCTAGATCAGCAGGTTATCCTGACGAGTTTCGAGGTGGGCAGTCTTAGCAGCATGTTAGATTTTCTTCCCAGCTAGCACAGAGTGCACCCCCACGTTCCATGGGTAGGGGTTTCGATCGTATGGAATATTCGGAAACTAGTCAGAGCTCTAGGGCGTCAGGGTCACAGATGGGCAGGGGTTTGAGCCAGTCGAGGCCACCTTTGCCTCAGTTTTCTCGCTGTGGTAGGTCCCATCATAGGGAATGTCGTTGGGCTACATGTGCGTGTTTTTCATGTGGCCGTCAGGGTCATACTATGAGGGAGTGTCACCTTAGAGGTAGTGCAAGTGGTATCGCACAGCCTTCTGGGTCCGTTGCTGGTTCATCTCCTTCTGTGGCTATGCGTCCTATGGGGCAGGGTATTCATGGGCCATCAGGCCGTGGTAGAGGATGTGGTGGAGCTTCCAGTTCTAGCGGTCCCTTGAACCGTATATATGCTTTGACTAGTAGGCAGGATTAGGAGGCGTCACCTAATGTGATCATAGGTATATTATCAGTATTCTCCTGAAGTGTGTATGCATTGATAGACCCTGGTTCCACCTTATCATTTATATCTCCCTTCGTTGCTAGAAGGATCGGAATAGAGTCTGAGTTGATAGAACCATTTGAGGTAGCTACACCTGTAGGAGATTCTGTCATAGCTACGCGAGTATATTAGAATAGTTTTGTGGTTGTATATAGTCGTTGTACCGTAGCAGATCTAATAGAGTTAGATATGATTGAGTTTGATATTATCATGGGCATGGATTGGTTGGCTGCTTGTTATGCTAATGTTGATTGCAGAGGAAAGATAGTTCGATTTCAATTTCTAGGGGAACCGATTATAGAGTTGAAGGGGAGTACAATATCGCCGAAAGGTAAGTTCATTTCATACCTTAAGGCCGAGAAGATGGTTGGAAAATGATATATTTATCATCTGGTTTGGGTGCATGACATAAAGGCAGAGGCACCGACTCTTCAATCAATCCCGGTAGTTAATGAATTTCCCGATGTATTCCTAGAGGAACTTCTAGGCCTTCCTCCAGAGCGGGAGATAGAGTTTACTATAGATGTACTGCCAGATACACAACCTATATCTATACCTCCTTATAGAATGGCACCTGCTGAGTTTAAAGAATTGAAAGAGCAATTGAGAGATTTGTTAGAAAATGGCTTCATGAGGTTTAGTACGTCACCTTGGGGAGCACCGGTACTGTTTGTGAGGAAGAAGGATGGGTCGCTGCGGATGTGTATTGATTATAGGTAGCTGAACAAAGTAACAGTAAAGAACAAGTATCCCATCCCAATGATTGACGATCTATTTGACCAGTTGCAGGGTTCTAAGTGTTTTTCAAAGATAGACTTGCGGTCAGGTTATCATCAGGTGCGGACAACGGAGGCAGATATTCCAAAGACGGCATTCCAGACCCCATACGGGCATTATGAGTTTAGAGTGCTGTCTTTTGGGCTGACTAATGCTGCAGTGGTGTTTATGGATTTAATGAATCGAGTGTTTAAACAATTCCTTGATATGTTTGTTATTGTATTTATAGATGATATTCTAGTCTATTCACGTTCAGAAGAGGAGCATGCAGACAATTTAAGGACGGTACTTGGGGTACTTCAGCACCAGAAGTTTTATGTTAAGTTTTCTAAGTGCAAGTTCTGGTTGACTTCAGTGGCATTCATGGGGCATATTATTGGAGCTGATGGTATTCGGGTAGACACGCAGAAGATTGAGGCGGTAAAGACTTGGCCAAGACCTACGACACCTACTAAGGTACGCAGCTTTCTGGCGTTTGCAGGATATTACAGGAGATTCGTAGAAAAGTTTGCCACAATTTCAGCGTCTTTGACAAGGCTAACTCAAAAGGCAGCCAAGTTCCAGTGGACTGATGCTTGTGAGCGAAGCTTCCAGCTATTGAAAGACAAATTGACTACAGCTAAAGTCCTAACTCTTTCGGAGGGACCAGACGGCTATGTTATTTATTTTGATGCTTCCGGTGTTGGTCTAGGATGTGTATTGATGCAGCATGGCAAAGTTATAGCCTATGCCTCCCGACAGCTTAAGAAGAATGAAAAGAACTATCCTACTCACGATATGGAGTTAGCGGTCGTGGTTCATTCCTTGAAGATATTGAGGCATTATTTATATGGTGTCCATGTGGACATCTATACAGATCATAAGAGTCTCCAATATATCTTTAAACAGAAGGAGCTGAATTTACGACAGAGGCGGTGGTTAGAATTGCAAAAGGATTATGATGTTGATATTTTATATCATTCAGGGAAAGCAAATGTTGTAGCAGATGCTCTTAGCCGTAAGTCCATGGGTAGCTTGACAGATGTACAACCAGAAAGGAGAGAGATGGTTCGGGAGATTCAGCGGCTATCCAGCCTTGGAGTCCGTCTTGCTAATTCAGAAGATAGTGGAGTTTCTATTAGAGAGGTTGCTGAGTGCTCAATCATAGATGAGGTAAAGATACACCAATACGAGGACCCTATTCTGGTACAGTATAAAGATTCAACTCTATAAAAGGAAAAGACCCCTTTTAAGGTTACACGTGACGGAGTGTTACGATATGAAGGCAGATTGTGTGTACCCGATATTGCGGGGCTACGACGGCAGGTTATGGGAGAGGCACACTCTTCCCGCTATTCTATTCACCCAGGGTCAACAAAAATGTATCATGACCTCAGATGCTTATACTGGTGGGATGGCATGAAAAAGGACATAGCGGAGTTTGTTGCTCAGTGCTCAAATTATCAACAAGTCAAGATCGAACATCAAAAGCCTGGTGGATTATTACACGAGATAGAGATCCCGACTTGGAAATGGGAGATAATTAATATGTACTTCATTATAGGCTTACCTCGCACCAAAAGGAAGTATGACTCTATATGGGTTATTGTAGATAGGCTGACGAAATCGGCCCATTTACTTCCATTCAGGACTACTTATTCGGCTGAAGATTATGCGAGGTTATATATAAGGGAGATAGTGAGACTTCATGGAATTCCCACGTCCATTATATCAGACTGAGGAGCTCAATTTACAGCCAACTTTTTGAGATCGTTTCAGAAGGGATTGGGGACACAGGTGAACCTTAGCACAACATTTCACCCTCAGAATGATGGGTAGGCTGAGTGTACTATTCAGACATTAGAAGATATGTTGCGGGCCTATATTATTGACTTCAAAGGTAGCTGGGATAATCATTTGCCGCTCATTGAGTTTTCCTATAATAATATCTACCATTCTAGTATCCAGATGGCACCGTACAAGGCCTTATATGGGAGGAAGTGCAGGTCACCTATTGGTTGGTTTGATGTTGGCGAGACTAAGTAAATAGGCCCAGATATGATTCAGCAAGCTGTTGACAAGGTTAAGCTTATTCAAGAAAGATTATTAGCAGCCCAGAGTCGACAAAAGTCATATGCAGATAATCGGCGTAAAGATTTGGAGTTTCAGATTGGTGACTGGGTATTCCTTAAGGTATCACCCATGAAGGGTGTTATGAGATTCGGCAGGAAGGGGAATCTCAGTCCGAGATACATTGGGCCTTAACACATTGTTCCTAGGATAGGAAAGGTTGCATATGAGTTTGATCTACCATCTGATTTGGAGGCGGTACATCCAGTCATCCATGTATCGATGCTACGTAAATGTATTGGTGATCCTTCTAGAGTATTCCCTATAAATGATGTTCACGTAACAGAGGAGTTTTCATTTGAGGAGAAACCCGTAGCTATACTTGATCACCAGGTTAGAAGGTTACGTACTAAGGATGTGGCTTCCGTCAAAGTGTTGTGGCAAAATAATAATAGGGAGGAGATGACTTGGGAAGCGGAAGACGAAATGAAGAATAAGTATCCTTACTTGTTCCCCGTACCCGCAGGTAATTCAATTCCTAGCTTGACTATGTTGATTGATAAACGAGATTATGTAGTAAGTTGTGATTCTGTGAGGCATCTGTAAGTTACGAAATACAGGTCGATAGGTATAACTGTTAGAGAGACCTCGCTGGAATTTTTTTCGGTAAGACGCTAACTTAACATTTGAGGACGAATGTTCCTAAGGGGGGAAGGATGTTATGCCTCCCATTTTTATACGTAGTGCCTGTCATGAACTAGTAGATGTAAGTCTGGGGAATGAGATTTTATTTTAAATTCCAAGTGTTTAAAGAAATATTAGGCAAGGATGTTAATTCTAAATGTTATATTAATTAGTGGCTGATTAGGCCATTAACTTTAGTGTGGGATCAATTAGTGGTATATTAGGCCATTAACTTTAAGTGTGGGATTAATTAGTGGCTAATTAGGATTAAATTAATCTAGTGGGCCCCACCACTCAAGGCAAAGTAAAAGGAATCATATTCGGAGCTGACCTTAGTGGAGCATGGGTAGTGGGGGGCTGCCTCCACTTCATATTATTAAATATTAAAAAGGAATCAGATTGGAAGATGCCCTTAGTGGATCATGTGTAGTGGGGGGGATGCCTCCACTTCATATATTAAATGATGTAGTGAAATGCATTGCAAGCATATCATCTTTTTTCACCACTTGGCTTAGGCAGCCATGGAAAAGGAGAAAACCAGCCATGAAACTCTTGGCCAGCAGCTGCAAAGAATTTGGTTAGTAATCTCTTTGCTTGGTGTGTTAATTCCTTAGAATACCTTTGTTAATTAGCCATTAATTTTAATAAGGGGGCGTGAACAGTAGCTTAGGAAATTAGTTTTAGTTATTAAATGTGCTAAGTATGAACAGAAACCATGATCGGATTGCTAGTGGTGTTATGTTAGTGTTTGGGCTAATTTGATAAAAGCAAACTGCACGAAATTGTTTTTTGCTATTATGTATATGTTAATATGTTTATGGGTATATACTCCAAAGGATGAATACGATAAGGTAGATGTGTTGCAAATTATAAAACGAGTTATCACTTAGTGTGTCGTTGTTTCGTTACTATGGTTACCGAGACGGAACTGTTTTGGGGGAGGCTGTTTAATATTATTTGTTGGGTTATATGTGTTATTTGGATTGCTGTGGATAATTTGGTTTGATGTCGGATTGGGACGAAGTAAGGAATATAGGGGAAGTGCTGCCGGATTTTCATTAGATTATTAGCTAGCTTACAATAAGTAGTAAAGCGCAACGTTTATCTAATTGTTGCACGATTGTTGCTTGTTATTGATAAATAGCTTGAGCAGTAAATATTGGACGTGCAGCTCGACTATACGGTATGCAACGCTATCCTTTCTTTCTTTCTTTTGCATGACTTTTAAAAATGAGCGAATAACGGACAGATTTGATACTTACTTCTAGAGCGTCTAGGTGACGTATATTCTTGCTTCCACAACTATTCCTCTATATATTGGCTATATCTAAGGCTATGATGATTTCTCATATCTATGGTAGTGCTTCTTAGAGTCATTGAGATTTTACGTTTCCATATCGTATTTAAGGTTCATAATCTTTATAAAACGTTAATCTTAAGTAATACTCCTTGCTGGTTCACGTTGATTGTTCTATTGAGTTATAAGAAATGATTTCAATTGCATATGGTTGCTCATAATATTCTGCTCGTGCATAGAGTCATTTATCATTTCACCGAGTCCCGGGCCGGGTAATGTTCGTGCGGAGTTTCTTGCATATATCACCGAGTACCTCACTAGAGGGACGTGTATGTATATTATATATATGATTGGTGAGGAGTATGGTTATGATGATGATGATGACGGAGATGATGTGATGACTATTTCACCGAGTCCCTCACTAGAGGGCCGGGTACGTATGATATATATATAATGATGATTATTTTTCCGAGTCCCTTACTAGGGAAGCTGGGCATCTTATATGTTAAAGATATGCATGACTTTCACGTGAAAGTTTCCTGTGTAGCGATATCTTTATTCAACTTATCATGTGGGTATCTTGTCATCTTTACCTTATGCTTTACATACTCAGTACATTGTCCGTACTGACCCCCTTTCCTTGGGGGCTGCGTTTCATGCCCGCAGGTGTAGACGCTTAGTTCGGTGATCCTCCCGCCTAGGATATCTACTCAGCTGTTTGGGATAGCTCCACTGTTCTGGAACCCAGTCGTTTTGGTAGATAACTTTTTATGTAGTCTTTTGCTTGTTTATGGGTATGGCGGGGCCCTATCCTGTCGAGTTTCACCACCATACTCTTAGAGGTCTTTAGACATCCTGTGGGTTGTATATTTATGTTTTGGATAATGGTTTGGACATGGTTTGTTTGAGATGTCCGCTTGTACAAGGGCAGCCTTGTCGGCTACGTACATCATTGTGTATTGTGTAGTGGCAGCCTTGTCGGCTGCGTATGCTTTTATACTTTGGATAGTGGCGGCCTTGTCGGCTCGCGTATGTTGTTACGGTTGAATGGTTATGACTCCTTATGTGACAAATACACTTTATATATATATATATATATATGGCGTTGGGGTTGGCTTGATTTGATTAAATTCCATATTGTCTTAGTTTCAGTTGGTCATACTTCTTTATAGGTTTGTATATGAGTGTCCAAAATGGGCACTAGTCATGGCCCATCAGGTTGGGTCGTGACACTTTCGCCACCTCTTGTATTCACTTAACTATGGATATTCCGTATTTAATTTGAGTCTCAGTTTTGATCAATACTTGATTACTTAAACAGTGCTTACAATCGAATGAAAATGAATGTAAGGCAATCATATGGCCAAATGATGTCGCTTAGATATGGGGACTCTTTGCATCTCGTTTAGAAAGAAATTTATGAAATTGATTCTCTTGTGACGACCGTTGAACACAAGCAAAAGTGTGGAATCTTGTTTGTCTTAAGATTTAATGCCTTGTGTGATAAGCTTTCCTTGAACCATGAATGAAGTGCCTATAATTTTCCCCATCGGTTATGTTAATTAAATGAGACTTTCTCTTGATATTATCTTTGAAAATTTTGTAGAGTGTGAGAAAACATGACATATACTTCTTTGGTGACATGTCTTGTGAGAGTTTTAACCTCTCTTGAAAACATCTTTAACCTTAACCTTCTTTCGAAGAAACTTGATGATAATTACCGTTGTTAATTCATTTCCTATAATACTCATGATTGTTGATATGATTAAAATAGACAGCTTGGCCAAAGTCTAAGTTGGTGTCACATCCCGAAACAATACCCTACAAGTTAGGGTCAATCTCAAATTTCAACTAATGTACTTATACTCTCGGAGGTCTTTTACAAATCCTTACATATCATTCATCGCATAGACATAATGAAAAGTAGTGCGGAATGGAAACTTTTCACAAACATACTTCATAGTATTTACAAAATCTTTCATATAAAGTCATTGGAAATACTAAGTCTCAATCTCATCAAACTTAAGACACGAGAACACATGGGACACGACCCATACACAATACTAGTATAGAAATACTTAATCTTTTACAATACTTTGAAAAAATAAATAAAAGGCATTTATGCCCTCGAATCAACTAAGGACGTACATCATCTTCACTTAAATGATGCTATGATCACATCTATCTTCCCAAATGCTCCTCACCTACCAACAACTATAAAGATAGGTAAAAGAATGGATTAGTACAACCAGATGTACTAAGTATGGCATGATGCATGAAAAATAATGAAAACGAATATTTATTCGAAATATGCATCTTTTCATTTAAAATTTCACATTATAATCGCAAGAGCAACATTTAACAACTTAGAAACACATACGCTAACATTCAATCAATTTAGTACATATTTGAGCCAACTTAACACTGAGCTTATCTCACTGTACAATGAAGTAATTCACTATTAAAGTGAAGTTGTTCTACTTCTTCCTTAGTAACTTTATATCATGTAGTCATCACACTAAAAGCTATTCTTAGTCTCACTTGAGCAACACAAAGAGAGAACGGCCATACAACATCCCTAATCATACATAAATGACCATCAAGAATACTTATAAAAAGACACATACACAATTACAAGACATCAGAAACATGAACATGTAGATAATATGACATTCTCTTACAAAGGGATATAAATAGACTTACATAAGCAAATCAAGAAGATAACATCCATGATTGACTTCATCAAGACTACCGAAATAATCCATAACATTTCATAAGTTTATATCATGTCCACATAATCAACCAATTTCCATAACTAGAGTCATTCTTAAGACTCATTTAGGTAATATACGAAGTGACCATTCCTATGTCCCCTTCACACCTTAACTAGAAAACACTTAACTACCCTAGATAAGTACTTAAACATTTAACATATTTTCTTAACTTAAGTCATTACTCACATTAGTTGATTTAGGTGACATTAAAGACATAAAGAACATTCAAGTTTTGTGTTGGACAAGGCCTAGGGACTCTCGTTAACACCTTCAATGCCTATTGTGCACTGTCTAGATTAGCGTCACCATACAACTAACTAAACTTCAAAGAACTTCTCTAATGCTAGTAGGTATCCCATATTATGAGAATAGACAATAACCGACATACAACATAATAGGAAATCATGGAATACGAAGTTCTAACCTACTCTGATGAGGGTATTGTACTTGCCATTGGTAGAACTTAAACACATCCCATGTCGGCACATTGTTAATGAATATGAAAGACATGATTTGTAATCTAGTCTTATTCTTTAACTAGAACTACTTCCCTTACCATACTCAGTCGGTGTTAGCCTTGTTTCTCATATAGTATTCACACTTAAGGTTCATATAAATGGGTTCCATATTAAGTTCATAACCTAATCACATTTACCCTACCAAAGAAAGGTCCACCAGGGTTACCTCACAATGGGAACAAGAAGCTCATCATGACTTTCCTAAAGATTAATATGATGCCATTCCATCCAATAAACGTTAAGTCTATAATTCCTTTACTTTTAAGGATACCATTACTGCTTACGACTTCAACATCCATAGCCTTACAAATAGGTTCACGTCTCACATAAAGAACCCTCTTAACATCATTTAAGGTAATATACCATTAATACAATAAAGACTTAGAGACTTTAGCATCCTAATTCAAGACATCACATATTCACATTCATTCATACATCAAGGAAGGGACACAAGTCAACCAAGACAAGATACCACATACTTCACTTTAACTCATATTACATGTCATTCTAGAAGCACATAGAAAAAAATCTTATCATATTTTAAGTCATCCTATATATTATCATATCATCATAAATATGACAAACATTGACTCATATAGTCAATAGGAACAACCATGCATCAACCTTAAGACTACACATACAAGCACATAATCTTAGTCTACATTATTTCCTAACATACATAGAAAGAACACATACTTTCACATTACTTAACATATAGATAAATATGACCATATTCACATAATATCAATTATATAAATCATCATAAAACTCCAAGTAGTGCCAACAAGGTCATGATCATCTTATTGCATAAAGTAACGACGACATGGTTACATCAATTGCATGTAAAGCACATAATACTGCCACCATAAGTGGAACATACCAATAAAATTATAATTGAAGTTTAAAATTAATAAAATAATGAAAATAGGAAACATTACCACCACATCATCCTCAACACCTCAATCCAATGTCAAATCAGCACATTTGATATCACAAGACCCTTACCCATGTCCATAAACAATAATTCAACATAATTATAACAATATTAATGAAACTAGGTCAACTTGCTACATATTCATAAATCCAAAATACAACATGGATATCAATTTACTATGATTATTACATAAATCAATAGCCTACATAAAACTACATTAGAATTCATCAACATTAAATCAATATCAAGTAACCCATTAATTAGTCAAAAAATATGGTTCATCCGATTCCTCGGTTCATAAGTTATTTAAGTGTAGAATCATAAATATGATAACAATTTAATCATTATTCAATTTTTGGAAACCAATAATGAAAAAAACCCATGCTACAGATGATAAAATTGGACAATTCAACTTCAAAACATTAAAAAACATCTTTGAAAGTTGGGATCATTGGTGATGATAGTTTCAAGGATAAAAATAAATACCTTGATGAATCTAATTCTTACATTTGAGGAATAATCTACACTCAGTTCGTCAATCCAATCCCTTCCTTGAGTATTGGCTCTAATGGAGTTCTAGAGAGATTTCTAAGGGATTTGGGGTTTTTGATTTTGAAGAATGAATTCTTCTAAAGGTTAATAACATATATACACACTTAAATACCCAAATACCCCTGAGGAACCTCCAAAACTCTTATTTTTAAGTGGGTTGAATTTACATCATCACCCCTCAACTTAACAGTGGCCTGCGCAGAACACAACCCCAATTCACGGTTGCCCATCGACGGGGCGTCTATCCACACACAGACCATCTTGTCCTACTTCAATGGGTTCAGAGGCCGAAAATGGTAGATTGGATCCATATTCTATGTAATAAACGACTCCCTCAACCTACAGGGCATAGACCAAGCCACTGGCCGTCGAGTGCCATCTGTAGGTAGGACTGCATTGGGCAGTTATGGCCACCAACATGGGTCCTTCCTCTTTGACCCTTTGTTGGGGATTGGAGATAGTTTCCCAGAAGTTTCCAACCCAAAACAAATCATATACGATTTTAGAACCTCTCACGTGAATTTCATGCCAAAACAAACACGCATAAGTCGACGAAACAGGCCTAGACACACAAGGTTATTTCAAGGCAACACTTTCGAACGTCATAGACGTTTGACCTCCAAACTTCCCGAAACTTGACACAATGCCTATATATAATGTAATAACTATTTTAAGGATATTATAAACTCATGAAACACACATAAACACATAAAACCACATATGAGACATATATGTGACTTAGTCGGCGAACGTCTTAGTCGTCCCTTGACGTTTCATTTCCAATGCACCTAAATTCTTAGAAACAACCTCAATAATACATTATAAACTACTTTAGGACCTTATACAATCATGAAAACTATACAAAAACATCTTGTACAATAAAAGTTAAATGGATGTCTTTAGACTATATTAATTAACATAGGTGAAATAGGAAAGGTATAATTCTTAAATCATAAGGACCTACCCACACATGGAGAAAGATATTGCAAGATTTATGAAAATTATCCTCAATACATCAATGAACCAAGACTACAATGTTGTAGTAAATATAGAGACATGGGTTGGTAAACCACTCGTACTAAGTATAGGTATATGCACATATAACATTTGAAACATGCAATTGAGTTTCATAAAACCCTACACCAAAATAAGAAATACTTCCAAGGTAGTACAAAAACATGAACATAACGTTCTAGGGGCATCCACTAGCTAGTATTCCTATGGGGGAAACATAGTTCAAGAACTAGCATACTTAGTAAATACCCTCTTTATGCCATTGGAATTGTAATGTCAATCTCATGAGAACGTAGTGAACATACCTTGCCTACTTGTCAAGGGACACATCTCCCCACTAGTTCACTCGCTGCTAAGCTTATGTCTCTTTTTGAAATATATTGAATTCAACCTTTAACATCATAACTTAATAAAGTTCATAGGAGACTAACCCTTTATATATCATAATCATTAGCTCATTAGGAATTTCATGATAATTTCGTTTCATAGCAAGCCTTCATATGTGAGATTAACTTCTTATCACCATCATATCATAGTAAGGCACATAGGTGATTCACAACCAACCTTATATCATTACACCTTAATCATAATCTCACCATTCATATAGTCAACACATTTCAATTACATCATCATACCAACACCTACTTAATCTTATCACATATTATACTTCAATTGAACTTTACCATCAAGTATAAGTCAACACAATTGAAGTAAAGGATTAAGAACATAAGGTATTACCAATTCACGCTCATAAGACATCTTTAATGGTCTTACCATCGAAGAACCATATCCACACCACAATAGGTGTAACAACATCTAATAGTAGTCAACACAAGAACTAAGTCAATTGCATAAAAAAAATTAAATTAACTTCAATATATAACCTAGGGTTAGGAAAAAATGGTTAATCATGAATTCATTAGGAAATAGATACAACCCTAACATTGAATTACCCTAGGAAGTCCATTAATGAATTAGAATAGGTAAAAAAAGTCTAACAATCAATACATTCTTCAATTCCCATCAATTCATAAGCAAGATCTACAATTTAGGGGAATTAGGGAAAGGGACATCATCCATAAAAAATTATCATAGTTAAAATAAATTACTCAAAAATATACACTTTATTAGTAATAGGTAATCACATTTTTTCATAATCAATCATCAATTTAAAGTTTAGAAGATAAATCATTTGTAGAAGAAAAACCTAAGAATTAGGTAACTTAGAAATCAAATTTGAAAGGACCTCTTTGGATAAAGAATCACAAGACTGAAAATCCATACCTTAATGAATATAAATCCACAAAAGTTGAGTGATATCCTAGAGAATTTGGTCTTCTTATTCAATCTTTTTTCTTCCTTCAATGGAGGTTCAATAGAGAGAGAAACTAGCAAGAGCTGAGAGCTTTTGGGTTTTGATTTGGGTGAAAATATGTTTGGGTAAAACTGATTGAAAATCAATATATAGACCTTTTAATAAATAATCAAAATAACCCTCACTTAAGTTGACCCTTAAGTTTAGTCAAACTTGAATTCCATAATTCTGATTTTCGTCGGGGAACAAGTCCGCGTCGCGGAGCTTTTTCTGCAACTTTTCCTTAATTAAATTTTGAACAAGAAAAGTCTGCTATGTGTCCGCATTGCAGACGAATATTTTGGATATGGTGGAGCATGTATCTGACGCGGAGACACTTCTACCAAGGCTAATTTGGCTGATTCTTTTGTAGCTCGCTTGGCCAAGGGTAGGGTTGTGAAACCCTAGAGTGATCCTCAGGGGGTCGGACCTAGACGTTCTAACGATATATATTATTTTACCTATTTAAATTCTTTATACAAGTTTTATAATTCCTACAATGCCTACAAACCTTCATGAAACCAAAAGACGTTTTACTAGTTCAAGTGCACTAGCTTTCGGACGTAATGGATGTTTCTTGATGTCTTGACTCTAAAACTTCTTAAATGGTTTATAAAATTATCTTAGGCTTTATGATAGTGCCACTAAACTTAGAAAAATAGATGAGAATCTATATTATGTGTTGGACTTTCGGAATATTACACACTTGGACCATAGATAGGGTCGTTGGTCACGATAAGAATCAGCGAACCATTAAAACATTAGAAGATGTTTTGAAAGCTTGACTGATTCATTTCCAAGGTAATTAAGATGGTCACATTTCTCTCATCAAATTTTCTCACAACAATATCTACAACTCTACCATCCATATGGATCCCTATGAAGTTCTTTATGGGAGAAAATTTGGATCTCCTATTTAATAATTTAAAGTTGGTGAAGCTGGCTTGATAGGACACAATTTATTTCATCAAGATATGGAGAAGGTAAAAGGGATTAAATAATGGTTGAAATTAGTGCATATTTATCATATATCCCACATTGATGTTAGGAGAAAGGAGTTAATGTTTGAATATATTATTGTGTATATTATAAACATTCACCAATGAATGGTGTGACGATATATCGTAAGAATGGGAAGCTTAGTCCCCAGAATATTGTCCCTTATGAAATATGAAAAAAGTGGGTAATATATCCTATGAGTTTGGGCTATCACGAGAGTTAATTGTGATTCATAGGTCTTTCACATATCTATGTTGAAGAAGTGCATGGGCGATCCTTAATTGATCATACCAACTGCAGATATTGGGATCAAGGATATCCTATCTTATGAAGATATTCCAGATAAAATTTTAGATCGCCAAGTTCACCAAGTTTTTGACTAAGTAAGTAGCATCAGCCAAAGTCCTTTGGAGGAATTAATTTGTTGAGGTATCTACCTCAGAAGCTGAGAAATATTTGAAGAAGAGATACCCGCACCTCTTTGAAACCGTAGAATAAAAACATCAATGTACTAATTCTCTTTTAGTACTCTATAATCTATATACTTGATGTGTGTGATTTGCTTCTTGGGTGTTGGAACTGAGTGATTGATATAACATGCTTACAATAGTAAGAGTAGTCTTGTTCGAGGACAAATTGTCCCAAGGGGATTATATTGTACGTCTCTCCTATTTGAAATAACCATTTTCTGAAAGAGTATAAAAATCCAGAAATTTGCTATGTACATTAACATGAATTTTCGGTCAACTTCAAATGACCATAAATCGTAGATCAAGAATAGCTAGGTGTGTTTCCACATATCATAGGAAATATCTTAGAATAATATTTTTAACACTATCGCGTTTGCATGATTTTGATGTTGTATGAGTGAGTTATGCGCATAAAATGTTGGTTTGTTCAAATAAGGAAATGTCTAATCCGTAGTTTTAAAAAGTAATTTGGTCTTTTCCATACCCAGCTTATTCGTTTTTTGATATTATTATAAGTTCTAAAAATATAGGACTCAACATAAGCTTTTGAAAAATAGAGTTAGGGTCTTGGGAGAAAGAACACTAGAGAAAGGAGATTAGGAAAAGCAATATTCGTCATTTCGTAAGGAATTGATTGCCGATTTCATCAATGATTTTATCCTCAAAGCTATGTGAGACTTTCATAACTTTGACTTTGTTTACCGACGATCCAAGCATGTTTGATTGAGCGTGAATTCATTCTAAAAGATTGGAATTTTAATGTTCTTGATAATTGTTCTTGAATTATTTCTGGTCTTAAACTTGAGTCGATATTAAGTCCTTTATTGAAATTAAATATTGTTTCCTTGTATTGATTGAGTTAGATTTTTTAGTATTTGTTGTGGATACATGAATCTAAACTGAAATTGGGAAAACCAATAAAAAAAATTTAAATAAAGTCAAAAAATGAGTCAAAAGGTTCGTTGGCCTTGGAAGGGACTGGTGTGACACGCCATCGTAGTACCCTAGGGGCTGGAACGGCACGCTTATAATGTGGATAAAATGAGTACCAGAAAATTTGGCTGGCGCGGAGCGGTGGGAACACGCCAGGATCATTGTTTTTCACTAGCTTCTCGTCATTTAGCCTATTTAAGTCTTTCTAAAGAATACTAACACTATTCATTGATTCTAACTATTCTAAATGACTTCTAAACATCTAGAAATTTTACAGAAACATGAATCATTACCTTTAATTAACAGAGTAACATTCAATGAAAGTTAATAGCAAAGTCTAGGAGGTTCTTGGAGTCTTTTCAAGAAGTCTTTCACAAACATATTAAGTTTGTTTTTTAGTTAAGTTTCAAGTTATGGAAAGTGTAAATATTGAGTTCATTTCTCATAAAAATTTATATGGGAATTAAGTATTTTCACAAGTTTAAAAATGTTTTCACGCTTGAACTAAAAAGGGCAACTACAATTTCCAAGATAGATTTTAGGCTAAAGTTTTGAGAAACTATATCAAACAAAATAAATAATTTTTTTTAACAAATGAGATAAGTATATTTGGAGAGTAGTGTTGAGCACCGATATGGGGATACTAATCCATATTATCTCCAGTCTCCATAAAAAAATGTAACCATTATGGGTATTAATCATACTTTTTAGATTATTTCTTAAGTTTCTTTTTATCATAGACTAGTGTATCCATTTAGTTAAGGCGTTATGGATGACGGAAAAGTATAGCATAGTTTAGGAAGTGTGGGAAAGATATTGTATCACTTAGTCTCATAGTGTATTTTTCCATTTAAGAAACTCCTATAGAAATTATACTTGATAAATAAGTAAAGTTGAATTTGTTATTTCATACATTTAACAAGTTGATTTGTTATTTAATGTTCTAATTACTTTGTATAAATTGCACTATCATTGTTGTTTTACACTGCATTTTGAGTTGAGTAATTTATGATTGAGTAAAGCCAAGGTATGTTTCCTTTCATATTTTTTTAAAGCCTATGTTATGTATAGAATGCTAACTCACATACTCGTACATTCAATGCAGTGCTGCATATTGTTATGCATCGTCTTATAGTACATACAAGGATAAGCATCTAGCACCTCGTTGATGCAGTTGAATACTCGGAGTATGTTTGTCATCCTCCTTATATTTTGAATGACTCTTTTTTATGTTGCTTTCTATTTTTCAAATGACAGGATTTTCCATTTTCAATTTATAGTATATACAATTAGTTGATCTATTGTATTTCCATTATCATTCCTTATGTGAAAACTTGACTTTTAATTTTAGCCAAACTGACCTTTAAATATTCTTAGTTAATTCATTAAACAATTGAGTTATGTGCATTTGATAGTGTAATAATTCTTAAAGTCTTTCGATGTGTAAGTAAGCTATGCCAAGTGTTCCCTTGAGGCCAACATTAGTTCTCGAGGTCTAGCCACGTCCGGGGTGTAGGCTTGGTGTAATAACCCTCCAAAATAAACTAATATAAACTAGATATTCACATGATTTCTTGAGTTACTAAATTGATAAATTAATGATAAATAGTATCCAGGGGTTTGTTTTAATGGTTTTGAAGTCAAACGTCAAGAAACAAACAACACTTTTCAAAAACTAGTCTTCTATTTCTAGTGTTTCCTTGCACGTTGTATGTGTTCTAGTGTGTCGTTTAGAGTCTAAAGTTAAGAGAAGAGACCCTGGTATGTACAAGGTAATGTTTAGGGGTTAAACGTCCATGTATGATTACCCAAGGACCACCCTAAGGGTCCTTTAGGAGGACCCGAAGCTCAACCTTCACAACTGCCAAAGTTGGGTGATCTACGACCATAAACTATGGCCAGTAGGTCATTTGACGGAGCGTCAACCACTTTCGTAGGTTAAGAATTATCCTAGGGAGCCTAATATCACATGGACAAGTATCTAAACTAAACGACGACCTGCAGGATAGCTCGTCACACCACCTACGGTCCTTAGGTGGTTGCCTTGGTGAAGAGCTGCAATTCTGTCCTAGTTGCGGCCAACCAAGAGGTTAATTGGAAAATTCATCCCACGTTCTAATTAAATGATTGATCGCTATGTTTTGTGTTATAGGTATATTAAACATATTTGAACAATCAAACCCTCACTTAGACTCAAACATCAAAATTAAACTCTTTCCTCTCAAAGAGATACTCTCAAGAACACCATTTAAGGTCTAGGTAAAATTAAAGCTAGGATAAGGGGTTTCAAGTGATTTCTTCAAAAAAATTCGTGGGCTTCTTAATACTAAGGAGTCCAATTCAAAACTTTTCAAAGGTTGATCAATTTTGCCAATTTCATTTCTGTGCATTGGGTTCATTGAGAAAATGTTTTTAATTCATGATGAAGTAATTATTTTGAATAAATTTTTTAACAAGATTTGAATGGAATTCCTTGAAGCACCCATGTTTCATCAAAATCTCCTAAATCGACTTATTAGATGGGTTTTGTGTCAATGATATCATGTTGATAAGATTGCACTTAAGTGTAGTTTTATTGTGTGTTCTTATTGTTATATTTTTCTATCAATACCTAAATGTGATTAATTTTTGGAAAATTGAGAAAAATGATTATGGTTTGGATGAAGGGTAGTTGACCCATATTTTTCTAATTATTATTGAATTTCTCTTGTGTGGTATAGTAATGTATATGAAATTTGTATTAAGATTATGGCCTTTAAGGCATTGAATATTAATTAAATAAATGTCATGATGCTCATGTATAGAGATGCATTACGAAGTTATGCATGTGAATCTTGAAGATAGTATGTGTATTGGAGAAAATTTGAATGTGAAGTATGGTTGTGTGTGGACTATGATTAATGTAGTATGATCATGTTTAGAAGACAATTTCATGAATGATGGTTGTTATGTGAAATTCTTTCTCACATACACACACATGAAAGAAAGAATGAAGCTAATGAATGTGGGTCTATTGAAAGGTTTTCTCACTAGAACTCTAATGAATGAATGGGGAACTTTAGGGTGGAAACTTTCTATGAGGGGAGGCGTAATATCTTGTAAAAATCTCAATATTCGTAAGATCTTTCCGATGAATGAATGATAGGTTGGGACGATAATTTTTTCCGTAAGTAGAGTTAGAGTACTTAGTAGCAATCCCTCAGCCTATAGTTAATGAATGTAATGAAAGTGTAATACTCTGTCGGGATTAATGCTTTGCACCAAGAGGATATGAAA
The DNA here is from genome assembly GCA_027705065.1 of Solanum peruvianum. NCBI lineage: Eukaryota > Viridiplantae > Streptophyta > Magnoliopsida > Solanales > Solanaceae > Solanum > Solanum peruvianum. Next base: position 7,798,067 of record JAKWJD010001756.1, on the reverse strand, counting down.
TTGGGTGGATACTCTCTGCGAGTAGAGGTGTAGTATCAAAACGTAACCCTTTTAGTTGGGTACTCTCCGTTAGTTTATGTGTAGGACTTATATGCAACCTCCTTATCCTTTAACTATGCACTCGTGTAGGAATAGCTAGTGGTTTTCAACATAATATCTAAAAGAATGACCCTACCTTATGAAAGTAAGGATCCCTCATCTAATAGGGTTTAATACTGGAATTCCATGTGAATCTCTCATGGTGTATATTGGTTAAATCTAGCCGCCACAGAAGAATAAAATGAAATAGGTCTTCCTAAGGCTGTACAAAGACCCAAAAATGCACTAAGTCAAAGTAGAGCCTATTACTTTTGTCATGTGCTTTTAAGGTCCTAAAATTATCAAAGATGGTGTTAATATTAAGTATATAATGTTTGGGGGTAAAACGCCCAAGTACGTCAAATGATATTTTAATGTTAGACTTGAGATGTGCTAGCGTGCTTTAGAATATTTCATTAAATGGACGTATTTGGGGTGTATAAGTCTTAAAAAAACTCCCTAAGGACCAAACCGGGGGTCGTTTAACAAGACCCAATGTGGGAGAAAAAGGTGTCCAAAACTAGTCCCATTCAACGAGGGGCATTCATGGACCGTATGTCACGGACAGAGTCTAGACCCCACACAAGACCGGCGTCATTTACCTCTCAGAGGTCGCAGAGAATCCTACATACGTCATCTTACTTCATCTAGGTTAATTTTTAGCGGAAAATTTGTACTTTTTGTTACTTAACATTCATATAAGACATTCTACTTAAACTCATAATGTTCACAATCAACCATCTAATATTAAGATCATCAAATGAAAGAAAAAGTTTCATGCATCATTAAGTGTATACTTGTCAAAATGGAACCAATACAATCTCTGAAATAAAATGAGAACGAAACGCTAGTGGAACAAACACCACTAACTCAAACCTATATCTAAGATAGAATATAAAGGGCAAGCGTCCTCTAAATCATGTGGGCCTACCAAATCTGGATGAATGCTCCACGTCCATAGTGCGCAACGTCGTACTGTAAACTCTAACGTCCACCTGTGCCTGCACCAAAAAGTAGATATTCTATGAGATTAGTACACACTTCTAATAAGTATGGGTATATGCAATCACACCCCAAGGACATGCATTATTAAGAATAGCTTTTTCCTGACAACATGATTTATGGAAAGTCAAGTCAATGTACTTGTAAAATTTGGATTAGGAACGTCAGTAGACTTGAAAATTTTTTATTAGGAAAGTCACTGGACTTGCCAAATGTGTATTAGGAAAGTCATGCCTCTAGGGTAATATGTATAATCATACATATCATTTCGTAAGCAACACATAACGTATTACATATATCATTTAACATAGTTCATATCATTCTTTCATATGCCATGAGACCTTGGAATCATTGACTTGACATTAGGACTTCCCAAAATGAGGGCTCAACATATGGGACCTCAACTAAACAGCCTTCTTTAAAAAAACACATAGTGTGTTTCATTCATTCATACTTACTTCATTTCATTCTTTCATATATTAGTAGAGACACCAGTCATACCTAGGATAAAGTTTAAGACTCTCATTGGGTTCGCTGTGCAATGACCAAAAAGAACCTAGTGTTATCACTTAAGTCTACCTCACCTATTGATCATCCTATCATAAAACCTTTGGTATCGTTCATTTCATCATGTGCATTCGTTGAGGTTGGCCTCATTATTTCTTAGGGAACTTTTACCTTAACCGACATAGATAATGTTAGCATTATGAAATCCAGTGTGAAATTCCCACACCTAAAAGAGGTGGAATCACCGGCAGAAGTGAACAAAAACATGCTAGCATATATAGGGAATTGAACCTTGCTAGATCCCTATATTGTCAATAAAGGTTAAAAAAGTAGGATATATAAGAAGACCCATACCCGGCATGTCGGACAGTCTCATCTCGTGAGTGTTACGTGAACCTCCGCCCTTCCCAGAGGAAGGCACCCCTCTCATAGCTAGCCCATTAGTGCTATGTATAAAGATCCATTACATTCAACTCATACATCATGGAAGCTGACTTCTAGCATGAGAAGGTCATTGCTCATTAGAAGATTTCTCATCTCATCATTAGTATTAAGTATGTATTAACTTCAATACTTTCATTAATGTGTTCATAGAGACTTATCTCTTCATTAACTTTACATGCTCATTGGTGAGTACTTTTTTGTAACTTTTACTTAGGCTCATTTTAGACTACTCTCATCTTTCACATTAGCCTCTTATCATATTGTCACATCATTCATTAACTTTAACACATTTGCTTTTCATAATTACTCACCCCTTCACGTAATTGTTAATTTCATAATATGTACATGCCCTTGGCCATTTTGTGTGTTTCACACTCTTATTTAACCCTTCTAGGGTTACATCATTTTATCACATAAATCTTAGGCTCACTAACATTTTAAACGTATGCTAGAATTATGAGTCCGCACATACAATCCATGAGGCCTCATTCATAGTTTTTCTAAGTAGTTCATGTTTACCCAAGATTATATCGTACAAGACTTATGCATCTTGTAGATATGCCAAGATATTGATTTTGATGTTTAGAGGCAACATTCGTTAAATATTTACTTACGTATGACTTATGTGTCAATACGGAATTGGTCAAGGGAACCCGAGCTCGAATTCCTTGGACAATACTTAATCTTATTTTAAACTCGATAGTTGCCTTTTTTTAAAATTTGGGGGACCCTAGTTCAATTTCCTTCAACGCCATAGTAAATTCCTTTCTTTTTCTCCTTTCCTTTTTCGTTTAAGTCAAGGAGGTTGTGGGTTCAATCACCCACAAGCTCATTATTTTTCTTTTCATTTATCTTTTAACTTTCTCACCTATCCAAGAGGTTATGGATTCAATCCCCACTCTCACCATTTATTTTATCCTCTTTTTTTTCTCCTAGATCACTCATCCATTCAAGAGGTTGTGGGTATAATCGCCACTCACCACATCTATTTTTTCTTGCATTTTTATCAAGAATTTTTTTATGAAATTTACATTTAGTGAGGTCATGGGTACAATTTCCAATGACCTTACATTTAAAAAAAACAATTAAACGAAGCTCATTATTTTAGCTGAGACTACAATTTCCAGCAAGCTGGCTGGAAATTGTAGTCTCCTCCAATAATCTTTTGTTAATTATTTTGTAACATTCATGTAATGCAGTTTGGGGTTCAATCCTTAGTGATTTCACTTATTCTACATTTATTTTTCATTGCATTTTATACCACTTTGATTGGCCGAACCCAACCTACAAAATGCTGGAATTTTTTTCACTATTTTCAGCTTCTTGTAATCATCATTTGTTCATTAGATCTTTTATGACGTTTCATGAATCATTTGGTGCATCTTTATATAGATTTTTTTCATGGTTATACTAAGCCAAGAATTACCATTAAATCCAGCAACATTACATCACTTTTGCACATCATCATTTGCACAAACATCAGTTTTTACATACTTTCGGTTGATATAAATTAACATGCTTACAATTCCAAACACATACTCGTGAATAAATTATCACGAAAATCATACTTCATACTTAAACTACCAGAAAATATATCAACAATATGATCTCTAACCGATTTCAGATTGAAATCAGATCGATACTATGGACAACGAGTTCGAGAAGAACGGGAACAATCCTAGTTTCAAAATTTGTTGAATTCCTGGAGAGGATATTATCTTGGAAAATGGAGTAAAGGAGAGAAACCCATACATTAATATATTTCAACATTTGTTTCAATGATGACAATTCCCACGACACCACTTCCTTACCACCAAAATCCCAAAGACAATCCTTCGAGAAGAATGTTGTTGATTTTCGTTTTTAGCTTAGATTTTTGTTTGACATTTTGCGTGTAAGTTCTTCAAGAGTGAAGAACTATTATTTTTAGTTATTTTACTGAGAAAAAACGTGAGAATGAAAGTGAGAGACATGAATGAGAGGATTAGGATTAGGAGAGTTAGGTTAAGACTTAGTCAAACTAGGATTCCTAATTATTTATTAATTTTTATTATTATTATTATTATTATTATTATTATTATTATTTTAATAAAAAATAAGATTTTTCCATTTCATAAATAAGATATATATATATATATATATATATATTAATTAATTAATCTAATTTACTTAATAAAATAATATCAATTTAATCCTTGCTTCCACGAAGGCCAAACCCTGGTGGAGCTAGATTTTGCTTAAACGGTAAAATTCGACAACCTCTACCTGAATTGCCCCTCCACCATATTAATTAATTAATGAAATATTTAGAGTATTTAAAATACTACCCTTATCCTGGAAAAGACCATCTTACCCCTACAGCCTTCAAACATAAGTTTTTCCCCTTTTTAAGTCCAATAAAACTCATCCGGGTAAATCTTCATATTTGGATGCCTTACATGGCTGGACCCAACCTATCCTAGCTCGACTAACTCACCAAGTTAGTTAGCTTCGCTGTTGTAGAGGTTCAGAGATTTGGTCCTACGAGCATCAATCTGCGTGAACCCGGTCTAATCTAGGCATTCTAGATACGTTAGACATTACTTAGCATAATCATTTTTAATGTGGTTACATTATCCCACCTTAGGTAAATCCATCCCCGAATGACACTACCCATCATTTTAAAATAAAGGCGGTGATATTCGAAAATATGTCAACATACTTGAGACTTTACTTTTTGTGAATTTCTTTTTCACACTTACTCTGGATAGTGCATATTACTCAAGTTTGTCAGAAACTTCATATTTGAGATTGAGGAACTTCCTTATAAATCACACTTAACTTGATGCACGTCCCCACTCATGAAACACACACAAAAAAAGGAAAAAAAATCATGTCCATGCTATACAAAAACAGCACATGAATTCATTTTAACTCACATAGTGCAATTATTACATATACAATTTTAGACTTACAACACCAAGTTGACTATTGCACTAAAACTTATAGTTTCTTAAACAAAACCAGCCTTAGGAGGAGTACATCTAACCCGTTAGAAAACATCTTGTTGGCGTTAAGATTTGAAATTATATGGCTTTGTTGGATTGGTAAACGCCCTGCCCATTTATACCTTATCTCATTTTGCAACTGAAACCTCACTACCCTTGTTTTATAGTGTATGGTAGTATAAAATTTATGGAGAAAATCCATACCTAATATATTCAATGCTTTTTACTGGTGAATATCTGATTTACATATTAGTAGGTTCGTGCACATCCTTTAAACCAACTAGCAGCTTCGCAATAATAGACTAAGGAACTCCTTCCTAAACTAGCTTCATCAAAGCATAAAACATAAATAAACGCATATTCACATAATTCAACAACAAACATGATGACTCAAACATATTAACTTCATACTAGTGCATAAAACCATACACATGAAAAACTAATTTAGGCTACGCACCCGAGAAAGCACCAGAGGTGTCTTCCCCTACATCACTAGACTTGAGTGCGAAGAATCATTGCCTCCTTTGACCTCTTCACGTGAACCATTAGACTGAACTTTCCTCTTCCCTTTTTCATGACCTCTCATAGACGGACAATCCTTCATCATTTGACCTGGTTTATCAGAACTGTATAAAGCCTTAGAGTGTATTCTATACTCTCCTCCATGAAGATTGGCACACTTCCTAAAAGTTGGCCTCTTCTAAAGTGTATATTCTTCATTGTTTCTCTTAACTCTGAGCTCGGAATCCCTATCATAGCGACCCTTGGATGAAACTGACTGTCCTTTGTAGGAGAGTCCCTTTATAAACTTAAGCTTATATCTTATTTCAGTTCTACTCTTCCTTAAAAAATTCTCCTCATCTTCCCTTGACCTGTTCCCTGCCCTAGTGTGCTTCCTCTTCCTGCTTTTTTCCCACTTTTTGGACATGTTCCATAAGACTGAAAGGTCAATGCTATCATTCAGAATAGCTACCCTACAATCTTCCTTGATATCCTCAGCAATCTTAGATCCAGTGTAAATGGGAGGATTTAACCTTATGAAGTCCCTTAACCTGATAGCCATGGTGCTGGCAGGTGGGTTCTCCTTGGGAACACGTTGTTGCTCAACCTAAGCTGGCATAGACTGAGCTTGTAAAGGGATGGTATAGGACATTTGTACCAAGGCTGTCCTCACTTCTCCATCTGTCAACCCAGTTGGGTTAACATGCATCTCCATTCCAGCAGCTAGAGCCTGGGGAGGAACTTGATTTACACCAACAACTGCTCCTCCAATCTCTCCACCTGTGTTTCTCCTCGTATTTGATTCGCTTAAACTTACTTCTCAAATGAGGAGTGAATTCGTAGTATCAATTAAAGAACCAAACAAATGAGGTTGGGATCGTTCTCACAAGGAAAATAGTTCAAAATTAACTTCAATCTATTATTACTATTATTTAGTCAATTATTTCCTAGGAAAGAAAAGACAATCAAAGGTTTTTTTTTACGTGTAAATGAATAAAAATAACTAGATAAATTAAAGTAAACAACTAACATATTCAAATGTTGGAGTTTAATCAGTTAATAAAAGTAACTAAGGTTTACCTGTTCCCCACAGGTTCCTAACTTGACAATTCTAACTCTAACAATTCTTTCCTAGTATCTTGCATGCCAAGTGATAAGTTATGTATTTCTAAATCCTTGGTCCGGCATCTAGAAAATTTCACTCCACACCTGGGTCGGGCTACGTGTGTTTCTATACCAACCCTTACCTTTACCACATATTGAACATCGTATTTGATATTTGACTGAGTTATTACCTTGTACCGATCAATACTATCCTTTAGATAGTATACACTAAATCTATGTTGATAACTCTTTCCCTATTATCTACCTATTTGGTTCGGAAAGTTGCATTTAGGAGAGTTCCAACGTTGGCCATCCTTAAAAAGACATTTAAGCGAAAGAATTATCAATACATGCAAGACAATATTCTTGAACTGTTATTTAGTTAGGTTTTACCTCATTAGCCGCCTATGGTTCCCACAACCCTAGTTATGGAGTCTAGTTACCCATAGTCATAATCACAATATTCAAATATGTAATATAAGAATTCATGCACTTGCTTCAATGAGAATGTATAAAATCCAGAAGTTCACTTGATTAATATACAAAATAACCAACAATCAATTACTTAAATTAATTGAAAACAAAAGATTCTCCAAAAGTGTAATAAAAATCACCAAGTCTAATCCACAAAAGAAGCTAAAACAATCAAGAGTCTAACTATAAGAGAGTTTAATCACCAAGTGTCTAACCCCCAAAACGAGTTTTTTTGAACTATTTATAAAAAAAAAAACTAATCAAAGAAGGACTCTATTTGCTGGAAATCTGTCAAAACGCGACTGAGTCGATAGACCTCGCGATGGGTCGTCGTGGTCACGACGGTCCACCATGGACTTTGTCGTCCCATACATTGCAAATCCTTCTGCTGATCTCTTCATTATCCTCGATTGTAGGTATGATGAGTCATCACAGGCACAACGGTCCGTCGAGGGTCTCTGTTCAATAACACTTAAACTCTTGGAATTTGGGTAATGGGACTACTTCTCTGATCTTCATGATTAACTAGCAAGACGACCGTCATGGCTACGACGGTCCGTAACACACTCCGTAACCCTACACTTGGTCAGACTTCCCCATCTTCTTTCAGCAGCTTCACTACAATACCACCTACGGACTGTCACAGGCACGACGGACCATCAGAAGCTTCGTAAGTGGTACTTTTTTGCATTTCTTGACCAAAAACCTCGACATTCATATTTTAGACAGATTTCCTTCAAATAAAGAGAAACTTACAAAAAAAATAATACAAAAAGACTTTTCGACACACTCTAAACTTAAAGAAAAAGCATTACAAATACCGAGAAACCACGATATATCAACACCCTCAACATAAATTTGTTTTTTGTCCTCAAGCTACGCATTATGACTCACTACAAAATCTTTGTACAATAGTATCCATGTTTTATCTTTCACAATCATTTGGCTATCAATCCCGATTAGTCTCATCATGTTTATGCATGCTATCACTATTAGTCTTGAATTATGTGGAATCATACCATGACACAGACTCACCATCTACTAACACCTATCATCTTCAATTTATCACCGAGGTGCTAATATTTCCAGTATTGAAATAAGAGTACTCACTTCAAAACAATATCCTCATTTTTGACACAATGATTTCAGTTTGAGTGTAAGGATTACTTTTCAACACTCACTCTCAGAACAGATTCACAACTCATTCATAAATATTTCCATAAGCTTGCCCTTATTTTAACTACTTTAAGTTTGCTATACAACTTTTAGGATCAAGATAGGACTTCCTTAGCTTGTATCATCGGCTCGGGGTCAGGTAGGGTATATTTAGGTATACTTTAGTGACTTTTTTCCCTCCTTGACATAGTGGATAAACATACCTTTTTTCATTATTTTATTTCTCCCAATTTCCCGTATTCTTTTACCTTGCTATTTTCCCTTCTTTCTTAATTTATGTATGTGACTCTCTTCTTTTCTTGCTTGTATTTATTGTATTTTTTTTTATATTTCACTTTTCTTTCAACTGATTCTCGAGTCACTTTACTTCTCTTTTTTTCTCTCTCTTTGTTATTTCAACCCCACTTTCAAGAGCATTCTTTATAATAGCCACCCTGAACTCATGGCTTTACCATGAGTCAAATTACACAATACTCAAAGTTGGGTCAGGGCCATAAAAAGGGTTGTTTACTGCATTAGCCACCCTGAACTTATGCTTTTGGCATAATTTGAGGTGCACATGTCCAAGGAGGGACCAGGGCCAACACATTATTCCCAGAAAAGATCAGTTGGTGTGAAAAAAAGAAAGGTCTAGTTTAAGCTCAAATTATTTGGATCAAAGAAGGATTAAATTCATTTGGTTTTCTTTTATTTGAGTTAAAAATGGGCTATATTGAACAATGGCCTTGACCCTTTCCTAATTGTCTATTACAACTTACTTTCAGCAGGACAAACCAGGCAAGTTCTACCTCAGTGCAAATAGTGGACTATTCAAATCTTCCCCACACTCACTTGACATCTCATTACTCTACCATATTATCAAACTCTACGTCCCTGAACGACGTGCCTCCATATCAGCAAGCGAGGCTCTCCTCGCAGCCTCCAACATATGGCGCTCCTTTTTTCGTGCTCTAGCCTAATCCTTCTCTCAACCCCTACTCCTCTTGGCATCCTATCGAGGGGGAGGGGGAGGAATCTCAGAAGTGGAGAATAAGGACGCCATTAATGTGTCCTCAGTAGGCTCTACAAAAGGGGCCTCAGAGTCAGGCTCCCTAGCCTCTAATATCATATCTATGTCTTCGCGAAGACTCTCGACTGCAGCCTGAAGGGTTGACACATCCACCTGAGGGGCTGGCCGGGCTAGCTCCCGCAACTCAAAAGCATCCAAGCACTGATGAACCTCAGCGATCTTCCTCTCTATGTGCTTGACCATTCAACGCTCTAAGCGCTCTTCTACCTCAGCAATAGACCTCTACATCCAAGGCTGGATGTGATGTAGAAGTGTAGCCATCTATGCCTCTAGTTTCTGGACCCTAGCAAGCAGGACCACAGTGGGGAAAGGGGCTAAGAGAGAGGAGCTCGGGGCCGTGCTTCTACCCAGGATAGTCTCGACCGGGGTAGTGTCAGTGGAAGCAACCTGCGTAACCGTGCAAGCCTTTGCTACCGTATCAGCCAGATTGTCACCAAGTGGAGGAAACTCTGGACGGGGTCCTCTGCGTGGAGCCAACTCATTGGCCTCATACCTGATGAGGCCGATATCAACAGTGCCCAGCGGGGTCTTGAGCTCATCAATATGCCAGATGGGCACACATGTGGACCTGCATAAATAAAATATCATGCACAAGAAAGTGTAAGTAGTTGTGACCTTAAAATCCCTCTCATGCATGACCGCCTTTAGAAGCCAAGCAAAGTCCAACTCAAACCCGGCTATCATTGCCGCCATAAGTATTGCACGATCCCATGTGACTATATTATCAGCTTTTGTGGGGGAAAGGCAGCGGCGGACAATCAACCATATGAACTTCGTCATGAAAGTCATGTTATCCTTCTTGATGGCTCCCTTCGGCTCGGTTACCCAGTCAACACCCTCTCAATCAACAGACAAATGCAGGGCCATCCACCTTTTTGTGGTCTCTCTGAGCGATGGCTTACGGAACAATTAGCCATCTTTTACAATTTTCCACTGGTAGTCAAACTCGGCGGTGAGAGGGATACAATTGACATAAACATCCTTGCCTTATATATACCGGCGGATGGCAGGCAGGGTGATATCAACCTGAATGCCATGTACTCAAACATGCTCTAGTGGGGACTGTTTGGCGGGGGCAACCCGCCTACCAAACTGTGATCTGAGAGTAGCCAGGTAGGAGGCGTAGAACTCTAAGACCAACTCTTCACTATAACGTCCCAACATATGCGCTGTCCACTCCACTCAATGTCTTGTGAAGAGATTGTGGATCTCTGGTATAGTCGGGAGACATCCCATAAGGACCCTCTTCTCCAATGTAATGTTCTGTGTCATGACTCCTTTGTCATTCAGAAACTTTGTGTCTTAAAAAACATGGTACTGCCTGTCGACACACCACCAGTTGAGCTGGTCGGCAACAGGGGTGAGAGCACGAGTCATTGAGCATGGTGTGGATTCAGAACTTTGCAGCTCATTAAACGAGGCAGACTGTTTAGATGTGGCGGGTGCAAGGATCTCCGCAAATCCGGAGGCTTCCTCCGACAACAAAACTCCTAATGAGACAGACACTCCTTTTTCATCAGTAGGTGACCCAGAAGGTGTGCCGGTCAGTGTGCGCTCCTCATCTGACTGGGAGGCAGTAACTACGCCAGATGCCACCTTTTTGGGGGTGGCTCTTGAAGCATGTGCAGCTCGGGATGGGTGTGGAAGTGCCAAGGGGCACATACTCGGGGTCACGCTCATCATCATAGCCAATGACCAGGCGGGTAGATGGGGCGACAGACTTTGATCACCTACGTGCGTAGACTCGATATTGTTTTGGTTTCATAATAGATAATACCTGTAAAGAATCACTGTTAGTACTAGAAGGACCAAACAAGACAAGCAAAACGACACAAACTAAATAAAAGAGTCAAGATGTAATATCATTTCTATAGTAACAGTGAAACACGACGGACCAGGTGATGACTTGTCATAAGTACGATGCACCATCATGGGTCCATCATGTATTACTTTTAACTATGTTTATGTAGAGACCCCTAAAGGAAAGTCTCTAACAAGTATGACGGATTCTGACCGTCATGACGGTTATGCAGGACCGACCGTGGATGGTATGACATTCCGTTGTAGATGTACGTAAGGGGACACTTAGAAAAATTTGGAGACCCTTAGGATTAGGGTCTGTGACAACCAAAATGTTTGTGCAGGAAGGACCATCGATGGAATGATTGTCCGTCGTAGATGTCCTTAAGAGGACACTTGGAAAAAGTTTGAGACCTTTAGGAGCAGGGTCTCTGACAAAATAAAACGGTTGTGCAGGACGGACCGTCTAGGTATGACGGTCCGTCGTAGATGTTTGTAAGAGGACACTTGGAAAAAGTTGGAGACCCTTAGGAACAGAGTCTATGACAACAAGAACGGTTGTGCAGGATGGACAATCATGGGAACGACGGTCCGTCGCATGTGTCTGTTGGTGGACACTTTGAGAAAACTTGACAGTGGAGTGTTAGGGATGTTGGGACGGACCCTATGACGGTTCATCGTGGGTACGACAGTCAGTTATCGGGGTCTCACTTTGTCATTCAGTAACAGAACTGGGGATGCCACACTCATCCTCTTATGACCCAAATGGAATTTTTAGTGTTTTATCCAACATGTGTTTAACCCTAATACCTAGTAAACTAGCAATGCTATAACACCTATTTCTAGAGTTTTAACCAGGCAATTTTGAGGATTATCAACCTAGGTCAGACAAAATATGTATCAAAGAATGAACCCATCAATAAGAAATAGGCTAATACTAATTGATATATGAAAATGCAATGTAAATGGGTGGAAATTAGAGATACATACTTGAGAATTTGAGGAAAATAAGCGAGGAAGGTACTTGGTGAGCAAGAAAAGAACCACTGCAGCAGACTACGACTAGTAGAGAGTGCATTTTAAGGATTTGGGGAATTTGGTAAAATGATCGGTTGAAAGAGAGGTAGGAAATTGGAAGTTTAAAAGGGAGGGAAATGGAAATGTGAGAAAGAGGGAAGGAAATGGGTGAAATGAAGGGGTAGGTTTTTTAAATATTAAGAATTTTTATTTAAAAAACCAGTCGGGTAGGGTCGCGTACGCTTCATTTATGACGCAACGAGTCCCCGACGACGGTCCCTCACAACTGTGACGGTCCGTCATTTGTTCCGTCATGTATGCCCTAGTTTTGAAAATAACAGAGAGAAGTGTCTGGCACGATAGATTCATGCAACAGTCGATCGCGTTCGTGACGGGCCGTCGATGGGTCAGTCAGTGACTGCTGCATAGTGATTTTTTGTGGAATTTCCTAGTGATGTCCTTGCAAATTTAACACCCATTAGTAGAAAATGCTACCATTACTAGAAAGAAAAACTAGAAGTATTGGGTTGCTTCCTAACAAGCACTTGATTTAACGTCGCAGCACGACTGAAGAAACTTGATTACTCATACTTCATCAAGATAGTATGCCTCGATCACTTATTTTGCCGATTCAGCATGCCGAAATAGATTTTTATGCGTTGTCCATTCACCTAGAACCGCACACCCTCCTTAGTTTCCAACTCAACTGCTCCATGAAGGAATAGTTGGGAAACCAAGTAAGGACCAATCTATTTGGACTTGAGCTTGCCCGAAAACAACTGCAACTTAGAATTGAATAAAACCACCTCCCCAACCATAAACTCTTGTTTTTCAATTTTTAGGTCATGTTACTTCTTCATCTTTTCTTTGTAGAGTTCTAAGCTTTCATAAGCTTTCAGGCAAAATTGATCGAGTTTATTCAACCCAGTTAACCGTTGTTCTGCAGCTTCGCTCCAATCCATTTTCAACTTCTTCATAGCAACATGGCTTTATGCTCTAATTCAACCGGAAGATGACAAGCTTTCCCATATACAAGTTGGTATGGGGAAATACCTATGGGAGTCTTATACGCTGTCCGGTAGGCCAAAAGAGCATCATCAAGCCTCCTTGACCAATCCATTCTACAAGCATTCACTGTTTTTGAAAATAGCTGTTTAATCTCCCTATTTGACACTTCAACTTGCCCACTACTTTGAGGATGGTAAGGGGTGGCAACATTATGGCGAACCCAATATTTATCCAATAACCCGTTGAACAATCTGTTGCAGAATTGAGAGCCCCCATCACTAATAATTGCCCTGGGTGTGCCAAAACGAGAAATTATATTCTTTTTTAAGAAAGCATGACACCCTTACCTTAATTATTTGCGAGGGCGATAACTTCCACCCATTTAGATACATAATAAACCGCTATTAAAATATACTTCATTCCATGAGAACTCACAAAAGGACCCATAAAGTTAATACCCAAAAAAAACAAATAACTCAATCACAAGAATGGGGTTTAGAGGGATCTCTTGCTTTCTTGAAATGCCAACATCTCTTTGGCATCTATCACATGCTTTAGCAAAATCAGGAGCATCTTGATGAAGAGTTAAACAATAGTAACCACATTATAATATCTTATGAGAGGTTCTGATACCACTATGATGTCCACCAACGGGTGAGGAATGGCATGCCTCTAATAAACTCAACATCACACATTCGGGAACACAACGCCGAATAAGCCCATCGGCAGAACTCCTGTATAAATATGGTTCATCCCAAAAGAACGTCTTCACATCGCACATGAACTCTTTTCTTTGAAAGAAGAACAACTCCGATTAAATAATATAACTAGCCAGATAGTTTGCGAAATCTACGAACAATGGAATCAAGTCTTGTGAGGCAGCCAATACATGCTTATCGGGGAAAGTATAATCAATATCAGTCTTTTACCCTAACTCTCTTATAGCTTCATCTTCTAGGCGGGACAAGTGATCAACAACTTGATTTTTCGTCCTTTTTCTATCCCTTTCTTCAAAATCAAATTCTTGTAGCAGTAATACCCAATGAAACAACCTCAATTTCTCATCCTTCTTTGCCATCAAATATCTCAATGTTGAATGGTCACTATGCACTATAACTCTAGTAACTAGCAAAGAGTGAAATATTTCAAAAGCAAAGACTACTGCAAGGAGTTCTTCGTCAGTCACTGTGTAGTTCTTCTGAGCTTCATTTAGGGATTTACAACCATAGCAAATGAGGTGAAGGAATTTTTTATTTTTCTGTCCCAATACTACATGATGAGCAACCCCACTAGCATCGCACATCACCTCAAATGGACTGTTCCTATCCGGAAAAATAATAATAGGTGCAGACACCAATTTTTCTTTTAGCTCGCCGAATGCTTTAAGACTGGATTCATGAAAACAAAATTTACAATCTCTCTCCAGCAGTTTGCACAACGGATGTGCAATCTTTGAAAAATCTTTGATGAATCTCTTGTAAAAACCTGCATGCCCAAGAAAGCTTCTTACACCTTTTACAGAGCCATGTGGGGGAAGTCTCTCTATTACCTCGACTTTAGCTATTTCAACCTCTATGCCCTTTTTTGAAATGCGACGACCCTTTTCTTTCACCATGAAATAGCATTTTTCCCAATTTAGTACTAAAGTGCAGTCTTTACATCTCTTAAGTACCTCAAAAAATAGTTCAAACACCGCTCGAATGAATCACCAACCACTTAAAAATCATCCATAAAAAATCTATAGTATCCTTCACCATTTTGGAAAAAATCGACATCCTACATCTCTGTAATGTCGTGGGTGCATTGCACAACCCAAACGACATTCTTTTGAACGCATGAGTCCCATATGCACAAGTAAAATTGGTTTTCTCTTGATCTTCTGGTGCAATAGAAATCTGATTATACCAAGAATATCCATCTAGAAAATAGTACCACCCTTTTCCGGCAAGTCTATCCAACATCTAATCCATGAATAGCATAAGAAAATGGTCTCTAGTCCATGCATTTAATTTACGGTAATCCATACACACCCTCCATCCAGTAACCTGTCTAATTAGAACAAGTTCATTTTTCTCATTGGGGACCACATTCATTCCCCCTTTCATAGGTACACACTGAACAAGGCATACCCAACTACTATCGGCAATCAGATAGATTACTTCAGCATCCAACCACTTAATGATTTCCTTCTTCATGACCTCCTACATTGGTGGATTTAAGCGTCTACGGTGCTCAATACTTCGCTTATGATCGGGCATGAGTTGGATTTTATGAGAACAATTTCAAGGAGGGAACCCAATAATGTCCAAAATAGTCCACCGAATAGCTCTTTTGAACCATTTTAGCACTTTCATCAAACTCTCAACTTGTTGTTCATTCAAGTCTGATGCAATGATTACCGGCAAACTGTCACCCTTTCTAAAGAATTCATACCTTAGATGAGGTGGGAGAGTTTTTAGTTCTATCTTTGGAGCCTCCTCTATAGATGTTTTCGCGGGTGGAGACTCGTGAATCTTCATATCTGACTCATATTATTCGATTTTAACCGAATAACACCTCGATCAAGAGCCGCGACTAATGACTCATACTCTTCAATGTAATCGTTATCAAAATTCATTATCACTGCCGCTAATGTTTCTACACCTATAAATTCTTCTATTTGTGTCTCAGATGACTCACCAACATTGTAGGATATAGCACATATAAATTGCATCTCACCACTCTGCCTCATGGACCTACAAATGCTCATGGTCGCTTCTTCATTGTTCAACAGAAATTTCATTTGCCCCTTTTCCATCTGGATCTTTTTTCTTTTGCACTACAGATCTTGTAGCAATAGCACTACAATGCTCCATTCTATCATCATCCCCAAAAGTGACCGATCTTTTCTTTGTAACCAGATCTTTCATAAACTTGGTATACCCGGGAATTTGTTTTAAAGCTTCTACAAAAGGGATAGAAAGCTGCTTCAACATTGTTATAAAACTCCGATATTTTCCATCCTCGAACATTTTCACTAATCTTTGAGGAAAGGGGGGGGGTCCTAGTCATGGGAATTACCTTTTATGTGCTTTCTCATCTTTTCCAGTGCTATCTTATGCTTCACCACTACCCTCTACCACTTTATCATTATTCTTTCTCACCTTTTTCTCATTAGACTGCATAGGTGGGTAAATGGTTTGCTTACCACCCTGAGTAGTGATTTCTAAACAGTTTGCATCACTTTTTTGATTTTGGACAGTGTTGTTAGGAAAAGTGCCCGGTTTCCGTATTTTCACAGTCGTAGATAATTGGGCCATTTCAAACTCGATCTGCTTAATCGATATTGCATGTGTATCAACTTTCTGCCCAATACTCGCTAAATTACTTCTTAACTCTTTAATGTGCTCATCATTAGCATAGAACCTCCTCATCATTTTGTGCAACATATCCTCAACTCGCGCATACTATCTCTACCATCCCTAGGAGTAACTTTACGATTTTTAGGAGGAACATAGGGCACATTACTATAATTTTTGTTACCATAGTTACCCTTGTTGAAGTTGTTGTCGTGGTTGTAGTTTCCATCCCATACATAATGAACCTTATGGTTATAGTTACCATAGATCCGACCTTGGTTCCTTGACTTTGGCACCAATTATCCTTATTTGAGCCTTAGGCACTCCATCGCACCCCCCGTCTACTCATTTATTGCATAGGAATCCTCTGCATAATAGCATTTATCATGTGGTTGTGGTGGTTTAGACAAGTAGTTAACTGCATTTATCTTTTATGCACCCTCAGTGATATGTTTTAATAACAACCCAAGCTGAGTTATCATCTGATCCATCTTTTCACAAATCTCATCTGTGGTTGGGTTGTGAGTGGATTGCACTGCGAAGGTATTTCTCCTAGTATCTGACTTCCTAGTACTCCAAGCTTTATTATTTCGAGAGATTTTCTCTAACTTTTCAGCAATCACAGCAAAATGATACTCCCCATAAGAACCACCTGCTATAGTATCCAACACTACTTTATTATTATAATCATATCCCCGATAGAAGTATTCCTTCAATGAGTGATCATCTACATGGTGATTGGGGACACTTCTCAAAATAGAGGTGAGTCTATCCCAAGAAATACTTACTCACTCCCCTGGTAGTGCCACAAAGTTGTTGGTTTAGTTTCTTGGAGTCCGGGTAGTAGCGTGCTAAGAAAATATTCCTTAGTTGTTTCCAAGTGCAAATTTAATTATAAGGGAGCTCAGTGAACCAAATAGCAGCCTCTCCCGTTAGTGAGAGAGGAAACACTCTTAGCCCTATTACATCCAAGTCCAAGTCTGGTCTCTCTACACAGATTTTACACACTGCCCTTACCTTAGCTATATGGGCATGTGGATCCTCAGAAGGTAGCCCTGAAACAAACCTCTAGTAGTGAGTATTTGCATCAAGCTACTAGTTACCACAAACGTGTGGTCGTGTGTTAGAGGGGGCAAGACAAGAGGCCCATCGGAGTCTGCTATATTATCATAGCATCTGTAGTATTCTTGGGGGCGTGTAGCGGGATTTAGTCCCCTCTGTTGATTTAACTTGGAGTATCGTGTAACAACTGACCATGAAAATCAACCGGAGCTGGGATGTTCTGGTTTGGATCATCATTAATACCCAACTTTCAATTCATGTTGTGTAGCTTTCGCTCTTATTTGTGTTTGTAGGGAAACAAGGATTCTCTTCCTCTATGTGTATTTTGGCATACACGGAACATAGGTCTGCAGGAATCAAGAGAAACAAGAAACAAAGTAAAGTCAAGAAAATATTGACTAATCTTTAGTAATAAGATAAAGTTAATCTCAAAGCTATATTCCCTGGCAGCGGCGCCAAAATTGATAAGCTCAAATTTACTTCTCAAATAAGAAGTAAAGCGGTCGTATCAATTAAAGAACCCAAATAATGAGGTTGGGATCGTTTCTACGATGAAAATAGTTCAGACTTAACTTCAATCTATTATTACTATTCTTTAGTCAATTCTTTCCTTTGAAAGAAAAGACTATTCAAGGTTTTTTGTTATTTCTAAATGAATGAAAATAACTAGCTAAATTAAAGTAGACAACTAAGAGATTCAAATGTTGGAGTTTAATCAGTTAATAAAAGTAAGTAGGGTTTACGTGTTCCCCACAGGTTCCTAACTTGATAATTCTAACTAGAACAATTCTTTCCTAGTATCTTTCATTAAAAGTGATAAGTTATGTATTTATAAATCCTTGGTCCGGCATCTAGAAAATTTCACTCCGCACCTTTGTCTGGCTACGTGTGTTGCTATACAAAACCTTACCTTTACCTCATATTAAGCATCGTATTTGATATTTGACTAAGTTATTACCTTTTACTAATCAATACTAGCCTATTAGATAGTATACACTAAATCTATGTTGATTACTGTTTTCCTATTATCTACCTCCTTGGTCCGGCAAGTAGCACATTAAGTCGAGATCTAACTTTGGCCACTCGTTATAAGACTTCTATGCGAAAGAATTATCAAACATATCAGACACTATTCTAGAATTGTTATTCTAGTTAGGTTTTACCTAATTAGTCTCGTATGGTTCCGACAACCCTTGTTATGGAGTTTAGTTACACATAGTCATAATCACAATATTCAAATATGTAATATGAGAATTCATGCACTTACTTCAATGAGAAAGAATAAAATCTAGAAGTTCACTTGTTAATCATCAAAATCACTAACAATCAATTATTAAATTAATTGAAGAATAAAGATTCTCCAAAAGTGTAATAATAATCACCTGTCATCAAGAGTCTAACTATAAGAGAGTCTAATTATGTAACGACCTGTTTAGTCGTTTTGAGCAGCAGATTTTATTTCTGAAAAAACAGGCTGAGGCGACGGACCCCATGACGGACCGTCGAGGGTGTCTCGTTTCAATATACTTAGAAATTCTGAAATTGGGTACTGAAAATTGACTCTCTGAACTTCGTAACGGAATGGCAGGATGGACCGTCACAGGTGTGACGGACCGTCACAGGTGTGACGGACCGTCACAGTGTCCTTGGTGAAAAATAGAGTTCTGATCGTTACGACGACCTGTGTGACGGACCATCGCAGGCACGACGGCCCGTCACAGGTTGCGTAATCCCAGTTGGAGTCGGATTTCTGGTTAAGTTTTAAGGGACGTTTGGACTATTCTTTCCTTAATTACAGATTTCGTGGGTTTATATTAATAACTCAAATTCTTGAGGGATAAAAGAGGTAACTTTGGATTAATTAGTGGGGTATTATTGTCATCTTTTACACTTAATTATATGTTAATTAGGGTAAAGGAAAGAGGGTTTGAATAAGAAAAAGAGAAAGAACAAAGATAGAGAGAGAGGAATCGATCGAAGAGAAAGAACACAAGGCTTGGGAAATTGCTTGTTTGAATTCAATTCTTCGGTGGAGGTAGGTTATGGTTTATACGATATTCGTAGTGAACTCTTAATAGTGAATGATATGTATTGGTGGTATTGTAAACCTGTCTATATGCTTAATTGTATGCTTGCATGAATATGAATCCCAAATCTTGAAAGAAACTTTAATCTATGTTATTAATGATGATGCCTTGGTATAAAAGAAGGCTTGATGAATTAAAGTAATGGGATTGGTGATGCCTTGGTATAGAGAAGGCTTGATGAACGGATAGAATGAGGTTAGTGGATCGGAGTGTCACGTTCCGACACATAGTATTAGTGGGACGGGTGTCACGAACCGACACGTAGAATTAGGGGATCGGAGTGTCACGTACCGACACATATAGGGGATCGGAGTGTCACGTTCCGACACATATAGGGGATCGGAGTGTCACATACCGACACATATAGGGGATCGGGTGTCACGAACCGACACGTAGAATTAGGGGATCGGAGTGTCACGTACCGACACATAGTGGTAGGGGATCGGAGTGTCACGTACCGACATAAGAGGAAGAAAGATAATGAATCTTGAATTATGATAAATATACTCAATCTAATAAACTTAATTCCCAAATGAGTATGGTATTGAGGCTTGAGCCCTCATGGATGAACTTGATGGTACTTGTTGATGATTATAGTACTTGTTGTTGCTACATGTTGAGTTTATAGTTGATTTATAATATTACTTGATATATATTATCTTCTATTTTGAGTTGGCCGATGATATCTACTCAGTACTTGTGGTTGTACTGACCCCCTACTTTTATGTTTTCTTCTTTGTTATTTGTGGAATGCAGCAAACGTTCCATCAACTTCAACTCAACAGTAGATCTAGCCAGTCTTCACTACCTTCGGAAATTCAGGGTGAGCTAATGCGTCTAGCTTGGACTGGATCTTCTTCTTCAAGTCTTGATGCCTTGAACTTCCGGCATGGACTAGCTTTTATGTATTTTTAGCTTCTTAGACATTGTTAATTTAGTGATTTGATCATAGATGTTCTTGTGGTGATGACTTCCAGATTTTGGGGATAATAATAATAGTTTTGATTTGATTTT
This sequence comes from Solanum peruvianum, assembly GCA_027705065.1. Classification (NCBI taxonomy): domain Eukaryota; kingdom Viridiplantae; phylum Streptophyta; class Magnoliopsida; order Solanales; family Solanaceae; genus Solanum; species Solanum peruvianum. Next base: position 7,777,399 of record JAKWJD010001756.1, on the reverse strand, counting down.
ATTAATGAGTTAAGTCTTTCGCATTACTTACTGTTGATATATGTTAAAATGATAAGGCTTAGATTGGTTGGTTTGCTCACATACGAGGGCAAATGTGGGTGCCAGTCGCGTCCCCGATTTGGGTCGTGACAAACTTGGTATCAGAGCATTAGGTTCGTTGGTCTCATCATAGAAGAACAGGTCTAGTAGAGTCTTAAGGAACGGTAGGGGGACGCCTTTACTTTTCTTTGAGAGGCTATAGGACATTAGGAAAATTCCATTCTTTCATTCTTTCTTTCGTGCTACTACTTGAGTCCAATTTGTATCTAGGTGATACGAATTGGTATCTGACCATCTTCACTCTATTTCGCAGATGGTTAGAACTAGAGCAATGACCGCACCGGCAGCAACAACGGCACGGCAAGAAACATCTGAGCCAGCCACTGGGGCTGTGGCTCGAGGAAGACCAGCGGCAAGAGGCCGTGGTAGAGGTCGTGGGAGGACGTCCTCTAGAGGAAGAGGACGAGCACCTAGCCCATCTGATGCTAGGGCAGTGACTCCTCCACCGACTGAGGAAGTAGTAAGAGAAGGGGAGGATGGGGAGTATGAACAAGTGCAGAATGAGGAAATGCCACCCCAACCTACCCCAGAAATGATCAATCAGGTTCTTGCTTATCTTAGCGGGTTATATGATCAGGGTCAGGCACCTCCAGTGGTTTCTGCACCAACACCTCCGGTTTAAGAGATACGACATGCGGCTACTATGGCTCCCCGCATGGATGCCTCATTGGAAATAGGCACATTTCCACGTCTGACTACTGGGCCTATAATGACAAATGATCAGCATGAACTTTTTAGTAAGTTCTTGAAATTGAAACCTCCAGTCTTTAAGGGTGCAGAATCAGAGGATGCCTACGATTTTCTGGTTGATTGTCATGAGCTACTACACAAGATGGGTATAGTGGAGCGGTTCGGTGTTGAGTTCGTGAGTTATCAGCTTCAAGGGAACGCCAAAATGTGGTGGCGGTCACATGTTGAGTGTCAACCAACAGAGGCACCGCCTATGACTTGGGCCGCATTCTCTAGCCTGTTTATGGAGAAGTATATCCCAAGGACTTTCAGAGATAGAAAAAGAGATGAGTTCTTGAGTCTAGAGCAAGGTATAATGTCGGTTAATGCATATGAGGCTAAGTTTTGTGCATTATCCAGGTATGCCACTAAACTCTGTTTCAGTCCCCAAGAGCGGATTCGCCGGTTTGTGAAGGGGTTGAGGTCAGAATTGCGGATTTCGGCCTTACAGATAGCGGCAACGGCAAAATCCTTCCAAGAGGTGGTAGACTTTGTGATAGAGGTGGAAGGAGTGAAGCCAGACGACTTCACCACGACATCGACATCGAAAAAGTTTCGAAAGGGAGGTGAGTTCAATGGTTCTTATACTAGAGGACAGGGTTCTGGAGGTTACCCAGTTCGACCAATTCAGTCTTCATTACAGACTGTAGTTGGGGGTCCACCTCAGACCGGTCAACACTTCTCCGAGAGACCTATGCCTGACTCCAGAGAGTGTTATGGATGTGGGGATATTGGACATATTAGGAGGAATTGTCCAAAACAGAGTTACAGACCCCCAATAGCTAGAGGTAGAGGTGGTCATGGTAGAGGCCGTTTTTCTGGAGGACGTGGTGGTCGAGGTAATGGTGGTCACCAAAACGGCAGAGGTGATGGGCAAAACGGAGCCACTACATCACAACATGGTAGGGGCAACGGACAAACTAACGAAAGGGCCCATTGTTATGCTTTCCCTGGGAGATCTGAAGCGGAGACATCAGATGCTGTTATCACAGGTAATGTTCTGGTTTGTGATTGCATGGCTTCTGTATTGTTTGATCCCGGATCCACATTTTCTTATGTATCTTCATCATTTTCTAATGGTTTAAATTTGCATTGTGAATTACTCGACATGCCTATTCGTGTTTCTACTCCGGTGGAAGAGTCTTTGGTAGTTGAAAAGGTATATAGGTCTTGTTTGGTAAATTTTGTGGGGAGAAATACTTATGTAGATTTGGTTATCTTAGAAATGGTTGATTTTGATGTAATTCTGGGTATGACTTGGCTTTCTCCGCAATTTGCGATCTTGGATTGTAATGCTAAAACGGTGACGTTAGCCAAGCCTGGGACAGATCCATTAGTGTGGGAGGGCGACTACACTTCCAATCCGGTTTGTATTGTGTCCTTTCTTCGTGCTATGAAGATGGTTAGTAAGGGTTTTTTAGCTTTCTTGGCAAACCTCAAGGATGACACTACCCAAGTACCTTCGATTGAGTCGGTTTTGGTAGTCCGCGAGTTTTTGGATGTGTTCCCTGCATATCTTCCTGGTATGCCACCAGATAGGGATATTGACTTCTGTATCGATCTTGAACCGGGAACACGCCCCATTTCAATACCCCCTTACAGAATGGCTCCCGCGGAGTTAAGAGAGTTAAAGGCTCAACTTCAAGAGTTGTTGAGTAAAGGCTTCATTAGATTAAGTGCATCTCCTTGGGGTGCTCCTGTTTTGTTTGTGAAGAAAAAGGATGGGAGTTTTCGAATGTGCATAGACTACCAGCAGTTGAACAAGATAACTATTAAGAATAAGTATCCTCTTCCTCGCATTGATGACTTGTTCGATCAGTTACAAGGTGCTTGTGTCTTCTCTAAGATTGACTTGAGATCCGGTTATCATCAATTGAAAATACGGGCAACGGATGTGCCAAACACTGCTTTTCGAACTAGGTATGGGCACTACGAATTTGTGGTAATGTCGTTTGGTCTTACGAATGCCCCTGCTGCGTTTATGAGCCTCATGAATGGGATTTTTAAGCCATATCTGGATCTCTTTGTGATTGTGTTTATTGATGATATACTGGTATACTCTAAGAGCAAGAAGGAACATGAGGAGCATTTGAGAATGGTATTGGAAACGTTGAGGGAGAAAAAGCTTTATGCCAAATTCTCTAAGTGTGAGTTTTGGCTAGATGCAGTGTCCTTCTTGGGGCATGTGGTTTCTAAGGATGGAGTGATGGTAGATCCTTCTAAGATGGAGACAGTGAAGAATTGGGTAAGACCTACTAATGTGTCAGAAATAAGGAGCTTTGTTGGGTTAGCTTGCTACTACCGCCGATTTGTCAAGGGATTCTCTTCTATTGCTTCCCAATTGACGAATCTGACTAAACAGAATGTTCCATTTGTATGGTCGGACGAGTGCGAAGAATGCTTTCAGAAGCTCAAGACTTTGTTGACTACCGCACCTATCCTTACCTTGCCAGTAGAGGGTAAGAATTTCATTGTTTACTGTGATGCATCCTATTCTGGTTTGGGTGCAGTGCTAATGCAAGAGAAGAACGTGATTGCTTATGCTTCAAGACAATTAAAAGTGCATGAACGTAACTATCCAACCCATGACTTGGAATTGGCCGCGGTAGTATTTGCATTAAGCAATGGAGACACTATTTATATGGGGTTAAGTGTGAAGTCTATACAGATCATCGTAGTCTATAGTATGTCTTTACTCAGAAAGATTTGAACTTGAGACAAAGGAGATGGATGGAACTACTGAAGGACTACGACATCACCATTTTGTATCACCCGGGGAAGACGATTTTTGTAGCAGATGCTTTAAGTAGAAAGGCGGGAAGTATGGGAAGTCTAGCTCACTTGCAAGCTTCTAGACGCCCATTAGCTAGAGAAGTGCAGATTTTGGCTAATGACCTTATGAGGTTAGAAGTAAATGAGAAGGGAGGATTGTTAGCTTGTGTGGAGGCAAGATCCTCCTTCCTGGACAAGATTAAGGGGAAGCAGTTTAATGATGAGAAATTGATCCGGATTCGAGACAAAGTGTGGCAAGGAGAGGCTAAAGAAGCAACAATCGATGAGGAAGGTGTTTTGAGGATTAAGGGAAGGGTATGTGTACCCCGCATCGATGATTTGATCAACACTATTTTGGCAGAGGCTCATAGTTCAAGGTATTCTATACACCCGGGTGCAACCAAGATGTATCGTGACCTAAAGCAACACTTTTGGTGGAGTAGAATGAAGCGCGATATTGTTGACTTTATTGCCAAATGTCCAAACTGTCAACAAGTGAAGTATGAACACCAGAGGCCCGGAGGAACGCTTCAGAGAATGCCCATTCCTGAATGGAAGTGGGAGAGAATCGCAATGGACTTTGTGGTTGGTCTTCCAAAGACAATGGGTAAGTATGACTCCATTTGGGTGATTGTTGATAGGTTAACTAAGTCTGCTCATTTTATTCCGGTCAAGGTGACTTACAATGCAGAGAAGTTAGCCAAGATCTATATCTCAGAATTCGTTCGATTGCATGGGGTTCCACTATCCATCATATCAGATAGAGGTACACAGTTCAATTCTAAGTTTTGGAAAACATTGCATGCTGAATTGGGTACTAGGTTGGACCTTAGTACTGCATTTCATCCTCAGACCGATGGTCAGTCTGAGCGAACGATTCAAGTGTTGGAGGATATGCTTCGTGCATGTGTGATAGAATTTGGTGGCCATTGGGATAACTTCTTACCCTTGGCAGAATTTTCATACAATAATAGCTATCACTCCAGCATTGACATGGCTCCATTTGAGGCATTTTATGGGAGGAGATGTAGATCTCCCATTGGTTGGTTTGATGCATTTGAAGTTAGACCTTGTGGTACTGATTTGTTGAGGGATTCCTTGGAGAAGGTGAAAGCTATTCAAGAGAAGCTTTTAGCGGCCCAAAGTAGGCAAAAAGAATATGCAGATCGAAAGGTTAGAGACTTAGAGTTCATGGAGGGTGAACAAGTCTTGTTGAAAGTTTCGCCAATGAAAGGGGTGATGCGGTTTGGTAAAAGAAGTAAGCTAAGTCCAAGGTACATTGGGCCATTTGAAGTACTTAAGCGAGTAGGGGAGGTGGCTTATGAGTTAGCCTTGCCTCCAGGGCTGTCCGGAGTGTATCCGCTATTTCATGTGTCCATGTTGAAAAGATACCATGGAGATGGAAACTACATTATCCGTTGGGATTCAGTTTTACTTGATGAGAACTTGTCTTATGAGGAGGAACCTGTTGCTATTTTAGATAGAGAAGTTCGCAAGTTGAGGTCAAGGGAGATTGCATCCATCAAGGGGCAATGGAAGAATCGACCGATTGAAGAAGCCACTTGGGAGAAGGAGACAGATATGCAAGAAAGATAGCCACATCTGTTTAAGGATTCAGGTACTCCTTCTCGCCCTTGTTTTTCTTCTTGTGATTGTTCGGGGACGAACGATGGGTAAATTGGTATCTATTGTAACGACCTGTTTAGTCGTTTTGAGCAGCAGATTTTATTTCTGGAAAAACAGGCTGAGGCGACGGACCCCACGACGGACCGTCATGGGCACGACGGACCGTCGAGGGTGTCTCGTTTCAATATACTTAGAAATTCTGAAATTGGGTACTGAAAATTGACTCTCTGAACTTCGTAACGGAATGGCAGGACGGACCGTCACAGGTGTGACGGACCGTCACAGTGTCCTTGGTGAAAAATAGAGTTCTGATCGTTACGACGACCTGTGTGACGGACCGTCGCAGGCACGACGGCCCGTCACAGGTTGCGTAATCCCAGTTGGAGTCGGATTTCTGGTTAAGTTTTAAGGGACGTTTTGGACTATTCTTTCCTTAATTACAGATTTCGTGGGTTTATATTAATAACTCAAATTCTTGAGGGATAAAAGAGGTAACTTTGGATTAATTAGTGGGGTATTATTGTCATCTTTTACACTTAATTATATGATAATTAGGGTAAAGGAAAGAGGGTTTGAATAAGAAAAAGAGAAAGAACAAAGATAGAGAGAGAGGAATCGATCGAAGAGGAAGAACACAAGGCTTGGGAAATTGCTTGTTTGAATTTAATTCTTCGGTGGAGGTAGGTTATGGTTTTTACGATATTCGTAGTGAACTCTTAATAGTGAATGATATGTATTGGTTGTATTGTAAACCTGTCTATATGCTTAATTGTATGTTTGCATGAATATGATTATGTGATTTTGATAAAACAAGCATGATGAAAACCGTTGAATCCTAAATCTTGAAAGAAACTTTAATCTATGTTATTAATGATGATGCCTTGGTATAAAAGAAGGCTTGATGAATTAAAGTAATGGGATTGGTGATGCCTTGGTATAGAGAAGGCTTGATGAACGGATAGAATGAGGTAAGTGGATAGGAGTGTCACGTTCTGACACATAGTATTAGTGGGACGGGTGTCACGAACCGACACGTAGAATTAGGGGATCGGAGTGTAACGTACCGTCACATATAGGGGATCGGAGTGTCACGTTCCGACACATATAGGGGATCGGAGTGTCACGTACCGACACATATAGGGGATCGGGTGTCACAAACCGTCACGTAGAATTAGGGGATCGGAGTGTCACGTACCGACACATAGTGGTAGGGGATCGGAGTGTCACGTACCGACACAAGAGGAAGAAAGATAATGAATCTTGAATTATGATAAATATACTCAATCTAATAAACTTAATTCCCAAATGAGTATGGTATTGAGGCTTGAGCCCTCATGGATGAACTTGATGGTACTTGTTGATGATTATAGTACTTGTTGTTGCTACATGTTTAGTTTATAGTTGATTTATAATATTACTTGATATATATTATCTTCTATTTTGAGTTGGCCGATGATATCTACTCAGTACTTGTGGTTTTACTGACCCCCTACTTTTATGTTTTCTTCTTTGTTATTTGTGGAATGCAGCAAACGTTCCGTCAACTTCAACTCAACAGTAGATCTAGCCAGTCTTCACTACCTTCGGAAATTCAGGGTGAGCTAATCCGTCTAGCTTGGACTGGATCTTCTTCTTCAAGTCTTGATGCCTTGAACTTCTGGCATGGACTAGCTTTTATGTATTTTTAGCTTCTTAGACATTGTTACTTTAGTGATTTGATCATAGATGTTCTTGTGGTGATGACTTCCAGATTTTGGGGATAATAATAATAGTTTTGATTTGATTTTATTAATGAGTTAAGTCTTCCGCATTACTTACTGTTGATATATGTTAAAATGATAAGGGTTAGATTGGTTGGTTCGCTCACATACGAGGGCAAATGTGGGTGCCAGTCGCGTCCCCGATTTGGGTCGTGACAAATTACCAAGAGATTTACCCCAAAAACAAGGTTTTTTGAACTATTTATAAAAAGTAAAAACCAAATAAAAAAAGGACTCTATTTGCTGGAAATCTGTTTAAACGCGGCTGGGTCGACGGACCTCGCAACGCGTCGTCGTGGTCATAACGGGCCATCATGGACTCTGTCCTCCCAAACTTTGCGAATTCTTCTGCTTCTCTATTCATTATCCTCGACGGCAGGTATGTTGAATAATCACAGGCATAACGGTCTGTCAATGGTCTCCGTTCCATAACACTTAAACTCTTGAAATTTGGGTACATAGACTACTTCTCTGATCTTCATGATTAACCAGCAAGACGGACCGCCATGGCTATGACGGTACGCCAAACACTCCATAACCCCACACTTGGTCAGACTTCCCCATCTTCCTTCAGCAGCTTCACTACGATGCCACTTACAGACCGTCACAAGCTCCGTAGGTGGTACTTTTCTGCATTTCTTGCTCAAAAACCTCCGCATTCATCTTTTTGACAGATTTCCTGCAAATAAAGAGAAACTTACATAAAAATTAATACAAAAAAGCTTTTGGACACACACTAAACATAAGGAAAAAGCATTAAAAATATCGTTAAACTACGGTATATAAGTATTCATCTTTCTGAATCTCAAGAGTTGATGTTACATACACTCTTAACACCAAGAAATCAGACATTAGACAAGGCACGATAAGATCGAAGAAGTGAATTTTTCGTATGCATCATGCAGTCTCTAATTTAGGATAGTGGTGCACTTCACTACCATGACTTATGAACTACTTGATGTGGTTGATGTGAACTTATTACCCTCAAAATTTAACCTAACGCTCTTATACAAACATTGTAATGACCGAAGTCTAGATCCCAGACGAGACTGACGTCGTTGACATCTCAAAGGTCGCAAACAAGCCTACATACATCATCGTTACCTCATTTATGTTAATTTTAGCGAACAATTTAAAATTTTTTGTTACTTAACATTCATATAAGACATTCTACTTAAACTAATAAACATTCATGATTAACCATCTAATATTAAGATCATCAAATGATAGAAATAGTTCCATACTGCATTGAGTATATACTTGCTACAATGACACTAAGACAATGTCTAAAATAAGATGAGAAAGAAATGCTAGTAGAACATACTCCACTAACTCAAACCTATATCTAAGCAAGAATATAATGGGAAGCGTCCACAAAATCATGAGGGCCTACAAAATCCGGATGAATGCTCCATGTCCGGATAGCTCCAATGTCCTACTATAAGCTCAAACGTCTACTTGCGCCTGTATCTAAAAATAAATATTGTATGGGACTAGTAACACTTGTACTAAGTATGGGTATATGCAAGCACACTCCAAGGGAATGCATGAGTAAGAATACCTCTTTCCTAACAAAAATATTTATGTAAGTCAAGTCAGTGGACTAGCCAAATTTTGATTAAGAAAGTCAAGTAAGTGGACTTGCCAAATTTGGACTAGGAAAGTTAGTGGACTTGCCAAATTTTGACTAGGAAAGTTAGTGGACTTGCCAAATTTTGGATTAGGAAACTCATGCCATTAAAGTAACATGCATTATTATATTTATCATTTTGCAAGCAGCACATAACGTATTACACATATCATATAAAACAGTTCATATCATTCTTTCATATGCCATGAGACGTTGGAATCATGGACTTGAAATTAGGACTTCAAAAAATGAGGGCTCAACATATGGGACCTCAACTAGGGAGCCTTCTTTAACAAACACAGTGTTCTTCATTCATCCAAACGTACTTTATTTTCATTCTTTTATATAATAGTGCAGCCACCAGTCATACCTAGGATGTAGTTTAATACTGTTATTGGGTTCGCTATGCCATGAACATGAATAACCTAGTGTATTACTTAAGTCTAGCTCACCACTTGATTATCCTATCCTAACACCTTTTGTATCGTTCATTTCATTATGTGCATTCGTTGAAGTTGGCCTCATTCTTTCCTTCGGAACTTTAACCTTAAACGACATAGATCATGTTAGCATCATGAAATCCAGTGTGTAATCCCCACACCGAAAAGAGGTGGAATCACCGGCCAAAGTTAACAAAAACATGCTAACGTATATAGGTAATTGAACCCTGCTCGATCCCTATATTGTCAATATAGGTTAAAAGGCTAGGATATATCAGGAGACCCATACATGGAATTCCGGACAGTCTAATCTCGTGAGAGTTACGTGAACCTTTGCCATTCCCGAAGGAAGGCAGCACCTCTCATAGCTAGCTCATCGGTGCGCAGTATAAAGTTGCATTACATTCAACTAATACATCATGGAAGCTGGCTTCTAGAATAAAGACATCATAGCTCATTAGATGATTTCTTATCTCATCATTAGTGTTAAGTATGCATGAACTTCAATATTTTCATTAGAGTGTTTATAGAGACTGGTCTCTTCGTTAACTTTACACTCTCATTGGTGAGTATGTTTTGGTAACATTTACTTAGGCTCATTTGAGATTGCTCTCATCTTTCACACTAGCCTATTATCATATTGTCACCTCATTCATTAACTTTAACACATTTGCTTTTCATGATTACTCACCCCTTCACGTGAATGTTTATTCATCATATGCCAATCTACTTGGCCATTTAGTGTGTTTCACACTCTTACTTAATCCTTCTAGGGTTATATTATTTTATCACATACATCTTAGGCTCATTTACATTTAAATGTAAGCTAGACTTATGAGTAAGACATACAAGCCATGAGTCTTCATTCATAGTTTGTCTAAGTGATTCATGTTGACCCAAGATAAGGTGATACAAGACTTATGCATCTTGTAGATATTCCAAGATATTGATTTCGATCTTTAGAGGCAGCATTCATTAAACATAAACTTACGTATGAATTATGTGTTAATACAAAATTGAGTAAGGGAACCCTATTTCGAATCCCTTGGACAACACTTAATCTTATTTAAACTCGATAATTGCATTTTTCAGATTTGGGGGACCCTACATCGACCCCCTTCAACATCATAATATTTCCCTTCATTTTCTCCTCTCCTTTTTTGTTTAAGTCAAGGAGGTTGAGGGTTCAATCCCCCACAAGCTCATTATTTTTCTTTTAATTTATCTGTTAACTTTCTCAGCTATCCAAGAGGTTGTGGGTTAAATCCCCACTCTCCCCATTTATTTTCTGCTTTTTTTTCCTCTAACTCTCTATCCATTCAAGAGGTTCTGGGTTCAATCCCCACTCACCATATCTAATTTCCTTAAATTTTAATCAAGAAACTTTTATGAAATTTTCATTTAGTGAGGTCATGTGTTCAATCCCCAATGACCTCACGTTTTAAAAAAAATTAAACGAAGCTCATTTTTTAAAAGTTGGCTGAGACTACAATTTCCAGCAAAATGGAAATTTAGTCTCCTCGAATTTGTTAATTTTTTGTAGCTTTCATTTAATGATGTGTTGGGTTTAATCCTTAATGATTTCACTTATTTTACATTCATTTTTTCATTGGATTTTATACAACTTTGATTGGCCGAACCCAACCTACCAAATGTTGGAAATTTGTTCACTATTTTCTGCTTCTTCTTATCATGATTTGTTTATAAGATCTTAGGATGTTTCATGACGAATCTTCAAGTATAACTTTTTCATGGTAATATTCAGCCAGGAATTACCATTAAATCCAGCAACATTACACCACTTCTGCATATCATGATTTACACAAAAATGTGAGCAAACATCACCTTTTACATACTTTCGGTTTGAATATATGAGCAAACATCACCTTTTACATACTTTCGGTTGGAATATATTAACATGCTTACAATTCCAAATACATAATCATGAACAAATTATAACGATAATCACATTTCATACTTAAACTACCAGAAAACATACCAACAACACGATCTCTAACATATTTCAAATTGAAATCAGAAGGATACTAGGGACAAGAGTTCGACAATAACGGTAACAACCCAAATTTCAAAATTCATTTAAATTCTCTTGGAGAAAGGATTCTAGGAGAGAAACCCATACATTAATGTCGTTCAACACTTGTTTCAATGTTAAAAATTCATACAACACCATTGCCTCACCACCAAAATCACAAACACAATATGTCGAGAATAATGTTGTTGATTTTCGTTTTTAGCTTAGCTTTTCGTTTGAGTTTTTTGTTTGGAAGTTCTTTAAGAGTGAAGAATTATTATTTTCAGTTATTTTACTGATATTAAAAGTGAGAATGAGACTGCGAGACGTGAGAATAAGAGGATTAGGATTAGGAGAGTAAGGTGCAGACTAAGTCAAACTAGGACTCCTAGTTATTTATTAACTTCATTGTTATTAAAAAAATTTAAAATTATGATTTTTCCCATACATAAATCATATTTTTAAATATTAATTAATTCAAATAATTTACTTAAAAAATTAAATCAATTTAATCCTTGCTTCCACCAATGATCAAACACGAGTGGAGCTAGATTTTTCATAAAGGGTAAAATTCGGCAACCTCTACTTGAATTTACCGTCCACCATATTAATTAAATAATTAATTAAGTATTGAGGATAATTACAATACTAACCTTAGCTAGGAAAAGACAATTTTACCCCTATACCCTCCAAACATAAGATTTCCCCTTTTTAAGTCCAATAAAAACTAATCCGGGTAAATCTTCATATTCGGGTGCCCTACATGGGTGGACCCAACCTTTCCTAGCTTTACTAACTCACCAAGTTAGTTGCTTTGCCGTTGCCGAGGTTCTGAGGTCTGGTCCTACGCGCATCAATCCGTGTGAACCAGGTCTAATCTAGGCATTTGAGATACGGTAGACATTACTTAGCATAGTCATTTTTAGGGTTGTTACACCGTAGGACCATCGATGCCCAGTCGATGAGGTGTGTTGGTTGACACTTAGCTTATTGATCTTAAGCCCAAATTGAAGTGTATTTTACTAGAACAATGGTTTCCAGTACGATTGGTCGTCTGTTCGATGCCCCATAGGTGGCCCTCGTCGATTGGTCTACAGTTTTCCTGCAAACTTTCGGCCAATGAAGGGGCAATATGGTAAATTCCTTAAACATTCAAATAATTTCATGGGCGGTTAGGTTAGGTAGTTTTAGGTATTTTATAAGTATGTAACATTAAGAAATCAAATTACACCCTAGACTTTAAATAACACCTCTCTCTCAAATTAGAACTCTCAAGAACACCATAGAAAAAGAAAAGAAGTGTGGGACACTAGCTTACGACGAATTCATCAAGGGTTCAAGGTGGGATTATGGCTCTTATATAAGGATCTTGAGATATAGTTTATTGAAAGGTATACTTTCCAAGGCTCTCGACAAGAGAAGAGGTGGTGAGTCCTCATAGCTTAGAGTACGAACCTTTATGAACTTTTTCACAATCATTACTCAATAATATGCATTCAAAGCCTAGCCTCCAATCAACTCTTCCATATATACTAAATTTTTAAAACAAAGAAACCTTAAGGGTGTGTTTGGTACCAAGGGAATGTTTTTCATGGAAAATATTTTCCTGAAAACAAGTAGATTTTGGACTTATTTTCTCATGTTTAGTTAATAAGTTGAAAACATTTTCCAGAAATGATTTTTTGTGTTTGATTTGTGAATGAAAAATGTTTTTTGAGAATAATATTTTATTTTTACTAGAGTAGATTATGAAATTGAAAATATTTTTTAGGTTTAACATTTTTGGGGGTAGGTAGTGGGTGTGGGAGAGTGTGTTTGTATGGGGGGTAGGGGGTATAGCGGTAGATGAAAAACTATAAAATTTGAAGTTGAAAATCTGTTTTTAGAAACAAAATTTTTTTTTTAAGGGGTGGGGTGGGGTGGGGGGGATAGTGTTTGTAGGGGGTGGGTAAGGGGGGTTGGCCTGGGGTAAGGCGGTTTATGAAAAACTAATTTTTGAAGTTGCAAATATTTTTTAAAAATAAAATTAACTTTTTTCGAACTTAGGGTAGGGGGGCTGGTTTGGGGTGGGTAGGGGGCTGGGGGCATGAGGTAGGTGAAAAGCTAATTTTTGAAGTTGAAAATATTTTAAAAATAAAATAATTTTTTTTTGGAGTTGGGGGGGGGGGGGGATGGTAGGGGGTGGGTAGGGGGATGAGGGAGGGAGGTAGGAGTTTTAAAATAAAAATACTTTTAACAACAAACTCATATTTTTTTGAGAGGGGTGGGTGTGGGAGGCTGGCAGGTGGTGGGTGTGGTGGGGGTTAGAGATCTGGTTAAAAATAAAATTTTGAAAATGAAATTTTTTTGGAAAATGTTTTCCATAAGTTTTTAAGGGAAATCACTTTCCTTAATTTTGAGGAAAATGAGTTGATTTGGAAAATATTTTCGAAGACTTTTTTCCCAACCAAACATGAGAAAATTGGAAAACATTTTTTAGAAATTATTTTCCTTCATACCAAACACACCCTAAATGTTTTTTCTTACGTTCTTTTCCAGTACCGCACAACATTATACTAATAGTATAACAACATAACTTCTAACTTTTATATCCATACCAAATATAAATTAAACCTTTTCGTGTAAATGAAATAATTCTACCATAGTGGACAAATTCTAAAATTTAAGCAATTCAATTCTTAGTATTCTAATAATATTCCGAATACAAGGACTGGGGCAAGGTTAAATTCTCTAATACAATCGGTTGGATTTTGGTTGTTGCCGAAACTATTCTCGTCAATTATTATAGTTATCTCCTCTTGAAGAATTTTAGCCTATGCTTGTACGGGTATGAATCTATACTAAACCCTATAATCTTATTGTTATAGGTATGAGTAAAATCTTGTAGTATCTTAAATAAGTAATTATTTTAGCCCATTAACTACCAATTAAGTCAATTATATTACATTATCCATTAATTAATGAAATCAAGTTAAATGAACCATCAGTATTTCCAAAAATGATCTTTCGGGTCATAACATTATCCTCCACTAAATATCATGTTCATCCTCGAACATAATAAACAATAAGGAAGCATAACCAACACGATCAAAAGGCTGATGTATGATTTTTTCAAAGGCGTATTCATCTCTCCTGGTGATAACCTCATCTATGGGACCATTCCGACAAGATCAACAACAAAGAACTGAACTTTAGAATCAAAATTTTACTGATCTACCAATAAAAGTGGTTATCAAGCCATATACTAACCCATTAACTCAACCTAAAGTGAAACCCATTGGACCATAAAACTACCATATTCATGATTAAGATTTCTCACATAACCAGGAAATTTTTTTTAATAAGTACTTACTACAATCAGAAGTGAGCTTGAATCAATCAAGTGACACTTATAATGCACATACCTTCACATATCTTAGCACGATTCCTTTTTGATAACTCATTCTTTCCACGAGCTTAAGTTATAAAAGTATGATCTTTATATATCGGGTGCCCATCAAGGGAGAATCAATCTTATGTAAGACAAATAATAAAATGATTAAGTAACCACTCAAGAAGCGATACACTTCAAAATGCTGAACCTCTACCAACACTTAAAGAGAATCGTAACTGTTCATATCTCTTATATAAGCTCTCATAAGAAATCTTGTGTGTGTAGAACTACTGATATATTTCAAATATATTAAACAACAGAAAATATACAATAAATGAAATGATCAAGTATGCCCAAAGGATCCCACCCTGTCAAGAGGACATAAGAGGACCGGTACATCTAATCCACCAGGAATTCACCCATAGTTGTAGAAACATGGTAGCACAGTTTATGAATCAATACTCAAAATAATGTTCAATATAAAGAAGGTGGTCACATAATAATATACGAAATCAAGGTTGAATAACACAATATACTTTAATAGTGCTCATATAATGACTCCATCTCTCGATGTTTATCTACCAACAATCAACAAGTCTAACACCCAATACAATATCACAAATACTAGATTCATCAAACCCCACATATTTCTCAGAGTACAACAATAATATCAACATTTTTAATACTAACAGAGCATCATAACCTCACCATTCATTTACCTTACTCTCATACTGTCACTAGTATCAAAGTGTATTAACAAACATATTATTACTCTAAACTTTTAAAAATATGGCTCTCTCTCTTTCCAAATAAGCATTAATGATAACTACGATTCCTACATAAAGATTATAGCACAAACTTAAAATTTGATAGTACCTTGTTATCGAGATAATCTATTACATCACACCCAAATTCAACCCCGCAAAATCTTTCATATACCAAGTTTCAATTCTTTCAACCTAGCAGATACTTCATGTTAAAACATAGAGAAATTCTTGGTCACTGTAATAATTTGGTAGACTATGAGCTGATAACCTCTACTCCGAATCATATGCCTATGTAGCACATCATAATTTTTTGTTATATCTCATAAACAAAGTAGTTTCACTCCCATCAAATCGTCATTAATTGTATAAAACTGTAGGTCCACACCATTGATCATCAATAAGTTACCCATCATAATTTAAAATTTTTATCTTGACATAACCACATAGAATCTTCCACACATCATTGATTGTCACCCAAACAAAAACTCAGTCTTTACAAAAGTCGATGATAAATTCTTAGTAAGTCTGTACCAAACTAGTTCACATCTCATAGTCATATCTGAATTTATATGCAAAAATCAATACATCCTTCAGCTACAAATTACTGGCTTATACGAGAGGTTTTATTCCTTCATTTTAAAAAAAAAAAAACATTTCCATGACATAAAATTCTAAATATCTTAACCCTTCAATACACCACACTCTTTTTCCTTTTGTTTACTTGTTTACCTATCTTATCTTTTTACCAATAATTCATGATACTTTTTTTTACCTTATCGTATGAATAAAAACATTACGTAACACCCCCCTTAAGTATGACAATCAAAAGAAACCAAATTTACTACTCAAATTATTTTTAAGTGCTACCAAGTGATTCATACTCAATGTGATCGATCATTTCTTACCTTAGAAATCAATACCTTGACAAACACACTACCACAAACCTAAACTCACAATAAAAACCCATAATCTTTAATCCAAATGTGTACTCATTTTCTGTATGTATCAACATTAAGGCATACCTTGAAGCTTTTTATGAATTCACGTATCTTAGCTTATCATTGATCGCTTCTCCATCTACCTTATTATATCGTTTTGCTAAAAATTTAACCGTACTCATTACCAAGACAAAACCATAAAAAAAGCATATAATCACACTCTAGTTGAACATCTATATAAAATCCTTTCACAAGTTTTATCTGTTGACACACAATTTTTGACACTTATAATAATTCAATTGCGAGATCCTTAATTTTCAAAGGATATCGAACAATTGGCTTTATAATATTGAAATAGCTTGAATCTTGTTTTAATCATTTCCTTAGATTTTAAGAATTATGATATGTTTAGTATAATTATATATGTACGTAGTTATTATATTCCACAAATGTTTGAAAATGATATCGCAAAATTTCTACATTGTTTAGATAAGCATTTATGTTAATTTTGTTTTGTCTTGAATTAAAATTTTGAACTCTAAAGAAATTAGTTCATATTTGAATCAATTATTTTATACCTAAGTTAATTATTTTGTTTCATTAAAATGAACAAGCTCATAATTTAATTATATTAGTCTGCCTATTTGAATTTTAACCAATTAATTTCATGTTGGCTGCTTTAAATATCTTATTAATCTATAAAAAGACCCAAATGTGGGCCTTTTTTTGCAGAAGCACATTACCCCTTTTTTTCTAGTCCAAGATTGGCCCAAAAACAAGCCGAAAATTGGAACCCAATATCCTCTAACCTGACCCACCCTTTTCACCCTCACAAAGATCCTGATAATCCCAAAACTTTCCCAAAATGCAAAGCAGAACACGGAGCCAAGCGCAAGAGTAACAATTCCCAAGAGAAAACCCCATAAAAATTTTCAATTAACTTGAAGTGATGAGTGCGTGATGAATACGTTCTCAACACCTATGGCGCATTTCCCTTTTTCTTTTCTTGCTACTCGTACAAGATTTTCAAGAAAAGCGGCAAAAGCTTAAGTCACCGCGTCTTCTCGTACTTGTGACCACGAGATGGTGCCGCGTGGCCCACAAGGAAAATGGAGATGAATCTCATCCATCCACTCCTTTTCCCTTTCTGGAATAAGGTCAAAATTTTTTTAAAAAAGTTGCTCATCCAAAATTGGTGAAAGTTTTTGAATTTTTAAATTCATGGGCCTTTTCTCGTCAAAAGTTTCCCCCTTCCCCAGTTAAAAAAGATCCAAAAATCCTAGAAGTTTCCCTATATATACTCTCTTCGCATTCAATGTAAAGGGGGATTTTTTTGTTCGCCTTTTTCTTTCTGATGGAGATTACAAGAAAATCGTGGGAGTTTTATTTGGAAATTTTCACTAAGGAAAAGAAAGCTTGAGAGGAATATTTAGTAGACGCGTAAAATTTACCTTGTGGATAGAAGAGATAGTACTTTGGTGTTTAAGTTCGATCTTCCGTTCGAATCCTATGCTTACTGTTCATGCGCAAGTTCTCCTTTTGTGAAGGTCGACGCCTACTTACTACTGTCCTAGTCGCTTATCCTAAATAGTTATGTCACTCCCAATTACTTTTAGTTATTTAGTTTTTGATAGATATTTCGATTTGAGGTGTGCTCTGTATAATTTTGTAGTTATTTGAAGCATGTAAAACCAAGTGTAGTATCTAACATATGTTTTACCCTTTTCTAAAATAGTTTGAAGTTTATGTTGCTTAGAATGACATAATGTTTATTTGTTAGAATAATCTCTTTGTTTACAGATTGCTTAGTTCGTTGTCCCTTTTTCCTTATTTGATGATATAGTCGAAGTTGTGTTCTTTAGAGAATGTTGTTTACAGATTTGGTTCATGTTCAATTTTGAGGATAATTTATTTGTGCACATCCTCTCGAAGTCTTTGAGTATTTGTTTTGCATTTATAGTGATAACTTAGTTTTTGATTTTAAATTTGTGCTTGTTTTTTGTGGTCACTTCTCCTCCTTGTCCTGTTAAGTTCAATGTTGTTTCGTTTGTTTTTATTTGTTTGTAGGGAAGAATCCAATTGTTTCCTTATTTTTTTATTGCTTGCCTACTTTCAGTTAGTTTCAAACTTGTAAATGAAAAAAAATTAATAATAGTAAATTTCAAGTATAAGTGTCATTGTTGTAATGTAATTAAAAGTGCCTGACAAGCTTGAATTTTCTTAAAACATTTGTATAATTTTCCAAGTATCATAATCGTCTCTATTTCAAAAAAAAATCTTTATTTTTTTCTCGAATGGTGTTTTCCAGCGAGTTTTCAGCTGTGAAAATAATGTGTTCAGATAGAGTTCTAAATTATAGTCTATTGGATTTGGAATTTTCTTATCAAAACTTTGGAGGTGTTGTAAAAAATATTTTCATTTTCCATACAGGGACTTATCATTACTATGTCTATTCACACGCTTCAAAGACTGTGTTCATCACGAAAATGAAGAATTCTTTTTCATAACCTCCTTCATTTTTTGTGTTTTTTTTGTGTGAATAGTTTAATTAATTTTTTTTTACTAAAATGCCAAAATTGCTTGGAATAAAGAACTAGGTAGTTAAATATTTTATGCACAGTAGAATTTAATTGTTTCAATATGTAAAAGATTTTTTTAGGGAAATCAAAAAAATTGATCGACTATGAATTGTTTGCTTTAATATTAATAAGTTATATTCAAAAGTAATTACCAAAAGATGACTTATGAATCCTCAAAAGTTTATTTTGAAAAAGTACTTAAATTAAAAAATATTCACTACTAGAAAACATGCATGTTGCAACATAAGAATAATTATTTCCACAAACTCAAAGAGTGTTGCATTTGAGTTAAGGAAACGGAAACTGGCGTGTTGCATATAAGGATGTTGTTATACATCTATAGTAACAATTTACTAGCAACAATTAAAAGTCGTTGCCACAGACCATCTATAGTAACATTATTCTTTACTCTAGGACGACACTTTTCTATAGATGTTGCAACAGTTGCCAAACCGTTGCAAAAGATTTTATAACCATTGGCACACCCTATCTAAAACAACTATTATTTTTTAGTTTAGGATGAAACTTTTCTACGTCTTTTGCAACAGTTGCGAACCGTTGCAAAAGGTTTTATAGCAACAATAATGAACTGTTGCAACACACTATCTATAGTTACAATTATTTTTTAGTCTAGGACGATACTTTTCTGCAGTTTCTGCAACAGTTGCTAATCGTTGCAAACGACCTATCACAACAAATTTATTATACAACTCGACCTAAGCTATTACAAAAATTCTTCTTAACTATTGCAACAATGTTATTAAGAGATTGAAATAGAACTTTTTAATGGTTAATGCAGAGCTATTGTAGCCATTTCTAAAATAAACTATAATACAATGTTAGAACATATTAATCAATATATACATCAACTTGTAGCATTCATATATTATAGATAAAAATTTATGATTTTGATTTATAATTCAAGAGTTGACATACATTGATGTTCACAAAAATTAAGCCTAAACATAATAATAGTCCAAATGTTTAAGAGTTGACATTCATTCAACTTCACTAAATTAGAATAAAAAGTAAAAATAGTGCTACAATGTTCAAGAGTTACCATTCATTTACTTTCACAAAATTAAGCCAAAGAGTAAAATAGTGCTAGAATGTTTCTAGAAACCAATTGTTTTTAAGTAATATATTCACTGCTTTCATCCCTTCTTTGTTCATCATTTTTTTCATCTACAATTTCAAAATGGGTCAACTATTAGGAAAGAGGAAGTTAAAAAACAAAAAGGTAAAGAAGACACACAATTCCTATTTTTTTTCTATTTTTGTCCATGATGAAAATAACTCCCAAGAAATCAAAACTCTAAGATAGAGGTAGAAGCTCTAACTGTTCATGAGGAGGAGCCACACCTATTAAGAAATGACTCGAAAAATATAGCTATCAAAGTGTAACCATATGAGGACAATTTTTAGCAGCCAGTAAACACATACAAGAATTAGCACCATGTGAAGAAGCTGATCAGAAACAATTAAGTCAGAAACAAATCGGTTAGCTTACTACATTACAAGCATTGCAATTGAACAATAAAACTCAATCTAATACCATAGTTTTCGAAGTCTCTCCACCAAAGGATGGAAGACATTGAATTCCAATAAATCACAAATTACAATCCTCAGAATCAGAACTAGAAAGACTTTACAATCATAAAGATAATATTTGTTGATCAAAATATAACAGCTAAACACCATAGACAAAGCAAGAAATAGGAGCTACATCAAGAGTAAATACAACAAGACATATAGATCAGAAACCCATGATGAATCACAGAGGAAAATGATGATCTCAGATACTAAAAATCAATAACACTTACACTATGCAAACAATAATAACAGTAATCTTGATAGTATCGACTTCGATAAAAGTAAAAGGATCATTGCAGTTGCACCAACAATAATACAAGAAGATTGCACGAGTAGTAACACAAGAAAAAGAAGTAGAATCAGATTAACATAACAATCCATAGATGAAGATGAACCAAACAAGAAACTTCAAAACCAATAGTAGAAGAAAATGGAAAAGGAAGGGGATTTGACCTTGATTGTTTCTAGAGGTAGATAAAAAGTGGAATGATCGAATTTTTTTTTTGTGTTGACGAAAAATCAAGTAATGTTGCTTGAACGTTAGCATCAATTGGTAGGCCTGAATACTAATGTTTTGTTATGCTACAATTTCTTGTTGCATCGTGGTCTTTTGTTGGTCCGATTGTTCTTTCTGTTCCTCAAATTTTTCCTCAATTTTCATCATTCTCTCTGCTATCTTTTTCACGAGTACATTTGTTTAATTTGATGAGGCTTCAAAATGTACCACATTCCCTTTAAAAGCACATTTTTTAACCCCTCTTCCATATAATCTCAAAAGTCCTGGATGTTCTGATCCCATGACAGAAGAAAATGCATCAATTGTATTATTTCCATCTTCTTTTTGTTGCATTTAAATATTCTCCATCTTAGCCTATAATGCAGTTTTATTATTAAAAAACAAAAGAATTCAAGTACACACATAAAGGGTAAATATGAAAAAAAACAAATTTAAATTAAACAAAATGAAATTTAGATAAAAATATCGCAATTTTTACTAGTTGTATCTTCATACGTATCCTTGTATGATTGATTGAGCTTTCTTTTTCTTGTAACCACAAAAAATTCCTTAGCTGATGGAATATCACTAGTTTTCCTCTATTTTTCCTGTAGAAATTAAAAGTGGATATCAAACTTTTTTTTAAAATGTGACAAGTTTTTATTCAATTCTATGCAAGAGTTCATACGAAATCATTGTGAACTAAAACAATGCTTTTCTTGACAACATTATGTGGATTCTTCAACATCTTTGGATTCTCACTATTTGGCATTTTCTGCAAATAGAAAAGAAGATCCACAATGATCAATTGATTTTTATAAAAGAGGAAAGCTTCTTTCCAATGATTCATTAAAATAATAAGAACTCAGTGGCTCCCAAAAATAAGAGATAGAACAGACTCTACCAATAATCAGTTACGAAAGAAAAATGCTCTTTAAATAACTTAAAATATTTTGGGAATGAAGAGTAAAAATAACCACAAAATCAACTAATAACAATATTCTCTTACTAAAAGAGAAGTAACTAAATCCATAAGGAGTAATATTCAACCAATAAACATATATTACAAGTTGTTCTCGGATAAGGACAAAAGGGAAAATGATAATGTAATGTCAGGACCCAAAACCGAGCCGCGAGTGGCACCCACACTTATCCTACTATGTGAGCGAACCAACCAATCTAAACCCAAACATATTGAACAAAATACAATGCGGAAGACTTAAACTCATTAATAAAAATCAATTCAATCACTTATAAAAACTCAACATCTATTATTCCCCAAAATCTGGAAGTCATCATAACAAGAACATCTATCCTCAATTACTAAAACTAAGAGTATCTAAGAAAGCTAAAATAAGTAATAGCTAGTCCATGCCGGAGATTTAAGGCATCAAGACATGTTATAAGAAGATCCAGTCCAAGCTAGAAGCATTAGCTCACCCTGAATTCCGGTGAAATGAAGACTGGCTAGAGTTGCGGTTGATTTGAAGACGACGGCACGTTTGCTGCACTCCACAAATAACAAAGAAAGAAACATACAAGTAGGGGTCAGTACAAAACACGAGTACTGAGTAGATATCATCGGCCAACTCAAAATAGAAATCAGTATATATCAGTTAATATCATAAATCAACTACAATACTCAAGATGTAGAAACAACAAGTACTATAATCATCAATAAGTACTACCAAATTCATCCATGAGGACTCAAGCCTCAATAACTTACTCATTTGGGAATTAGGTTCATTAGATTGAGTATATTAACATCTTTCCAGATTCATTATCTTTATTCCTCTTGTGTCGGTACGTGACACTCCGATCCCCTACTACTATGTGTCGGTACATGACACTCCGATCCCTTAATTCTATGTGTCGGAACGTGACACTCCGATCCCCTAATTCTACGTGTTGGTTCATGATACCCGATCCCTTAATTTTATGTGTCGGAACGTGACACTCCGATCCCCTAATTCTATGTGTCGAATCATGACACCCGATCCCTTAATTTTATGTGTCGGAACGTGACACTCCGATCCCCTAATTCTACGTGTCGGTTCGTGACACCCGATCCCTTTATTCTATGTGTCAGAACGTGACACTCCGATCCCCTAATTCTACGTGTGGGTTCGTGACACCCAATCCCTTAATTCTATGTGTCGGAATGTGACACTCCGATCCCCTAATTCTACATGTCAGTTCGTGACACCCGCCCCACTAATCTCATTATATTCGTTCATCAAGCCTTCTTTTACACCAAGGCATCATCATTAACAAAGAGATTAGAGTTTTTCAAGATTTGGGATTCAATAGCTTCATCATGCTTATTTTATCACAATTACAAATCACAATCATGCAAGCATACAATTAAGCATATAGCAGGGTTTACAATACTACCAATACATATCATTCGCTATTAAGAGTTTACTATGACGAGTATCAAAACCATAACCTACCTCCACCGTGGATTCGTGATCAAGCAAGCAATTTCCCAAACCTTTGTGTTTTCCTCTTCGTTTCTCCTCTCTCGATCGTTCCTATTTCTTTTACCCTAATTAGCATTTAATTAAGTATAAAATATGAGGAATTAACCCACTAATTAACTCAAGGGTATCTCTTTTAACCCCCAAGTAATTGAGTTATTAATATTAACCCCCGAAATTTATAATTATAGCAGGAATAGTCCAAAATGCCCCTTTAAAACTTAAACAGAAATCCGACACAGACTGGGATTACGCAACCTGTGACGGCCTGTCGTACCTGCGACGGTCCGTCACAGAGTTCAGAGACTCAATTTCCACTAAAGAATCTGTGACGGTCCGTCACGCCTGTGACGGTCCGTCCTGCCATTCCGTCACGAAGTTCAGAGAGTCGATTTCAGCACCCAAATTTCTAATTTTTAAGTGTTTTGAAACGAGACACCCTCGACGGTCCGTCGTACCCATGACGGTCCATCGTGGGGTCCCTCACCTCAGCTAATTTTTCCAGAAATAAAATCTGCTGCTCAAAACGACTAAACAGGCCGTTACAATAGATACCAATTTAACCATCGTTCGTCCTCGAATGATCACAAGAATAAAAACAAGGGCGGAAAGGAGTACCTGAATCCGTAAACAGATGTGGGTATTTTTTTTGCATATCAGCCTCCTTCTCCCAAGTGGCTTCTTCAACTGGTCGATTCTTCCATTGAACTTTGATGAATGCAATCTCCCTCGACCTCAACTTGCGAATTTCTCTATCTAGAATGGCAACAGGCGCCTCCTCATAAGACAAATTCTCATCAAGCAGAACCGAATCCCAACGAATGATGTAGTTTCCATCCCCGTGGTATCTTTTCAACATAGACACATGAAATACCGGATGCACTCCTGACAGCCCTGGAGGCAAGGCTAATTCATAAGCCACCTCCCCTACTCACTTAAGTACTTCAAAGGGACCAATATACCTTGGGCTAAGCTTACCTCGCTTACCAAACCGCATCACCCCTTTCATGGGCAAAACCTTCAACAAGACTTGTTCACCCTCCATGAACTCCAAGTCTCTAACCTTTCGATCTTCACACTCCTTTTGCCTACTTTGCGCCGCTAAAAGCTTTTTTGAATATATTTCACTTTCTCCAATGAATCCCTCAAAAGGTCAGTACCCCAAGGTCTAACCTCAAATGCATCAAACCAACAAATGGGAGACCTACATCTCCTCCCATACAATGCTTTGAATGGAGCCATATCAATACTTGAGTGATAGCAATTATTGTATGAAAATTCTGCTAAGTGTAAGAAGTTATCCCAATGACCACCAAATTCTATCACACATGCACGAAGCATATCCTCCAACACTTGAATCGTTCGCTCAAACTGACCATCGGTCTGAGGGTGAAATGCAGTACTAAGGTCCAACCTAGTACCCAATTCGGCATGCAATGTTTTCCAAAACTTAGAAGTAAACTGCGTACCTCTATCTGATATGATGGAGAGCGGAACTCCATGCAATCGAACAATCTTTGAGATGTAAAGTTTGGCTAACTTCTCTGCATTGTAAGTCACCTTGACCGGAATGAAATGAGCAGACTTAGTTAACCTATCAACAATCACCCAAATGGAGTCATACTTACCTATTGTCTTTGGAAGACCGACCATGAAATCCATTGCAATTCTTTCCCTCTTCCATTCAGGAATGGGCATTCTCTGAAGTGTTCCTCCGGGCCTCTGGTGTTCATACTTTACTTGTTGACAATTTGGACATTTGGCAACAAAATCAACAATGTCGCTCTTCATTCTACTCCACCAAAAGTGTTGCTTTAGGTCACGATACATCTTGGTTGCAACCAGATGTATAGAATACCTTGAACTATGAGCCTCTGTAAGAATGGTGTTGACCAAATAATCAACACGGGGCACACATACCCTTCCCTTAATCCTCAAAACACCTTCCTCATCAATTATTGCCTCTTTAGCCTCTCCTCGCAACACCATATCCCAAATTTGACTTTGTTTCTCATCATCAAATTGTTTTCCCTTGATCTTGTCAAGAAAAGAAGATATCGCCTCCACACAAGCCAAAAATCCTCCCTTTTCATTTACTTCTAGCCTCATAAAGTCATTAGCCATGTTTTGGATTTCTCTAGCCAATGGGCATCTAGAAACTTGCAAATGAGCTAGACTTCCCATGCTTCCTGCCTTTCTACTTAAAGCATCTGCCACAACATTAGCTTTTCTCGGATGATACAAGATTGTGATATCGTAGTCCTTTAGTAGTTCCATGTATCTCCTCTGTCTCAAATTCAAATCTTTCTGAGTGAAGACATACTGTAGGCTACGATGATCCGTATAGACTTCACACTTAACCCCATATAGATAGTGCCTCCATTGCTTTAATGCAAACACTACCACGGCCAATTCCAAATCATGGGTTGGATAGCTACGTTCATTCACCTTCAATTGCCTCGAAGCATAAGCAATCACATTCTTCTTTTGCATTAGCACTGCACCCTAACCCGAATAGGATGCATCACAATAGACAATGAAATTCTTACCTTCCACTGGCAAGGTGAGAATGGGTGCAGTAATCAACAAAGTCTTGAGCTTCTGAAAGCTTTCTTCGCACTCATCCGACCAAACAAATCGGACATTCTGCTTAGTCAAGCTTGTCAGTTGGGAAGCAATAGAAGAGAACCCCTTGAGAAATTGACGGTAATAGCTAGCTAAACCAACAAAGCTCCTTATCTCTGACACATAAGTAGGTCTTACCCAATTCTTCACTGCTTCAATCTTAGATGGATCCACCATCACCCCATCTTTAGAAACTATGTGTCCCAAGAAGGACACCGAATCTAGCCAAAACTCACACTTGGAGAATTTGGCGTAAAGCTTTTTCTCCCTTAATACTTCCAACACAATTCTCAAATGCTCCTCATGTTCCTTCTTACTCTTGGAGTATATCAGTATATCATCAATAAATACGATCACAAAGAGATCCAAATATGGCTTAAAAATCCCATTCATCAAGCTCATGAAAGCGGCAGGGGCATTCGTAAGCCCAAAAGACATTACTAATAACTCATAATGCCCATATCTGGTCCTAAAAGCAGTCTTTGGCACATCTGTTGCCCGTATTTTCAATTGATGATAACCGGATCTCAAGTCAATCTTAGAGAAGACACAAGCACCTTGTAACTGATCGAACAAATCATCAATGCGAGGAAGAGGATACTTGTTCTTAATAGTTACCTTATTAAGTTGTCTATAGTCTATACACATCCGTAAACTCCCATCCTTCTTCTTTACAAATAACACCAGAGCGCGCACAGGAGATGCACTTGGTCTAATGAAGCCTTTGCTCAACAACTCTTGAAGTTGGGCCTTTAACTCTCTTAACTCGACGGGAGCCATTCTATAAGGGGGTATAGAAATGGGGCGAGTACCCGGTTCCAGATCAATGCCAAAGTAAATATCTCTATCCGGTGGCATACCAGGAAGATCTGCAGGGAACACATTCAGAAACTCACGGACTACCGAAACCGACTCAATTGGAGGTACTTGGGTAGTGTCATCCCTCAGATGTGCCAAGAAAGCTAAACACCCTTTACTAACCATTCTCTTAGCATGAAGAAAGGAGATGATACACACCGGAGTGGAAGTGTAGTCACCCTCCCACACTAACGGGTCTGTCCCAGGCTTGGCTAACGTCACAGTTTTAGCATTACAATCAAAGATTGCAAAATTTGGAGAAAGCCAAGTCATACCCAGAATTACATCGAAGTCAACAATTTCTAGGATAACCAAATCTACATAAGTGTTGCTTCCCACAAAAGTCACCAAACAACACATATATACTTTTTCAATTATGACAGACTCACCCACCGGAGTAGACACACGAATAGGTATGTCAAGCAATTAACAAGGAAAATTAAGACCAGTAGCAAATGAAGAATATACATAAGAAAATGTGGATCCGGGATCAAACAATACAGAAGCCATTCAATCACAAACCAAAAGATTACCTGTGATAACCGCATCGGATGTCTCCGCTTCAGATCTCCCAGGGAAAGCGTAACAATGGGCCCTATCGCCTGTCTGCGCGTTGCCCCTACCATGTTGTGCTGTAGTGGCTCCGGTTTGCCCATCACCCCGGCCGTTTTGGTGACCACCATTAACTCGGCCACCACGTCCTCCAGAATAACGGCCTCTACCATGACCACCTCTACCTCTAGCTATTGGGGGTCTGTAACTCTGTTTTGGACAATTCCTCCTAATATGTCCAGTCTCCCCACATCCACAACACTCTATGGAGTCAAGCATAGGTCTCTAAGAGAAGTGTTGACCGGTCTGAGGTGGACCCCCAACTACAGTCTGTAGTGAAGACTGAATTGGTTGGACTGAGTAACCTCCTGAACCCTGTCCTCTGGAGTAAGAACCATTAAACTCACCTCCCTTTTGAAACCTTTTTGATGTCGATGTCGTGGGGAAGTCATCTGGCTTCACTCGTTCCACCTCTATCACGAAGTCTACCACTTCTTGGAAGGATTTTGCCGTAGCCGCTACCTGTAAGGCTGAAATCCGCAATTCTGACCTCAACCCCTTTACAAAATGGAGAATCCGCTCTTGTGGACTGAAACAAAGTAGGGTGGCATACCTGGATAATGCACGAAACTTAGCCTCATATGCAGTACCGACATCCTACCTTGCTCTAGGCTCAAGAACTCATCCCTTTTCCTATCCCTCAAAGTCCGGGGGATATACTTCTCCATAAAACAAGCTAGAGAATGATGCCCAAGTCATAGGTGGTGTCTCTGTTGGTTGACACTCAACATGTGACCGCCACCACATTTTGGCATTTCCTTGAAACTGATAACTCACGAACTCAACACCAAACCGTTCAACTATACCCATCTTGTGTAGTAGCTCCTGACAGTCAACCAGAAAATCGTAAGCATCCTCAGATTCAGCACCCTTGAAGACTGGAGGTTTCAATTTCAAGAACTTAGTGAAAAGTTCATGCTGATCATTTGTCATTATAAGCCCTGTAGTCAGAGGATGAAACATGCCTATTCTAATGAGGCATCTATGCGGGGAGCCACTTGCTTATCAGATAACACGCTAAGATAAGCAAGAACCTAATTTATCATCTCTGGGGTAGGTTGGGGTGGCAATCCCTCATTCTGTACTTGTTCATTCTCCCCTTCCTCACCCTCTCTTACAACTTCCTCACTTGGTGGAGGAGTCACCGCCCTAGTACCAGATGGGCTAGGTGCTTGTCCTCTTCCTCTAGAGGACGTCCTCCCACGTTCTCTTCCACGGCCTCTCGACACTACTCCTCTTCAAGCTACAGCCCCAGTGGCTGGCTCAGACGCTTCTTGTCTTGCCGGTGTTGGTGTTGGCGCAGTCGTTGCTCTAGTTCTAACCATCTGCGAAATAGAGTGAAGATGGTCAGATACCAATTTGTATCACCTAGATACCAATTGGATCCAAGTAATAGCACGAAAGAAAGAAAGAAAGAATGGAATTTTCCTAAAGTCTTATAGCCCCTCAAAGAAAATTAAAGGCGTACCCCTACCGTTCCTTAAGACTCTACTAGACTGGTTCTTGTGTGATGAGACCAACGAACCTAATGATATGATACCAAGTTTGTCACGACCCAAAACCGAGCCGCAAATGGCACCCACAATTATCCTACTATGTGAGCGAACCAACCAATCTAAACCCAAACATATTGAACAAAATACAATGCGGAAGACTTAAACTCATTAATAAAAATCAATTCAATAACTTATAAAAACTCAACATCTATTATTCCCCAAAATCTGGAAGTCATCATCACAAGAACATCTATCCTCAATTACTAAAACTAAGAGTATCTAATAAAGCTAAAATAAGTAATAGCTAGTCCATGCCATAGATTCGAGGCATCAAGACATGAAGATGAAGATCCAGTCCAAGGTAGAAGCAATAGCTCACCCTGAATTCCGGTGAAATGAAGACTGGCTAGAGTTGCGATTTATTTGAAGACGACGGCAGGTTTGCTGCACTCCACAAATAACAAAGAAAGAAACATACAAGTAGGGGTCCGTACAAAACACGAGTATTGAGTAGATATCATCGCCCAACTCAAAATATAAAAATTAGTATATATCAGTTAATATCATAAATCAACTACAATACTCAACATGTAGCAACAACAAGTACTATAATCATCAATAAGTACTACCAAGTTCATCCATGAGGACTCAAGCCTCAATACCATACTCATTTGGGAATTAGGTTCATTAGATTGACTATATTAACATCTTTCCAGATTCATTATCTTTATTCCTCTTGTGTCGGTATGTGACACTCTGATCCCCTACTACTATGTGTTGGTACGTGACACTCCGATCCCTTAATTCTATGTGTCGGAACGTGACACTCCGATCCCCTAATTCTACGTGTCGGTTCGTGACACCCGATCCCTTAATTCTATGTGTCGTAACGTGACACTCCGATCCCCTAATTCTACGTGTCGGGTCGTGACACCCGATCCCTTCATTCTATGTGTCGCAACGTGACACTCCGATCCCCTAATTCTACGTGTCGGTTCGTGACAGCCGATCCCTTAGTTCTATGTGTCGGAACGTGACACTCCGATCCCCTTATTCTACGTGTCGGTTCGTGACACCCGATCCCTTAATTCTATGTGTCGGAACGTGACACTCCGATCCCCTAATTGTACGTGTCGGTTCGTGACACCCGCCCCACTAATCTCATTATATTCGTTCATCAAGCCTTGTTTTACACCAAGGCATCATCATTAACAAAAAGATTAGAGTTTTTCAAGATTTGGGATTCAATAGCTTCATCATGCTTATTTTATCGCAATAATAAATCACAATCATGCAAGCATAAAATTAAGCATATAGCAGGGTTTACAATACTACCAATACATATCATTCGCTATTAAGAGTTTACTACGAATAGTATCAAAACCATAACCTACCTCCACCGAGGATTCGTGATCAAGCAAGCAATTTCCCAAAGCTTTGTGTTTTCCTCTTCGTTTCTCCTCTCTCGATCGTTTCTCTTTCCCTCTCTTTGTTATTTCTATTTTTCTTATTCAAACCCTCTTTCTTTTACCCTAATTAGCATTTAATTAAGTATAAAAGATGAGGAATTAACCCACTAATTAACTCAAGGGTATCTCTTTTAACCCCCAAGTAATTGAGTTATTAATATTAACCCACGAAATTTATAATTATAGCAGGAATAGTCCAAAACGCCCCTTTAAAACTTAAACAGAAATCCGACCCAGACTGGGATTAGGCAACCTGTGACGTCCCGTCTTGCCTGCGACGGTGCATCCTGCAGGTCCGTCACAGACTCAATTTCCACTAAAGAATCTGTGACGGTCCGTCACGCCTGTGACGGTCCGTCCTGCCATTCCGTCACGAAGTTCAGAGAGTCGATTTCAGCACCCAAATTTCTAATTTCTAAGTGTTTTGAAACGAGACACCCTCGACGGTCCGTTGTGCCCATGACGGTCCGTCGTGGGGTCCGTCACCTCAGCTTATTTTTCCAGAAATAAAATTTGCTGCTCAAAACGACTAAACAGGTCGTTACATGTAAACTCCACCTTAATTGAACCACTACAAACTAGTAAGACTAACCTGGAATATTTTTGAGTTCCAATGTTTAAGAAGTTCCTTAAATTGAGATGTTGGAACATCATTAGGCTTGTTTTCCATCTGAATTTGATCATTAGCGTAGGCATCAAAATGGTGTATTTTCAAATAAAACTTACACCTTCTCCAAGCTTTCTGAACAGTTCTTAAAGTCAATCTAACACCAATTTTTGGAATGTCATATTTCTCCTGAAAATTTGAACATTGACTTAGTGCAGTAAATATTAAATATGTTTTGACTTAAAAAAGAATTGAATACTATAAACCTTGATATAATCTCACAAATCATTTTTTGTGTCCATCAAAATCTAATTTTCTATATCAAGAGGACAAAAGAAGCTGCTCTACTGTATTACGAAATCATTAGAAGGACCATCTGTCTCACCAACTTTATTCAGTATAATCAGTTAACTATCATGCCTTCCATGTACAGATGACATCTTTGTTTTACCTCTTTGTCTTTTTTTAGTGGAGGACTCTACAATAATAATATAATAAAGATAACCCTTCCAAAGTTGTATTGTAATTTGATTTTATAATAACAGAACAAAAGAAATATTATAACTAAAATATTGATGTTCTTTCCTTGTTCTGCACATTGTTCGTTTTCTTCAACAGCAGTAGAATTCATTTGAATTTGTTGTTCTACTGGTTGAACTACATTGTTAGTTCAGTCAGCTAGTATACAAACTCCTGTATCTGGACAGTGTAATTATAAAATATCTGTTAAACGTTGACGCTTTTCGGCGATAACATCTTGTCTTTTTTTTTGTAGCTACAAAAACTTCTTTTGATTCGCAAAAAATGTGAGTATTCCAGCTTTAACAATT
Organism: Solanum peruvianum; assembly: GCA_027705065.1. Lineage (NCBI taxonomy): Eukaryota > Viridiplantae > Streptophyta > Magnoliopsida > Solanales > Solanaceae > Solanum > Solanum peruvianum. The sequence goes on along the minus strand of JAKWJD010001756.1, from coordinate 7,745,588 downwards.
CGCTCTTGGTTCTCTATTCCTTATTCTTGAAGACAATTGTTGTTTCATGACTACCAAGCACTGCCTACTCTAAGAAAAAGAGATATACAATTAAGGTGTTAGACATCCCAACGAATCAAGAATATAAAGCAGAATCAATGAAAAGAAGATTACACTAGCAGTAAAAAGAACTAGTAAAAAGGAGAGAGGGTGAAGCAGATCTAAGAATCACCACTTCTTGCGACCTTATTCACATATGCTTTGCGAAACAAAATCAATCATCTCATTTCAGCAAAAGAAGCAATAAATCGATCTCCAATAATATTTGGAAAACTCAAAAAGACATAACTATACAATAAGAATAAAGTAGACAAAATCAACATTCATTCAATTGACCTTCAAACCAATACTACATATAAGAAAATGCAATAGAGATATATTAAAAGAAGTTTAAAATTCCTTCGTCAATGATCAGCCACTATCCAATACCAATCGACATCATCAAAGTCCTCATCTTTTTCTTATGTGTCCATATGATCTTCTTCCATGTATTTTCAATGCCGATCATGCATTTGCACATTAATGACATAATCAGGTACATATTATCTCGACCACGTAAGATAATCATAAGATATTGCATTTTATGATCTAATGTCATTGTTTGGATCCCTAAAAAATGTATCTCCAAAATTAGGGCAATTCTGATCTTCTTCTAAACCAAATAAATCAACATTGACTTTATTCTTTTAATTATAAATATCTTTCTCAATTGGCTCCTCTACATAGAAAACTTGATGCACTTGAGATGCTAGCACAAATTCATCTTCAGTACTGCATAACTTATTTAGGTATGCCCGAGGTAATCCATATCACGAAACCAATCACATTTAAACAACACAACACTAAAGCAACCCCAATAATCAATCTCTTTGATATATTGAACATCACCAAAGTAGACAACCTCTCCATCAATGGGGTTTTGCTATCTAGCACTAGCAAAACTATCACTCGTTGCAGATAAACTCACTCCATAGTTCAGAGTGTTACCTTGACTATGTCGTTTCATTGTTTGAAATCGATATCCATTGATGAAATATGTTCTATACCTTTTTGTCACAATATAAAGCCCTTTACAAAGTTGTCGTAAATATTCAACTACTTCAACAGATTTATCTTTCTTCTTAGACCAGTTGCCAAATTCCAGACTATGATTATGTTCTCTAATCCATGCATTGATCTACTATGATTGTCAATTACAATGTTTTGTTCCCCGCAAGCAAGCATATTTCAAATAAGCATGTTTCAAAGTTCTTATAATATAAAAAATATTGAAGTTTAAAATACAATTGGCATATCATACATGATAAAGGTCTACATTTTTTCATCTCTGGTAATAAACAATACATATCGAGGTATATGAGGACATAATTGGAGATCCATGTGAAAATAATTGCCTTTGTTTTTTTTCTCTTCCTTCCAATGGTATGACAAAATTTAGGGAATGTAGGTGACAAATTATCTCCCTTTATTTCAGTTCCCTGCTAATCCTCTAATTGTTATCGGCTGAATTTTGTTTTTACCCCAGCATGTAGGTATCTGGAACATAAATTCAAAGGTCTAGTCCCACGAATCCCTCTAGTGTAGATACTTATATATGAAATCGATTATGAACAAGCCCCTTGAATAAAATAGGTTTCTTTCAGTGGAATACGTTCAACGAAGATGTGTCGGATCCCCAAGCTTTAATTAATTTACTAAATAGATGGGCAGATGTACCATTACATCCAAAAATGATGGAGGAAAATCTTTTCAATGTCACATATAATCTCATTGATTTCAAACTGCATTTTATCAAGATCTTCTCTCCTTATCACCTTGCTACTTATGACTCTAAAGAAGTCCTCCAACCGAATCAAGGCAATAGAAACTTTTTGAGGCAACACATTCTTAACAACATTTTGGAGCAAATAATGCAGTATGAAATGAGCATCATGGCTCTTGTAACTTGATATTTTCATATCAACATATTCCACACATCTTGATTTTTTTGAAACACAACCTTTTGGTAATTTGACCTTTTTAAAAACAGTACAAAAGAACTTATTCTCTTTTGGTTTCATAGAGAAACAAGATTTAGCCAAATGAATTTTTCCATTATCATGTTTTACTTGTTGAATATCCTTTTGTATCCCCATTTCTTGCAAGTCATATTGAGAATTGACATGGTCTTTTGACTTTCTAGTTACATCCTACAAAGTCCCAAGCAAACTGTCAAAAACTTTATTTCTATGTGCATCACATAGAGATTGTGCCTCGGTTTATAATGTTCCCAACATGGCAATTAAAGAAAATATGGATTTTTTTCCATGGACCCTAAGTGTCACAACAGTTCCTCTTTTGACCCTTTTGGAAAATATTATTGAATCCACGCAACTCTTCCAATACTTCTGTGTCTTATAAGGCAGTAGATGCAGATCTTCGATCATATTTACCATCAAATGATTTCTTATCTCTTCGAAATGGATGATCTGGATGTAAGAATGCACGATAACCCATGTAGCACATCTTACCGCTATGCTTGACATATTGAGAGCATAACCCAAGTTGGGCAGAGCTTTCTTCCTTTTGTGCTCCAACCACAAAGGATTGCGTAGGCGGCAAAATCACTTATTTTCCACAATAAGGATGCACGCAATTGAAATGTTTGGTTAGAATAAACATCATATGTTTCAATTCAAGTTTTCCACCATTCTTTAAATTCAGCATTTAGTGGTTGAAGATAGACATCAATTATATACTCAACATTATTGGAGATGATGGACCTAGAATGACCATAGATAATATTATATACTCCTATTTAATGCAAATCCACGGTGATAAATTATGATTTAGTCAAATAACAGGCCATGTGCTATGGGAAATACTCATGGTTCGAAACAAGTTGAAACCATCACTTGAAAGAACCAGTCTAACATTACGAGGATCTATATCAAAATCATTGTGCAAGGAATCTAAATTCATCCAAGCTTCTCCGTCAGCCACATGCTTTTAATTTCCATCTTTGGGTCATTGCGTATCATGCCATTTCATATTTGCAGTTGTTGCAGGAATTCGGTGCTTTCATTAGTCAAGGGATATTTAACAGTCTTCCATCTAGATGAGCTACAAACAAAACAATTATTTTCCTTCTCATTTTCCTTGAAAAAAAACATGCAATCATTAGGGCATGCATGTATTTTTTCATAATCCAGACCCAAATCATTCCTCACATTTAATTTTTTCTGAAATAACTCGGGCATATGAGCAAATGGAAATGCCTCTGTTAACAGGTCTAGCAAATCTCTACAGGCGACATTACTTAAATCATGAATGAATTTGAAAAAAAAATAATCGAATTGTGAAATTCAGTTTCGAGAAATTCTTACACCCAGGATATAACTATTTTTACCTTCTTTCAGTAATTTATAAAATTTCATTTCATCTTCGGTTAACACCTATCTCACTCCCACAAGCCCCAAGTCACCTGCAACATCTCTAAAAGTATCATGAAGTAGGTCATCTATATTGTCACGCATGTTGGAAACTTCCTTATTATGATCTTGATTATTTCTCAAGGAAATACTTTCCGCATGAAAAATCCATTCGGTTTACCCTTGTACAAAACCATAAAAAACCAAGTGATCCTCTACAACATTTTGTTGATGCCACTTACAATTAGCATACTTTTTGCAAGGACACAGTATTTCATCTCATTTGGAAGCTAGTTCAAAAGTTGTATCAAGCTAGTTATTCAGACCACTGATATACTCATTGATGGATCTTCGGAGAACCATCTAACTTTTATCACCACTATACATTCAACATTAAATATCCTATACGACATTAAAATAAATTTATCAAGATAAGACATAAAACAGAAGATTTTGATCAGTGGCTCTAATTATTTTATTTTACAACTTAACTGAAATGTGTGTTTTCCTTGAACTATTTGTTATGCAGAATCATTTGCCTACTTAAGCATACCAACTTTACCTATAATTTCTATTAGTTAAAAGAGGAAAAAAGTAAAAGATTTAAAATGTCAAAAGTCAAACTAAAGAAAATAAGACATGACAATAAAGTGAAATAATTTTTAAAAATCTGAATACTAACAAGATGTAATGGATTTCATATAAAATACAAAATTTCATATTATTTTGTCAAAGACAACAACCTTATACAAGAAACTAAGCAGCACACATTGCACGACTCCCCCTTGAGAGGATGAGTAGCTGTTCAAGCAGACCAAGTATCTACTAGATTAGTTCTAGAATCAGCAATGGTAAAAAAATAGAACATTAATTAGAAAAAAAAAACTAATTTTAAAGTCACATAAAGGGTAATCTTGTCCAACACTCTAAGCTATGTATACGTGCACAACATTTAAAGAGCACATATATGGGGAAAGAATCACCTGGAAATAATTATAAACAACACAATAGAAGAGTAAAAATCAAGATTCATACACACATAAATGAAAATGAGTATAATAAAAGGAAACTAACCAAAAAATTAAGAGACAAGTGAATATTACCTCTTTTTAAGTAGCGAACAGGTCACGACATTAAACGTTACTAGTTATACCCATTTAAAATTAAGATAAGCATAACTAATCTAACTAGGGAAATTTTAATTTAATAAGTTTAGGGTGTTTTGTTTCTAATTAAAGACTTCTAAACAAATTTTATGGTAAAAGAAAAGCATGGAAAGACAACAAAATCAAAGTCAATAACCTCGCTAAAGAAACTAAGCAACTCCATAGTAAAACTTCAAAGTTATAAGAAATGACAAGGAGAATACTTAGAGAACTTCGATTTTTGGTTAAATGTATGCATGAAGATCCAAATCTAGAAGCAGCCTTAAAGAGGTTGTTAACACTCAAAGCCTTATTTTATGCTCAACTACACCAGGGATCTATTCACTGTATTCCAAAAGAAGAAATGATATTAAAACAGAAAATAAAATAGTTATCATAAAAAAGGATATGAAAGGAGAAAACAAAGAGCTACTTAATATATTAGGCTTTATACGGTGATCAAATATTAAAGATGCTAATTTCATAATCAAAGCCTTATTATATGATCAATTAGATGTGGGGTATGCTTAATTTATTCATGAACCAGTAATGCTTGTTGAGAGCACCTGGAAACCCTAATCATAATCATTAAAAAATCTACGACCTCAGACTTCTATTTTCATTTCAAGAAAAATCCACACCACCACTACACAACTATGTTTAGAAGAATAACTTTCATGTATTAGTACACTTGAAGAGGAATGAACGAGATGGAGTTCACTAACGTAGATAGTAACATGAATGATCTAGTTATCGAAGCTCTTAATTCATAACAAAGAAAATTTATCATCAATTTGTTTTTAAAATAAAATCATAAAGTGAAAATCTTCCAACATTCTAAACTTACAATACATACCTTAAATTTCAAAAACATAGCCATATGAAATGATTTAATTGAATAATGAATAAGCACTAACAAATAGAGATTAGTAAGAGAAACCAGAATATTACTAACTTGAACACTACATCAAAGTTAACATACACAAGAACATCAAATCAATAAATGTGCAGGTCACTCACTAATGTGAGTTAGTGATTACGGTTACATATCTTTCTGTTCCTTCATACGACAACACCTTGTGGAGCAAAAGTACAAAAATGATTGTAGTATCTAATATAGACACCAACTGAACAATATAAATGAGACGTTACATTTCTATTTATTTTCATAATTTTATATGCCTATACTGAAATCAAGTGCTGCAAGATGCATTCAGACATCAAACTATGATAAGAAATGCAAAAAACATGTACTCCATCAGGTTGTATTATAACATTTAAAAAAAAAGATGCATCTGCATTCTAAATGTCGCTTCGAATTACATTTAATTAAAGATAAGTTATTTCAATATTGGAAAGACTTACTTTTTAAGTTGGAAAAAGATTTATACACAGATGTACATCAAAATTTAAAAAAAAATAGATAAATAGGAACATTACCTCTTTCTGACTAGTGAGATAAGTTTAATGACCAATTCGATGTTTGTCTAGTAAAATATTCATACATGAAAGAATGTATAAGCTTAGAAGTTTAAAAATATACTCGAAAGAGCGAAACAAAATCCATTCATGCTTAACATCAATGACTTTTTAGAGTAGAAAAGTACTTACATAAGAACTATCATGCAGATTGAAGAGTTTATTCTTACAATTCGTTTGTCCAGTTCAAAAAAAAATTCTATGGATATGAACTATCATGCAGATTGAATAATCGAAACTCTTCTTTTATAAGATTAACTCTTCCTAAACTGAAAATTTCCATTAAAACTGTTTTGCTGAGATTTCTCAATCTTCACCAAAATCGATATACACACTCTAATGCACAAAAAGATGACATTATAAACATAGACTCTAGAAAAACCTACTTTAAAGAAGCCCATTTATCAAGAACCCTAGCTTCTAATAAATTTCTAGCTTTAAAGAAGATGGAACAAAACATACTTGTACCTGCAGAAACGTACAACTCATGAAGAAAAAGACCCTAAAGTTGCAGATTCCTACAAAGAAAATCAAAGAACAATGGCTAAATAGTTATGGATGACTGTTTTCGATCTTCAGAGAGAAGATAGTGAAGGCTAGACCTACGAGGAATGGTCTAAACTTTGAATAAGAATATTGACCAAATGTGATATATATACCTTTTATTTTAATTTTTCAATTAATTAAAGTGAAATAAGTGGAGGGAAATAATTGAGGGAACCGTTGCCATAGAGTACCTAAGGCAACGATTTTCACGAACCGTTGCAATATAGAGATATTTTGGCAAGGGTTGTAGTACGAATATAACGATTAAATTCTTAAAGTGTTTCATTAGGTCCAGTTGACTATTGAAAAGGTTGTAACTGTTGCAATTCAGTATCTATGGCAACATGTGTTTAATTGGTGTTAAATTATTGTTTCTACAAGCATGTTTTGTACTAGGGATTGTTGATTGTTTTTTGAGTGTTTGTTGCCCATCGGTTAGGTATATTTTGGATAAAATTAATGATACAATTGTCTTCTCTTATCAAATTTTCTATTTATTTATTTAGCTTAAGGTGCTTCAGTTGAAATTCTCTTCGAAGTTTTTAAGGTTTGATAATCTTTGTTAAGCTATGGTGGAGACATACTAATTTTGTTTTCATTTCTTATGTTGCATGCGAAATCCAGTTGAGTTCTATATGAACTCCTTGTCCCTTCCTCTCACATTTCAAGGGAGTCGTAATGGCTCAATTCCTTCCATCGAGTAAATCGGTCCGTAAAATCATTGTACAAATCCATGTTGAAAGAAATTCATACAAGATCGGAGAACTTGAAGGAATTAGGCCAAGAAGTCCACAGTTTTTATTTTTAAATATTGTATTTTTTTTATTTTGTGTTTATGACCAATTTTGTATTATTATTTTTATGTTTAGTTTAGGACATGTTCAAATAGAATGGGTCTAAAGCCAAAGACAAAAGGGGTTCAAATACCTGTCAAGGCGGACATAAACCGGATTTGGAACCACACTCTCTCTCAGCCTTAATTTTTCGTATTTATTTGTTGATTAATGTTGCTAGTTTTAGGGCTATAATATCAAATCCCCGCAAGATGCTGCCTCGTTTTAGTCGTTTAAGTCAATCAAGTAAATAAACTTAAAATAAATTTTGAAAGTTGTTAAATCACTTGAATAATAGATTAATATTAAACTTTCATCTTTCCTAAATAAATTTTCCATTCAAATTAATTTTAAGTTAGATCCTTTTATCCAAATATTTTAGTTGATGGAAAATCGTATTAACAGATATTTTTGGTGCCTTAAACACCTTCCTAAAATATAAATAGGAATCCTTAACCCTTTTGACGTTTTCTTAAGGTTTTCTATGTAAATTTTTTTAATAAAAATAAGTTTTCTTGATTATTATTAAAAAATTAAGAGACGACTCAAACAAGTCTCAAAAACATTAAAAAAAATTAAAATAAAACTGAATGGTGAATCTGCTGGAGATTTGACGGATTCTAACCTTCAGATCCCTAGGCCTACCTTGGCACAAAGGGCCACAAGCATGATAAGGACGCGATATGTGTTTTTGACTATTTATATGATGTCTTGCTCTGAACGAGGACTTTACTAACAAACTCCTTTCCAGAATTTTCCAAAAATATAGACAATTCACTAACTACAGGCACACAGAAGAAGGAAGTTAAATGCTAGAATGACACAAAATGTCAAAGTTGTACACAACACGATAAAGAGTATAAGAAGGGAACTTTATTAACATCACTATAAGTATTTATTCAATGTGTTACTATGTGCACAAGTTCATTTAGATGGGGTATGTTGGGACTTTTCCCAATAATTGGAATACCCTATGTTATGAGTTCATTGAATTACAACTTGTCAAGCCTATCTATAACATGTATTTGTACTTACAAGAAATATCATAATTTACATTACCATATAAGATTTGTAAGACTTAGTCATTGCCCAACTATATATCATATTTTGGAAATAATATTACTAGCCAATTTATTTGCATAAACCAAACATTCACTAAACACTTGTCGTGATATTATTACTAGAAAAGTCAATTAACTTCATTGATATACTAGAGTAATCTCATCATTTTAAGCAAGCCAACTTTTAACATTTGTTTAGCTTATAGTGATAATTCAATGCTTAGTTTGGCAAAGCTATAAAGTTTATTTGACACTGAAGATTCATTAACTAGCTTTTATTTTAATTCTTATATATTGATGGAAACATTGCATTCCAAACATCTGTAAACATATCTAGTGTAAAACACACACAGTATTGGTAAGCTTCATTCCTTTCAACAGTAAACTGAAATTTCATAAACGATGTATAACAATTTCATCTTCTCGAATACAATTAGGTATTACAACATTGGTTATTTTATGTAAATGATACTTTAATCATACTGATCTAACCTATACGTCTCATTTGACATTATCAAATCATAGAAACCTACACATAATGATTAATTAGCACCACATACCAACAATATGATTGAGATTTGAATTATACATACTACTTGATTCGGAAAGTGGTCTCCTTGCTGACAACCACACATTACATCAACAGTAATCCTTTGCCAAATCATGGGGGCATCAATATCAATATGTTATGGACGGATGACGATTGGAGCATGACAAAAGGCAATAATACCCATTGTTCATGACAAGCTGGAAAGTGCCATGGCTTCGCTGAGCATCAAGGAGAAGAAAGAGTTCATGATTTTGTCACCATCAAAGGTTGTTGCCTTGGTGCCAATAGAAACTCCCTCAAGACCAAGGTTTGTGATCGAAAGCGCTTCATCTCAGGGTATGACCAGATCTGGATGATGTTATACTCTAGAAGAGTTTTCCCATGGAGGGAAAAAGAAAGACCAAGGAAAGGCCAATAAGTGAGGGCGAAGCAAAAGAATTCTAGAGAAAGATGCAGCGGAACGACTATTCGATTGTTAAGCATTTGGAGAAAACCCCGTCTCAGATTTTTGTGTGGGTCTTGTTAATGAGTGCACAACTACATAGGAAAACCCTAATGAAGGCTTTGGATGTTACATATGTGCCCGTGGTCACATGCAGTGACAATGTAGCGACTATGATCAACCGGGTTATCCGAGGACATCACATCATCTTCTGTGACGAAGATCTGCCCTTTGAAGGGAGGTTGCACAACAAGGCTTTGCATGTCACTGTCATATCTCAAAAAAAAGCATATATACAGTGTTTTGGTAGATGATGTATGTAGTCTCAATATTTGTAAGGTGTCGACTTTAAAGCAGTTAAGGTTTGATTTGGGTAAGCTTGAAAAAAAAAACTAGTCAACGCGATAGCCTTAGATGGGGTGTAGAGAGACACACTTGGGGCAGTAAACTTGGTCATTCAGATGGGTCCTGCAAAGTTGAAGGAAGCCACTCTGGTGGGTATGCGCCAATCATAGATGAAAACTCTCAAGGCACTGATTTCTACATAGTAGAGATGGTTAACGCCACTAGTGATGATTTGGCTTTGCAACCTCATATGCCCTTTATGTACAAGATGATTGCCACGGTGATGCTCTAGAATAAATTCGAGCCCGGTTTTTTATTGGGAAGGAATTTCCAAGGGATTGCAAAGCCTATTTAGGTTCCGTCCAAAAGAGCAAGGTATGGTTTGGGGTACGTCCGCACAGATGACAAATTAAAGATGAAGAAGAGTGTTGATCAAGCATTTGCTAGACCAATCCACCATCTTTGCTATTTGATGTGACGCAAAATTAAACATTTTTTATCATTATTTACCTCATACTTATTCTATATATTTGTTAGTTTTGAGCAAAAATTTTATGGATTGTGCTATTTGTATTTTATTTGTAGGATTAAATTGGTGGAAAGATGAATAAATTTGAAGCTAAAACAAATTAAAAATGGAAGGTGAAGAGGGAAAACAAGCAGGAAGCTTAACGGGTTAAAGTTAATAAAATAATATATTTATATGTAAGATGCATATTCTGCAATTGTGAGTGAATTGCGTAAGAAAGCAGCCATTGGGCAGTCTCCCATGCTTCATGCTGCACTACTACGCGCGGAAAAAAAGAGGAAAAAAAACCACGCCAATTATTTTTGGTTTTGGATTTCTAATTTGTTTAGACTCAATTATTTTATTTAGGGTTTTCTACATCTATAAATAAGGCATGAAAAATTATTATTTGGTAGGAATCAAAGAAACAAGATACAAGATATAATCTAAATTTTCTTCTAGCTTTGGAGCTTTGTAAGAGCTGCCGTGGAGACCGGAGAATTGTGATTTATTCTTTATTCTCCTTTATTATTTATTTGTCTTTGTGATTAATAAAAATATAGTGTAGCTATTGTTCTTAACTTTTTATGATTAACACAAACATATTTATTTTAATAATTTTTTATTGTGTTTTTGAGATGTTGAGTAGCTAAGCTACACAACTAGGTTTGTGGGAACCATGAGCAATTAACAATGTATGAATAGTAATTAAGCAATTTTAAAATAGGTTATTGCATTTAGATTTAGTATATACTATCTAATAGGCTAGTTTAAATTTTTACGAATTAGTAACTTAGCTATATATTGAATATAATGCTTAATATGAGGTAAATAAAAGGTTTAGAAAAGTCTACACACGAGCCGGACCAAGGTACGAGTTGAAATTCTCTAGATGTCGGACCAAGGATTTAGAGATACATAACTTATCACTTTGCATGCATAACACTAGAGAAGAATTGGTATAACTAAGATTACTGCGTGATGAGCTTATGGAGAACACATTCCTAGGTATATTTATTAATTTGGATATAAATAAATACTTAGTTCAATGATATTTTTATTTCTTTTATTTTTATTTCAATTTAAAATCCCCCATTTTAATATAAGGCCAATCAAGTTAAATATTTTCTATTGATAGTATTCTTCCATATTTTCTGTGGAATCGACCCGAACTCATAATTGAGTAAATATATTATATACGATCGGTTATATTTATTTTCAAAAAGTATATTTGAACGTTATCGAATAAAGGCGCCGCTGCCAAGGAATTTTTTTTATTATTTATTTTAACTTTTTTTTTTGTTTCTTAGGATTAGTTTTAAATTTTTTCGTTATTATTATCATCAAGTCATCTGAGCCTATAAAAGAGTATATGAAGAAGGAAAATTGTGTCTATATTCTTGAATTCATTGTTCCAACATCTAAATAATACAATCTTCACTTAGGATCCAAGATGTTCATAATTCGATGTCTGTTATTTGGGACCCTTTTTTTTAACCACCACCCCTTGAGCGTAATAGAAAAATTGATTCAAAATTTGAGGTGCATTTCATATCTTCAAAGTGGATAAAAAAGTAAAATTGATAGTGGCATATCGCGAACCAATTAGTGGTGTAATTTTTTTTTTGTTATAAATATATTTTATTCTATTTTATCAGTATCACCTTCTTTTAATTTTATTTTTGCACATTAGGGAAAGTCTAATTACCCAACAAAAAAAAGAATTAAAGGAGCATGTTTGTGCTTATGTGTGGGGTGACGACCCTTGATAAAAAATTAGAGAACGTGCTACTAGCTAGGCTTAAAGGCTTCAGTGAGTTTTCCTAACCCTTGTTTTATATTTTATTTAATGATTTGGGGACATAGCATTTTTTAACTGTGGGGTGGAGGAATGAATTTCTAGTTTTTACTTTTTTATGGAGTTTTTTTTTAGGATTGGTTCCTTGGCTTTTGTTTTTGGTTTTTTCATGAGGATTGTCTCTTTTGAACCTAGTGTCTTTTATTTATTTATTTTACGAATAATTTGTTTAAATTATTAGTTTTTGAAAGAAAAAAGATAACCCCTTTTCAGTTATATGATACTTACTATTTGGGTCTAATTTTATGTAGTACTTTCTTGTGAATGCTTGATTACTAGTGAAATCGCAAAACTTTTGACATTTAGTTTCATAGTTGTGACTTTGTATATAACTTATTTATTTTGTAGTTTGCTATGATCCTGTCTCTGTTAGAAGTAGAATTGATCGATCTTGAATGATACTTGTGTCATGTGTGGTGAGATTTTGTTTATTCCATGTTTTGCATCTTAGTCAATAACTTGCCCTGCATGTTATTAAAGAGAAATAAAAAAAGTGTTGCCTTGTTTAGGAGTTGATAATAAACTTTCTTTGATTTGTCATAAAAATCTTAGCCTTTTCAGATATTTTATCATAAGTTGGCCATTTTGAGCTTGTATCCTTTTGTTGGTATCCATATTTTTCCCTTGACTAATTTGTTGAATCCCTAGTTTTTGCACCTTGTTTCCTTGAGCATCATAGCATAAAATTTATTTTAATTATCAATTCTGAGAAATTGGGATGGATGAGTGAAAAGTTAATCAATGATAGCTACAAAGTTCATAAAAGACCTCTTTGAAAGAATGTTAATAAAAATATATAATTGCAATGTGACATAAAAAAAAAAGAAATTATCTTGATAATGGCCATGATCCTTCAAAGGACATTGTGCACCTTAACTCATGTAAAATGCACAAGTCAAGGGTGGCAATTATTTTAAAAAAATCATGACCGAAACATTCTTGTGATGATGAAAATTACTTGTGAAAGAATTATTGAATAGAGGACTGAAAATAAAGAGAAGAAAATATGGGTGATAAATTAAAAAAATTGCAAAGTTCTTAAAGATATATAAGTCATTATTATATATTTTTGCTACCCGTCCCCTAGCCTACGTTATAACCCGTTAAAGTCCTATTTGATTCTATTCAAGCGTGCTTAATTAGTGGAGATGTACATAATAGGAAGGCATATGGTTCATTATGCATACATGTGAATTTTATTTGTGAGTGTGCGAGTTCTTCTTTATATGAAGTCCTTAATCTATATTCAATCTTTTAAGTTAAGTTTGTGGACTATTTCTTTTTGTAAGGGCACTTGTTTCATGATAGGTAGTTGATGTTATTAACTTTCTCGATTAGAGTACGTGAGCAAACTTAAATTTGATGAGTTCAAAATTGTTCCTTGGAGTTAAGAGGTCAGAGGTTTTCTTTTTACTTGGATGTCTTGCATAATAATTGATAAGTCTACTTAATATTTTAAAATAGATATATGGCCTAATTTTTTGTATCAATCAAAGTTATGACATTGCTAGAAAAATCTTTTTTAGATGAGTTTTAATGTTTGCTTGGGGATGAATAAATGTTTAAGTGTGGGGTGTTGATGATAGGCAAAATTACACATTTTTATCATTATTTATCTCACATTTATTAATTATACTTGTCAGTTTTAAGCATAACTTTTATGGATTGTGCTATTTGTATTTTATTTTTAGGATTAAATTGGTAGGAAAATGAAAAAATTAAGAAGCTAAAACAAATTAAAAATAGAAGATTGAAGAAGGAAGTAAAGCAGGCAAATTAATAGATTAAAGTGAATAAAATAATTTATTTATATGAAAGATGCATTTTCTGCAATTGTGAATTGCATAAGAAAGCAGCCACGTGCCAGTCTCCCACGTTTCACGATGCACTACTACACGCGGAAAAAGAAAAAAAAAAGCACGACAATTCTTTTTGGTTTTGGATTCCCAATTTTTTAGGACTCAATTATTTTATTTAGGGTTTTCTAAATCTATTCATAAGGCATGGAAAATTATTATTTGGTAGGAAGACAAGAAACAAGATACAAAACATAATATAAATTTTCTTCTAGATTCAGAGCTTTGTAAGAGCCCCCCTAGAGGCCGGAGAATTGTTATTTGTGATTTCTTCTCCTTTATTAATTATTTGTATGCGTGATTATTAAAAATATAGATTATTCATTGTTCTTAACTTTTTATGATTAACACAAACATATTTATTTTAATAAATTTTACTTTATTTTTGAGATACTGGGTAGCTAAGATTAACAACACGGTTTGCGTAGAAGTTTATTTAATGGTGGCCAACGTTAGAACTCGCCTTGTTGCTACTTTTCGGACCAAGGTGGTAATTAATAAGAAAAGAATTATGAACGTAGATTTAATATATTCTATGTGATAGTCTAGTTTCAATTGGTGCAAAGTAGTAACTTAGTCATACATTTAATATGATGCTTAATATGAGGTAAAGGTAAGGTTTAGTAACATTTACTCACGTAGCCGTACAAAGGTACGGGGTGAAATTCTCTAGATGCCGGACAAAGAATTTAGAGATACATAACTTATCACTTTGCATGCATAACACTAGAGAAGAATTGCAATTTCTAGGATTACTGCATTATGAGCTTATGGAGAACACATTCCTAGTTATTTTTATTAATTGGGATATGAACAAACACTTAGTTCAAAGATATTGTTAGTTCTTTTATTTTTATTTGAGGATAAAATCTACCATTTTAATATAACGCCTATCAAGTTATATATTAGCCATTGATAATATTATTCCATATTCTCTATTGAATTGACCCTGACTCATAATTGGGTAAATAAATTACATATGATCGTTTATATTTCTTTTCAAGAAGTATATTTGAACGTTATCACTAGTCATTTCCAGCCCGACAACAGGCCGATTTTGTGTCTTAGGGGAAGGAATCTTGAGATTGATGTTATCATAGAGGACAAGGTCAAGCTAGCTTGTATTGGCGATGCTGAGCCTAGAGAGGAGCCGCAGAATTGGACCTCCACAATAATTGTGATTCCCAGAATATCTTGGTAGAAGGACATTGTTTATTCAAGTTTTCTAAATAAATGGAAGTACGGAAGAGACTCGAGACCCACCATTTTGTAGTTTCTTTAATTACTTGAATTATGAAATTCCCATGTAATGTTTTAAAAGGCAACATGTCCCTTTGCCATGGTCAAAGTTAACATTTTTTTTATTTGAATGAAAGCCATTTTTATTTCAAACTTGTTTATTTTCTTATTTGCTCATTATACTTTCCTAACTTTATTTTCTTATGATTTCAATAATTTTAATTTACAACCTGCCAATGTCATGTCAGGTCATGAGAAAAACAACCAAAATGAGGTAGGTTATGACGAAGGTTAAGAGTACGAAGAGGAAAATGATGTACCGAAATATATTGCTGAGGAATTTCGGCAGCTTGAGAATCTGCATAAGCCGAATTTGGATGAAACGTTGACTATGAAAGTAGGAGACCATGAGTGTGTAAAAGAGGTCAAAATCATTGTCCACCTGAATGAAGCCCAAAGAAATAATATGATTCATTTGGTAGCTAAATAAATTGATATGTTTGTCTAGGAATTCATCGCCATGCTAGGGCTGAGTACCAATAAGTTGTCTCACTAGTTTCCAATTAATCCAGGATTTAGTCTAGTGAAGCAGAAGTCTTGGAAGGTCAAGCAAGAGCTACGTTTAATGATTAAACAGGCTATCACTAAACAGATTGAATCTCAATTAGTTGAAGTGACGCAATAGCAAACTTGGTAAGACAATGTTGTTCCGGTCGCCAAAAAAGATGGGATCATCAGAATCTGTGTCGATTACAAAGATCTCAACAAAGTAAGTACAAAGGATAAGTTTTTGTTGCCAAACATTCACTTTCAGATCGATCACTGTCCTAAGCATAAAATGCAATCATTTGTGGATTGTTAAGCAGGTTATCATCAGATCCTGATGGATGAAGAAGATGTAGAATATATAACTTTTATTGCGCCCTGGGGTGTATATCATTATAGGGTGATGCCATTTGGTCTCAAAAATGTTGGTGCTACTTATATGAAAGCTATGACGACAATATTTCATGACATGATTCATAAGGAGATCAAGGTGTATGTAGATGACGTCATTTTGACATCCCACGAGTTTTTGGATCACTTGACACATCTAAAGAAGTTTCTTGAGCCTCTGCAATATTATAACTTTAAGTTAAATCCCGCCAAATGTACTTTAAGGGTGCCATCTAGCATGTTGTTGGGATTCATAGTAAGCCGAAGGGGTATTGTGCTCGATCCTTCCATGATCAAGTCCATTCACGAGTTACCTCCTCTGCAGACAAAGAATAAAGTAATGAATTTCTTAAGGAGGTTTAACTACATCACTCAGTTCATAACTCAATCAACCATGGTGCGCGAGCCCATGTTTATGTTGTTGAAGTAAGATGCTTTGACAAAGTGGACTGAAGAATGTCAGACTTCATTTGATTCTATGAAGAACCTGTGTTGGTGCCACCGAAAGAAGGAATCCCATTGTTGCTATATTTGCCCATCTCATATAATTGGATGCGTACTTGGTCAACATGACAAGACGGGGAAGAAGGAACGAGCTAATTAATACATAAGCTAGAATTTCACTCAATACGAGTCCTGTTATACTCTTTTGGAAAGAAAATGTTGTGCTTTAACTTGGATTTCCCTGAAATTGAGGCATTATTTGTCTTATTATACTACATATCTCATTTCCTAAATGGACCCATTGAGATATATTTTCAAGAAGGCAATGTCAACCGCAAAGTTTGCTAAATTGAAGATGTTTTTGAGCGAATTTGATATTATGTATTTGACCCATAAGGGGACAAAAGCACACGATTTGACCGATCATCTAGTAGAAAATCTCGTTGATGACGAATATAAACTGCTCAAGACGTGTTTCCCGGTTGGGGAGGTTTCATTCGCGGGAGAAGATACTTATGAAGCATACCCTTGTAGGAGAGTATTCTTTGATGGAGCGGAGAATCACCAAGGATGAGGTATTTGAGAAGTTTTAGTTTAAGAATCTGGTCAACACTATCCCATGGCTGCTAAACTACGATTTAATTGCATTAACAACATGGTTGAATATAAAGCTTGTGTCCTTTGTTTGATAATGGTCATTGACATGAATGTCCACAAGCTGAAAGTTATTGGAGATTCAGATATGTTGATTCATAAGGTTCAAGGAGAATGAGCTGTGAAGAACCCAAATATTACTCCATACCTACAGTATACACAAAAGTTATTTGGAAAATTCCGTAAGATTAAGTTCAGAGATTTTCCTAGGACATCATTTGAGTTTGATAATGCTCTTTCAACTATCGCCTCAATGATTAAACATAGGTATACTAATTACATTTATCCTCTAGATATAGAGTTGAAAGAACATCTGGCCCACTATTCACATGTTGAAGCAAAAACAGATGGTTTTCCATTGTATTTTTATATAAAGAAGAAATTTGAGATCGGGAGTTATCCTGAGGATGGAACTTCTAAACATAGGAAGTCGATACACCGTATTTCCCTCAAAATCATTCTAAGTTGATAAATCCTTTATAGGAGGACTCCATATTTATCTCTTTTCAGATGTACAAATGTTGATGAAGCTGCGAAGCTTATTACACAAATACATGTTGGAGTTTGCGGTACACACATGAATGGATTCACTTTGGCGAGGAACATCTTGGATGACTATAGAGCACGATTATTGCAAGTTTGTGCATAATTATCATTAATGTAAAGTGCATGGTGTTTTGATCTGAGTGCCGCCTCACGAATTCAATACTATGAGTTCATCTTTGTCATTCATTGATTGGGCATGGATGTAATCGGTCCAATAGATCCAACCGCCTCTAAAAAAAATAGATTTCTTTCGTTGCCAATGTTTACTTCACTAAGTGGGTTGAAGCAACTTCGTACAAATTCGTGACCAAGAAAGTTGTAGCTGATTTTGTGCCTAACAATCTTATATGCATGTTTGGAGTACCAGAGTCCATCAGTACTGAAAATGGTGCAATTCTCAACATTCACTTTATGAGAGATATATGTGAGCAATTGAAGATTACTCACCAAAAGTCAACCGCTTATCTTTCTCAAATGAACGGAGCTATAGATGCCACCAATAAGAAAATCAAGAAGATTTTGAGGAAAATAATCGATAATCACTTAGGTAGGCATGAGATGTTACCATATGCTTTGATGTGTTATTAAATTACCATTAGAACGTCGACTGAAGCTACGCCATACTTGCTATTGAATGGAAAAGAAGCAGTCATAATTGCTGAGTTGAGATACCTTCCTTGAGAATTATCCAAGAACGTGAGTTGAGTAATGGTGAGTGTGTCACCAAGTGAATTGATCAATTGACGTTGATTAACGAGAAAATAATGGTTGCAATTTGTATGATCAACTATATCAACATAGAATGATTTGTGCTTTCCACAAGAGATTCAGAGGTTGAAAATTTTAAATTGGTCAATTGTTTTTTTAACACATTTTTCCTTATCAGGATGAGTATAAAGGGAAATTTGCACCGAACTGGCAAATGTCATACATGGTTCGCAAGGTATTATGTTGAGGTGCTTTGATCATCTCGGAGATGCATTACACTGCATGGCCAAAACCGATCAACTCAAATGTTGTTAAGAGGCATTATGTGTGAAGATTAAGTTGGTATTTCTGTTATTTCCTTGTAATTGTTCTATTTGCTTGTACTTGCTTTTTTTTTTAAATTTAATCCCTCTTATAATTAACTATGTCCGACCTAAATTCTAAAAAATGAGATACGTAGGCGGCCTATGTCATCCTCGGTCACCTCATTATCCCTTTCTATATTTCTTTGTATCTAAACTAAGTTCAAACTGAATTCTAAAGAATTAGATACGCAGGCGGCTTATGTCAGCCATGGTCAGTTTCTTTGTAAAATTTTATTTTGATAACTTATAATGGGAAAACTACGCTTGACCTTATTCCTGCCTCAATGAGATATGTAGGTTCCACAAGGGTTCAGCCATATCTTCGGTAAGATTTCTATTTCTCTTGAAAATGAAAACTGGGATAGAATTTTTAGAGGTACTAAAGAATTCTCAAGAAGAAGATTTTTCTTAACAATTCAAGATTAAAGTTGCTTTGAATTTTTCCACTTTCATAAAATTTTGAGAGGATCTCAAAAAATTTCGTGATTTATTCATCAACAGTTTAAGATGAGTTGATACATCTAACTAGATCAAAATATTGAGGATGGCCTCAAAATTTTTAGTGGACTTATCGACACTCTATGAGTGACTTTGAGTACACCTTAGTCAATAATAAGATAGACTCTCCCGCAACAGACTCAAAGAAGATCGCTAAACTTGAAGTGACGTGATACTTGGCAGTAACCTCTTTTAAAAATACTACTTTTTGAAAATTTATTTTCCTTAAAAAAATTCCCCTTTCGGTTTCATTTGTTTTTGGTATAAAATATTTTGTTTTATCTATCAAGAGTTGGGAGATCATAAAATAAATCGTAGATGGAAAGACAAGGAACAGACAACTGAAGCAATCGACATAGATTAGTTTATTTAAAAATGAACAATTTTTCTGTCGACGAAGGTTTATAGGTTGCTCCGAAATTATCAAAATTCCGATTAATGAATATGGATAAGTCAAAAGGAGAAGAGCTCCCACAAAATTTACAATTTTTCTGTGGATGCAGGAATTATTCTATTTTTCTTGTACCAAAAGACTCGGGAATGTGAACAACATTGTTTCATCTGATTCCCAAATGAAAATCCTCAGAAAGACATTTTACGGTTTTCATCAAGGAAATCATCTGCATCACATTATTAGACATGATATTGTTACTACTCGGAGGTGTCATTTTAATTTTATTGTCAATTTAGATGATACACTACCCGGAGGGTCATTTTAGTTTTATTTGTTGATGAGATGATGCACTACTCTGCAAAGTCGTTTTATTCGTGTTATTGATGTAGATAATACACCACCTGGAGGGTCATTTTACTATGTTTTCAGTTGAGACGATATCACTATCCATAAGGCACCTAGAAGACATTATATCACTCGATTAAAAAATCTTCATTTGGTACCAAGGGTACCTCACAAAAACTCATGCATCGCAGGAAAAAATTCATGCTTTGTAAAAAATCACTCATCGCGAGTTGATATTCATGCATCAGAGAAATTTATACATCATAGAAAATCATGCATCGCGAGAAGATATTCGTGTACTGCAGCAAAATGTCATGCATTGCGGGAAAATAATCTAGCGCGACAAAATATTCATGCATCGCGGAAAATCATGAATTGCAAAAAGAATTTCATGCATCACAGAAAATCATAAAATGTGAATTGAGATTCATGTATCCCAAAAAATCATGCTTTGCAAAAAGATATTCATCCATCACAGAAAATCATGTATCGCGAGTTGTTATTCATGCATTGAGGAATGTCATGAATCGCGAGGAGATATGCATGCATCGCGAGTTGATATTCATGAATTGAAGAAGAAGTCCTGCATTTCAAAAGAAAATTCATGCCTCATGGAAAATTCATGCATTGCGGAAAAATCATGCATAGTAGAGAAGAATTCATACATTACAAGAGAAAATGCATGCATCGCGATAATGTATTGATGTACTATGAATTTATGGTACATTCAATGTTCTTTCCTTAAGATTGGTGTGAGTCTAGAGCTTTTTTATCGAACTTTTAATATGTTTTTTAATTTTTGTTTAGCAAAAAGGTGTCCAAAACCAAAATGCTGAAGGCAACTGGGATTTAGTGCAGAGGTGGCCCAGAAGGTCATCGACAGTCCGTCGTTCCATTGATAGACCGGATATGGTGACTGTTGACTGAAAGTTCAGGTATCTAGAGAATCTATGGGAACTCTGACAAAGTGTGGGTCTACGAAAGGATCGACAGACTATCCATTTAAATCGTCAATTGGATCAGAGATAGTCCCAGTACCCGAAATTTGAAGAAACTCTATGCATGGAATGACAGCAGTCATCGAAGGACAATAGATGCATTGCCGGACCGTGTTGATGGTGTATTGATTGATACAGGAAAGATACCTGATGATTGACCGAAATTTCAAGTCTGGACTCACAAAAGCAGTGACGGTCCATCATTTCATCGATGGACCGTCTATGGGGGTCATCAATTACATCCGCGTTTTTTGGACAACTTTTCTTATAATAACTCTTTATAATTTTAGGACAATATTATCTATAAATACCGTGGAAAACCTCTTTTTTTGGGGTCAGATTATATTACTACTATTCATAGATCCTGCATCGCGGAAAATCATGCATCACAAAAATATATTAATGCATCACATAAAATCATGCATCGCGAGTTGATATTCATGCATCCCAGAAAATCGAGCTTTGCAAGAAGATATTCTTGCATCGCGGAAAATCATGCATCACGATTTACTACTCATGAATTGAGGAAATTCATGAATCGCGATAATATATACATGCTTCACGAGTTGATATTCATGCATCAAAGAAGAATTCATGCATTGCAAGAGAAAATTCATGCATAGCTGAAAATTCATGCATTGCAGAAAAATCATGCATTGATGAGAAGAATTCATAAATTGCAAGAGAAAAAATCATCCATCGCGATAACATTTGGATGTATTGCGAATTTACGATACATTCAATGCTTTTTCCTTTAGATTTGTATGTATCTAGAGCCTTTTTGTCGAACTTTTAGTATGTTTTTTTAATCTTTGTTTTGCAGAAGGCAACTGAAATTTAGTGTAGAGGTGCCCATGAAGGTCATTGACAGTCTGTCGTTCCATTGACAGACCGTGACGGTAACCTCGACTGGAAGTTCGGGCATCTGGAGAAACTAGGGGAAATGTGACCAAGTGTGGTGATACGAAAGGATCGACGGACCGTCCTGTTGAATCGTCGATTGGATCAGAGATAGACCCAGTACCCAGAGTTTAGGAAACTCTAAGTAGGAATGACAGAAGGCATCGAAGGACAATAGATGCATCGACGGACCGTGTTGTTGGTCTATTGATTGATTTAGAGAAGATGTCAGATAAAGGAGAAAAATGTCAATTCTTGACTGACGGAAGCAGCGACAGTCCGTCGTTTCATCGACGGACCGTCTATAGGGGTCATCGATTACAACTCCCTTTTTTTGACAACTTTCTTTATTATAACTCTTTTTAATTTAAGACATTTTTTTCTATAAATAGGGTGAAAAACCTCGTTTTTTGGGTTGGATTATATTACTACTATTCTTAGTTTATCTTTTGAGATTCGGTTTTTGAAACTTTGGCATTAATTCAAATTTTTTTATTCGGTTTTAACTGATTTCTTATTGTTCCAAGTTGAATTTTAGGATTGTCTATGTATTCGTCTAAGTAAGTTCATGATTTATTATTTATCCACTATGAATTGTGTTTTTCTATGCATGAGTAACTAAATCGACAACTAGGGTTGTGGGAACTATGGGTGGTTTACAAAGTATACCTAGCTTAATAAGAATTCTCAAATAGGTTATTGCATGCATTAATAATTCTTTCGCTTTGAACTCTTTTAACGAGTGCACGCATAAGAACTCGCCTTATTGTTACTTGTCGAAACAAAGTAGTAATTAATAGGAATAGAATTATCAATATAGATTTAGTCAGATACTATCTAATAAGCTTGTTTCGATTTGTGTGAAGTAGTAACTAAGTCATACATCGAATATGATACTAAATATGAAGTAAAGGTAAGGGTTAGTAGCTTAGACAAACGTAGTCAGACCTAGGTACGGGGTGTAATTCTCTAAGTGTTGGACCAAGGACTTAGAGATACCTAACTTATCACTTTTCATGTGAACCAGTAGGAAATAATTTTAATAGCTGGGAATATGGTGTTGTGAATCGATGGGGAAAACTTACACCCTAGTTTCTCCCACAACTTGATAAACACAAAAGAGTTACTCCTATTAATTGTTTTAATTAGAGATAACAAAAGATTTTTAATTCACCAAAACCTCTCTCCCCCCACCCCACTTTTAATTAATTTTCTTCAGAAAAGGATGACCAAATAGAAGTAATCATACATTGAAGTTAAGTTTAAATAATTATCCTCATGGGATCGACCCAAACCTAATAGTTGGATTTCTTACTAGATGTGACAGCTTATACAATTTTAGGGAGGTATAATTTGAGTTTATCAAATTTTGGTGCCTCTTCAAGCGAAAGTGGCTTTTAGATTAACCATAATAACATTACTGAAATTTAGTCAACAATTTCTTGATTTTACTTTTCTTTTGTTTTTGTTTTTCTATGGTCTAGCCCTAATGTATGTCAAGTACACGGATTCGAGGAGAACGAATAATTCTATTGATCCTGAACTGAACCCTATACTTCAAAGAATGAATAATCTGCAAAACCCAACTAATCTAGGTGTTAGGATCAATCACTAACTCCCACCACCGGTTAATGGTCAAAATCTAGTGGTTGCAGAAAATTTGAATAATGATGCTTTGAGGATGAAACCTCCTAGCCCACACCTTCAATAGCTCTATAGGGGAAACATCAATATCACTGATTTTGATAAGGCTTTTATCCTACCTCCTCCACCGCAGGGGCATACGTTCTTGGTAACTAGTAGATTGATGCAGATGCTCACTGCAATGGGTTTGTTTTCAGGGCTACCATCTGAGGATCCCCATGCTCACATAGCCAAAATGAGGTCGGTGTGCAAGAGTTGTGTACGGAGGCCAGACATTGACATGAACGTCATTGGATTGAGAGTGTTCACTCTATCGCTGATGGGAGAGGCTGTAATATGCACAATCAATAACAGAGATAATCCAATAGTGACATAATGCATAAGTCAAAACCATGTACAACATAAGACCAACATTAACAAGTAATAGTAAATTCAATATTTATAAGAGTTAATAACATCATAATATAAGTAAAACCCTTACTCATAATCCACCATTTAGCCTACAAGTGCAATCACCAAGCAAAGCCCCATAACCTTACTAAACCAAGTAAACCAACCAAAGGATCCCAAGTAATGTCCAACTCAAAATATGACACATTAGATGTATTGATGCCTTGACTAATAGTACCTGTCGTTGGGTGACGTAACATGCTAATGTGTGTAGGATACGTCAGATGTATACAAGCCTTTGATGATGCTTTTTTTCATTTGCCAATGCCGCCTGAATGATGTGTGCATGCCACGACCGATTCTATCAATCCGATATGTGCATATCACAATTAATGTCGCCCAGCCGATGCACACACTCTATGTTTCATGTGTGAACGCCTTGGCCGATGTCATCTTATATTGGCAGATTCTCTCTGGCCATGACCGATATCGCCTACCAATACGCGCACACCATGGGTGATGCTTGCAGGCCTTGGCTATTGCTAATACCATTACAAATGTCTTTTTCCACATACTCACAATCGATGTCCGATTTGTGCACGCCATGTCCGATATCACCTAGCGAATGTGCACATACTATATATGATGTGTGCATACATTGACCGATGATGCCTGACATTGAAATACATCGTTATCCAATACAAGCATATGAAACATGCGATGCGTGGATGCCATAGTGATGTCATATGCCTTTGGACAATGCGTGCTGGACACGATCTTTGTTTCCCAATTGATGCATAAACACAATGTTTGATGAGTGCATGCCTTGGATAATGTCTCCTAACATTTGCCGAATCTAGGAGGCCAGAACCGATGATGCCAGTAAATATGCACACGCCACAACTAATACTTGTAGGCCTTGGACGATATCATGTGATGTTGGCGGATGCGTGTAGGCCACTAATGATGTCACCCTGCCTGTGCGCACACACAATGTGTAAATATTGCAAGCCTTGGCTGATGTTGATGTCATTGGAAGATGTCATTTTCCACTTGCGCACATGTTATGTTTGATGCTTCAAGGCAATGATCGATTACATTTAGATGATGTGCAGACACCATGTTTGATGCATTTATTCCTTGGCATATGTCGTCTGACAGGTATTTTTCCATATACGTACATGTTACGCATGACACGGGAATGCCATGACCACTGTCTTTTTCTGTTGGGTGATGCGCGCACTCCATGACAGAAGTTGCCCAGCCGATGTGCACATGCCAAGGGTGATGCTTGTAGGCCTTGGTACTTGCTAATGCCATTGAATGACGTCGTTCACCACATGGGCACAAGCTATGTCTGATGTGTGCAGGCCATTACCAATGTCACCTATCCGATGTGCACACACCACATTTTATGCATCCATGCCTTGATCAATGCCGCTTGACATTTGAACACATCATTTGGTAATACAATCACATGCAATATTTTTGATGCGTGAAGGCCATGTATGATATTATTTACCTTTGGCCAATGTGCGCATGTCACAACTGATGTTGCCTAATTGATGCACATACAAAATATTTTATATATGTATGCCTTGAACGACATCACTTCATATTGGCCGATGCAAGAAGGCCACAATCGATATCAACATCACCTCACAATGCCATGACCGATGTCATCAAGCTGATTAGCACATGTAAAATCTGATACGCGCAGGCCATGATGGATATCTCCTCTTGTTGCGCATATACCACGTTTATGTGTGTAGGACTTGTCCAATCTCGCCTAACGTCTGCAAATTTTTTCCATATGCACACATGTTACGCTAATTCGTACAAGACAGGACCGATGTTGGTTGCCTCTGGCCAATATGTGCAGGCCACAACCTTTGTAGAAAACTTAATGCGCACACAACGCATTTGATGAATAAAACCCTTAGACAATGTCCCCTGACAATTGTAGACATCATTTTCTATATGTGCACTTCAGATATGTGCAAGCCATGACCGATGTCAGCCGTCATTGGTTGATTTGTGCATATCACGACTGATATTGCCTAGATAATGCACATATGAAATGTTTGATGCGTGCAAACGATGTCACCTGACATTCCACACACACAACAATTAATACGTACAGGCCTTCGACGATTTCGCCTGACACTAGTGGACGTCATTTTCCAGAAGCGCATATGCAACGTCTAATACGTGAAGGCCCTAAATAAATTTTCCCAGCTGATGCGCACACATCACGTTTGATGCGTGCACGCCTTGGATGATGTTGACTGACTTGTGCAATTGTCGTTTGCGATATGCGCACATGTTACGCCGTTGCGTGCATTTAATGACAAATGTGGTCTGCCACAGGCTGATGGACACAAGCCACGACTGATGTAGCTCTGGCGATGAGCACACACCATATTTGATGGAGGTGGGCTTCGAGGATGTCTCCTGATTTTAGTGAAAGTCTTTTTCCATATGCGCGCGTCCAATGCGTCTTTTCCATGACAAATGTTATCGGTCATTTGCTGATGCACATGTCTGATGCCTACATCATACATCCTATGTGTGGACCACATGAAGAGCTTGATTCCGTTGCACCAATTCTCACTTAGAAGAGTAGGCATCATTTTTTCAATGAATCATAATAAACATGTACAACCAAAATATGTAAGTTCCAAGACAAACACACATTTAGTTTTTATTATAAAAATATAGTTTTCAACAATTTTTTTTGAATTTTTATTTTTCGCACTTATCTGAGTAATTAATTAAATAAATAGAATTAATAGATACAGATATAGAATTACCGCCGAAAATTCACAAAAAAATAGATTAACCTTAAATTCAACAATGTTTTGTAATTTTTTTTAGAAAATCTCGAGAATGATTATATAATTTATAAAAATTAGGGAAAATATGATAAAAATATAAAATTAATATAAAAAATTTACAACTAGATATAGTTACCTTAAATTCAATAATTTTTTTTTTTTGAATTTTTTTTCCCCAAATAAAAAATGAGTAATTAATAATAAAACAATAGGAAAATTATAAATAAAATATAAAATTTATGTCAAAAGTTCACATATAATTATAGTTACCTTAAATTTATTAATTTCAATAATTTTTTTTAAAATTATTTTCTCCTAGCTAATCCCAAAAAATGTGTAATTAATTAATCAATAAAAATAGGAAAATTATGAAAAAAATGAAATTAACGCTAAAAATTCACAAACTAATATTGTAACCTTCCATTCCTTTAATTAAAAAATGGGGTCACGCAACATTTGACGTCTCAAATAGATGTATTCAAGACATGAATGATAGAGGCATACGATGTTTGACATCAGCAGATCGATGTGTGTATGGAAAATACGATGAGGGCAGTCCACGTTCAAAGTCGGCAAATCGATGTATGCAGGCCATGTTCGATGTTAGTTTAACCTTGTCTACATGTCAATATTGACGTGGGAAAGCCATGTAAGACGTCAGTGATAGTTTTGTGTAGGCGAAGGGCGATGGGGTTAGGTTATGTCAAACGTTTGCTGAACGATGTTTGTATGTGACCCCTGAAGACATTGAATTAATGTGCACAATGTGGGCAGCCAACAATCGATATTGGCTGAGCAAGGTGCATAGCCCATGAATTATACGGGTACCCCAGGGCCATTTTCTCTTGGCTGATGATGCGTGTCGTTTGCTGACATGCACATTCCACGTCAGATACATGTAAACATCTGTTGACATTTAATGGAAGACGCCAATTATTCCCAGCCATTGCGCACATGCCAATGCGCACACACCATACTTGAAGATTGCAGGCCTTGACTGATGTTGATGCCATTGGAAGAAGTCATTTTCCACTTGCGCATATGCTTCGTTTGATGCTTGCAGACAATATCTGATGACGCCTAGTTATTGTGCACACACTACGTTTGATGCATAAATACCTTGGTAGTAGTCTCCTAACATAGGAAGAAACTTTTTTCCATATATGTACATGTTACGCTCGATGTGTGAAGGCCATGACTAATTTCTGGTGCCATTGGCCAATGTGCATAGGAAATAACTGATGTCTCCTAGTTGATATGCATGCACCATGTTCGATGTGTGCATGCCTTGGAAGATGTCTGCTCTAGTTGGTAGATGTCGTTATCCTTATGAAAACTTCTGATGCAAGATGTCCATGACCGATTACGGATGACTCTGTCTATGCGTATATGCCACGACCGATGTCGCCAAGATGGTTAGCGCATGCAACATCTGATGCATGCAGTCCATGACTGATATCGTCTGTCGTTGTGCACACACCATGTTTTATGCGTGTAGGCCTTTTCCAATGTCCGTTAACGTCTACAAATATGTTTTCCATATGCACACATGTTATGCTGATGTGTGCAAGCCTTGACTAATGTTGCCATTTGTCAATATGGGCATGCCACAACCGTTTACAACAACAAAAAAGTGATATATCGGTAATTAAAAATTAATTAGTTGTTAGGTTGTGGAGCCTGATTAATAGTTGATATACTGTCATATATTAATGTTCACGCTCTTCAAAAAATAATATTTAGTCTCCATTCATTCTCTGTAAAAAAAATACTCTAAATAATTAATATGTACCCCACCGCTGTGGATGTTTACCATGGGGTTGTTACCACGAACTATTGGTTTCTCTCTTTCTCTCTCTAGATCTCTCATCTCTCTCTCGAAAGTTCTTGTGTTCTTCATTCATCAGGTATGTGTGTTTGTGTAGATTCGATCCTTACAAAAGGTATCTGAGCTAACGAGATTCAACACAATCACTGAAGATGGATAGTTCAAATCTTGGAATCGAGAAGTTTGATGGATCCTATTTTAGTGTCTGGAATGCAGATCGAAGATTATATGTACCAGAAAGATCATCACGATCCGTTGACTAGGGTTAAGCCGGAATCCATGACGGAGGATTTGTGAGAACTCAAGGATCGCCAGTCTCTAGGGTTGCTCTGGTTGAATTTGTCAAAAATATGGCATTCAACATCGTGATGGAGAAGACTACGTCCGATCTGGTGAAGGAACTGTCAAACATGTATGAAAACCCATCGCCGATGAACAAGGTATATTTGATGGGTAGATTGTTCAATTAAGAGATGTCTAAGAATTGATATGTTACTGATCATATAAATGAGTTCAATATGATTGTGAGTTAACTCAGTTCTGTGGATATTAATTTCGAAGATGAAATTAAGACGTTGATTTTGATGTCATCTATGCTCGAGTCTTGGGATACTATTGTTGCTGCGATTTGTAAATCCCGTGGATCTAAGAAACTAAATTTTGATAAAATCTCTAATGTTGTTCTTAACGAAAGTATTCGCAAACAAGAAGTGGGAGATTCATCAGGCAGTGCTCTCGCTGTTGATCGAAGGGGGAGAAGTAAGACCAAAGGCCAAAATGAACATGGGCGATCAAAATCAAAGAATCCAGATAAATCTCCTAACATATCAAACTAGACTTGTTGGAACTGTTGATAAAAAGGATACTTTCGGACGAACTGTACAAAGCCAAAGAAGAAACAAAATCAGAAATCTGGAGAGAACATTGGGGATGCTCTAATCCTCAGTGTGACAGCCCGGTTGAATCATGGATTTTGGATTCACGTGCATCTTTCCATTAGTCTCCAAGCAAGGAGTTGTTCCAAAATTTCAAATCTAGAAATTTTTGAAAGGTGTATCTTGCAAACAATAAAGACTTGAGATTGAAGGAAAGGGGGATGATTGCATAAAGACCCCCTCGGGAAACCAGTGGACATTGGAGGATGTCAGATATATTCCTGGGCTCCTGAAAAATCTGATCTCTGTAGGTTAGTTAGATAGAACGGGATATGCCGCAGAGTTAGGGAAAGGTTCGTGGAAAATTGTGAAAGGTGATATGGTAGTAGATCGTTGCACCAAATCTAGAACCTTGTACACCACGGATGGGTGTATTAATATGCCCTATATTGCTGAAGTTGCTTCCGATACATGTTTGTGGCACAACAGACTTTGACACATGAGTGCTACAGGAATGAAGATGCTTGTAGAGAAAGAAGCATTAGAGGGCTTGAAGTTTATTGATATGGGTCTTTGAGAGAGCTGTGTTATGGGCAAATAGAAAAGAGTAAGCTTCACAAATACTCCTAGAGAGCCAAAGAAAGTGCGGTTTGAAATGGTCCATACAGATGTTTGGGGTCCATCTCTTGTATCATCACTTGGAGGATCTTGATTCTATGTTACCTTCATTGATGATTCCAGCAGGAAGGTATGGGTTTACTTCTTCAAGCATAAGTCAGATGTGTTTGAAACTTTCAAGAAGTGGAAAGCTGAAGTTGAGAATAAGACTGGCTTGAAAATGAAATGCCTAAGGTCTGATAATAGAGGAGAGTACAACAAATTAGAGTTCAAGGCACTCTATGCTGCTGAGGGAATAAAAATGATGACAACAGTTCCTGGTAAGACAAGGAAGAATAAAATTGCTGAGAGGATGAACAGAACATTGAATAAGCGTGCAAGGAGTAAAAGGATACACTGTGGGCTTCCCAAAAAGTTTTGGGCGGATGCTATGAGCACAACTGCATAATTGATGAATAGGGGACCATTAGTTCCTTTGGGGTTCAAGATTCCATAGGAGGTGTTGATAGGAAAAGAACTCAAGTACTCACACTTGAGAACTTTTGGTTTTACTACTTATGTTCATGTTGATCAAGAAAAGAGAGACAATCTTGACGCCAAGGCTGTGAAGTGTTACTTCATACGCTATGGTTCTTATTTGTTTTGTTACTGGTTTTGGGATGACAAGAACAGAAATATCCTCAGACATTGTGACGTGACATTGATGAGTCTGTGTAGTATAAGGATAGAGAGTATAAGGTTCTACAGATTACAAAGAAAGAAGTAGTTGCGGTAGAGTTGGAGAAGAGTAACCCTAGAGATGTTGAAACAGATACTCAACCAACTCCTACTGAAGAATCTAAAGTGGACCAAGTTACAACTGAGCACGTGTTAAGGAGATCATGAAAAACCATCAGGGCACAAGATAGGTATTCACTTTCATTACACTATTTATTGCTGACTGATGAGGGGGAACTAAAGTCTTTTGATGAGGACCTACTGGTGGAGGATTCGTCAAGTGGGAGAAAGCCATGGATGATTAGATGAGGTCACTTGAGAAGAAAGACACATGGGTGTTGCCTAAGTTACCTGCAGGGAAGAGAGTTTTGATGAACAAGTGGGTGTTCAGAATCAAGACTGAACCAGTTGGCAAAAGAAGGTTCAAGTCTCTTTTAGTGGTTAAAATATATTAACAAAGTAAAGGTATTGATTATGCTGAAATATTTTCTCATGTTGTGAAGTTAACCTCTATTAGAATTCTGTTGAGTATTGTTGCATCGGAGAATTTGCATCTAGAGCAAATGGATGTAAAAATAGCATTTTTACATGGCGATCAGAACAAAGATATCTATATGCACCAACCGGGAGGATTTGTGGTTCTAGTCAAGGAACACATGGTGTGCAAGCTCACCAGGAGCTTGTATGGACTAAAGCAAGTATCAAGGCACTGGTAAAAGAAGTTTGACTCGTTCATGACCAATAGTGGATTCTGCAAAACTGAAAAAGGATCCGTGATCTTACCTCAAGAAATACACTGTCTTATATGTCTTTCTACTCTTTTATATGGATGATATGTTGATTGCAGGATCTAGTATGAGGGAGATTAACAATCTGAAGACAAGGTTGTCTGCAGCGTTTGAGATGAAAGATTTGGGTCCACCGAAGTAGATTTTGTTGATGTGGATTTCTCGGGATAGATATGCTAGCACTTTAAATCTATCTCAGGAATTGTACATTGATAAGGTATTGAGCTTATTCAGAGTTAATGAAGCTAAACCCAGGACATCCCATTGGCCAATCACTTTAAATTGTAAAAGGAGCAGTCGCACAAGATAGCCGAGGAGCGTGAGCATATGGCACTTATTCCATATGCTTCAGCAGTTGGGAGTTTGATGTATGTTATGGTCTGCACTATATCCCATAAAGCACATGCAGTAGGAGTTAATAGCAGTTACATGGCTTACCCGGGGAAAGAGCATGGGGATGCTTTGAAGTGACTTCTGAGATATCTGAGAGGTACATCCAGTACTTAATTTGTTTTGGCAAAGGCAAGGTGACTATAGGGTTTTGTGGATGTTGATCTTGGTGGGGATGTGGACTTAATAAATAGTACATCCGGGTACATTTACACCATAGATGGAACATCAATGAGTTGGATGTCCAGGCTTCAGAAGTCTGTTCTCTTTTATATAGTAAAGCTGGGTACGTTACAATAGCTGAAGCTGGAAAAGAGATAATATGGCTGGCAGATTTTCCGGAGGAATTGGGTAAGAAGAACACCGAGAAAATTCTTTACTCAGATAGCCAGATTGCCATACAATTGGTGAAAAATCCAATCTATTATTCGAAGACAAAGAACATAAGAAGGCGGTACCATTTCACTCGCAGGGCAGTGGAGGATGGTTATATGTTCTTGGAGAAGATAGAGGGTGCAAAGACCCGACAGACATGCTGACCAAATGTGTTGATGTTGGGAAACTTGTGTTTTGCAAAACCTCGGATGGTCTTCTGTAGTTGTTGCGGTGCGGTAAAGATGTTGATGATGAAGAGATTTTTTTTGAGAATGTAAATTTTGGATGACAGAATTAGTCTCCAAGTGGAAGAATTGTTAGGTTGTGGAGCCTGATTAATATTTGATGTACTGTCATATATTATTGTTCACACCGAATTATCAAATTCAATATGTCAAAAATGGTTTTGCAAAAATATTTTTAAAAACAATGGCTTTAATGAGTATTTTCGTTAATGCTAATGGCATAAATATGCCAAACTTTTAACTGCTGGCAAAAATGAGACTTTTCTAAATGTTCAATTGCATAGTTGAGTCTTTTCCCATAAAAATATTACAAGGGCTGACAACTATGTTAATGACTTTGGTATAAAATTCGAGGGCTGGCAATACATCAACATCATTATCTGAATTGGAAAATGAAAAATCTATGGTATGTAGAAGACACGTAAGAATTAAGATATTCTCAACCTAGACAACAACATTTAAAAAGAAGCCACATATTCATAGCATGAGAACAAACCATCAAAGAACCAAAACTTTTTACAAGCCTGAGTAGAAAACTATGAAAAATAGTTTTGTATGATAAAAAATATGAGAGTAATTTCACTTGAAGCAATCTTCCCATATCATTCAGCAACAAGAATGAATAATTTATAAGAATAGAAAGATACAAAACAAAATATACTAATACAATCTTCCCATATCTCAAAACGAATGTTCAAAGGGGATGACAACGGGTAAAATATACATCAGTATTGAACACTTAAAACAAATTTAAGTTTTCTCACAACTCGATAACTCAACAATATACCAAGTTAAATTTGCAGCTAATGCCTTAAACTCCTTACTCGTTGCATTACATGTAGGTACCAAAGCAGCTTGAGTGTAACTATAGGGTACAAAAACATGATAATGAATATGGGTTTAAAACTAGATGATTTAGACTGAAATCAATCAACAGACTAAAAGGCATTACAAAGATAATGTTAGAGGTAAAAAGTTGACAAGATGTCTTAGCAGATATTTTAGGGTAAAGAATACATTGCACAAAGTTAGACCACAAAATAGTGTTAAGGAGCCAATGTTATAGACTTTAACTTTGTATCCATTCGGAAGTGAAACAAGACAAGTAATAGGTAATGTTTTTAACATTGAAGAGTAAAGAAAAATAAGATTGATGTCGTGTTTTGATAATCCAGAAGCTATAGTACAAATGCTATTACTAATCTTAGTAAACAAATGTGTTTTGAACAAAACATTGTGAGACAACTAATATTCATCAATACCAACAAATGTTATAGATGATTCAGAATGGGAGCAATCAATAGACTGAAAAGCATTACAATAATAGTGCTAGAGGTAACAAGATTATGAGAGGTCTTAGTAGATATTTTAGATGGAAGAAAACATTATATAAATAATACAAAAATGTCATATGTCGTGATCACATACGCCAGAATTTTTAATCTAAATGGTATCACTAATCTTAGTAAGAAAATAAGTTTTGAACAGAGCATTGTCAGTTAGATTTTACCTAAAAAGTAAGCAGATACTATTAGGATTACTAAGTGGTGAAAGATGAGAGTGCTGCAAGTGGGACATTATGTGTAAGTATTGATCTATAACAAGACTAGAAATATTGACTAGAAAGTAAGAAACACAAGATAAACTAGATCATCAGATTGTGCACTTGTATGATCAGGACTAGAAGTTGCAAACAACCAGATGTTATAGATAAAACTAACTACATTTCAAGGGCTAGCAATAATGTAGATGAATCAGTATAAAATTCAAGATTTTCCAAAGCATCGGCAAGAGGTATCAAAATTAGAAAATGCAAAATCGATGATATGTAGATATTCAAGAACATAGAGAACATGGGATGAGGTGTATATGGATTAATTCAAGAAATCAATTCATTAACACTTAGCTTTAAAAGTAGAACCTACAGATAAAACTAAGTAAACATCACCAAAGAAAAACAATTGAGATGAATTTGGACTCAAATAGTAAACAATCGCGTTAATAGATAAAGATAAGTAATACCATCAAAAGTTGGAGTATATTCATCAACACTAGCTTTCCCTCTTGTTTGTGCTATTTTTCAATGGCCACTATCAACGTCGTGGACCTGACAAATATTAAGACATTAGTTAAGAATAGTTTTATATGATGAAATTTTATTAGAAAATAATGTCCTAAACTAATGGAATCAAGTTACATGTCCACTTGAGGTTCCATTGATATTTTGAGGCCTGCATTCATAAGGAGCATGTTTGAGAATAAATTGTTGCATTTGGAGTAATTCTAATTGAATATTATCCTGATTTTGTTACATCATAATAATTTCTTCATTTTATTTCACCTTCACTTCATTTATTTATTGTTCTAACCTTTTTAGAATTTTATTAGATGTATCCTCTACATCAGTTTTCTGTAAGAAAGATCTACTACTGCATAGAGAAGAATGAGTTGGACCAAGTCCTACACCACGAACATACGAACTTCCATTAACCACAAGATGACCATATGTTGTATCCTCATTTACTTGATAAAAAAGACCACATTCTGTACAGAAATTTTGTCTCCGTCTTGTTTTTCAGAAAAGGCATGATTTGTAAAATCCTTGACTCCATCCCAGTATTATTTACTATCTCTATCACAATATATAAACTTTTAATTCCTAATATTGTCCATAAAGTTGAATATATTCTTAGTTTCAACAATTTTTGTAAGAACTAAAAATTCCTTCGTAATAAGCAGTGGAATTAATAAATATGTAATTTCATATATTGAAATATGTCCTAACCGGCTAATATGTCATGGTTATAAATAAAGTTACCACTTTCATAGACGACTTAAATGGGGTGCATTATGTGTTATGTAGCATGAACCTGAGAACGTTGAAGCATCGTTTCTTTAAGTTACTATTTAATACTATATTTTAGTCTCAACTTTTATAAGATTACCGATGGTTTCACAATATTCTATGGGCTTGTCTGTTTAGGTTAGCTTGGCAAGACAAAATGTTAGAAGAAGTTCTACTTAAGATAAAAACTTAATAATATTATACTAACAGATTATATGTACCATTTATTTTTATAAAGTAACCATCAAGTAAAAGCTTGCAAAGTAAAGATTAATATAAGAAGGGTTGCTCAAGATATTCATGTTCGATAAGAAATTACTGAACCTACATGCAATTTTATAGTTCTTACATTCAAATTTAAGCATTTTATAGTATAAGTTATCAGAGATTTTGATTGTAGTTTACTTAAGGATTACGTAGATGGTTGATGTGGGGCGAAAAACTGAACAGATTGTGACCTGATTGCATGCTATTTAGCAGGATCTAAGACAATCGATCACCTTTTCATTAAGTCCCAATTCACTTCTACCATTTTGTCTAAACTTCTATGATGCCTAAGGGTGTACCAAATATCTATGGACTGAACTGTTTATGTTAGTTGTGCTATAAAAATGGTAGAACCAATTCCAGTTATTGTATCTTCACGTATGATTAGAAAGAAACAATAAAGGTACAACTTGCATAGTTTAGGATATTCTAAGAAAGGTTGTTCAAAATATTGATATACAAGGCAAAGGTTGTTCAAAATATTGATATACAAGGCGAACATACAGAACGAACATAATTTTCACTACACCATTTTAGGTCTACGACAACACTAAATCTGGACAACGCTTATAAAGTGTTGCCTAAAATACTTTTGGGGACGTTTTTAAAGTGTAGCCAAAGATTTTGACTTTTAGTTACACTAATATTAGCAACACTTCTAAAGTGTACTCTTTAATGGGATAACCTACACTTTGTAAGTGTTGTTATAGTTGGCAACAACTATTTACATAAATGGCCACACTTTTAAAGTGTGCTATTTTTATAATTGTTAATACAACACATGAAAAATGTTGCCTTAGTGTTTTCCCCAAAATTTTATATTCCCTCTAACATTTTAAAATTAAAATTTGATCTCCCTCCATTTTTATTTGGCCAAAAAAATAAAACATTAAAGAAATATTAAAAATAATAAAACAATTAAACAACAAAATGGGAAACATTACTGAAACTTCAGCTGAAACTTTCACTTTCAGCTGAAGAACACATTTTCATCAAGAATTGAAGAACCCATTTGCAAGAACTGAAAAACAGGATCGAAGAACGGAAGAAATCGATTTTCGTCACAAACTCTGTCAAAGTTCAGTTGAAGAACACCATTTTCAGCCGAAGAATCAAAGAGCAACGCGATTCCTCTAAAGCAAACTGAAGAAGAAGATCCTCCTCTCCGAGCTTCGTTGTTCAAGATTGGAGAGCTGAAGAAGACGATTTTCTTCAAAGATTCTTGGGTAAACTGTTGTTCCATCAGATTTTCTTTTGAAAGTTGAAAGAAAATGCTTCACAAATCAACTTGCTTCATATCTTAAAGCTTTAGGGTTGTTGGAATAGAGTTTATCAGGTAAGATATTTTATGTTCAAAAGTCTAAATTATAGCTCTAAGATTTTGATATTCTTTTGTGTCAGTCCAAAATTAAAGTTAGGGTTTTTATGACTTGTGTTATTGATACGAATTTTGTTGATTTAGGGAGTTTAGTTTGTAGTTGTATGACGTATAAATGGGCAGATTATCTTTGAGAGACTAATTTTTTCTCTTGAATGTTGAATGTAGAAGCTGAAGCTAAGTCAAAAGTATCTGAAGAACTGAGTTGTAGCTAAGTTATCTTTCTTCGAAAAACTGAAGTGTTGAAGTTGGCGATACCTATAATATTTTGTCCCTAATATAGATTTCGTCAAGTGTAAGTAGCTACTCTACATGAATTTGAAAAAAGTTTTAATGCATGTTTTAATGTCACTGTTTTTTTTAGTCTTTTTTAGTCTTCCTGAGTTCATGATTGTGCTCGTCTTAAGCTTGGTTTGTTCCTTTGTTAACAACATTGATTCTGTCTTGTAGCTATTTGATGGTAAAATTTTTCTTTTTTCGACTACATGTCTTGAAGTGTCTAGAAGTCATTTTGTTGTTTGTCTAGTGCATTTTTCAAGTATAGATCAGAAACATTGGTTCAATATTGCTTAGTTGTTTTGGGATCAGCTCGTACTATGAATTTGTTAAACTTGCTTTGTAGTTTGAGTTGCACTATATAGGAATTAAATCATATGCCTTAGAAATTGGAGATATAACATATATTTTTCAAGTCTAGAACGGGTGGAGAGGGAGCAGTAACTTGTGACAGTCTTTTCTGCTAACTGTTACTAGCAATAACAGAATAAAAGTAGAAGATTTGTTTTTGTGGTATGGACAACTTGTTGAGTTTTGGATATTGTTGAAAGTGAGGCTTGCTTCATCTACGTTTTAGAAGAATTAGGAGAAGTTAGTGCAAACAAAATGGAGAGAAAGTTTTGTATGATGCTAAAGTCGGACCTATTTGATGAGTTAGATGCAACAGATGAGAAAATAGCTTGTAACTTTCCAATTTCATTTCATGTCAAGTTCTTCCATATAAAATAGTAGTAAATAGAATTGTAAAGACAGTCTATGGTCAAGTGCTTTTTTCCTCACTGACTTTATGTTTCTCCTTGCTATCGACTTCAATGGTTCCGTCATGCTCCACAAAGTGGTCTTTCTTTTGAGCTTCAGGGGGAAGAGACCTATGGTGGTATCCACCAACATGTTTTCTCTGTGACTTCAGTTGTTTGATGCCTTTCCTTTTAGTCTATGTCAAACTGTGGATATTCCAGTTAGTAGTGAACACGAATAAGCCTACTGAAGAGCTTAATATACATTTATTCTTTTGTAATTTTTGAAGAATAAACATATTGTAATATCTACGCTTTCAAGTTTGAAACTTGTGACCATATCTATAAGACTATAGTCTATTCATCTTCGTTATGAAACTAAATAAAAAAAATAGTTTTAAAATATAAGAATCAAAATCAGAAAATAATGTTGTTCTCTTCTTTACATTCCTAATCATATAGAACCTTCTCACTTTTTAACTATGTTTATCGGACTCTCCAAATATGTTATTACACCCATGCATATTCTGATAAGTGAACTAGAAATCGGACTCTCTAAATTTGAGTTTCACTAGCTAAGTCTACTTTGTCCAAAAAAGTGAACTAAAAATCATCTTTTAAGACTGCATATTCTGCTATCTCCTGTTGTTCTGTCCTCTTTAATATGAATTTTGTCATACATACATAAAGCTTATACTTCTGTTCCTTCGCATGTTTTAAACTCTTCCAGCCAAGAACCTATTTAAAAATGAGAAATTTGGGGTTGTTCTTTACACTTCTACTCCTCACGATTTTCTTGTTGAATAGTGTATTCAAAAGCTCTAATTAGATGATTCATGCTATGTAACTTACCTAGTACTGATTGGATATCTTTTTTATAGTTTGAAGGTTGATCCACGCTGATCTTACTTGCGACTTGTACCATTTCCATGGATCAGATGAATTGATTGAAAAAAATATAATGAAATATGACTTGACAAGTGTAGCATGTGCTAATGAGATAATCATCTCATTTTGGTATATTAAGGTCAGTTTATTCTCCATGTCTTTTTATGTAAATATGAATATATAACTTCTTAAATGTCTTTAATTTATAGGACACATAGTAGAAATAAGGTATTAAAACTAGCATCTCTCACTTTTAGGACATGAAGTAACTCATCAAGTATGTAAAAGAATACTGAATTAAAATAAGTGATAGATACAACAAATATTATCCATTTCCTTTATCAAATTATGTGAAAGTTTCTGCTTTGTCACGATATATGTTAGATATGATATCCATTTCCTTTATACAGTCAATGGCATAGTGAAAAAATTTGCTATAGAAAATGTGACGAAGACTAGGATAGTAATTGCAGATAGAGAGATACATATATTGGGATCGTTTTTGAACATTAGGATTGCTAGAGATTCACTTTGTAGTCTCATTATGGGGTCTTCCGCTGGTAAGGTTTATTACAAGGTCAGAGTTGTTATTGCCGAGTCGAGATGTTTTGATTTTTTTTTTATAGGATGTTTAAGTATCAAAGTTTGATTTTGTTTAAAATTATTGGATCTTTGACCAAATTCTGTCTTTATCAAAAGATGAACACTTTAAGTATGGAGTGATTATATGTGTACTAGGCGATGACCATATAATTTTGGTTTCATGGTTATATCTTTGTGTTATCTTATATATGCTAATGTTATATAATTATTCGTACTTCTTATGTGGTTTGTTAGACAATAATATGATTATTTCAATAAGGTTAGTTAGGTTGCCAGTGCACATTGTGTTTTGAAGACTTGATTTTACTTTTGATAACAGACTTAAACTTTTTGATTGCTTAACTACTCATCTCAGACCAAATTAGAATAGTTTGAGACCATTTTTTGGTGTCTATAATTTTCAGAATTATTGTGTGGATCGTTCTGGTCTATGTTTCTTCCCTACTGTACATGCCAGATATGATCATAAGAGTCTGTGTTTCTTCCCACTTTATATGACAGATATGCTCATAAGACAACACATCTGCATAGACATATTTTTTTGTGAAGTAAGAAGGATGTCATTAATAAAGCATCAAGCACATGCACAGATTACAAAAGAATGATTTTTCTGTGTCAAGCAAACAGTTAACAACATTGATGATAAATTCTACGTAAGAATCCACACTAAATACGGGAGAGAGATAAACACAACATAAAGAGTAATCAAACATCCTACTTTAATGGTAATCCAACTGAAACAAATTTTTCTGTGTCAAGCAAGAGTATTTTAGAATAATCCAACTAAAACAAATAAATTTAGGCCGCTAATGGAGGTTTCATATCGTCATTCTGATGCTTTCATTATTTCACTTAAAGTTATTTCTTTCTACTCTTATGCTTGACCTTTTGAATATCTTTGGACTATGACGCATAATGTTTTTATTGATTGGGTTTGGTGTATTGTAGTTCTTTAGTTTACATTCATTCATGCCGAAATCTTAATAACATGATAACATTTATAAAAAATATTACACTCACAAAAAATTCACCACAAAAAGTAAGGATAAAAAAGATCTTTCTTCATGTATCACACATACAACAGTTCAGAAATATAAAAACTTGTTGTGTCACTAATACAGTGAAATTTGGAAACTGTTTTATTACTAAGACAACAAATATAAAAATTATTGTATTTCTAATACAAAGAGACATTCATAAGTCGTTGATCGAATATCTATTATAGGATCATAAGAATGTTTGCTTGAATGTTTAAACATGGTATTAGATATTTGATACTTCTCTGATTTTGTGTGCACAAGAATGAGATTTTAAAGCTTTAACTCTAAAAGCTCATAAAACTCTAAAAAAGTACTAAAGCTCCAAATTCAATTACAAAACTTTAACTTTTAATCATTTGAGTTATATTTATTTATTATCTTTCTTAATTGTGTATATCCTATTAATTGTTCTTATTTTTTTATTTATAGTATCATCAGCATTGAAAAACATTTGTGGAGGTTTAAAGGTTTGATTTGACATAGTGAAAGCCTCATGACTAGGTAAGAAATTTTTATCATCTGATAACACATGATTCTGATAGATTACTCGTGACTTTTAAAACTTATTTGTTAACTGGTTCATGATTATTGCTGAAAGACTAAATATTGATATATTCTTCTAGGAGTTCACATATCCCATCCAAGGATTGGATGAATTTAGCAAGGTATAGCAAAGAGTATATTGATGGCATTGAATCATTTCTAGATTTTGCTTACTCTTGTGGAGATCGTCATGTAGAGAAAATTCAGTGTCCATGTGCGAAATGTTGTAATATTCTTTGGAACCGAAGGAATGTAGTGTATGATCATCTAATATGCCATGGATTCATTAAAGGCTATACTAGATGGATCAATCACGGGGAATGGGATATCAAGTTGAATGTTGATGATGATATGGATTACTCATGTGATGATATTGATGGGTTGTTGAATGATCAATTTAGAGATGTTGCACAGGCTGGAGGAGTTTATGATGGTCCAAATGAAGATGCCAAGAAATTCTATAGCTTACTTGAAGAGGCAAACCAAGAGTTATATTCTGGTTGTATAGGTTTCTCTAAATTATCATTCACACTTCGCTTATATTTGTTGAAGTGTTTACATGGATGGAGCAATGAATCATTCACTTCTCTTCTAGAGTTATTAAAAGAGGCGATTCCCGAGTTGAACATTCCTCAGTCTTACAATAAAACCAAGTCTATGGTTAAGAATCTTGGTTTGGATTATGATAAAATTGATGCATGTCCAAATGATTGCATGTTGTTCAGGAATGATCATAAGGATGACGAATTTTGTCACACTTGTGGAGCTTCACGATATATTCAAGCTCCTAAAGTTGATAGTGAGCTTGAGTCTTCAAAGAAGCAACATCGAGTTTCTGCAAAGACTTTGAGACACTTTCCATTAATTCCTAGACTCAAAAGGCTATTTATGTGCTCAAAGATGGCAGAATCGTTGAGGTGGCATGAAGAGAAACGTTCTAAAGATGGAAAGTTAAGACATCCCGCTGATGGTCTAGCATGGAAAGACTTTGATAGGGTGCATCCAGATTTCACACTAGATTGTCGCAATGTGAGACTTGGCTTGTCAAGTTATGGATTCAATCCATTTCGAACCATGAGTATATCACATAGCACATGGCCAGTTATGTTGATGATTTATAATCTGCCGCCTTGGATGTGCATGAAATCTGAATATTCCATACTTTCTTTACTTATACCTAGACCGCGATCACCTGGAAATGACATTGATATTTACTTACAACCATTGATAGACGAGTTAAAATTATTATGGGATTCTGGGGTTGAAACATATGATGCTTCCAAAAATGAAACTTTTCAAATGCGGGCAGCTCTTATGTGGACAATCAGTGATTTTCCTGCATATGCTATGTTATCTGGTTGGAGTACAAAAGGCAAGTTTGCTTGCCCTTGCTGTAACTATGGCACTAATTCTCGCTATCTTAAACATAGTCGAAAAATGTGCTATATGGATCATCGTGTTTTTATACCGATGGATCATCCATGGAGGTCAAACAAAAGATCATTCAATGGAAAAACTGAATTTAGGCCTCCTCCAGCTCCTTTAAAGGGAATTGATGTTCTTAATAGCTTACGTGATTTTGAAAATGTGTTTGAGAAAAAAAAAAGAGATCAAATGATGGCCCATGGAAAAAAGGTCAATTTGTTTTGAATTACCTTACTGGCAGCATAACTTGTTACGTCACAACCTTGATGTAATGCACATAGAGAAGAACATAGTTGATAGCATACTTGGAACTCTTTTGGATATTTCAGGAAGAACAAAGGATCATGCAAAAGCACGGTATGATTTGAAAGATATGGGAATCAGGAAGAACCTTCATCCACAAGATACAGAAGATAGTAAGAGAACAAAGATTACAAAGGCATGCTTCTCAATGACAAATGGAGAGAAATCCATCTTTTGTGGAGTTTTAAAGACAGCCAAGCTACCTGATGGTAGTGCCTCAAATATATCTAGGTGTGTGCACTTGGATGAAAGAAAGGTGTCTAATTATAAAACCCATGATGCTCATTTCATGTTACATTACTTGCTTCCAATACCAATTAAAAGAATTCTTCCTGATCATGTGGCTATTCCTTTGATTCGTCTAAGTTCCTTCTTCCATCGTTTGTGCCAAAAAGTAATCACATTGGAGGAACTAGATTGCTTAGAAGTAGAGATCATAGAAACAGTAAATCAGTTGGAGCGAATTTTTCCTCCTTTATTTTTGATATCATGATTCATTTGCCTATTGATTTGGTGAATGAAGTGAGATTAGGCGGCCCAGTGCAAAATCGATGGATGTATTCCACTGAAAGAGAAATGGGTACATTCAAATCATACATTCGCAATAGGCGTTTTCCAGAAGGTTGCATAGCAGAGACACGAGTGGCAATAGATTGCATGAATTTATTCTCAAAATATCTGCATCGGGGTGTGCATACCAGATTTAATAGGAGAGCGCGAAATAATGATTAATGTACCCAAGTGACGCAGAACCTGTGAGTTTGTTTTCTAACAAAGGAGTTCCTTTAGGAGCAAAGAAAACTGATCCAATCATTTTAGATGACAAGTCACTAAGTCAGGCACATGCATACTTATTGGGAAATTGTGACGATGTTCAAGAATATATTAGGTACCTTAATTTGAATATAGCATTCTTTTTGTATAATTATTTTTTATCTTATTTAATTTATTATTTTAACAAATAAAGTAAATGTTTTGTAGAGAGCATGAGCAAGAGGTTAATAATCAGTCACGAAGATCTAAATGGAGAAAAGAAAAGAATCATTGTCAAAACTTCTCTCAATGGTTTGAAACTCGTGCTTTGCAAGAGGATGTGTCTGATTTGATAAAACAATTATCTA
Organism: Solanum peruvianum; assembly: GCA_027705065.1. NCBI lineage: Eukaryota > Viridiplantae > Streptophyta > Magnoliopsida > Solanales > Solanaceae > Solanum > Solanum peruvianum. Next base: position 7,701,356 of record JAKWJD010001756.1, on the reverse strand, counting down.
GAGGACCAAATTCTGTTGCAAAAAGATATTCTGGGTATCTCATAAATGGATATAGATTCCATGTTAGGCAGCGTGATGCAAGGCGTAAAACACAAAATAGTGGTGTTACACTAATTGCCTCAACTACAAGCTTTGCAAGCTCAAAGGATAAAAATCCGATTGCTGCAGATTTGACTTATTATGGTAGAATAGTTGATATTGTTGAATTAAACTATTACAGCCATTTTAAGGTTGTTTTATTTAAATGTGATTGGTATGAGGTTGAAAAATATGTTTATGGCCTTACTTATGTCTATTTTAACAAGAGATGCTCCCAGGAAGAGCCTTTTGTGCTTGCATCTCAAGTACACCAATGCTTCTATGTGCAAGATCCATATGATCAAGATAAACATTATGTTATGAAGACTGTTCCAAGAGACTTGTTTAACATGGGTGATGAAGTTGAATCTAATCTCCCACAAAGTTATGAAAATGAGCCATCTGAACATTCGAAGGGTCCATCTATACCAAAAGATAATGGTGAAGTACTCTTAACAAGGACTGATTTACCAGAAACAATCATTGATGTGCCTGTGGAGGAATTTGTCAATCAACAACTTGAAGTCGAGTATGAAGAGGAGTTTGAAGATGAGTTCGAAGATGAGTCTGAAAATGAGTATGTGATACGCTCAAACTTACTTCTCAAATGAGAAGTAAAGCGGTCGTGTCAAGTAAATAACCCAACTAGTGAGGTTGGGATCGTTCCCACGAGGAAAATAGTCTAGACTTAACTTTAACCTAGTATTACTATCGTTTAGTCAATAACTTTCTTTGGAAAGTAAAAATATAAAAAAGGGGGGTTTGTATTACCTATTGAGTAAAAATAACTAATGTAATTGAAAGAGACAGTTGACAGCTTTTAATATTAGGTTTTAATCAATGAATTAAAGCAACTAGGGTTTACGTGTTCCCCACAGGTTCGTAACTTGATAATTCTAACTATAACAATCCTTTCCTAGTATCTTGCATGCAAAGTGATAAGTTATGTATTTCTAAATCCTTGGTCCGGCATCTAGAAAATCTCACTCCGCACCTTGGTCCGGCTACGTGTGTTGCTTTCCTAACCCTTATCTTTACCTCATATTAAGCATCGTATTCGATATTTGACTAAGTTATTACCTCGTACCAATCAATACTAGCCTATTAGATAGTATACACTAAATCTATGTTAATAATTCTTTTCCTATTATCTACCTCCTTGGTCCGGCAAGTAGCATTAAGGCGAGTTCTAACGTTGATCATCCGTTAAAAAGACTTCTAAGCGAAAGAATTATTAATGCATGCAAGACACTATTCTAGAATTGTTATTTTAGTTAGCGTTTATCTCATTATTTGCCTATGGTTCCCACAACCCTAGTTATGGAATTTAGTTCCTCATAGCCATAAACACAATATTCAAATATGTTAAACAAGAATTCATGTACTTACTTTAATGAGAAAGAATAAAGTCCGAAATTATGCTTGATTAATCACCAAAAATCACTTGTATCAATCTCCAATAATCAAACACTCAAAAACACAAAGTTTAATAATCACAAGGTCTAACTATATGGAATTTTTTAATCAAAGAGTCTAACCCCAAAAACGAGGTTTTTCGAACTATTTATAAAAAATAAAAACCTAATTAAATAAGGATTCTAATTTCTGGAAATCTGCCAAAACGCGGCTGGGTCGACGGACCACGCGACGGACCGTCGTAGTCATGACGGACCGTCGTGGGCTCCGTCGTCCCATACTTGTTCCATTTCTTCAGCTGCTTTCTTCATTCCCCTCGACGGCAAGTGTGACGGACCGTCATAGGCACGACGGTCCGTCGAGGGTCTTCGTTTCAAAATACTTCAACTCCTGGAATCTGGGTACTGGGATCACTTCTCTGATCTTCACGACGGACCTGCAGGACGGACCGTCATGGCCATGACGGACCGTCACAAGCTTCGTAATCCCACACTTGGTCAGACTTCCCCATCTTCCCTCAGCAGCTTCTCTACGCTGCCACCTACGGACCGTTGCAAGCACGACGGACCGTCATAAGCTCCGTAGGTGGTCTTTCTGCATTTTTCGCTCAAAATGTCCGCAATTCAGCTTTAGACAGATTTCCTGCAAAACAAAGAAAAACTTATATCAAAATTAGCACAAAAAGGCTTTCGGACACACTAAACTTAAGGAAAAAGTATTAATTATACCGTGAAACCACGGTATATCAACACCCTCAACTTAAATTCGTTGTTTGTCCTCAAGCGACGCACTATGACTCACTACACAATCTTTGTACAATAGTATTCACGTTTTATCCTTTGCAATCATTTGGCTATCAATCCCGATTAATCCCATCAAATCTATGCATGCTATCACTATTAGGCTTGAATTTTGTAGGATTCGAACATGACGCAGACTCACCATGCACCAACACCTATCCTCTTCAATTTCTCACCGAGGTGCTAACAGTTCCTGTATTGCAACTAGTGTCCTTACTTTAGAACAAAATCCTCATTTTTCACACAATGATTTCAGTTTGAGTATAAGGATTACATTTCAACACTCGCTCTCAGAACAAAGTCACACTTATTCATACCTATTGCCATAAGCTTGCCCTTATTTTCACTGCCTTAAGTTCGCTATACAACCCTTAGGATCACGATAGGACTTTTTTAGCTTGTAACGTGGGCTCAGAGTCAGGTAGGGTATATTTAGGTATACTTTAGTGACTTTTTGCCCTCCTTGACATATCGGCTAAACCTTCCACCCTATATCACTTTATCTCACCCAGTTTCTCCTATTCTTTCACCTTGCTGTTTCCCTTCTTTCTTTATTTGCGTAAGTGACTCTTTTCTTTTCTTGTTTGTAATTCTTGAATTTTTTTTTTTTTTTTTTCAACGAGTTCTTGAGTCACTTCACTTGTGTTCTTTCTCTCTCTTTGTTCTTTCAACCCCACTTTCCAGGGCATTCCTCAAAACAGCCACCCTCAACTCATGGCTTTGCCATGAGTCAAGGTACACAATACCCAAAATCGGGTCAGGGCCATAACGAAGGTTGTTTATACATTAGCCACCCTCAACTTATGCTTTTGGCATAAGCTGAGGTGCACATGTCCAAGGAGGGACCAGGGCCAACATATTGTTCCCAGAAAAATCAGTTGGGGTGAAAAAGAAAGGTCTAATTTTAAGCTCAAATTATTTGGATCAAAGAAGGATAACTTTCATTTGGTTTCTTTATTTAGGCTAGAAATGGGCTTTATTGAATAAGGGCCTATGATCATTTCCTAATTGTTTGTTACAGCTTACTTTTAGCAGGACTAACCAGGCAAGTTCTAGCTCAGTATCGATAGTGGACTATTCAACTTTCCTCACACTCACTTGACATCTCATCACTATACCAGATTATCAGACACCTAGTTTGACTTGAAGATTTAGGGTCATGCAATGGTGTAACTCTATTTCATGTTTAGAGCCACACAATTTTCAGTTACTACGCCTAGTCATGCAACATTTTCCAGTTTTATCGGGATATCATTTTAGCCATCATGCTTCAGAGTTAAACTTATGTACAAAAGATATAACGTGCCGGTTCAACAGAAAAATAATCAGTCTTTTGGGGAAAAAGAACACAGGCAAGAAAACCCCAAAAGAGGATAGTGAGTTGGGCTACTCAGACTTCACCCTAACACTCACTTTCCATTTACCCCACCCCCAACAAAAAGCATGCAATTGTCCCCAATGCATAAAAAAATCTAAAGATCAGAGGGGTAGGTGAAGCAAACCTGTGGCGCATAGCGCCGTCGATCAGCAAGCTGGTGGGTCCGGTTTCCCGGAACCCACAGCCTCTGCAATCTGGACACCCTCAGTAGTGTCCTCAGCAATCTGGACACCCTCAGTGGTGTCCTCAGCAACAACGGCACCCTCAGTGCCTCCGGTGGTCTCTACAGTATGGGAGCTAGAGGCCCCAGCCGCTATCTGTGATGCTCGGATCCGGTGTGCCTCCGCCTCAGCAATTGAGGCTCTCCTCGCGGCCTTCAACTCGCGGCGCTCCTTCTTCTTCGCTCGCGCCTCATCCTCTCCGCGATCCCTACGCCTCTTGGCACTCTCTGGAGGGGGGGATGGTGGAATGTCAGGAGTCGAAAACAGGGCCGCCAATACAGTATCCTCAGCAGGCTCGACAGACTCCGGCACTCTTGTCGCTAGGATCGTGTCGACGTCTGCACGAAGACTGTCGACTGCAGCCTGAAGAGTCGACACATCTACCGGATGGGCTGGTCGAGCTAGTACTCTTAATTCAAAGGCATCGAAGCGCTGGTGCACCTCAGCAACCTTCCGCTGCATCTGCCTCTCCATGCGCGCTTCAGACTCGGCAATAGACTTCTGCATCCACGGCTGGATATGATGCAGAAGAGTGGCCATTTGTGCCTCCAGCTTTTGGACTCGAGCAAGCGGGGCTGGTGTCGGTAGAGGGGCCGTGCTACTACCCGGGATAGACTCGACCGGGGTAGTGTCCGTGGATGCCTGTGTAGCTGTGCGGGCCTGGGCCACCGTATCTGCAAGATCATCCGATAGTGGTGGCAGCTCTGGACGGGGCCCTCGACGTGGGGCCAACTCATTGGCCTCGTCTCTGATGAGGCCGACGTCAACGGTACCCGGCGGGGTCTTCAACTGATCTATGTGCCACACGGGCACACCTGCAGACCTGCAAAGGGCAAAGATCATACACGGGAAGGGGTAGGTAGTAGTGACCTTGAATGCCCTCTCGTGCATGACCGCCTGGAGAAACCGTGCATAGTCCACCTCGAAGCCGGCGACCATCGCCGCCATCAGCACTGCTCGATCCCAGGTGACTATGTTATCAGCAGCTGTGGGGGAAAGGCAGTGACGCACGAGCAGCCACAAGAACTTGGCGACGAACGTGAGGTTGGCCTTCTTGATGGCCCCCTTCGGCTCAGTGACCCAGTCAGCACCCTCTCCGTCGACTGATAGATGCAGGGCCATCCACCTCTTGGTGGTCTCTCTCAGTGTCCGCTCGCGCATGAATTGTCCATCCTTGACTATCTGCCAGCGATAGTCAAACTCGGCAGTGGTGGGGGTCCGAGTAGCAGCTGCACTCTCGCCGTAGAGGAACCGGCGGATGGCGGGCAGGGAAATGTCGACCTGCACGCCCCGGACTAAAACCTGCTCCAATGGGGCCTGTTTCGCGGGAGCAGCCCGCCTGTCGATCTGTGATCGGAGAGTCGCTACGTAGGACGCGTAGAACTCTCGGACCATCTCCTCACTGTAGCGTCCCAATGGACGGGCTGTCCACTCTAGGCGATGCCTGGTGAAGATGTTGTGGATTTCCGGCATCGAGGGGAGACTCCCTGTAAGTACCCGCCGCTCCAGGGTGAGTGTCCGAGTCATTACCCCTTTATCAGTAAGGAATTTTGCGTCGGAGTACACCTGAAACTGGCCCTCAACGCACCACCGGTTTGGCTGGTCTGGATCTGGGGTGGGGACCTGGGCTGGTGCGCCGGATGTGGAGTCTGAACTGTCAGCCTCATCAGACGAGGCCGACGCTGCAGCAGTGGCTGGTGCGGGAACCTCAGCAGATCCTGAAGCTTCCTCGGACCAGGATACTCCTAAGGAGCCAGACGCTCCTTCCTCGTTGGTGGCCGACCCAGAGGGTGTGCCGGTCAGTGTGCGCTCCTCATCAGACTGGGAGGCAGTGACTACGCCGGACGCCACCGTCTTCTTGGGTGTGGCTCGGGGGGCACGTGCAGCACGGGAAGGTGCGGAGGTGCCTGGGGGCATGTATTCAGGGTCCCGCTCATCATCAGACCTGATGATCAAGCGTGCAGACGGGGCCACAGACTTGGATCGCCCGCGTGCGTAAGCTCGGTCTTGCTTGGGTGCCATGGTCGATAGTACCTGAAAAGGATCACTATTAGTACGAGTAATGTCAGACAAGACAAGCAAGCTCATTCAACATAAAACATTTCAAATAGTGTGAGAGTGATAGTGAAACTGTATCACACGACGGGACAGATGACGGCTCGTCGTGGATACGACGGACCGTCATGAGGTCCGTCGTGGTGTACTTGGTCGAAGTACATAGAAAGAACCCTGAAGAGGGGTCTCTGACCCATGACGGTTGTGCAGGACGGACCGTCGTGGTGTGACGGTCCGTCGTGAGTGTCCGTCGTAGGACACTTGGAAAAATTTTGGACCCTTAGAAACAGGGTCTCTGACAACCATGACGGTTGTGCAGGACGGACCGTCGTGGGTGTGACGGTCCGTCGTGAGTGTCCGTCGTTGGACACTTGGAAAAATTTTGAGACCCTTAGAAACGGGGTCTCTGACAACCATGACGGTTGTGCAGGACGGACCGTCGTGGGTGTGACGGTCCGTCGTGAGTGTCCGTTGTTGGACACTTGGAAAAATTTTGGAGACCCTTAGAAACAGGGTCTCTGACAACCATGACGGTTGTGCAGGACGGACCGTCGTGGGTGTGACGGTCCGTCGTGAGTGTCCGTCGTTGGACACTTGGAAAAATTTTGGAGACCCTTAGAAACAGGGTCTCTGACAACCATGACGGTTGTGCAGGACGGACCGTCGTGGGTGTGACGGTCCGTCGTGAGTGTCCGTTGTTGGACACTTGGAAAAATTTTGGAGACCCTTAGAAACAGGGTCTCTGACAACCATGACGGTTGTGCAGGACGGACCGTCGTGGGTGTGACGGTCCGTCGTGAGTGTCCGTCGTTAGACACTTGGAAAAATTTTGGAGACCCTTAGAAACAGGGTCTCTGACAACCATGACGGTTGTGCAGGACGGACCGTCGTGGGTGTGACGGTCCGTCACAGGCGTCGTTGGGGAAGGTGCTAGGGCTTATGCGACGGACCCTACGACGGTCCGTCGTGGATACGACGGACCGTCATCGGGGTCTCGTTCTGACTATCAGAGACAGAACTGAAGGTACCCTAAGCAACCCCAATGAACCCACATGGTCTTGTAGTCTTGTGGACCTATATGTGTCTATCCCAACTACCTAGGAAACAATAAATGTGAAATTACCTATGTCTAGGGTTATTAACATGGCAAATTCAAACATTTAGAGCCTAGGTCTAGACATAATCATATCAAGGGAACAAGATACGACTAAGAACAAAACTAATACTAACTAATAAATAAAAATACAAGAGAAATGAGTACAAATTTAGAGACACATACCTTGGAAATGGAGAAAACACAAGTGGGGAATGATTCAGGTGGCAAGGTAGATCCCAAAACACAGCAGTACCGACAAGTAACTGATAGTAATAGAGTTTGGGGAGATTGTGGGAGTAATGATCAGTGGGGGGAGTTGAAAAGAGAGGGGAGATGAGAGGAATGAGGAAATAATGGGGGAAATATGGAGGGGCGGGAGTATAAACGGTCAGAATTTGAAAAGGGTCGTCCGGGTCGGGTCGGGTTAATTTCATTAAACGCGCGACGGGTCCCCGACGACGGTCCGTCGCTCATGCGACGCCCCGTCATAGTGTCCGTCGTGTGTGCCCTAATTTCAAAAAATGACAGAAATACGTACCTGGTGTGACGGATGGATACGACGGTCCGTCACGTGTGCGACGGTCCGTCGATGTATCCGTCAGTGGCTGCTGCAGAGTAGTTTTCTGCAGAATTTCCTGGTGATGTGCCTGCAAATTTAAAACCCATTTATAGAAAAATGCTACTATTATTAAAAAAAACAATAAGTATTGGGTTGCCTCCCAACAAGCGCCAGATTTAACGTCGCGGCACGACTGGGGCCACTTGATTACTCAGACTTCATCAAGATGGTATGCCTCGATCACTTCATTCGCCGATTCAGCATGCCCGAGGTAGATTTTTATGCGCTGTCCATTCACCTTGAACCGCACACCCTCCTTAGTTTCCAATTCAACTGCTCCATGAGGGAATAGTTGGGTAACCGTGTAAGGACCAGTCCATTTGGACTTGAGTTTACCTGGAAACAAACGCAATCTGGAATTGAATAGAAGCACTAAATCCCCGACCATAAACTCTCGTTTTTCAATTTTGTTGTCATGATACTTCTTCATCTTTTCTTTATATAGGGCTGAGCTTTCATAGGCTTTCAAGCGAAATTCATCAAGTTCATTCAACCCATTTAACCTTTGCTCTGCAGCTTCGCTCCAATCCATTTTTAACTTCTTCATAGCCCACATGGCTTTATGTTCTAACTCAACCGGAAGATGACAAGCTTTCCCATATACAAGTTGGTATGGAGACATACCTATGGGAGTCTTATAAGCTGTCCGGTAGGCCCACAGAGCATCATCAAGCCTCCTTGACCAATCTGTTCGACTAGCATTCACTGTTTTGGACAATATCTGTTTGATCTCCCGATTCGATACCTCAACTTGCCCACTAGTTTGAGGGTGGTAAGGTGTGGCCACATTATGGCGAACACCATATTTCTCCAATAACCCCTTGAACAATCTGTTGCAGAAGTGGGAACCCCCATCACTAATAATGGCCCTTGGAGTGCCAAAACGGGAGAATATATTCTTTTTCAAGAATGCAGTGACACTCTTCCCTTCATTGTTTGCGAGAGCTATGGCTTCGACCCATTTAGATACATAATCAACTGCTACAAGAATGTACTTCATCCCATGAGAACTCACGAAAGGGCCCATAAAGTCAATACCCCACACATCAAATAACTCAATCACAAGAATGGGGTTTAGAGGGAGCTCTTGCTTTCTTGAAATACCACCATCTCGTTGACATTTGTCACATGATTTAGCAAACCCATGAGCATCTTGATGAAGAGTTGGCCAATAGTAACCACATTGCAATATCTTGTGAGCGGTTCGGATACCACTGTGATGTCCGCCAACAGGTGAAGAATGGCATGCCTCCAATACACTCAACATTTCACATTCTGGCACACAACGCCGAATAAGCCCGTCGGCACAACTCCTATACAAGTATGGTTCATCCCAAAAGAACTTCTTCACATCGTACATGAACTTTTTCCTTTGATGAAAGGACAAGTCTGATGGAACAATATCACTAGCCAGATAGTTCGCAAAATCTGCGAACCATGGAATCAAGTCTTGTGAAGCAGCCAATACATGTTCATCGGGGAAAGTATCATCAATGTCAGTCTTATCCCCTAACTCTCTCATAGCTTCATCCTCTAGACGGGACAAATGATCAGCAACTTGATTTTCAGTCCCTTTTCTATCCAGCACTTCAAAGTCAAATTCTTGCAGTAGTAATACCCAACGAATCAGCCTTGGTTTCGCATCCTTTTTCGCCATCAAATATCTCAGTGCTGAATGGTCAGTATGCACTATGACTCTAGTACCCAGCAAATAGGAGCGAAATTTCTCAAAAGCAAAGACTACTGCGAGGAGTTCTTGCTCAGTCACTGTGTAGTTCTTCTGGGCTTCATTTAGGGCTTTACTAGCATAGTAAATTGGGTGAAGGATTTTGTTTCTTCTCTGTCCCAATACTACACCAAGAGCCACCCCACTAGCATCGCACATTACCTCAAATGGACTGTTCCAATCCGGAGAAATAATGATAGGTGCAGACACTAACTTCTCTTTTAACTCACTGAATGCTTTAAGACAGGACTCATCAAAACAAAATTTACATTCTTTCTCCAGTAATTTGCACAATGGGTGTGCAATCTTTGAAAAGTCTTTGATGAATCTTCGGTAAAAACCTGCATGCCCAAGAAAGCTTCTCACACCTTTCACAGAGATCGGCGGGGGAAGTCTCTCTATTACCTCAACTTTAGCTCGATCAACCTCTATACCCTTTTCTGAAATGCGATGACCCAACACAATACCCTCTTTCACCATGAAATGACACTTTTCCCAGTTTAGTACCAGATTGCAGTCTTCACATCTCTTAAGAACCTCAGATAAATTGGACAGACATCGCTCGAATGAATCACCAACCACAGAAAAATCATCCATAAAAACTTCTATAGTATCCTCCACCATGTCAGAAAATATTGACATCATACATCTCTGAAAGGTTGCGGGTGCATTGCACAACCCAAACGGCATTCTTCTGAACGCAAAAGTCCCATATGGACAAGTGAAAGTGGTTTTCTCTTGATCTTCTGGTGCGATAGAAATCTGATTATATCCAGAATACCCATCAAGAAAACAATACCACCCTTTTCCGGCAAGTCTATCCAACATCTGATCCATGAAGGGCATAGGAAAATGGTCTTTTTCAGTCCATGAGTTCAGTTTACGGTAGTCCATACACACCCTCCATCCAGTAACCGGTCTCATTGGAACAAGTTCATTCTTTTCGTTGGGGACCACAGTCATTCCCCCTTTCTTAGGTACACACTGAACCGGGCATACCCAACTACTATCAGCGATTGGATATATGACTCCGGCATCCAACCACTTGATGATTTCCTTCTTCACAACCTCTTGCATAGGAGGGTTCAAGCGTCTCTGGTGCTCAACACTCGGCTTATGATCAGGCATGAGTTGGATTTTATGAGAGCAAATACCGGGGGGATCCCAATAATGTCTGCAATAGTCCACCCAATAGCTCTTTTGAACCTTTTTAGTACCGTCACCAAACTCTGAACCTGTTGTGCATCCAAGTCTGACGCAATGATTACCGGCAAAGTGTCACCCTTTCCTAAGAATTCATACCTGAGATGAGGTGGGAGAGCTTTTAGTTCTAATTTTGGAGCTTCCTCTATAGATGGTTTCGCGGGTGGGGACTCACGATTCTTCATATCAAGCTCAAATTTCTTTGGTTTAAACCGAACATCACCTCGGTCAAGAGCAGCGACTAATGACTCATACTCTTCAATGCAATCGCTATCAAAGTTCATTATCACTGCCGCTAATGCTTCGACACCCAGACGTTCTTCTATTTGTGTCTCAAATGTCTCACCCATGTTGTAGGATATCGCAGATGCCGATTGGAGCTCACCACTCTGCTTCATGGACCTACAAATATTAAAGGTTACTTCCTCATTGTTCAACCGAAATTTCATCTGCCCCTTTTCCATGTCTACTAAGGCTCTTCCCGTAGCAAGGAATGGCCTCCCAAGAATAATGGGCACTTCGAAATCGACTTCGCAATCAAGAATAACAAAATCTGCTGGAAATATGAACGACTCCACTTTTACCAACACATCGTGGAGTATCCCTATAGGTCGTTTTACTGTTCGATCGGCCATCAGTAGCCGCATCGCAGTGGGTTTTGGGTCACCCAGACCCAACTTCTTGTAAATCGAGAGGGGCATGAGATTTATGCTTGCCCCCAGATCACATAATGCTTTCGCAAAATGTAATAGCCCGATTGTACAAGGAATGGTGAACGCACCCGGATCTTCTTTCTTTTGGACCAGAGATCTTGTAGCAATAGCACTACAATGCTGCATTCTGTCATCATCCTCAAAAGTAACCGATCTTTTCTTTGTGACCAAATCTTTCATAAACTTGGCGTAACCGGGCATTTGTTCTAAAGCTTCTACCAAAGGGACATTGATAGAAAGTTGCTTCAACATTGTTATAAAACGCCGGTATTTACCATCCTCGGTCTTTTTCACTAATCTCTGAGGAAATGGGGGTGGTGGCCTAGGCATAGGAGTAACCTTTTTAGGCACTTCAGCATCTTTTGCAGTGTTATCCTCTAATTCAGCATCAACTTCTACCACTTTATCAGATTCTGTTGTCACCTTATTCTCATCAGATGGCATAGGTGGATCAATGGTTTGCTTGCCACCGCGAGTAGTAATAGCCATACAATGTCCATCATTTTTCGGATTTTGGACAGTGTTGCTAGGAAGAGTGCCCGGTTGCCGTGTGTTCACAGTTGCAGATAATTGGGCCAATTGTAACTCAAGTTGCTTAATTGATATTGCATGGGTATCAACTTTTTGCCCAATACCCGCTAGATCATTCCTCAACTCTTTATTTTGCTCATCACTAGCATCGAACCTCCTCATCATTTTATGCAACATATCCTCAACTCGCGACATACTACCTCCACCATCCCTAGGAGTAACTTCACGATTTTGAGGAGGAACATAAGGTCCATTTCTGTCGTTTCTGTTACCATAGCTACCCCTGTTGAAGTTGTTGTCGCGATTGTAGTTTCCATCTCGGACATAATGACCCTCACGATTGTAGTTACCATAGTTCCGACCTTGGTTCCCTTGACCTTGGCGCCAATTTTCCTGATTAGAGCCTTGGGCACTTGGTCGGAAACCCCCCATCTGTTCATTTACTGCATAGGAATCCTCCTCATAATAACACTCATCGATTGGAGGTGGTGGTTTAGCCGAATAGTTGACTGCATTAACCTTTTCTGCACCCCCAACGACATGTTTTAGTACCAACCCAAGCTCAGTTCTCATCTGAGCCATTTCTTCACGAATATCATCTGTGGCTGGGTTGTGAGTGGACTGCACTGCGAAGGTGTTTCTCCCTGTATCGGACTTCCTAGTACTCCAAGCTTTGTTGTTACGGGAGATTTTCTCTAATTTCTCAGCAATCTCAGCATAAGGGCATTCTCCATAAGATCCACCTGCTATAGTGTCCAACACTGCTTTATTGTTATCATCCTGTCCCCGATAGAAATATTCTTTCAGCGACTCATCATCAATGCGGTGATTTGGAACACTTCTCAAGAATGAGGTGAATCGATCCCAAGAACTACTAACTGACTCTCCTGGTAGTGCCACAAAGTTGTTCACCCTGTCTTTGTGGTTTAATTTCTTGGAGACCGGATAGTAGCGTGCTAAGAAGACATCCCGTAGTTGATTCCAAGTGAATATGGAGTTGTATGGGAGCTCAGTGAACCACATAGCAGCCTCTCCCGTCAGTGAGAGAGGAAACACTCTGAGCCCTATCACATCTAGATCCAAATCAGGCCTCCCCACACAACTTTTACACACTGCCCTTACCTTAGCTATATGGGCATGTGGATCCTCAGAAGGTAGCCCTGAAAACAAACCTCTGGCAGTGAGCATTTGCATCAGACTACTAGTTACCACAAAAGTGTGGCCTGTGGGTAGAGGAGGCAAAACCAGTGGCCCATCCGAATCTGCTATGTTATCATAGCCTCTGTAGTATGCTTGGGGCCGTGGAGCGGGATTCTGTCCCCTCTGTTGATGTTCACCCGGAGCATCGGGTAACATCTGACCATGAACATCAGCAGGAGCAGGGATGTTCTGGTTTGGGTCCTCATCATTGATTCCCAAATTACGATTCATGTTTCGTAGTGTACGCTCTAGCTCGTGATCGTAGGGAAACAACGGTTCTCTTCCTCTCCGTGTATTTGGCATACAAGGAGGATAGTTCTGAAAAGAAATCAAAAACAATAAAACAAAGTAAAATCAAGAAATATCAACTAAACTATAGTAAGAAGTTCAAGTTAATCTAAAAGCTAAATTCCCCGGCAGCGGCGCCAAAATTTGATACGCTCAAACTTACTTCTCAAATGAGAAGTAAAGCGGTCGTGTCAAGTAAATAACCCAACTAGTGAGGTTGGGATCGTTCCCACGAGGAAAATAGTCTAGACTTAACTTTAACCTAGTATTACTATCGTTTAGTCAATAACTTTCTTTGGAAAGTAAAAATATAAAAAGGGGGGTTTGTATTACCTATTGAGTAAAAATAACTAATGTAATTGAAAGAGACAGTTGACAGCTTTTAATATTAGGTTTTAATCAATGAATTAAAGCAACTAGGGTTTACGTGTTCCCCACAGGTTCGTAACTTGATAATTCTAACTATAACAATCCTTTCCTAGTATCTTGCATGCAAAGTGATAAGTTATGTATTTCTAAATCCTTGGTCCGGCATCTAGAAAATCTCACTCCGCACCTTGGTCCGGCTACGTGTGTTGCTTTCCTAACCCTTATCTTTACCTCATATTAAGCATCGTATTCGATATTTGACTAAGTTATTACCTCGTACCAATCAATACTAGCCTATTAGATAGTATACACTAAATCTATGTTAATAATTCTTTTCCTATTATCTACCTCCTTGGTCCGGCAAGTAGCATTAAGGCGAGTTCTAACGTTGATCATCCGTTAAAAAGACTTCTAAGCGAAAGAATTATTAATACATGCAAGACACTATTCTAGAATTGTTATTTTAGTTAGGGTATCTCATTATTTGCCTATGGTTCCCACAACCCTAGTTATGGAATTTAGTTCCTCATAGCCATAAACACAATATTCAAATATGTTAAACAAGAATTCATGTACTTACTTTAATGAGAAAGAATAAAGTCCTAAATTATGCTTGATTAATCACCAAAAATCACTTGTATCAATCTCCAATAATCAAACACTCAAAAACACAAAGTTTAATAATCACAAGGTCTAACTATATGGAATTTTTTAATCAAAGAGTCTAACCCCAAAAACGAGGTTTTTCGAACTATTTATAAAAAATAAAAACCTAATTAAATAAGGATTCTAATTTCTGGAAATCTGCCAAAACGCGGCTGGGTGGACGGACCACGCGACGGACCGTCGTAGTCATGACGGACCGTCGTGGGCTCCGTCGTCCCATACTTGTTCCATTTCTTCAGCTGCTTTCTTCATTCCCCTCGACGGCAAGTGTGACGGACCGTCATAGGCACGACGGTCCGTCGAGGGTCTTCGTTTCAAAATACTTCAACTCCTGGAATCTGGGTACTGGGATCACTTCTCTGATCTTCACGACGGACCTGCAGGACGGACCGTCATGGCCATGACGGACCGTCACAAGCTTCGTAATCCCACACTTGGTCAGACTTCCCCATCTTCCCTCAGCAGCTTCTCTACGCTGCCACCTACGGACCGTTGCAAGCACGACGGACCGTCATAAGCTCCGTAGGTGGTCTTTTCTGCATTTTTCGCTCAAAATGTCCGCAATTCAGCTTTAGACAGATTTCCTGCAAAACAAAGAAAAACTTATATCAAAATTAGCACAAAAAGGCTTTCGGACACACTAAACTTAAGGAAAAAGTATTAATTATACCGTGAAACCACGGTATATCAGTATGAAGATGAGTTTTCAGATGCGTTTGAAGACGAGACTGAAAATGAGTATGAAGATGAGTTTGATGATGAAGTCGAGTCTGAAGAAGACACACCATGAGTTTCAATATTGTTGTGATGATCATATAGTGCTCACTCACTGTTTTTGTAATATAATAGTTTTTTTGGTAAAACACATTAATATATCTAATCTGTAGAATGTAATATGTTGCCTTCTTATCTGATTATTATTTTATTGAGGAACCTATACTTCTAGCTGATTTTTGCTTGATTTGGTTGTTTGTTATTAATATACTTTCTGGTTTCATTTTATTATCAGGCAGTTGGCATTAGAGGCATTCAACTCTGTAGTTTGAAGTTGCTTCTGGTTTGGTCGTTGTCCGGAGTTTGTCGCTCTGAGAGAGGTACAACTCTTTTCCTTTTATTAATTTAAGTAATAAGAAGCTCTCCAGTTTTTAAATGTGGATGCATCCAACGGCCTCTGTTGAGGGAAGAACCCCACCCAGGATTGGAAACATTGGACATGTGACGCAAATAGCTAACAAACTTGTTCAACTAGGGAACAATAATAATGGCATACAGTCGCGTCTGCAGTTGTTTGAATATCTTGTTTCATATGTTATCAATTTTTTCTGTTTGTTCATGTAGTTCTTCCAATTTCAATCTGTTCTGTTTTACTGTGGTATTCAGTTACATAGTGGTATCAAGTTACACTCCTCAGTCCCTAACTAGTTGGGATTAATTATATGAATCCTCAATATTCATTCTGCTTTATTAGAGCCTATTTCTTTACAATATTGAGTTATGCCTTTCAAAAAATTCACTAAATCCCACATGCACATTGTTAGCTAAGTCTATAAGCAGACTAATGAGTCTTATGACAAATACCAAACTTAATTAAATTGTATCAACTTATGCTTTATATCAGTTAGTTGGTATTGCATATATGAATCCTTTACATGAGAGATCCTGACTCTGTGTATATGATTTTATGTCTACTTCCTCTTTTAGCACCTTTACTCATTATAGTGTTGCACCTAGATTGTTGTATGTATGTGTGTTTGACTTATTATGTGATTTAAAATGAGTTCTGTAATTACATTACTGTTTTGTATAAGTTCTACAATATTATACAGTACTTTAATGTATAAATTCAGGAAATTTTGGAAGTTCTGGAAATTATAGAAATTCTGAAAATTTTAGAAACTAAAATGTTGCAATCTACTATAAGAAGCTATCCATTTGTGAACCTTATATCAAAATTACATTGCTGCTACTTCTTTCACTTAAACAATCTTATTATTTTGTAGGTTTACTTACTATTGGGAAACAAATTGAAGAGATTCAAACAAAGCAAAAACAATGAATCAATCAACAATGCTAAAGAAAAAGGGTTCAAATCCAAACAAAGGTCAAAGTCCATTGAAGAATCTGGATGTTGATATGCAATACCGATCAAGTGCAGAATTGGCCAACAAATTCAAGATTAAGAGAGAACAACTTGCAAATGAACGCAATGATAAAGCTAAGAAAGAGCAGGCACTAATATCACATAAAAGAAAGAATTTTGAGGATTTCATTCCACAACAAGGAAAGAGTAAATTGCTTGGGCACAAATCAGTCATTCAATCATCTTCAAGGTTCCATACGTCATTGAAGAAAGATGTTACTGCTTCAGCACATGCGACTGGAACAACACTAGGTAATGGAGAGGCACGACATGATATTCTTGATCTACCAAATTGCAAACAGGTAAAGAGGAAGCCGGTCATACCAGCTAGTACTCTTGATCAGTTTCTAAAAGATCAAGGGATACACAAAGATGATGAAACAAAACGTGACAACAACACAACAAGTGATGTCGAATTTATGCATACTCCTACTATCAATGAACATAACAAAGGATTGGATGATCGTGTGGAACAAGAAGAATGCAGTAAAGATAAATGTGATGTCGAAAAGGAAATTGACATTGATTCTAGTACAAAAGGTATGTTTTAAACCTTGTATGATTTAGAACTCATTATAAAAGAAATATCTTATTTCACGTCTGTTAAATCAATCTAGAAATGTCGAAGACAAAAAAATTTCGAGGACATACAACATGTAAGGATATTCATGCAAGAAATTTGGAAGAAAGAAAGGAGGTTACATTTGATAAAGGACAAGCGGTGGGACCAACTAATAAGATAGTTTCACAATTCAGCAACTTTATAGGAACAATTGCAAGGAATCCTAGATTCATCAGCTTGATGTACACTAGTTGGCATGTGGTGCCAAAGGATACTAAAAAGCGCATGTGGGAATACGTCAATGTAAGAACTACCACTCATGAGAATTCATATTTTTTTTACTTACTGAAACTAAATATATTTTATTTTGCATAGTCCAAATTTCTACTTCTAGTAGAAGGAAAGAAGTGGGTGATGACTGGTCTTCGTGATGCTTGGAGGCGACACAAGCAAAAAATTAAAAAGAATTTTTTTGATAAAAACAGTACCCTTGAGGATATGCTAGCCAAATGTCCTGATGGCATTCCACATAATCAATTCCGCCAGTTGATCGAGTATTGGAAACACCCAACTGTTCAAGTAAGGTTAAAATGGTGCATTTCCACTCATCGACTAATTCTGTGTCATATCTTTTCTTTTTATAGATATCAATTCAATTATCTCTTTGTTTTTAACAATAGGCTATAAGCGAGATAAATTCTCAAAACAGGAAAAAACAAAAGTGGAGGCATCGAATGGGACCTATTAATTTTGCTAGAGTACGCGTGGCATTGGTAATACTTAGCGGACATTTCATACAAAATTTGATTTTCATTTTTTTGTACTTTATAAGAACTTACTGATTTTTTAAAATTTCTTTTGATATAATCTGTAGCGTGCAGCCAAAGACAACAACGAAGAACCATCAAAGCCTGAAATATTTATTGCAACTCGTACCAAGACGGGGAAGGAAATCCAGGCTGATACCCAAGTTGCAATAGTAAGTTTTTCAAAGAGGATTACTAGTGAACTTTATTCAGACTTAACATTTATATCGTGGGGAGTTTGACTACATTAAATTTTAATCATGTATGCCTTCTTCTTCTTCTTCTTGTGCAAGTTCGACGAGATATCAATTATTTGTCGACATTGTTTAATTATTTTTTACGAAAAGTTTTCATAATGTTTTAATGCTTGATACTACTTACAATTCACTATGGATGCCAATTTTATTCAATAGGCTGGACTTGAAAGTCGCCAAAATTCTGGGGAAACAGCTGATGATGCATTTAGGGCAGTGTTTGGAAAGGAGCAGCCTGGTCGAGTTAGGTGCTATGGTAGATCAGTGACAACAAGTTCTTTGAAGAAAGATGAGGAAATTAACAATCTAAAACAAAATCATGCCGATGAAATCACTTCTCTAAAGGAAGAATTGAGAGAAGAAATGCGACATTTATTCACTCAATTGCTGCAAAACAACCCTGGATTGAATTTTCAAGATATACCAGGGTGTGTTGGATCTAACCTTTCTTCACCTATTGATGCAAGTAGTGCACAAGCTGTAAAAGGCACAAATCTTCCATATTCTTCGGGGTCAGCTCAAGATTCGGTTCTTCAAAAGGTATTTTATATTTCAAATTCTCTATTAATAGTGTCAATATTGTTTTTCTTCTAGTTTAGTTGGTGTTCTTGGTAATGAAATTCAAAACTTATTTTTACTTGTCTAAGTTTAGTCCACCAATTTATAACTGTTAAGAATGTTTTTGTTTTTGGTTTAAGCATTCGAATCGTTAGTTGAATAATTGTTCTATTAGTATTGTGCAATTGAGGAGTTTGTGGCTAACACATCATGTTTTATGGAATATTCCAATGGTGTTCAATTAAAAAAATGATGACACTATTTTCTACCTTTAGCTTCTGAATCCAGCTCATTGTAAAGGCTATTGTAGCTGGTCTTTTAATGGTCTGTCTGCACCTTTATGAAGCTACTGCTATTTTATTCATATTGGTGTCTGTTAGCTAGGTGGTTGTGGCTGTTAGTATTAATGTGGTGCAGCCTGTGATCTTGTGGGTAGATTTATTATGTTTGATAGATCCTTAATGGTTACTTGTTTAAACTACAAACAAGGCAGAGAAAATTGGAGAGGAAAATCTGCAGGGGTTTTTCTTGCAGCCTGGTCCTCTATTTTTTGTTCATTGTCTGTTAAATCTTTAACTTGTTCAAGATTTTGTTTGTGTCTTTTTATAGCATTCCTTCTCTTCTTACTAAACATTTCTCTTGTCTGTATTTTTTGTTCACTGTCTGATGATGAACCTTGCCCTAGATATACAGTCTGATGATGTTTGTGTCTTTTTTGAATGCACTAGAGATGCAGTCTGATGATGAACCTTGGCCTATGCTGCAGTTCTTTGAAAATGTCATGTTCATGTTGTAATGTATTGATTTTTGTGGACACTTCTAGAGTATGTTATGAACCTTGTTTCTAGTGGTCATCACTGGTTTGTTTGAACTACTTGTGTGTAATTTTTACATTGAAGTTTACAACAGAAGACTGCACAAATTAAACTTTTGAAGTTTAATTTTTGAGAGCCAACAACAGAAGACTGCACAAATGTTGTAGTCCTTATAATGTGTAATTTTTACTTTGAAATTGTATTTAGATTTGGATTGGTTGTCTTGCAGTGAATTCTCTCTGATTATGCACTTCCACAATTAATTCACAAACTTATAATTTTATTTTAAATGTGCAGGAAAATGTAGGTAATTGAATTTGAATTTGGCCAGAAGTAAACTCGATCCATTGTGGCAAAAGATGAAGAAATTTTTGTATTGTTGTCATATACGTTTGAATGACACTTTTGGGTTTTTGGAACTTGTTGATATTAGAGATCTTTAAGCAATTTCACTTTCTATGTTTTGGTTGTACATGAAATATTTCTCGAAGTTTATTTGAAATATCTCTTCAATTTAATGATTAATTAGTTCATTTTGTGTTTTAGGTCACTTGTATGTATGTAAATATATTATATATATTTATGCTACATGTAGGCTTATAAATGTTTAAGTTACACTTTATAAGTGTTGCTCTAGGTAGATAAAATGTTACACTTTGAAAGTGTTGCTCTAGGTAGATATAAAGCTACACTTTGTAAGTGTTGCTGTAGATGAGATATAAAATCAACACTTTATAAGTGTTGCTGTAGATGAGATATAAAGTTACAATTTATAAGTGTTGCTATAGATTACATATAAAGTAACACCTTATAAGTGTTGCAATAGATGAGATATAAAGTTACACTTTATAAATGTTGCAATAGATGACCAATAAAAGGCAACACTTTTTAAGTGTGACCAATAAATCTAAAAAGGCAACGCTTTTAAGTGTAGTCTAACAAAAAATAGGTGTTGCTAATGCACGTCTTCAAAGCATGCCCTTATACCTATTTGGCTACGCTTTATAAGTGTTGCCAAAGGTGGCAACATTTAAATAGTGTTGCCTAATGTCAAAGGTTACGCTTCTTTTGGGCAGCCCCTAAAAAGTGTTGCTGAATGTCCAAAAATGTAGTCTTTTATCAAAGGCCACACTTTATGCTAGTTTAGGCTACACTTACGTGGTGTTGCTGTAGGCCGAAAATGGTGTAGTGTTTGTAGCTCCTACTTACAGATTTAAGCGATTGACTATTCCAGTAGTAAAAGCTTCAAATTATAATACACTTAAGGATTATGTAGGTACTTCAAATAGATTGTACAAACTTACCTGATCGTGTGTTATGTACAAGGAACATGAGATGATTAAACGCCATTTCATTAACTGTTGTTTTGCTGCTATTGTTTGGTCTCAAGTTCTATAATGACTAAGGGTGTGCCAAATATCTATGGGCTGGTATGATAAAGTTAGTTGGGCTATACAAAATGATAAAAGAATTTCTAGTTAAGCTAACATCTTCATTATATATCAAGCAAATTCTATCTAGTGTTTTTTATTATAAAGGAACTATCTAGGTAAGCATTGTATGATTAACAAAGTTCTAAGAAGGTTTACTGGAGATATTTATGTTTGACGAATACTTAAAAAAACTTCATGTTATGTCGTAGCGCCTACATATATATTTAATAGTTTGACAATTCATGTATTTGGAGCGTTTAATAGAAATAAACATATGGTTTATGTAGACGACTGAAATGAGGCAAACAAATTGATCTGATTGTTACCTGATTGTGTGTTGAGTTATCTAGCAGCACCTTGACACAAATGAGAGCCTTTTCTTAAGTGTTGATTTATTGGTATATTATTGTCTAGAACAATAAGTCGAAAGAGGTGAGTCAAACAACCTGCAAGTGCCAAGATGCAAAGCAGGTCCATATCATTTTGAATCTATTGCTCTAGAAAATGTACCATGCTGGAATAACACCCATTTGAAGCAGATAGTAGTGGTTTACATGTTGTAGGTGTCATATTATAACACTTATGGGAAGCTTGTTGAAATCAACAACTAGGTATTTCTATTTTTATTTTATCTTTTATTACTTGGTTGAATAGTTGAGGTCTGCATGATCTGGCTTCAAGGCCTCTATTACATAAGAAGAGATGCAGTAACATGGACACCAAATAAAAATTGACAGGTATCTAAAACACAATTTTGTAAAAAGTAAATCCCCAACATAATTAAAGAAGGTTATACATCCGTTTATAGATTTTTGTTGAGCCTAAGAGACAAGACACAAAAGCCAGCATTATAAATACTATGAATCCTTGTTTTTGATAAAGTTCAAGAAAAACAGAGGAAACAATATGAAGGTTAATAAAATTGAGCAAACACCTTTGTCCGAGTTTTAGAACGAATATGAAAGGAATAGTAACTATTAGACACAAGAAATTAGTAATCAGTGTCAGGATAATCACACAATTGTAAATATGCTAAGAACAGAAACATACTGTAGCACATAACACCCTTGAATTAAATATAATAGGTGTTGACCTATAAAAATTCCACTGCGTTAAATGTCGATGACATGCACAAAGTTTCGAGTCTTAAAAAACATCAAGAAGACATGGAAAAACTAGTGCATCTAGGTGTGCATGAAGGGGCTTCAATGCCTCTGTTGCATAACAAAAGATGCAGGAACACGGTCAACAAATTCAAAGGGACAGATCAAAAAAAAATATTTATACCAAGTATGTCCCCAACGTAATAAAAAAAGTTTATAGACTAGTTTTCAAACTTTTATTGAGCCTAAATGAAAAGAAAACAAAGTCAACACAATAAAAACTATGATTCCAAGATTTTAATAAAAGTCCAACAAAAATAGAGGCAACATATGAAGGCTAAAAAAGCAAGTTGTCACCTTTGTCTAAGTTATTGAACGAAAAGTAAAAGGAATTTCAACTATTAGGCATATGAAATTAGTAACCAATATCAAGAGAATCACACAGTAATAAATATACTAAGAATAGAAACATAATGTAGCACATAACACACTTGAATTCAATATGATTAGTGTTAGTCTATGAAAATTCTATTTCGTTAAATATCAATGTTAAGGACAAAGTTTCGAGTTTGAAAAGAAAATCAAGAAAACATTGAAATAAAAGTGCATCGAGGTGTGCATGAGCAAGCTTCAACACCTCTATTACATAAGAAAAGATGCAGTAAAAGGGACTGCAAATGCAAAGGGTCGGATATCTGAAAAATCATTTTGTACCAAGTAAACCGCAAGGTCAATAAGATAAGGATATAGACTAGTTTTCAGATTATTGTTTAGCCTAAAAGTCATGACACAATATCCTACAGAACAACTATTAACCTAGTTTCTGAAAAAGTTCAACAAAAACAGAGGAAACATATAAAGGTTAACAAAGTGCAGTAGTCAACTTTGTCCAAGTTTTAGAATTAATATGAAAGAATTTGAAACTATTAGATACAACAAATGAGTAACAATTATTAATAGAATCACACAATTTAGAATATGTTAACACAAGAAAGATAATGTAGCACATAATATACTGGAATTCAATATAATCAGTGTTGACCTATGAACATTCCACTATATTAAATGTCAATGATAAGCACAGTGTTTCGAGTTTTGAGAGAACATCATGAAGATAGACCAAATAGCACATATAAGTTTACTCCTCTTCTCGCTTTGAACGATAAAAGGACTAACTTTGTGGACATTCAACACTAAATCAAAGGTAAATCACGAGATTTGAATACATGAACAATAACCTAATAAACATAGTAATTAGCTTTAACTGTATATCATATAAGAAGAACACAAATATCATATAACTCAAAAAAGAATTCAAACTTCTTTTAAAAAATAAAAAAATTATTAAGTATATTAGTACCTAGGGAGCAGAACATTTTCCCGACAAATATATGAAAGTGAAGAATAAGAATTGATCTTCTAAAACCTACAAGATAACATAAATTAAGAACAAAATACAATAAGAAAATATTAAGACTTTACAGGACTCCAAGACCATCTTTTATTAAATAAATTGAAAGAATAGATCAAAACATAGAACCACAAAAATAAAATCATTGCAGTGATATGTGATAAGGGGTGGTTTCATCCTTGACAAGTTCGATATATCGTAGGATTAATTACTCATATGGATGCATTTGAAGAATCTAAAACTAAGATTCATATGGAATCGAAACTAAGATTAGTCGTGAAGTTGGAAATCGCGATTTACCTTTGAATCAATGGTGAATGACTTCAACAGATATTCTTGATGACTAATGTGATGAAACTTTGACAGTTTTGCGGTCTCGAGCTTATGCGTGCAGTAATAGCATATTAGGTTTTTAATTTAATTGGAGGGAATACTTATGTTTCACGAAGAATTTTTTCGAGGGAAACAGAGAAGGGATGAAAGTCGCTTTTATTTATGTTATTTCCTGCCAAGCGTGTTTTATCGTCACTAGAAATATATATATTAGTGGATATTGTTCATATGCCACTAATTAATTTTCTTAAAGAAGTAATTGGCAGTAAATGATCAAATTGCCGCTAAATAATTTTCGGTAAAATCCGGTTTTATAGTAGTGTTTGTCGCCAAGTCAATGCGCACACAACTTGTTTGAAGCGTAAAGCCCTTGGATGATGTCCCCTGACATTTGTAGATGCAGTTTTCCATATGTGCACTTCCGATGTGTGCAGGCCATGACCGATGTAGCCCGTCGTTGGATGATGTTTGCATGGTGCGACTTATGTCACCAAGCTGATGCACACATGCAACATTGATACGTGCAAACCATGATCGATGTCGCCTGCCGTTGCGCACACACGATATTTGATGCATGCAAGCCTTTGCCGATGTCTCCTGACCCTGGCAGACATCGTTTGCTAGAAGCTAACATGCTACATCCGTTGCCTGAAGACCATGAACAATGTTGCTCAGCCGATGCGCACACACTATGTTCGATGTGTGCGGGCCTTGGATGATGTCTCGTTACGTTTGCAACTACCGTTTGCCATATGCCCACATGTTACACTATCGCGTGCAGGCCATGATCAATGTCTTATATCGTTAGTTGATGCGTGAAAACCACAAGTTATGTCACTCCATCGATTCGCACACACCCTGTTTGATGCGGCCGGGACTTCAATGATGTCGCCAGATGTTGGTGGACGTCATTTCCCCTATGTGCATGTTCGATGCGTGCTGGCAATGACCATTGTTGTCTGTCGTTCGCCGATGCGTAAGTCTGATGCTAATATGCTATGCCTTATGTGTGGCCCACATGGAGCTCTAGTTTTTTTTGCACCGATTCGAACTTAGATGAGTAGGCATCATATTCCAATGAATCATAATGAACACGTACAACCCAAATAAGTACGTTCTAAGGTACAAACACGCATTTGCTTTTTTTTTAATCATAAATAACTTCTATATATATTAAAATATATTTTTCAACAACTTTTTTGAATTTTTTTGGCAAATCACGAATATGAGTAATTAATTAATAAAAATAGTATTGATATGATATAAATTATAGAATTAATACAAAAAAATTCACAAATAAATAGAGGAACCTTAAATTCAACTATTTCAACATTTTTTGTAATTTTTTTTGAGCGAAATTAGAGAATGAGTAATATATTTATAAAAAATAGTAAAAATATAAAATTAACGCTAAAAATTAACAAAAAATATAGCTACGTTAAATTTATCAATTTTAACAATTTTTTGAATTTTTATTTTTTTAGTTAATTCCTGAAATTGAGTAATTAATAATAAAAAAATGATAAAATATAATATTTATGCAAAAAATTCACATACAATTATAGTAACCTCAAATTCAACAACTTTGACTATTATTTTTTTAAAAAAAATTGTTGTCCTCCCGGAAAATTCCTAAAACAATGCGTAATTAATTGATAAAGAATAAGAAAATTATGAAAAGAATTGAAATTAACGCGAAAAAATCACAAATAACACATGCCACATTAGATGCCTGCAAGCCTTGGCTGATGGTACCTACAAACAAGTGAAGTATGATACGTGTAGGCATTTGATGATGTTGTCCGTCGTTAGCCGACATCACATGACTCATGCATGTAGGCCTCGACCGATGTCGTCAAGTCGATGTGCACATGCCATGACTAATGTCTCCTAGACGATGCGCACATTTCATGTTTGATGTGTATAGGCCTTGGTCAATGTCATGTGACATTGATCGATGCTCGCAGGTCATGAAAGATGTCGCCCTACTGATACGCACACGCCATGGATTATGATTGAAGGCCTTGACTATTGCTGATTCTGTTGGCAGACATCATTCACCAAATGCGCAAACTATGTTTGATGCATGAAGGTAATGACCGTTATCACCTAGACGATGCACACACACCACATTTTATTCGTGCATGCCTCGGCCGATGCCACCTGACATTGGCAAACATTGTTTACCAATACAATCACATGCAACATCAAACGCGTGCAGGCCATGACCAATGTCATCTGCCTTTGGCCAATGTGCGTAGGCCACGAACAATGTCGCCAAATTGATGTGCACACACAATGTCTGATGTGAGCATGCCTTGGATGATGTCGCGTGACATTGGCCGATACAAGCACGCCGCAACTGATGTTGACTTGTCAATGCGCACATTCCACAACAAATTGATGCAGGCCTTGGACGATGTCATATGACGTTGGTCAATTAGTCCAGGCCAAGAATCATGTCCCCAGTCGATACGCCCATTCCACGCGTGAAAATTGCAGGCCTTGGGAGATACTAATGCCATGGGAAGACATCATTTTCCATTTAGTCATATGCTACGTCAGATGCTTGCAGGTCTTAACTGATGATGCCTAGATTATGCGCACATACCATGTTTGATTCATGCATGCATGCCTTGGAAAATGTCGCCTGACATTGGTAGGCGTCATTTTCATATACTCATATGCCACGCCCGATTCGTGCATACCATGACTACAATCTTCTTTGGTTGGACGATGTGTGCAATCAACGACTGATGTCGCCAAGACGATGTGCGTACACCAATACTGATTCTTCCAAGCTTTTGTGATGTCATATGACATTAGTCTATGCATGTAGGCTATGAATGATGTCTCCTAGACTATGCACACATACCACATGTGAAGCTTGGAGGCCTTAGCTGATGTTTATGACATTCGATGACGTTGTTCGCCACTTGTGCACATGCTACGTCTGATACTTGTAGACAATGACCAATGTCGTCTAGCTTATGGTCACACACCATGTTTTATGCATGCATGCCTTGGCGGAATTTACCTGACATTAGCAAGCGTAATTTCCCATGTATGCATATGTTACGCCTGAAGCATGCAGGCCGTGACCGATGTCTTCTTCTTTTGGTCGAATGGTGTCTCCAAGTCGGTTCGCACACACCGGTTTGACACCTGCATGTATTGGTAGACGTCTCCTAATATTGGCAAGCGCATTTTTCATGTACGCATATTCTACGTTGGATTCGTGCAAGCCATAAATGTTGTTTTCTTCTATTGGCCGATGTGCATAGGCCACGACTTATGTCCCTTAGCCGATGTGCCTACGCCACAACTAATTCTTGCAGGCCTTGGCCGATGTCATATGACAATGGCCGATGCATGTAGGTTACACATGATGTCGCCCAGCCGATGCGCACACTCCATGAATGAAACTTGTAGGCCTTGGCTAATGTTGATGCCATTGGAAGACATCATTTTCAAGTTGAACACATGCTATGTCTCATGACGCCTAGCTGATGTGCACACACCACGTTGATGCATACATAACTTGGCAGATTTCCCCTGACATTAACATTCATAGTTTTGCATATACGCACATGCTATGCTCGATGCGTGCATGTCAAAACCGGGCAGCACCTCCTAGAAGGAACACGGCGTAATTGACCCCTCGTAGGTCTTACGAAATCTCATAGTTATTATTCATCACATCGACATAGTAAATTTAACGGAAAATTTAAAACTTTTCATAGCACCTCATATGCTAGAAAATTTACTTCATATACATATAAATTACAAGTCATAATACATATATATACTCTAAGTCTCTTTGCCATCTTAGATTCAATAACTTTAGAGTACATTAAGGATAAGGACCTTATGACGTAATACAAAACTATACATTACTAAATAGACTTTACAACAAGTACACATGAGGACATCCTTGGACTTAAAGATTACTTTCCTTGAGCTTGGAAAATCGAATATGAAGCTCCTCAATTATTGTCCTCCTTTAAGCATTCCATTACCTACACTTTGACTAAAAAGTAGAGAAAAATTGGATTACCACAAGAATGTACTAAGTATGACAACCATTCATTTAATAAGGGATATTTTCTTTGAAATCATACTTTATGCCATTTTAAGTAAATCATCATAAAACCTTTATCAATAGCATATTTATCAGTTTCATACTTTATAAAAAAACAATCAAAGGCCAAACATCATAGAAAAGCACATATAGAATTTAAGTCCAATTTGAGGTCACTTTACAGTGAACTCTTCCTTTTATTTCATTAGTCTTCCAAAAAAATCCTTTAGGGATACTTGGTGTAATGTATCACTTTAGGACCACGTGGAAAATCATACATATCATCTACACAAGACAACACATACCATCATATAAGTATAATACCATGTAGACATAGTTAAGTCAAGATCTTTATCATAAATTCAAAAAGATCAACGTCATGCATAAAGACTCATAACATGCACATATTTATAACAGGTAGACAAATACTACAATGTCATGCATAAGGAACACATACATAGTTACATACATTAGAACACCCTCCTAGAATTTCTTAAGGAGCTACTTGTGCAATGTCTAGATGTGTTCATTACTTCCACCTCTCCTAAAAAACTTTTCTTAAGTCATTCTATTTAGATTCCTAGTCATTAACTTCCATTGTCCATTTTACTTTAGGGAAACTATAGCCTTAACCGACATAGACCATGTGATGCTAAACATGGAATCTGGTGTCATGAAACCCCACACTGATAAAGGGTGATCTATCGGTCGAAGTATAACCCATCATAAACATAACTTTCATGGTGGATCCACTAGTGGAAACATAGTTTATGGAACTTGAGGGTTTCATGGAAATATCAACTCTAAACCTATGTTGGGTCATAAGACTATCCACTCAATGAGATTTATAGTAGACCTATCTTCCCACATTTGAAAGGGATACACACTCATATACAATTTCACTCGGTGCTAAGCTAAGTTTCCTTTATTTAAAAAGCCTTCATTAACATTTATTTTTAAAACGTAGGCTTAGGAGAGTCAACCCCTCATATGCTTAGCTCATAGGTCATAGATGAAAGTTCATCAACCTAAATCATGTGAGAATATCCTTTCACATGGACATAGTATATGTATTAGAACTATCTAGTTTATATTACACTTGAGCACAACTTTCAAGGCTCCTCTATCAACTAGATCATCATTCATGTGTATGAGTTTATACAGATATGTGAGCAAACCTTTTACATAACACGTAATGTCACACATGTTCATATATCAATGCATGAGTCTTTGGGCAATAACTATATGAGCAATCCTTTAACATACCTACTAAGACACTATGCACATTCATACTTCATTATATCATATTCATAACATGATCATATATTCATTTTTCATATACATAGAAACCAAATCTAGGAACTATCCTATCATGATACACATGTGCAATGCATAGACAAGGTCCTAAACCCTTTCCCATACTAGTACACCTATCATGTCATCCTAGCAAGGAATACATAACAAACTTCACATGCATAGTAGTGGACACTAGTGAATATGAGAACTACCTTCATTTAGACACAATGACCTATACTACTTGTAACATACATGTATGTGAGAGTGTGTGTACATTGACCAACATGATCACATAATGTCTATCAATTACTACTTGAGGCATCCACCCTCTTATACCACATTATACTTCCTATAACATACAACACATAACATAATTGCATAGGAGTCAAGACAATATAAACATTATAACCAAGCCTCCTAACCTTAGCTACTTATACGTTCATATAAGGGGTACATGGGTTGGGGATACTAAACATTTTAACACATCAATGGAAGAACCTATAAAATACCCTAACATGAATATAAGCATGCTCATACAATAGCCACACAACTTAGATCACAACTAGATTGGAAAATAGGCATAGTTACTCATAAGGTGGTCCTCTAAATCTCTAAGTCATATATTCATAAATTTGCCATCAAGGCTATGATCAACACATATATAATGAGAATAAAGTAAAAACTGCCACCATAAGTGGACCATAACACACAATGTCATACAAGGCTTCATCACCATTACTATAAAGAAATAGAGAAGTAGAAGAGTAGAGGGAATAAGAATTCTTACCAATTTCTCACCCTTTCATTATCATTGATGAATACAACTTAATCATAAATAAAACACATATATTGCAGTATCAAAATATACTTTAAACATATAAGAAACCATGTACAAGTCGCTACATTATCATACTATAATATAATACAACACATCGACATACATGGAAAGTAGAATAACATAGATCATTACCTAATATCCCTTGCATTGTATTTAAATATTATTTCATGCATATTATGACTCTAAGTCAGTAGCTAAACCTACATTTAACCATATCGAAATTATAATTACATACCCTAAAGATTAAGGTTACCACATAGGCATTTAGGCTTATCGTTTTTCTATAGTATAGAACACTTTACCAATACTATGAACTCTCTAAGTCTTTTATTATCATTCATATTTTATCTACAATACTCTCCTATAGTAACAACTCAAGATCCATCACACACTTAGCTTTTTGACTTCATAGCTAAAGGGATCTAAATTAATTTATGAAATTCTCTCTTAGATTGTTAAATAAGTATTTATACCTAAAAAATCCATCCATTATATCACCCAATACAGTAGCTACAGCAGTTCATACACAATCACAATTCTACACAGTCGATCTCACAATCGACTTCAAGGAAACATCTAGAAACATAGGATATTCATGTTAAAATCTTCATATATTTATCATAAAGGAATTATCATAATCAATTCACCATAAATTAATGTAGATAACAATAAATACAATCAACTCAACATAAGAAATTCATTATTCATTTAAGAACAAGCCATGATCACAAAGCTCATGCAAGAGCTCAACCAATTTTGGAATGAACATGGGTTCATCATGAAATTGCAGTAAAATCAAGTTAAAATAATTGTATTAACTTCAATTCATCATTATTTAATCATTAAAAATCTTTTGAGAAAGAACCCATGGCTATATTGGAAGATTGGAAACTTGATCATAAGATTTTTTTGAAAAACATTGAGAAGAACTCTTCAAGTAAAAGGTTACCTGAAGATGAAGGATTGCCATACCTTTGTCTAGTTGAAAAACTCTTAGAGTTGATGATTCATCCATGGAAAACGCAGCTTGAATCTGTTCTTGAGCTTCACCAACAATGGTGGCTTCTAGAGAGAGTATTTTTGGAGGCAAAAGCATAAAACATGTGAGTTTATTTTAGAATGGATTGGTCACGTTTTGTATGACTTATATACACCCAAATAAATTAAATAACTCCTTAATAATCAGGTTAATACGTGGGGTGAATTTCTCATTCTCAACATTAATTAACAGTATGCAGGATGCAAGTTGCAGGCCACCTGCGACGAAAGCAGTGTCGGGGAGTCGGGGCCTTGACATACCGTGCCTGGCCTCCATCATTGGATAGTTATCAAAATATTTGCTTGAGACCTTCCCATTTCAAGTACCCATCGATGTTACCTGATCGACAGGCCGTTCGTGTCCCAACGATCCGTCGTTGGATCCGTCAATGGACACTGCTCAAGCAGTGTCTTAGGCAGATTTTGGTCCTTCTTTTGGGGCCCTTTACAAGTCGTACCTAGGCGTGTACAACGTGATTATGAACCTTAATAAGTTATATAACTTTCACATATATTTAATCCAAAACAAATACCTAGAAGACGTCCAAACATCCTTGGCCCCAACAAGACAAAGGATGAACGTCTTAGAGGCTATCTTTCGAACGCCTTGGACATTCTTGGGCGTTTGACCTCCAAACTTCACAAAAGTTCATATAAAAACATTAAGAATAATTTTAAAACATTTCAAGAGTTATTAGTCTCATTTAATACAGACTTAAGCATGCATAGACACATGACGCACATATGCGACTAGTCGTCGAACGTCTAGGTCGCCCCTTGACAATCGACTTCCAAATCACTTTAAACTTTGCACACTGCCTCTAAACCATAAAATAAAACATTTTAGAACATTATAGCATCACTAAACACCCATAAACATATAGAACCACATATTAGGAATCTAGGTTACTTTGTCGTCGAACGTCTTAGTCCTCCCTTAACATTCGACTTCCAATAACTCTAATATTTTAGCTACTGCCCATATACTATATTTTAAGCATATTTAGTAAATTATACATTTAGGCAAAATATCTTAGGCTCTAGACACCTTATCTAATATTTGGGGTATTAGAATATCCCCCACTTTTGGGAACATTCTTCCTTGAATGATACTCAGGGATCTTCAATCACAACAAGGACTTCAATGCATATAAATCAGTTAATAACATTAATAACATCATCAAGTCTTATTAGAACTCAATGCACACACGCAAGAAAAATCATTACTCACTCACTCTTTAAGGCATCAAACACAAAGGTCCTTTTTATGTTCAGAGGAGAACATCCTTCTCCTAATCATAACATGATCATTACATCTAAATTCATTACAATACATTCATGAAAAGCTACTCATAGGAAGATCATAACCCATATTCAAAGTTACTTAAGCACTAATTCTCCAATACACATAAACATGAGTTAGTTAAATCACAATGATCTTCATTAGTTACGATTAGTGCCATAAAGGTAATAATCAATCATACCATACTTAGTGGTGTCCATGGAATTTCCTTCTCTTCATTACACTTACATGTATCATGAGTTTCACACCTTAGCAAGTACAAGGACAAATTCATGTTAAAATAAGAAATTCTCAACTTTTAACCAAGACAAGCTCATGGTTCATTCCTAGTGAAGTATAAGTGCCACGTAACATAGAATACATCACAACAAAATAGGAAGCCATTCCCCAAATTTCTTTTCTTAACATAATACTCACCCTTATAGTAAGTCTCATTGTGAAAAAATAACACAAATTATAGGCACAAACAAGGACACTTAGCTAAACATGCTTTCACTTTTCAAGAATTAGCCTACAATTATGCCTTCCAAATCATCAAGTCACTGAATATTCAAGAAAATCAACATACTTCATTGTAAAAGAGAATAAACTTTTTTTTTTAAGGCTAAAAAATTTACCTCACAAGTGACTATTACCAAGTTCCTTGTCTTATTTCATTAACTCAAATGCACAAGTATCGTATCAAGATGTAATTCAACATGAGAAAACATGGACTTCATCCAAAATTTCCTTTCATGCTCTTTGGAAAATTCATCATGTACCCAAGATATTGAAAATCAATTCATACCAATCATATAAAGGTCATGCAATTCACACATTATGCAAGACTATATTCACGAACAAGCTTACTAAATATTCATTATTTCCAATTCAAGTAAGAATAGAAGACCAATGTAGACCATTTATACAACCTCATTACTCAAACATCATCCCCCACTTAGGGTAAACCCAATTAAGAGCAACTTAACCCAACATATAAAGGATCTTAACACAACCTTCATTTTCATCACTTAAAGTTATTAATACTTTTGAGGGATAATTTATTGATTCAATTTAGCAACACTAAGGCATTCCATGCCTTATCATTTTAGGCAAATCATCCTCAACTATCAATTTTGATCATACTATTCAATTCACATAAGGTCTTCCACAATGCAATAGACACTAAGGTGATATATCATTTGAGGAAAACAAAAAGAAGGTTCATAACACAATAAGAAGTTTAGAAATAACTCTACGACTTATCATGTCAAAAGATTCTTTTTTAATATAAATAGGAAATTTCCTTTTCACATTCATTACAATGTTCATATTCATCAATTTTACACATATTTCAACAACATTCAAATCAATGGACAATTCAGTTGATTCTCCAAAAATGTTACTGTAAGTTGCCCAGTATTTATAGTGAGCATGCTTCCACATATCCATAAATGAAACATTTAGACAATTGAGGGGACAAGCATGGAAATAAAAGATACAAAGCTTATCAACTTATCCTTCATAGCATGCATACTATCTTTACAACTAGAATCAGGTATCTACAAGGGGATCCAATTTACACTAGCAACTTATCAAGTATCTCTTATATACAAAAGGAGACAATTCGCAATTTTAATCACATACATTCATAGGATAGCATGCTTGCATAGGTAGTAATTAAACATTCAAAGTTCAAATCCTAGTATAATCTAAGATAATTCACTTTAACCACCATCACTTCTAGCATGCTTTAACTATATCATGATATACATTATTTGACATATTTTGCTATTTCACATATCTTTCATATATTGCATAATTTGCATCACATCATCAAATAAGAGATATTTCATACATAGTAAGGTAAGATAACCAATCATAATACTCATAGAGTTAACATGTGCAATGATCAAGTAAAGCCCCATAACCCTACTAAATCAAGTAACCCAACACGAACTACAATTAGCACCATACTCCGCTCATCTATAACCTTAATGCATACATAACTACATATTTTTAGCACACTAGGCTATTTACATGTTTATGAGCATACATATCATCACATAAGGACATAAACATTTATCATCATACACATACATACTATTAACCTCTTAAGGTCTCCATCAAGGCAAATCATTGCAAGACATAGGTAGAGTCTCATACACCTACCTAAATATACTTAACCATTCAAGTCACCTTAGTTAGTTTATACATCATCAATAAGGACAAGTATCACTTCAACACGTACCCATTCAAATCATAAAACAAATATAAGCATTGTAAACTCACCTTTTTCTCCCTCAAGCATCTAGCAATCTTATCCAAGCAAAAACATCTAAAAGACAACCAACCAAAATACCATAATAGAGAGATCTTATAGAGTTATGTTATATGGCTTGACATGGGAATGATGAAGAAGGGAAACTCTATCGTCCTATAGCCTCTCATACCATTTGATGTGTTGCCACTCACCACCAGTGATACAAGACTCCACTAGATGTGGCAATATCATACTTCTTGGAACCTAAGACCACTTTATAAACGTCGTGCTCTTATACCACATTTTCCATAACCGGGGGCCACCCCATAGAAGTAACATGACGTACTTGACCTCTCGGAGGTCTTATACAAGCTCATAGTTATCATCCATCGCATCGACATAGTAAACTTAGCGGAAAACTTACAACTATTAATAGCACATCATATGCTAGAAACTTTACTTCATATACATATAAAGTATAAGTAATAATACATATGTAGACTCTAAGTCTTCCATCTTAGACTCAATAACTTTAGTGTATATTAAGGACAAGGCCCTTTTGACATAATACAAAACTATACATCATTAAATAGAATTTACAATATGTACACATGAGGACATCCTTAGACTTAAGGATTCCTTTCCTTGAGCTTGGAAAATATTCTATCAAGCTCCTCAATTATAACCCTACATTAAGAATTCTATGACCTACACTTTGTGTAAAAAGTAGAGAAGAATGAGATTAGCACAAGAATGTACTAAGTATGGCAACCTTGCATTTAAAAAGGGACATTTTCAATGAAATCATACTTCATGCCATTTGATAAATTCTGATAAAACCTTTATCAATAGCATATATATCATTTTCATACGTCATAGAAATACAATCCAAGGCCAAACATCATAGAAAAGCACATATATAATTTAAGTAAAATTTGAGGTCACTTTACAGTGAACTCTTCAATTTATTTCATTAGTGTTCTAAGAAATCCTTTAGGGATACTTGGTGCAATGTATCACTTTAGGACCACAAGAAAAATCATACATATCATACACAAAACAACACATACCATCATAGAAGTATAATATCACATAGACATATTTAAGTCAAGACCTTCAACATATAGTAAATGAGATCAATATCATGAATAAAGACTCATATCATGCACATATTAATAACAATTAGATAAAAACTTTAATGTCAAAGCATAAGTAACACATACATAGTGACATGCATTAGAACACATTCCTAAAACTTTCTAAGGAAATACTTGTGCAATGTGTAGATTGGTTCATTACTTCCACATATCTTAAGTAACCTCCCTTAAGTTATTCTATTTAGAGTCCTAGTGTAAAACCTTGAAAGTCCAAGACTCATGGAAAGGCCTAACATAGGTTTCATAAAGTCTATACAGTGTTTGTATGTCCACTTTTAATGAATATAGGACATTAAGAAGGTTTAAGAGCCAAATGTCCAAAGACGTCCGGGAAGTTGGTTCAAAGTGGTGTTAGTGTGTCTTAGATTTTTTACTAACTTTTAGAAGTCGTAAATGTACGGAAATGAGAGGAAAGATAGACAATGGGTATTTAGAGTGGTTTCATGATTGAAACGTAGGGGTGTGACTTCCAAAGGACCACCCAAAGGCCCTCCAGGAGAACCCCTGCAGTTTGATGTAGCACTGACTTGCACTGTGCATCGACGGGGAAGACGACGGTCCGTAAGTATCCCAACAAAGCATCGAAGGCCACCGTTGTCCCACACTTAGAAAGATTGTGAAGGCCCTTGTTTATCTAATTAATGTTGCACTCGAAGGAAGGGGAAGACGGGGCGTCGAGGCCACCTTCAACCCATACTAGAAAAATTGGAGGAAGCCTCGCCTGCAAAGTCTCTGATAGAGACGATTGAAATGCAAGACGGAGGGGGGGCTGTCCGTCGACCCACCGACGGACTGTTGGAGGGTAGACTTACATTCATGGATTTTAATTATTTCATTTAAATTAATTAAATGGTTTAGGGGTTATTTATTGATTTAAGGGAAACTAATTAAGTTAATTAAGCCCCTCTATAAATACCATTAACCCTCATTAACCAAAATCCAACTCTCAAAATGAACTATCTTCCTCTTCTCTTATTTCTTTTCTACAAGAACCCACCATTGAAGTCTAGCATGAACTAGGTTTTGGGTGCTGAAACAGGGTGGATTCTTCATCAAATTGTTTAGATACATTAAGGTATGGGTTGGATTCATCTTCGAGATCCTTTCCTTAAAGGGTTCTTTTAAAATGAATTTCAAAAAGTTGATTTTTCTTATTGGTTTCATTCAATTACGAAATTGAAGTTATGGATTGAGTTGTTAATTGATTATTGGGGTTATTTTAGTATATTTAAATGTCATTCGACCTGTTTATGAAAGTTATTGATGGTTTGGTCAAATTGAAGAACATGATCCTCTATCCCTAAACCTAGGTAGTGATCTTGATCTATGTTGTATGTTTATCATCCAATTGAGTTGGTTGTCGATTATATTACTATCCTTTGGTACTATTATGGTTGAATTAAGATGAACTATAGGCCTATCATGCTAGTTCTTGAGATGTAATTTAGGTTATGAATTGTAATGTGAAATTAGCCTATGTATCTTTTCTCAAGTTATGATATAAAGATGAATTGTATTATAGAGATGCAATTGGCCTTGTTATTCTACTGATTATAATTGTGTGATGATGTTACTCCCCAAGTTGGGTTGAGCTATGGGTTGATTCTAAGACCTTGATGGTAAACTATGAGAAAGGCTAGGTATGTCTTATAATCTCTATCTTTATTTTTTATTGTGATTAATTTTTTTTAAGCTATGGGATGATGTTGGAAAATGCCTTATAATTAGATTATAGGGTTGTATGATGTTGAATTGAAATTTCTTGACTATGTTATGAGGTAGACTAAGGTTATGTGCGATAAGGATGTTGAAAACTATCAATGTGTCTTAATATGTTATGCAATGGTAAAGTGTTAACGTGACTTATATCGATTGTGACGAAAGGGCTTACACCCATACAATTCTTATTGAGCTATTGATGATTATTATCATACAAGGGTTAGACCCTATGACCTAAACTAAGTTATGATTACAACAAGACTAAAGGAATTTCAATAAAGGGACCTCGCTTAGAACCGAGTGAGATTGTATGTGAGGGGGTGACATCTTCTTATATAAGGAAGGTAGGGCACACTACGGTTCTCATGGGTGGATATCCTTATAACCGAAGGTAGGGATTAGAATCTTTGAGAAGTTAATATTTGAGAAGTTAATATTATGTATATAAATGATGATATAAAGTAAATGACTTTATATGTTGAATAATATGCCTATGAATATAAAAAATTTATCATTTTTAAACGAAAAATAATATATGTGATGGAAGACTATGCTATGTGAAGTAAATTGCTAATTATGATCTTTGGTGGGGTACTTGATTAAGAAGGGTTATGGGGTTTTGCTTGGTCATTGCACTTGTGGCTTCTCAAGGATTATAGTTGGTTGGGTTGTTTTGTTATTTACGTTGTTTACTCATATTCATATTTGTGATATTCATACCTGATGATAGAGTTACATAAGATTATGGGCTTAGTATGATGACGTGCATAAGGTATAATTAATTGTTTAGTATGTTCAAAGGATTGGCTTAAATAACATGATTTCATTAAATGTCCCTTCTAGCATACTTTGTTAGTATTTGTGCATATGGTCTCATACTTACAACATGTTGTGTACTAACCCCATTTTCTCTCTTTTTCCCAAACATTTTAGGTTACGGTCGTTGAAGTTGATTTGAGGTGATTTGAAGGAAGACTTGGATGTTCTATCATCCAAGTGGTAGGTCGTCATTTTCCCCGAGGTCGATGCCTATATTCTCTTTGCGATGTTTCTTAGTTTATACAACTTTTGTATTGATTCCATTTTCTATTTTAGACAATGTTGTATAAAGCCTACATGCGGCTTACTTTTATTGATGAAGGGCTATTCCCAACGTTATTTTCCTTGTTTAGATTGTTTATGAGATGAGACGAAATTATGACTCTATTTATTTACTATATAAGTGTGTGAAATAAAATTAGAAAACTATGTAATCTTCTTATACGAACGAGTCTATGTATAACCGATATTATTATGATTATGTGTATGTAGAGGTCTATTTAAATCTGGACTTAGAAGTCGTTAAAAAGTTTTAAATTCTTCCGTATTTGAATCGATGAATGCAATTATGTAAGACCAAGAGGATTTTCTTAGTCGTCATAGAGGACGACAATCCCTGTTACATCTAGGGGGTAAATCCGGATGTGACAAAAATAGTATCAGAGCATGATATTCAATATCCTTGATATGACGTCTCTCTCAACCACGTCTATGTAAGGTTGTTCATAATTTTGAAGCACGCCACACTTATGAGTGGGAACTTATATGATGCGTAGGATTTACTCAATTTCTTAGA
This sequence comes from Solanum peruvianum, assembly GCA_027705065.1. Lineage (NCBI taxonomy): Eukaryota > Viridiplantae > Streptophyta > Magnoliopsida > Solanales > Solanaceae > Solanum > Solanum peruvianum. The sequence goes on along the minus strand of JAKWJD010001756.1, from coordinate 7,662,293 downwards.
AATCTTATAATGCCAATAGAGTATACTTATGGTGCACTTTTGCATCTAATCATATTGTTTTGCTTATAAGTAACATGACCACTCGAAGGAATGCGGCTCAAAGACTTGAGGAGGAAGGTTCTAATGTGGGAGCTCCTCTCCATGATGAGCAAGTTCCTCCACTATAGGCAAATGCTAATGTTGATCAAGCCCCGGCTAACCTTACACGTTTAACAGAGGTGGAGATGAGGGATATTCTTGATCAAATGGACCAAGCCATGACTACACAAGCACAAGTCGCAACCGTCCAAGCTCAAGCTATGACTGTCAAAGACAATTGGGATATTACACCTAGGGTTCATGAGCAAACCATGGCTTCTTGACTTAGGGATTTCACACAGATGAATCCTCCTATTTTCTAGGGGTCTAAGGTTTATGATGACCCTCAAGAGTTCATTGATGAGGTTTATAAGATACTATGTGCTATGGGGTTGTCTTCCAATGAGAATGTCGAGTTGGCATACCAACTCATGGATGTGTCTTAGACTTGGCATGTATAATGGAGAGATAATAAGACACTCCAAGGTGGGCCTATGACTTGGGAGATCTTCAAGAGGGTATTCCTTGATCGGTTCTTCCCTAGAGATGAGAGAAGCTAAGGTTGTGAAATTCATCAACCTCCGCCAAGGAGGTATGAGTGTTCATGATTACTCTTTGAAGTTCATTAAGTTGGCTAAATATGATCCTTCCTTGGTCTCCGATCCTAGAGACGAGATGGGTCGATTTGTGTCGGGTGTATGAGATGACTTACAAGAAGAAGGTCATTCAGTGATGTTACACGACAACATGAATATTAGTCATCTTACATTGCATGCTAAAAGGATTGAGGAGGCTAGAGCAAAAAGGAAGGATAGGCTTTCATAAAGGACACGGTCTTTAGAAGGTGGATATATTAAAGATAGTCTTGGGATTCAAGACAAGCCTAGATTCAAGAAGAAGGTCCCAAATCCATATCTATCTAAATTTCCCAAGGCTAGGGAGGAGAGGGCCCCTAGTACGAGAGTTCAAAAAGGGAAGAGCGGAAATTCGTCTAATGAGAAGCCACCTTGCAATGAATGTGGAAGGAAGAACTTTGGTGCTTGCCTCCTTGGGTCGGGAAAATGCTTTTTTTATGGAAAAATTGGTCACAAAGTGTGATATTGTCCTAATTCTAAGGGGAAAGAGAAGAGTGGACATCCAAGTGGTTCTGTGATGCTCTTAAAAAGAACCGCTTCTATGCCCTTGGTAGTAGAGATGACAAAGAGGCCTCTCCCGATGTGGTGACCGGTATGTTACAAATCTTTTCTATTGATGTGTATGCTTTTCTTGACCCGGGTACTAATTTGTCTTTTGTTACTCCCTTAGCAGCTAAAAAGTTTGATGCTTTACCCGATGTTTTGCATGAACCTTTTGTGGTATCTACTCCAATGTGTTAGTCAATTGTAGTAAAATTAGTCTATCAAAATTTTCCTATTTCGTTGCCCAATAGATTTTCTTATGTAGATCTAGTTGAACTAGATAAGCTAGATTTTGATGTCATTTTGGGTATGGATTGGTTGCATGCTAGTTTGCTTCTATTGATATTAGGACTGGAGTTGTGAGTTTAGTTTCCTAAATGAACACGTTTTTGAGTAGAAGGGTGGGAATTCTATTCCTAGAGGTCACTTCATATCTTGTGTAAAAGCGTGCAAAATGATCTCAAAGGGATGTCTTTATCACATTGTAAGAGCCCAAGAATTGGATTCAAAAATTCCACCTATTGAATCGGTCCTCGTGGTGAGTAAATTTATGGAAGTCTTTCCTAATAACCTTTCGGGTATTCCTCCTGAACAGGAAATTAATTTTGGTATCAATTTTTCTACCGAAAATGAACCCTATATCTATTCCTTCTTATCGAATGGCTCCGGCCAAATTGAAGGAGTTGAAGGCACAACTTCAAAATTTTGCTAGAAAAGTGCTTTATAAGGCCTAGAATTTCTCCATGGGGTTCTACGGTCATGTTCGGGAAGAAGAAATATGGGTCCTTGAGAATGTGTATTGACTACTGCTAACTTAACAAGGTTACTATTAAGAACAGGTATCCTCTTCCACGGATTCATGATTTATTTTACCAACTCCAAGGAGCGAGCTATTTCTCTAAAATTGATTTGAGGTCGGGGTATAACCATCTAAGGGTAAAGAATGAAGATATTCCAAAGACGTTGTTTCAGACTCAGTATGGATACTATGAGTTCGTGGTCATGTCATTTGATCTCACAAATACGGTGTTTCGGACTATCTTGATTCATTCGTTAATGTGTTTATTGATAATATGTTCGTGTATTCGAAGAATGTGGTTGATCACATGGGTCATTCAAGGATAGTATTGCAAACCCTTAAAGAGCATCACTATAAGACATACTGTGAGGTTTTCTAAAAAAATGTCATTTTGCAACATTTCACTTAAAATCAAGAAACACAAATATTTGTCATAATTATATAATTAAAATGATGGCTAACCTTAAATTGATATAGTTGATTGGTTGAGCTTCTATTCTTGGGTCTATTCCTTCCTTTAAAAGAGTATTAGTGTCATTCGGGGACGAATTTTCCTAAGGGGGGGGATAATGTAACCCCTTGAAAATCAAATATTCATGGAATGGCCTAACATAGGTGACATAAAGTCTAAACACTGTTTCTAAGTCCATTTTTAATGAATATAGGTCATTTACAAGGCTTAAGAACCAAATGTCCAAAGATGTCCAGTAAGTTGGTTCAAAGAGGTGTTATTGTGCCTTAGCTTTTTTACTAAATTTTAGAAGACAGACATGTACAGAAATTAGTGGAAAGGTATATAATGGGTGTTTGGAGTGGTTTAATTATTGAAACGTTGAGGTACGACTCCCCAAGGACCAACCAATGACCCTCGATGAGAACCCCTACAGTTTGATGCAGCACTGATTGGCATTGTGCATCGACGGGGCAGACATAGGTCTGTAAGTGGCCAAAGAAGCATCGAAGGCCACCGTCGTCTTTCACTTAGAAAGATTGTGAAGGCTATTCTTTATCTAGCTACTGTTACACTCGATGGAAGGAAATGATGTGGCGTCATGGGCTTGACAGGGTGTCGAGGCCACCATCATCCCATACTTAGAAAAAAAGGAGGTAGCATTACCTGCAAATTCTCAGATAGAGATGACGGATGTGCAGGACGGATGGGGGTCTTTTCGTCGACCCACCGATGGACCGTCAACGGGGTCTCGTCGGTGAGGGTAAAATTTCATTCATGGATTTTATAGATTTCGTTTCAATTAATAAATTGTTTAGGGTTAGTTAGTGATCTAAGGGAAACTAATTATATAAATTAAGCTCCTCTATAAGTACGCTTAACCTTCACTAACCAAAAGCCAACTCTAAAAATAAACTCTCTTCCTTCTCTCTTATTTCTCTCTCTAGAAGAACCCACGATTGAAGGCTAGCAAGAACTTTGGTTTGGGGGTTAAAACAGGGTGGATTCTTCATCAAATTGTTGAGAGACATTATGTTATGGGTTCTATTGACCTTTGAGATCCTTTCCACAAAGGGTTCCTTCAAAATGGATTACAAAAAGTTGAGTTTTCTTAATGGTTTCATTCAATTACGAAATTGAAGTTATGGATTGAGTTGTTAGTGGATTCATGGAGTTATATTGAGTATATTTACATGTAATTCAATTTGTATATAAAAATTATTGATGGTTTGGTCAAATTCAAGAACATGATCTGCTATCCCTAACCCTAGATAGTGATATTGGTCTATGTTATATGTTTATCACCCAATGGAGTTTGTTGTTGATTAGATTACAATGGTATGATGCTATAATGGTTGAATTAATATGAACTATAGGCCTATCATTCTAGTTCTTGAGATGTAATTTAGGTTATGAATTGTAATGTGAAATTAGCCTTTCTTTCTTGTCTCAAGTTATGATCTAAAGATAAATTGTGTTATAGAGATGCAATTAGCCTTGTTATTCTACTAATTTTAATTGTGTGATGATGTTTCTCCCCATGTTAGGTTGATTTATGGTTTTATAGTAAGGCCTTGCTGGTAAGCAATGAGAAATACTTGGTAAGTCTTAGAATCTCTATCTTTATTTCTGATTATGATTAATTGTTTTTAAGCTATGACAATACGTTGGAGTATGCCTTATATTAAGATTATAGGATGGAATGATGTTGAATTGAAATGTCTTTACTATTTTATGAGTTATATTAAGGTGATGTTCTATAAGGATGTTAAAAACTATCAATGTTCCTTAATATGTTATGAAATGCTAAAGTGTTAGCCTAACTTATCTGGATTCTGATGAAAGGGATTACACTCATACAATTCTTATTGAGATATTGATGATGATTATACAAGGGTTAGACCCTATGACCAAAACTAATTTATGATTACAACAAGACTAAAGGAATTTCAATAAAGGGACCTCGCTTAGCACCGAGTGAGCTTGTATGTGAGTGGTGACATCTTCTTATATAAGGAAGGTAGGGTTCACTACGGTCCTCATAGGGTGGATAGCCTCATGACCCAAGGTAGGGTGTAGAGTTGATATTTTCATGATTTATTCACCAAGCTCCATGAACTAGGTTGCCACCATTTGATACTAGCTAGTGGTCCACCTCTATGGCTACGTTTATGTTAGGTTCTACCTTTTCTGGCAGACCAGCTTCCATCGGTGTAAGTTTTCATGACACCGGATTCCAAATTAGCTAATGTAGTCTATGTCGATTAAGTCAAGTGTTCCTTAAACTAAAACGAATGAATGAAGTATAGACTAATTGAAGTGACTTGAGTGGTCTAACTTTAGCTTAGTTAGCGGTATGTTACTCTACCTATGCTTTGCAATAGTTTGTCTGGATAGAAGCTTTAAGAAGCTAATATTATGTATATAAATGATGGTATAATGTAAATGACTTTATATGTTGAATAAGATGCCTATGAATATGAAATTTGTTATCATTTCCAAACGGAAAATAATATAGGAGATGGAAGACTATGCTATATGAGGTAAATTGCTAATTATGATCTTTGGTGGGTTACTTGATTCAGTAAAGTTATGGGGTTTTCTTGGTCATTGCACTTGTGGCTTCTCAAGGATTATAGTTGGTTGTTTTGCTTTGTTATTTACATGGTTTACTCTTATTCATGTTTGTGATACTATTACGTGATGATAGAGTTACATAAGATTATGGGTTTAATATGATGACGTGCATATGGTATAATTAATTTGTTTAGTATATTTAAAGGATTGGCTTAAATAACATGATTTCATTAAATGTCCTTCTAGCATACTTTTTTGGTATTTGTGCATATGGCCTCATACTTAATACAGGTGGCGTACTAACCCCATTTCCTCCCCTTTTCCCAAACATTTTATGTTCCGGTCGTTGAAGTTTATTTGAGGTGATTTGAAGGAAGACTTGGATATTCTACATCCATGTGGTAGGTCCTCATTTTCCCCTAGGATGATTCCAATATTCTCTTTGCGAAATTACTTAGTTACTACAAATTTTGTATTGACTCTATTTCTTATTTGACACAAAGTTGTATAAAGCCTACATGTGGCTTACTTTTATGGATGTGGGGCTATGACAAACGCTATTGTCCTCACTTAGATGGTTTATGAGATGGGACGAATTTATGACTCTATATTTTTACTATATATGCGTGTGAAATAAATGCAGAAGACTATGTAATCTTCTTATATGAACGACTCTACGTATAATCGATATTATTATGATTATGTGTATGTAGAGGTCTATGTAAATCTACTATTAGAAGTAGTTTAAATGTTTTAAATTATTCCGTATTTAATCGATTAATTGAATGATGTAAGGCTAAGAGGCTTGTCTTAGTCCTCAAAGAGAACGACGACGGTGGTTACGTCTAGGGGTAAATCCGGATGTGACACCTAGTCAATAACTTCCATTGTCGATTTTACTTTAGGGAAACTATAGCCTTAACCTACATAGCCCATGTGATGATAAACATGGAATCCGGTGACATGAAACCCCACAGCGATAAAAGGTGCTCTACCGGCAAAAGTAGAACTCATCATAAACATAGATTTGTAGGTGGATCCACTAGCTAGTATCCTATGGTGGCAACATAGTTTATGGAACTTGGGGGATTCATGTAAATATCAACTCTACACCCTATATTGGGTCATGAGGCTATCGACCCCATGAGATTTATTATAGACCTACCTTCCCACATTGGAAAGGGACAGAGACTCATATACAAATTCACTCGGTGCTAAGCCAAGTTACCTTTATTGAAAAAGCCTTCATTAACATTTATTTATAAAAACATAGGCTTAGGAGAGTCATCCCCTCATATACTTAGCTCATGGGTAAACAATGAAAGTTCATCAACCTAAATCATGTGAGAATATCCTTTCACATGGACATAACTTATGTATTAGAACTATCTACTTTAGGATACACTTGAGCACACCATTAAGGGCTCCTCTATTGACTATATCATGATTCATGTGTATGAGTGTATACATATATGTGAGCAAACCTTTCACATTTCACACAATGTCATATATGTTCATATATCAATGCATGAGTCTATACGCATAACTATATGAGCAATCCTTTCACATACCTACTAAGACACCATGCACATTCATACCTCATCATATCAAATACATCATATTCATAACATGCTGATATATTCATCTTTCATATACATAGAAACCAAGCCTAGGAACTATCCTATCAAGATACACATTAGCAATGTATAGACAAGGTCCCATACCGTTTCCCATACTAGTACACCAATCAAGTAGTCCTAGCAAGGAAAATATAACATACTTAACACACATATACTTTACATGCATAGTAGTGGACACTAGTGAATATGAGAACTACCTTTCATTTAGACACAATGGCCTATACTACTCTTAATATGCATGTAGGTAAGAGTGTGTGTACATTGACCAACATGAAAACATAATGGCTATCAATTACTCATCGAGTCAGCAACCCTCTTAGACCACATTATACTTCCAAAAACAGACCACACAACACATATTAACATAGGAGGCAAGACAATGTAAACATTATAACAAAGGCTCCTGACTTTAGCTATTTACACATTCATATAAGGGGTACATGGGTAGGGTATACTAACCATTTTAACACATCAATGGAAGCACCTATGTAATACTCTTAAATGAATATACACATGATCATACAATAGCCACACAACTTAGATCACAACTAGATAGGAAAATAGGCACAATTACTCATAAGGTGATCATCTAAATCTCTAAATCATATATTCATCAATTTGACTTCAAGGCCATGGTCAACACATATATAATGAAAATAAAGTAAAAACCGCCACCATAAGTAGATCATACCACACATTGCCATACAAGGCTTCATCAACATTACTATAAAGAAATAGATAAGTAAAAGAGTTGAGAGAATAAGCATTCTTACCAATTTCTCACCCTTTTATCATTATTGATAAGTACACCTTATTCATATATAAAACACATATATTGAAGTAGATAAACTTACTTCAAACATATAAGAAACCATGCACAAGTCTCTACAAGATTATACTATAATATAATACAACACATCAACATACTAGGAAAGTAGAATAACATAGATCATTAGATAATTTCCCTTGCATTGATATAAATCATATTTCATACATATTTTGAGCCTAAGGCAGTATCTAAACCTACATTTAACCATATTGAGATCGTAATTACATACCCTCAAGATTAAGGTTACAACATAAGCATTTAGGCTTATCGATTTGCTAGAGTATAGAAGATCTTACTAACACTATGAACTCTCTAAGTCTTTGATCATAATTCATATTTTATCAACAATAAACTCCTTATTAAGTAGCTAATTCTATAGGAAATGAAGAAGAAACCATGCTTTATATAGTAACAACTCAAGATCCATTACACATAGCCTAAAGGGATCGAAATCAATTTATGAAAGCATTTCTTAGATTTTTCATTAAGGATTTATAGATAAACTATTCATCCATTATATCACCCAATAAAGTAGATACATCAGTTCATACACAATCACAACTCTACACTACCGATCTCACTTGTCTTCAAGGCAACATGTAGAAACATATGATATTCATGTTCAAATATTCATATATTTATCATCATGGACTTATCATCATAAATTCACCATAAATAAACGTACATAACAATAAACACAAGTAATTCAACGTAAGAAATTGATAATTCAATTAAGAACAGTCCATGATCACAAAGCACATGCAAGATCAAAACAAATTTTAGAAGGAATATGGGTTCATCATGCAATTGGAGTTAAATAAAGCTCAAATAATTGTATCAACTTCAATTCATAATGATTTAATCATTAATAACATTTCGAGAAAGAACCTATGGCCAGATTGGAAGATTGGAAACTTGATCATAAGGTTTCTTTGAAAAACATTGAGAAGAACTCTTCAAGTGAAAGGTTACTTGAAGATGAAGCAATTCCATAACTTTGTAAAGTTTAAAAAACTCTTAAACTTGATGATTCATCCATGGAAAACCCAGCTTGAATCATTTCTTGAGCTGTACAAACAATGGTGGTTTCTAGAGAGAGTATCTTTGGAGGGAAAATCTTAAAACATGTGAATTGATTTTAGATTGTGTTAATCACGTTTTGGATAAGTTATATATACCCAATATCACTTAAATAACTCCTTAATAATCAGGTTAATACATGGGGCTAATTTCCGATTCACCCCTTTAATTAACAGCACGTAGGATGCCAGGTGCAGGCCACCTGCGACGAAAGTAACGACGGGGCGTCGTGGCCTTGAAAGGTTGTGCCTAGCCTCCGTCTTTGGGTACTTATCCAAATATTGGCTTTATATATTCCCAAGTCAAGTCCCCATCAACAATACCTGATCGAAGAGCCGTTGGTGGCCCAACGATCCGTCGTTGGGTCCGTCAATCGACACTGCCCAGGCAGTGTCTTAGGCAGCTTTGGGTCCTTCTTTTGGGGCCTCTTGTGGGGCCCTTTGAAAATCGTACCCGGGTGTTTCCAACGTGATTCAAAAATGAAAAATTTATAGACCTTACACATAAATTTCATACAAAACAAACATCTATAAGACCTCCAAACAGCCTTGGCCCCAGCATAACATACGATGAACATCTTAGGGGCTATCTTTCAAAAGCCTTGGACGTTCTTGGGCGTTTGACCTCCAAACTTCACGAAACTTCATATAAAAACATGAAGAATAATTTTAAAACTAAAGACCCTAAAAACCTTAACCTTATATAGTCAATGACCTTAGCCCTAAAAACCTTAGCCCAAAAACCTAAACCTAAAAACACCATATCCTAATACAATAAATCCTAAGAAACCCTAAATTCTATGAAAAGTAAAAAATCCCTAAATTCAATATAAACCCATCGAAAGTAGTAAACCCTAACAAAACATCCTAAACTATAAGAAAAACAATTTATTTAAAACCTAAAATGAACCTTTATAACTATCTAAAATACCTAAAAAAAACTCACTATATCCTAAGAATCCATAAACCCTATTTCTAAAAAACACAAAAAAATTCTAAACCCTATGAAACACTTAACCATTAAACACATAAGAAAACCCAAAAACATCAAAAATCTTAAACCTAAAAATGCCTAAATTGTTTATTACTAAACCCTATAAACACAAAAAAATCTAAGTCCTAAACCCTAAACCTATATTCCGTAAAATACTCTAACCAAAATAACACAAAGCCCTAAACCCTAAAAACATATATCAAACCCTTATCCTAAAACCTAAAACATTAGAAAAACATAAACCCTAACTTAAGACCCTCAATCCTAAACCCAATACTCTATTAAAGCATAAAATCTAAACATAAGAAACCTTATATCTTACAACCTAAAAACCTTTAACAGCACTGACTAACCCTAAGCTTGAAACTGTAGATCCTTAAAATCAATCAACACAAAACCTAAAACATACACAAAAAAAACATAATCCCTAAACCCTAAAAAAAACTAAGAAAAACTTAAGCAATAAGTTCCCTAAAAATAAAAAAATCTCTACCTACAAGAACTTGTGAACATAGTAGCACATTGAATAAGTTCTTATAACTTTCATAAAGAATGGTACAAGACTACAAAATAACATTCTACAAGATAAGGCGAGTAATGAAAAGAACTAAATGCTTGTGAGTTATGAAATTGACCAAGAATGCAGTGTTAAAGGAAGTGATACAAGTCTGACTTGCACCTAAAGAATAATGTTAAAGATACTCATATAAGAGAGTGTTAGAAATCGTGAGACAAGTCTCATTCACACATATTGATAATGTTAGATTTAAGTTTACATTCGTCAAGTATAGAAAGGGATAACAAGTCATCCATTAAGATAACCAAACCTCATACTATAAGAAAACTTCCATAATGTACGAGTCAACTCTAAAAGTTGTAAAATATAATAAATTGAGGAAAACACCGATAGACTAGTAATAATCTTGTTCAAGCCATGTAAGCCTCATGAGTTGATACTACAACCAAGGTCGATAAGGTTCTTCAAATTCTCCTAGTCTTTGAACTATGTCGCCATCATAGGCTACTAGCTAGTGGATCCACCTAATAAAACTAGGAAGTATTCAGTTTAAATTTGTCCGGTAAACCACCTCTTTTCAGTGTGGGAAAGATACTTCATTTCATTTTAGCTCACATGATCTCTATCGATTAAATGCTAAATATTTATTTAAGAAAGAAATAAAGAAAGAACTAGGAATATGAGGGGTGTTCAGATAGGATTACCAAACGGTGAGGTTAGACTAAGTAATGATGTAAGTCATTCTTAGTCATTGCACAAAAAAGATCGCAATGGAAGTCTTAAAAGAATATCCTAAGTCAACCTAGCATGTTCAAAGTGAACATAAGATCAAAGGAGAATCAATATAAGTTCAAAGTGAACTAAGCATCAAATCAAAAGCATAAGTATATCAAATCATCAGTGTTCGATAAGAATGAAGTTTTGATAATTATTGCCTTATGCCAATAAAGGGAGCAAAACATAATGACTCATCAATTGGGGTATGAATATATGCCCCACCATATTCATATTATGCAAATGATCAAATAATGGTAATAGCTAATAAAGATTGGTTATAAAGATTTCATGCCCAATTTAACATGAATGGAAAGAATAACTCGTGAGTAGGGTAGTCAAATCATTTCCTTAGTATTTTGTATTACTTACTTGATTAATTGTAGCAATGGGACTGCAATGAATCATTGCACTCATAAGTAAAACATAAGATCAAAGGAGATAAGATTCTTTCCCCGAGAACTGAAAGAAGCAAAGGTTCGGGAGTTCCTCACTTTGAAATAAGACTCCATGAGTGTTCATAGATATGGGTTGAAGTTCACCCATCTATCTTGCTATGCCTCGGAAATGGTGAAGGATAAGAGGAGTAGAATGAGCTTGTTTGTTGCTGGTTTGGGTTGTGCTTCAAGCAAAGAAGGTAGGGCTACAATCATGATTGGTTACATGGACATATCCCGACTTGTGTTAATGCCATTGTAGATTATTGTTGTTGAGTTGTTTTACTTTTTGAGAATCCTGGTGTGACATGGCAAGTAGGAACCATATATTTAAAAGAATTTTGTGCTAATGTTAGGAGGTTGAGCTTTGTGAAGTGTATAAGTGATATACCGTGGTTTCACGGTATAATTAATACTTTTTCCTTAAGTTTAGTGTGTCCGAAAGCCTTTTTTGTGCTAATTTTGATATAAGTTTTTCTTTGTTTTGCACGAAATTTGTCCAAAGCTGAATGCGGAGATTTTGAGCGAAAAATGCAGAAGAGACCACCTACGGAGGTTATGACGGTCCGTCGTGCCAGTGACGGTCCGTAGGTGGAAGCGTAGAGAAGCTGCTGAAGGAAGATGGGGAAGTCTGACCAAGTGTGGGATTACAAAGCTTGTGACGGTCCGTCATGGCTATGACGGTCCATCCTGCAGGTTCGTCGTGAAGATCAGAGAAGTGATCCCAGTACCCACATTCCAAGAGTTGAAGTATTTTGAAACGAGACCCTCGACGGACCGTTGTGCCTATGACGGTCCGTCACACTTGCCGTCGAGGGGAATGAAGAAAGCAGCAGAACAATTGCACCAAGTATGGGACGACGGAGTCCACGACGGTCCGTTGCGAAGTCCGTCGACCCAGCCGCGTTTTGGCAGATTTCCAGTAATTAGAATCCTTGTTTAATTAGGTTTTTATTTTTTTATAAATAGTTCGAAAAACCTCGTTTTTGAGGTTAGACTCTGTGAGATTAGAAATCATATTATAAACTTTGTGTATTAGTGTTTGATTTTTAGAGATTCGTACAAGTGATTTTTGGTGATTAATCAAGCAAATTTTCGGACTTTATTCTTTCTCATTGAAGTAAGTACATGAATTCTTGTTTAACATATTTGAATATTGTGTTTATGGCTATGAGGAACTAAACTCCATAACTAGGGTTGTGGGAACCATAGGCAAATAATGAGATAAACCCTAGCTAAAATAACAATTCTAGAATAGTGTCTTGCATGTATTAATAATTCTTTCGCTTAGAAGTCTTTTTAACGGATGATCAACGTTAGAACTCGCTTTAATGCTACTTGGCGGACCAAGGAGGTAGATAATAGGAAAAGAATTATTAACATAGATTTAGTGTATACTATCTAATAGGCTAGTATTGATTGGTACGAGGTAATAACTTAGTCAAATATCGAATACGATGCTTAATATGAGGTAAAGATAAGGGTTAGGAAAGCAACACACGCAGCCGGACCAAGGTGCGGAGTGAGATTTTCTGGATGCCGGACCAAGGATTTAGAAATACATAACTTATCACTTTGCATGCAAGATACTAGGAAAGAATTGTTATAGTTAGAATTATCAAGTTATGAACCTGTGGGGAACACGTAAACCCTAGTTACTTTAATTAATTGATTAAATCCCAACATTAAAAGCTGTTAAGTGTCTCTTTCAAGTTCGCTAGTTATTTTTACTCATTACGAAATACAAACACCCCTTTTTATGCTTTTACTTTCTAAAGAAGTCATCAACCGAACAATAGTAATAACAAGTTGAAGTTAAGTCTAGACTATTTTCCTCGTGGGAACGATCCCAACCTCACTAGTTGGGTTATTTACTTGACGCGACCGCTTTACTTCTCATTTGAGAAGTAAGTTTGAGCGTATCAAATTTTGGCGCCGTTGCCGGGGAATTTATCTTTTAGATTAACTTGAACTTATTACTAAAGTTTAGTTGATATTTTCTTGATTTTACTTTGTTTTATTGTTTTTGATTTCCTTTCAGAACTATCCTCCTTGTATGTCAAATACACGGAGAGGAAGAGAACCCTTGTTTCCTTACGATCACGAGCTAGAGCGTACACTGCGCAATATGAATCGAAACTTGGGAATAAATGATCAGGATCCAAACCAGAACATCCCAAATCCAGTGGATGTTCATGGTCAGTTGTTACCCGACGCTCCGGGTGAACATCAACAGAGGGGACAAAATCCTGTTCCACGGCCCCAAGCATACTACGGAGGGTATGATAACATCGCAGACTCGGATGGGCCACTTGTCTTGCCCCTTCTACCCACAGGCTACACTTTTGTGGTGACTAGTAGCCTGATGCAAATGCTCACTGCCAGAGGTTTGTTTTCAGGGATACCTTCTGAGGATCCACATGCCCATATTGCTAAGGTAAGGGCAGTGTGTAAAAGTTTTGTGGGGAGGCCTGATTTGGATCTAGATGTAATAGGTCTCAGAGTGTTTCCTCTCTCACTGACGGGAGAGGCTGCTATGTGGTTTACTGAGCTCCCATACAACTCCATCTTCACTTGGAACCAACTACGGGATGTCTTCTTAGCACGCTACTATCCGGTCTCCAAGAAATTAAACCACAAAGACAGGGTGAATAACTTTGTGGCACTACCAGGAGAGTCAGTTAGTAGTTCTTGGGATAGATTCACCTCATTCTTGAGAAGTGTTCCAAATCACCGTATTGATGATGAGTCACTGAAGGAATACTTCTATCGGGGACAGGATGATAGCAATAAAGCAGTGTTGGACACTATAGCAGGTGGATCTTATGGAGAATGCCCTTATGCTGAGATCGCTGAGAAATTAGAGAAAATCTCCCGTAACAACAAAGCTTGGAGACTAGGAAGTCCGATACAGGGAGAAACACCTTTGCAGTGCAATCTACTAACAACCCAACCACAGATGATATTCGCGAAGAAATGGCTCAGATGAGAACTGAGCTTGGGTTGGTACTAAAACATGTCACTAGGGGTGCAGAAAAGATTAATGCAGTCAACTACTTGGCTAAACCACCACCTCCAATCGATGAGTGTTATTATGAGGAGGATTCCTATGCAGTAAATGAACAGATGGGGGGTTTCCGACCAAGTGCCCAAGGCTCTAATCAGGAGAATTGGCGCCAAGGTCAAGGGAACCAAGGTCGGAACTATGGTAACTACAATCGTGAGGGTCATTATGTCCGAGATGGAAACTACAATCGCGACAACAACTTCAACAGGGGTAACTATGGTAATAGAAATGACAGGAATGGACCCTATGTTCCTCCTCAAAATCGTGAAGTTACTCCTAAGGATGGTGGAGGTAGTATGTCGCGAGTTGGGGATATGTTGCATAAAATGATGAGGAGGTTCAATTCTAGTGATGAGCACAATAAAGAGTTGAGGACTGATTTAGCGGGTATTGGGCAAAAAGTGGATACACATGCAATATCGATTAAGCAACTTGAGTTAAAATTGGCCTAATTATCTGCAACTGTGAACACATGGCAACCGGGCACTCTTCCTAGCAACACTGTCCAAAATCCGAAAAATGATGGACATTGAATGGCAATTACTACTCGCGGTGGCAAGCAAACCATTGACCCACCTATGCCATCTAATGAGAATGAGGTGACAAAAGACACTGATAAAGTGGTAAATGTTGATGCTAATTTAGAGGATAACATTGCAGAAGATGCTGAAGTGCCTAAAAAGGTAACTCCCATGCCTAGGCCACCACCCCCATTTCCTCAAAGATTAGTGAAAAAGACTGAGGATGGCAAATATCGGCGTTTTATAACAATATTGAAGCAACTTTCTATCAATGTCCCTTTGGTAGATACTTTAGAACAAATGCCCGGTTACACCAAGTTTATGAAAGATTTGGTCACAAAGAAAAGATCGGTTACTTTTGAGGATGATGATAGAATGCAGCATTGTAGTGCTATTCCTACAAGATATCTGGTCCAAAAGAAAGAAGATCCGGGTGCGTTCACTATTCCTTGTATAATCGAGCTATTACATTTTGCGAAAGCATTATGTGATCTGGGGGCAAGCATAAATCTCATGCCCCTCTCAATTTACAAGAAGTTGGGTTTGGGTGACCCAAAGCCCACTGCGATGCGGCTACTGATGGCTGATCGAACAGTAAAACGGCCCATAGGGATACTTCATGATGTGCTAGTAAAAGTGGAGTCATTCATCTTTCCGGCCGATTTTGTTATTCTTGATTGTAAGGTTGATTTTGAAGTGCCTATTATCCTTGGGAGGCCATTCCTAGCTACGGGAAGAGCCTTAGTAGACATGGAAAAGGGGCAGATGAAATTTTGGTTGAACAATGAGGAAGTGACCTTTAATATTTGTAGGTCCATGAGGCAGAGTGGTGAGCTCCAATCGGCATCTGCTATATCCTACAACATGGGTGAGACATTTGAGACACAAATAGAAGAACGTCTAGGTGTCGAAGCATTAGCGGCAGTGATAATGAACTTTGATAGTGATTACATTGAAGAGTATGAGTCATTAGTCGCGGCTATTGACCGAGGTAATGTTCGGTTTAAACCGAAGAAATTTGAGCTTGATATGAAGAATCACGAGTCCCCACCCGCTAAACCATCTATAGAGGAAGCTCCAAAAGTTGAATTAAAAGCTCTCCCACCTCATCTTAGGTATGAATTATTAGGAAATGGTGACACTTTGCCGGTAATCATTGCATCAGACCTAGATGAACAACAGGTTCAGAGTTTGGTGAATGTACTAAAAAGGTTCAAAAAAGCTATTGGGTGGACCATTGCAGACATTATTGGGATCCCTCCTGGTATTTGTTCTCATAAAATCCAACTCATTCCTGATCATAAGCCGAGTATTGAGCACCAGAGACGCTTGAATCCTCCTATGCAAGAGGTTGTGAAGAAGGAAATTATCAAGTGGTTGGATGCTGGAGTAACCTATCCAATCGCCGATAGTAGTTGGGTATGCCCGGTTCAGTGTGTACCTAAGAAAGGGGGAATGACTGTGGTCCCCAACGAAAAGAATGAACTTGTTCCAATGAGACCGGTTACTGGATGGAGGGTGTGTATGGATTACCGTAAACTGAACTCATGGACTGAAAAAGACCATTTTCCTATGCCCTTCATGGATCAGATGTTGGATAGAGTTGCCGGAAAAGGGTTGTATTGTTTTCTTGATGGGTATTCGGGGTATAATCCGATTTCTATTGCACCAGAAGATCAAGAGAAAACCACTTTCACTTGTCCATATGGGACCTTTGCGTTCAGAAGAATGCCGTTTGGGTTGTGGAATGCACCCGCAACCTTTCAGTGATGTATGATGTCAATATTTTCTAACATGGTGGAGGATACTATAGAGGTTTTTATGGATGATTTCTCTGTGGTTGGTGATTCATTCGAATGGTGTTTAACCAATTTATTTGAGGTTCTTAAGAGATGTGAAGACTGCAATTTGGTACTAAACTGGGAAAAGTGTTATTTCATCGTGAAAGAGGGTATTGTGTTGGGTCATCGCATTTCAGAAAAGGGCATAGAGGTTGATCGAGCTAAAGTTGAGGTAATAGAGAGACTTCCCCCACCGATCTCTGTGAAAGGTGTGAGAAGCTTTCTTGGGCATGTAGGTTTTTACCGGAGATTCATCAAAGACTTTTCAAAGATTGCACACCCATTGTGCAAATTGCTGGAGAAAGAATGTGAATTTTGTTTTGATGAATCCTGTCTTAAATAATTCGGTGAGCTAAAAGAAAAGTTAGTGTCTGCGCCTATCATTATTTCTCCTGATTGGAACAGTCCATTTGAGGTAATGTGCGATGCTAGTGGGGTGGCTCTTGGTGTAGTATTGGGACAGAGAAGAAACAAGATCCTTCACCGAATTTACTATGCTAGTAAAGCCCTAAATGAAGCTCAGAAGAACTACATAGTGACTTAGCAAGAACTCCTCGCAGTAGTCTTTGCTTTTGAGAAATTTCGCTCCTATTTTCTAGGTACTAGAGTTATAGTGACCATTCAGCATTGAGATATTTGATGGCGAAAAAGGATGCGAAACCAAGGTTGATTCGTTGGGTATTACTGCTGCAAGAATTTGACTTTGAAGGGCTGGATAGAAAAGGGACTAAAAATCAAGTTGCTGATCATTTGTCTCGTCTAGAGGATGAAGCTATGAGAGAGTTAGGGGATAAGACTTACATTAATTATACTTTCCCCGATGAACATGTATTGGCTGCTTCACAAGACTTGATTCCATGGTTCGCAGATTTTGCGAACTATCTGGCTAGTGATATTGTTCCATCAGACTTGTCCTTTCATCAAAGGAAAAAGTTCATGTACGATGTGAAGAGTTCTTTTGGGATGAACCATACTTGTATAGGAGTTGTGCCGACGAGCTTATTCGGCGTTGTGTGCCAGAATGTGAAATTTTGAGTGCGTTGGAGGCATGCCATTCTTCACCTGTTGGCGGACATCACAGTGGTATCCGAACCGCTCACAAGATATTGCAATCTGATTACTATTGGCCAACTCTTCATCAATATGCTCATGGGTTTGCTAAAACATGTGACAAATGTCAACGAGATGGTGGTATTTCAAGAAAGCAAGAGCTCCCTCTAAACCCCATTCTTGTGATTGAGTTATTTGATGTGTGGGGTATTTACTTTATGGGCCCTTTTGTGAGTTCTCATGGGATGAAGTACATTCTTGTAGCAGTTGATTATGTATATAAATGGGTCGAAGCAATAGCCCTCGCAAACAATGAAGGGAAAAGTGTCACTACAATCTTGAAAAAGAATATATTTTCCCATTTTGGCACCCCAAGGGCCATTATTAGTGATGGGGGCTCCCACTTCGTCAACAGATTGTTCAAGGGGTTATTGGATAAATACGGGGTTCGCCATAATGTGGACACTCCTTACCACCCTCAAACTAGTGGGCAAGTTGAAGTATCGAATCGGGAGATCAAACAGATATTGTCCAAAACAGTGAATGCTAGTAGAACAGATTGGTCAAGGAGGCTTGATGATGCTCTTTAGGCCTACCGGACAGCTTATAAGACTCCCATAGGTATGTCTCCATACCAACTTGTATATGGGAAAGCTTGTCATCTTCCGGTTGAGTTAGAGCATAAAGCCATGTGGGCTACGAAGAAGTTAAAAATGGATTGGAGCGAAGCTGCAGAGCAACGGTTAAATGTGTTGAATGAACTTGATGAATTTCGCTTGAAAGCCTATGAAAGCTCAGCTCTATATAAAGAAAAGATGAAGAAGTATCATGACAACGAAATTGAAAAACGAGAGTTTATGGTCGGGGATTTAGTGCTTCTATTCAATTCCAGATTGCGCTTGCTTCCAAGCAAACTCAGGTCCAAATGGACTGGTCCTTACACGGTTACCCAACTATTCCCTCATGGAGCAGTTGAGTTGGAAACTAAGGAGGGTGTGCAGTTCAAGGTGAATGGACAGCGCATTAAAATCTATCTCGGGAATGCTGAATCGGCGAATGAAGTGATCGAGGCATACCATGTTGATGAAGTCTGAGTAATCAAGTAGCCCCAGTCGTGCCGCGACATTAAATCAGGCGCTTGTTGGGAGGCAACCCAATACTTATCGTCTTTTTAATAATGGTAGCATTTTTTCTATTAATGGGTTTTAAATTTGCAGGCACATCACCAGGAAATTCTGCAAAAAACTACTCCGCAGCAGCCACTGACGGATACAACGACGGACCGTTGTGCATGCAACGGAACGTCGTATGCATCCGTCACACCAGGTACGTATTTCTGTCATTTTGAATATTAGGGCACACACGACGGAACCTACGACGGCTCGTCGCAAATGCGACGGACCATCTTCGGGGAACCATCGCGTGATTAATGAATTCTACCCGACCCGACCCGGCTGGACCCTTTTCAAAATCTGACCATTTATACTCCCCCCTCCATATTCCACCCCATAACTTCCTTATTCCCCTCATCTCCCCTCTCTTTTCAACTTCCACACTTCCCCTCACTGATCATTGCTCCCAAAATCCACCTAAGCCTTATCATTATCATCTACTTGTCGGTGCTGCTGCTGTCGGTGTCCACCTTGCCAACTGAATCATTCCCCGTTTGTTTTCTTCTCCATTTCCAAGGTATGTGTCTCTACATTTACACTTATTTATCTTGCATTTTGGTTTGTATTTAGTATTATCTTAGTTCTTAGTCGTATACTATTTCCTCTATATGATTATGTCTAAACCTAGGCTCAAAATGTTCATATGTGCCATGTTGATAACCCTAGGCATAGGTGACTTTGCTTTGGTAGTTTCTTAGGTCGTTGGGATAGACACATATAGATCCACAACACTACAAGACCATGTGGGTTCATCGGGGATGCGTAGGGTACCCCTAGTTCTAACACTGCTACTCAGAGCGAGACCCCGATGACGGCCCGTCGCACACACGACGGACCGTCGTAGGGTCCGTTGCAAAAGCCCTATTACCCCTGCCCAACGACGCTTGTGACGGACCGTTGTCTTCACGATGGTCCGTCCTGCACAACCATTCTGGTTGTCAGAGACCCTGTTTCTAAGGGTCTCTCACAATTTTCCAAGTGTTCTACGACGGACACTTACGACGGACCGTCGTCTCCTCGACGGTCCGTCCTGCACGACCGTCAAGATGGTTAGAGACCCCTCTGATAAGGGTCTCCCAACATTTTCTAAGTGTCCTACGACGGACTATTACGACGGACCGTCGTACCAAAGACGGTCCGTCCTGCTTGACCGTCATGATGGTCAGAGACCCCTCTGATCAGGGTCTCCCAACATTTTCTAAGTGTCCTATGACGGTCAGAGACCCCTCCTTCAGGGTTCTTTATATAAACATAGACTAAGTACAACACGATGGACCTCATGACGGTCCGTCATATCCACGACGAGCCGTCATCTAGCCCGTCGTGTGATACAGTTTCACTATCACTAACACACTATTTTAAATGTTTTGTTGTATGGTCTTGCTTGTCTTGTTTGACATTACTCATACTAATAGTGTTCCTTTGCAGGTACTATCTACTATGGCACCCAAGCAAGACCGAGCCTACGCACGCGGGCGATCCAAGTTTGTTGCCCCGTCTGCACGCTTGATCATCGGGTCTGATGATGAGTGGGACCCTGAATATGTGCCCCCAGGCACTTCCGCACCTTCCCGTGCTGCACATGCCCCCAGAGCCACACCCAAGACGGTGGCGTCCGGCGTAGTCACTGCCTCCCAGTCTGATGAGGAGCGCACACTGACCGGCACACCCTCTGGGTTAGCCACAAATGAGGAAGGAGCGTGTAGCTCCTTAGGAGTATCCTGGTCCGAGGAAGCTTCAGGCTCTACTGAGGTTCCCGCACCGGCCACTGCTGCAGCGTCGGCCTCGTCTGATGAGGCTGACAGTTCAGACTCTACATCCGACGCACCAGCCCAGGTCCCCACCCTAGCCTCTGACCAGCCAAATCGGTGGTGCGTCGAAGGCCAGTTTCAAGTTTACTCCGACGCCAAATTCCTGATTGATAAAGGAGTCATGACTCGGACACTCACCTTGGAGCGGCGGGTACTTACAGGGAGTCTCCCATCGATGCCGGAGATCCACAACCTATTCACCAGGCATCGTTTAGAGCGGACAGCCCGTCTGTTGGGACGATACAGCGAGGAAGTGGTCCAACAGTTCTACGCATCCTACGTAGTGACTCTCCGATCACAGATCGATAAGCAGGTTGCTCCCGCTAAACAGGCCCCACTGGAGCATGTTCGAGTCCGAGGCGTGCAGGTTGACATTTCCCTGCCAGCTATCCGCCGGTTCCTATACGGCGAGAGTGCAGATGCTACGCGGACTCCCCACACTGCCGAGTTTGACTACCGCTGGCAGATAGTGAAGGATGGCCAGTTCTTGCGCGAGCAGGCACTGAGAGAGACCACCAAGAGGTGGATGGCCCTGCACCAATCAGTCGACGGAGAGGGTGCAGATTGGGTCACTAAGCCGAAGGGGCCCATCAAGAAGGCCAACCTCACGTTCATTGCGAAGTTCTTGTGGCTGCTCGTCCGTCACTGCCTTTCCCCCACAGCTGCTAATAACATCGTCACTTGGGATCGAGCAGTGTTGATAGCGGCGATGATAGCCGGATTCGAGGTCGATTTCGCATGGCTTCTCTAGGCAGTCATGCACGAGAGGGCATTCAAGGTCACTACCACCTACCCCTTCCCGTGTATGATTTTTGCTCTTTGCAGGACCGCAGGTGTGCCCATATGGCACATAGATCAGTTGAAGACCCCGCAGGGCACCGTTGACGTCGGCCTCATCAGAGACGAGGCCAATGAGTTGGCCCCAATCGAGGGCCTTGTCCAGAGCTGCCACCACTTGCTAATGATCTTGCGGATACAGTGGCCCAGGCCCGCACCGCTACACAGGCGTCCACTGACACTACCCTGGTTGAGTCTATCCCGGGTAGTAGCCCAGCCCCGAGCTCTTCTCACACAGCCCCTCCACCATTACAGGCCCCGCTTGCTAGGGTCCAAAAACAGGAGGCACAAATGGCCACCCTTCTGCATCATATCCAGTCGTGGATGCAAAAGTCTATTACTGAGTCTGAAGCGCGTATGGAGAGGAAGATGCAGCGGAAGATTGTTGAGGTTCACCAGTGCCTCGATGCATTTGAGTTGAGAGTGTTAGCCCGTCCAGCCCCTCTGGTAGATGTGGCGACTCTTCAGGCTGCAGTCGACAGTCTCTGTGCAGACATCGACACGATCCTAGAGGCGAGAGTGCCGGAGCCTGTCGAGCCTGTTGAGGACACTGTATTGGCGGCCCAGTTTGCTACTTCAGAACTTCCCCAACCTTCCCCTCGAGAGAGTGCCAAGAGGCGTAGAGGTCGATCAGAGGATGAGGCGCGAGAAAGGAAGAAGGAGCGCCGAGAGATGGAGGCTGCGAGGAGAGCCTCACTTGCTGAGGCGGAGGCACACCAAATCAGAGAATCGCAGATAGCGGCTGGGGCATCTAGTTCCCGCACTGTAGAGACAGCAGGAGGCACTACTGATGGTGCGGTTGTTGCTGAGGACATCACTGAGGGTGTCCAGATTCCTGAGGACACCACTTAGGGTGTCCAGATTGCAGAGGATGTGGGTTCTGGGAAACCGGACCCACCGGATTGCTGATAGATGGCGCTATGCGCCACAGGTTCGCTTCACCTACCCCTCTAATCTTTAGATTTTTTTATGCATTGGGGACAATTGCATGTTTTTTTTGTTGGGGGTGGGGTAAATTGAAAGTGAGTGTTAGGGTGAAGTCTGAGTAGCCCAACTCACTATCCTCTTTTGGGGTTTTCTTGCCTATGTTCTTTTTCCCCAAAAGACTGATTACTTTTTCTGTTGAATCGGCACGTTATATCTTTTGTACATATTTTAACTCTGAAGCATGATGGCTAAAATGATATCCCAATAAAACTGGAAAATGTTGCATGACTAGGCATAGTAACTGACAATTGTGTGGCTCTAAACATGAAATAGAGTACACCATTGCATTACCCTAAATCTTCAAGTAAAACTAGGTGTTTGATAATCTGGTATAGTGATGAGATGTCAAGTGAGTGTGTGGAAAGTTGAATAGTCCACTATTGGTACTGAGCTAGAACTTGTCTGGTTAGTCCTGCTAAAAGTAAGCGGTAACAGACAATTAGGAAAGGATCATAAGCCCTTATTCAATCTATCCCATTTCTAGCCTAAATAAAAGAAACAAAATGAAAGTTATCCTTCTTTGATCCAAATAATTTGAGCTTAAAATTAGACCTTTCTTTTTCACCCCAACTGATCTTTTCTGGAACAATATGTTGGCCCTGGTCCCTCCTTGGACATGTGCACCTCAGCTTATGCCAAAAGCATAAGTTGAGGGTGGCTAATGCATAAACAACCTTTGTTATGGCCCTGACCCGACTTTGGGTATTGTGTACCTTGACTCATGGCAAAGCCATGAGTTGAGGGTGGCTATTTAGAGGAATGCTGTGGAAAGTGGGGTTGAAAGAACAAAGAGAGAGAAAGAACAAAAGTAAAGTGACTCAAGAATTACAAACAAGAAAAGAAAAGAGTTACTTACACAAATGAAGAAAGAAGGGAAACAGCGAGGTGAAAGAATAGGAAAAACTGGGCGAGATAAAGTGATAGAAAGTGGAAGGTTTAGCCGATATGTCAAGGAGGGCAAAAAGTCACTAAAGTATACCTAAATATACCCTACCTGACTCTGAGCCTACGTTACAAGCTAAAAAAAGTCCTATCGTGATCCTAAGGGTTGTATAGCGAACTTAAGGAAGTGAAAATAAGGGCAAATTTATGGCAATAGGTATGAATGAGTGTGACTTTGTTCTGAGAGCGAGTGTTGAAATGTAATCCTTATACTCAAACTGAAATCATTGTGTGAAAAATGAGGATTTTGTTCTAAAGTGAGGACACTAGTTGCAATACCGGAATTGTTAGCACCTCGGTGAGAAATTGAAGAGGATAGGTGGTAGTGCATGGTGAGTCTGTGTCATGTTCGAATCCCACAAAATTCAAGCCTAATAGTGATAGCATGCATAGATTTGATGAGATTAATCGGGATTGATAGCCAAATGATTGCAAAGGATAAAACATGAATACTATTGTACAAAGATTGTGTAGTGAGTCATAGTGCGTCTCTTGAGGACAAAGAACAAATTTAAGTTGAGGGTGTTGATATACCGTGGTTTCACGGTATAATTAATACTTTTTCCTTAAGTTTAGTGTGTCCGAAAGCCTTTTTTGTGCTAATTTTGATATAAGTTTTTCTTTGTTTTGCAGGAAATCTGTCCAAAGCTGAATGCGGAGATTTTGAGCGAAAAATGCAGAAGAGACCACCTACGGAGCTTATGACGGTCCGTCGTGCCTGTGACGGTCCGTAGGTGGCAGCGTAGCAAAGCTGCTGAAGGAAGATGGGGAAGTCTGACCAAGTGTGGGATTACGAAGCTTGTGACGGTCCGTCATGGCTATGACGGTCCGTCCTGCAGGTTCGTCGTGAAGATCAGAGAAGTGATCCCAGTACCCAGATTCCAAGAGTTGAAGTATTTTGATACGACACCCTCGACGGATCGTTGTGCCTATGATGGTCCGTCACACTTGCCGTCGAGGGGAATGAAGAAAGCAGCAGAACAATTGCACCAAGTATGGGACGACAGAGTCCACGACGGTCCGTCGCGTGGTCCGTCGACCCAGCCGTGTTTTGGCAGATTTCCAGTAATTAGAATCCTTGTTTAATTAGGTTTTTATTTTTGTATAAATAGTTTGAAAAACCTCGTTTTTGAGGTTAGACTCTGTGAGATTAGAAATCATATTATTAGACTTTGTGTATTAGTGTTTGATTTTTAGAGATTCGTACAAGTGATTTTTGGTGATTAATCAAGCAAATTTTCGGACTTTATTCTTTCTCATTGAAGTAAGTACATGAATTCTTGTTTAACATATTTGAATATTGTGTTTATGGCTATGAGGAACTAAACTCCATAACTAGGGTTGTGGGAACCATAGGCAAATAATGAGATAAACCCTAGCTAAAATAACAATTCTAGAATAGTGTCTTGCATGTATTAATAATTCTTTCGCAATGCTACTTGCCGGACCAAGGAGGTAGATAATAGGAAAAGAATTATTAACATAGATTTAGTGTATACTATCTAATAGGCTAGTATTGATTGGTACGAGGTAATAACTTAGTCAAATATTGAATACGATGCTTAATATGAGGTAAAGATAAGGGTTAGGAAAGCAACACACGCAGCCGGACCAAGGTGCGGAGTGAGATTTTCTAGATGCCGGACCAAGGATTTAGAAATACATAACTTATCACTTTGCATGCAAGATACTAGGAAAGAATTGTTATAGTTAGAATTATCAAGTTATGAACATGTGGGGAACACGTAAACCCTAGTTACTTTAATTAATTGATTAAAACCCAACATTAAAAGTTGTTAAGTGTCTCTTTCAAGTTCGCTAGTTATTTTTACTCATTAGGAAATACAAACCCCCCTTTTTATGCTTTTACTTTCTAAAGAAGTCATCAACCGAACAATAGTAATAATAAGTTGAAGTTAAGTCTAGACTATTTTCCTCGTGGGAATGATCCCAACCTCACTAGTTTGGTTATTTACTTGACGCGACCGCTTTACTTCTCATTTGAGAAGTAAGGAAAAGAATTCAAAGAAGGCATTTTATTTGTTAATCGAGATTTTAACTTTAAAATGTTGATAATTTATGTCTATAGTACACATCGTTGTGCATTTATTTGTGAATTCTTTTTTATATCTTTTCTCTAGAATTATTTGTATAATGTTTATATATAAAAATAGAGACCAATGTGCTGCATGTGAATCTTTAGAATTGGCTCTTGCCTTAGTCTTTTGACAGGCTATGTGGTACAACTTCTCTGTGAACCTCTTCTTTGAAGTGGAGATAATGTAATTTCTCCAGTCCATTGATTGTTTCTACATAAAAAGATGATGAGATTGTCACTGTGCAAAATGTTGCCAGCTTTATTCATCAGACAAACAAGGATAACTGAGCTTTCAGTGGAATGTAATTCATTTCATGTATTTCCTAATTGATTCGTAGAACAAATGAGCTCCTAATTTGCATGAGTTCTGTCCTTTATTGTTCTGCAATAATATTTTTGATGCTTTTACTTGAATCGATTCTCTTGTTTATAGAGTTTGAAAGCTATATCAGATAGTTTGTGAGCTATTGCATAGGAGCGGAGATTTTATTCTGTGTCACCCAAAGGGTAACAACTGCGGGTTTTCCTTGTCACAAAAAAAATGCTATATTCGATAAAGGTTTAAAGTTTTAGCTTGTGTATCCTTCTAATTTGTTTAAGTTTTTAATGTTACATTGTCTTTGTATGACCACATATTAATTCGGACATTAATCATTCTCAATATGTTTCTACCAAGCTTGATAATTTTTCTATTTAACATTATTCAATATGATAGTGTACATATATGTTTCTAAAATTATAATTATTTGAACTAATTTTGGTCATTTTAGATCACAATCAAAATTTTAAAATAGAGTTAAACAAATAATATCACTATTTCAAATGTTGGGTCCGTGCTTAGCACGAGCAAGAACCATCTAGTATTATATCTTAAAGAAGTGTGAGGGAGAGGACCACCATTGGCAAAAAGATATTATATCGATCATACAAGGGTAAAACTGTATTTATGATTTGGTATCCATCATAAAAATTTGGCAAAATATTTTTTATGTTCAATCTAGAAGCTTTACTTCTCACTAGAAGTATCTTCTGTCCACTCTCTCAATCTCCTCCATAATCGCATTGCAATCAGAAAGTCCAATCATTTCCTTACTCCTCCATGGCCAAATTCTCGACTGTCTATCCTTTACCAATTTAATTTAGAAACAAACTACAACTACTCAAAATCAAACACCAACCCCAATTAATTTTGATTCAAATTGAATTAAACCGTTAAAAAAAATCTCGAATCACCCATTTTTATGAAAATTCTGTGATATTTTTAAAACAAGGTACGAATTGTTGCTTCATTTTTGGGTTATCTGGAGAAAGTTCTTTTCATTTTCTTAGTTGGATGGATATGATGATTCTATCTTCTATTTCTTTCAATCCTATCTCTCTAAATGTTTTTTTGGGTATTATTAAGGGGACTGAAACTACATTAAAGAGTTAGTTTGATCAAGATGGAAGAGTCTGTAAATATACTAAAAATTATGTCGGAGAAATTTCAACTGGACAAGTATTAGAGTTCATTCAATTTTGATGCTCTATTTAATATCTTTTTGAAGTATAACTTGTTTCTTCTTTGAGGAAAATGTTTTTCCTTCCGTATATACAACAGAAACTTATTTATTCAAATTTTCATTAGCTGTCAGAAAATTGAATTATTAAACAAGAAGCGGTTTATAGCTAGGCTCAACCAACAACTTGAATATGGATTCTTTTTAATGTTCTCTTTTTCACTTGATACTTTTATAGTATTTCTTAATGTTAGTGTGTGCTCTTTTATGTCATGAGGAATTCTTCATTATAGGATTAAAAAAAAAAATTCAATGCTCCATAGAAAATAGAATTGAATAGTTTTCTAAGCTATTTCAAAGTCGAAACGTTGCGATGGTAACTTTGAATCTTGTAAGGTAAAGAGTTTTGTATCTACGTTTGCGTCAACAAATGATACGATTAGGAGTAAAATAAGAGTGTTGTTTAGTGGGATATTTTAACTATATTTGAAAGTTAATTTTGTTGAAACCTTTCAAATTGGAAATGATTAATATGTCTCTGAAGTCGAGTCATCCAATTATAAAATATAAGTTTATCTCCTAAACATTGATATGTTGTACTAGAGGCCTTGAACTTCTCTGTTGCAACTTGTCAATTAAAGCAAACTTCTCCTAGATGAAACATATGTATCGTTAAATTTATAGCTCTCTAATTTCTATTTTTGCTCCCCTCAGTTTTAGACTAAGTTTCACTGACTTTTCACTTTTGTTTCCGTACCCGTCTCAAATTCTCTGAAAATACCTACGTTTGGAGAATCCAACACGCACATGCTGACATTTTTGAAGAGTCCGCGCAACATAGGTTTTAGATTTCTTTAGTTAACAATTGTTGTTTACTTGATTTTTGAAGGTATATCTAAACGCCTCCCTGCTATTAAGTCAGGTAATTTATCGCTAAACACATTTGAAATGATAGATCAAGAAATACATTGGATTTTGAATTTCCCAAATGAGTTATGTTTCATTATTCATAGTGGATAAACAATACACTATTGCTTTACAAAGGGAAATAGCTTGTAAATAAACTGGCAAAGTTGGAAAGGGATGTTAAAGAATGAGAAGGCACAAGAGGTGTCTCTGCAACATTTTTAAAATATGCAAGGTCTTGAAATCTTTTTGATATTTTTATCCTAAATAGCAGTAAATTTCTTAACATTTATTTAAGATTCTTCATATTTACAACTAGCGCTATTGAAATTAATCTCTTATATCTCAATCGGTTGCTGATTATTTGATTTTTATGGCTCTGATTGTTAATATTGTCTTTGTGCATTATGTTGTTCCTCTCTTTTATAATTGAAAATATTGAAAGTAGTAATAAATTTTGTTATAAAGTGTATATCACAATCTTTTCTTTGATCTCATATGAATAGTTCTCTGATGTACCGTGGTTTCACGGTACTTTCAATGCTTTTTCGTTAAGTTTAGCGTGTGTCTAAGACCTCTATGAAGTAGTTTTAATTTATTTTTCGCTATGTTTGCAGGAAAACTGTCCAGAATGAAAACGGTGAAGACTGTGCTAAAATTTTCCGATATGATGACCTATGGAGCCATCGACGATCCGTCGACTCATCAATGGTCTGTAGGTGGCACCCGTCGTTTGAAGATTTATGCTGCTAACAAAAGATCAGGGAATTCTGACTAAGTGTGGGGCTACGAAAGAGATGATGGTCCGTTGTCTCCTTGACGGACTGCCTTGGCAAACCATTGTTGTTAACAGAATGTAGCCTCAGTAATTGATTTTGAAAAGATTTTAAGTATGGAGCAACAAAGGCCATCGACGGACCGTAGGTCCATTGATGAACTGTTGTTTAGGTCCGTCGATGGTAACAGAATGATTGAGAAGATAACATCTAAAAAGGAGTTGAAGTACAGACCGTTGAAGGGGTCGACGGTCCGTCGTTCCCTCGACGCTCTGTCGGTGTGGTCGTCGACTCGAAACCCATTTTGGACAAAAGTTTTCCTCATTTAGGTTTTCCTTTCTTTTTATTACTCTTTTATCATCAATAGGATTAAAAACCACATTTTAAGGGTTAGACTCTTGTTAATTTTCAAATTTGTATCGTTGGTTGTTGAACTTTGGATTTTGAAAAATACTTCACTTTTCCGGAATCGATTCTTACAATATTTTGATTAATTCAAGTGATTTTTTAGATTTTCATCAAACTTATTTAAAGTAAGTACATGAATTCTTGTCTAATACATATGAATTTTGTAATTCTGAACATGGGTAACTGAATTCACAACTAGGGTTGTGGGACCATGGGTAACTAACAAAGTAGAACTAGCTAAAATAACAATTCTGGAATAGTGTCTTGCATGTATTGATAATTCTTTCGTTTAAAACTATTTTTAACGGTGGCCAATGTAGAACTCTCCTTGTTGCTACTTGCCGGACCAAGGAGGTATATAATAAGAAAAGAATTATCAACATAGATTTAGTATACACTATCTAATAGGCTAGTGTCGATTGGTGCAAAGTAATAACTAAGTTATACATCAAATATGATCCTTAATGTGAGGTAACAAGTAAGGTTTAGTAAAGTACACACGAACCAAGGTGCAAAGTTAAATTCACTAGATGTCGGACCAAGGAAATAGGGATACATAACTCAGCACTTTGAATGCAAGATACTAGCAAAGATTTGTTATAGTTAGGTTACTGCATTATGAATCTATGGGGAACACTCAAGCACTAGTTTCTCTTATCACATGATAAACATCAAATATTTGAACTAGCTACTTGATTACTTAGACTTAATTAATTACTTTTGTTACACAAAATCCCCCTTTAATTGTTTTTTTCAGAAAGGACTTGACTAAATAGAAATAATGTATATTAAAGTTAAGTCTAAATCATTTTCCTCGTGGGATTGACCCCAACCTAACATTTGGGTTCTTACATGATACGACCGCTTATACTTCTTTAGGAAAGTATAGTTTGAGCGTATCTCCATTGCACTTTATCGGCTATGGTTCTCCTTGTAGAAAAATCATATGTTTATAGTAATGTGACAGATACAAACAACTTTTGTTCAATGGATATATAACATGCAAAATTATACATTACCTATTAGAGATATAGCTTTTCCTCCCTTCAAATATGTTGTGAGATAGCATTTTACAATTAGTAATATTATTAAAAGTTACCTAATTCTCATCTTTTGATTATGATGTTAAGATGTATAGGTCTATGACGAGTCTTATTGTGATCAGTTTATGCTTCATTTTTCTGATGATAGGAACCTAGAATAACAACAATGTCATCCTACCTGGTTTATGTATTTTTGGAGTTAATGTTAACTTTTCACTTTAAATACGTAGAATTTATATGTTAGTTGCAATTGAAGAAGACATGAATCATTCTTCTTGGAGGATCATTATTTCTTCCTACATTTTTTAGATTTGAGGAACTACTTAGGTTATGATTCATCTTTCGTTCAAGTGTACATAGTTAAATGAAACATTAATTCGTTAAAAATAAATGATTGTTTATTAGGTTCTTCTTTTTCCATTAAAAGATTCTTCTTCTCCCTTATATTTGAAATATAAACATTATGAGAAGTAGTAATCTTTTAGATTCAATATTGATGAATAACATGTATCTCAATATCTCCAGGTCAACAAACCTTCTACTTATCTAAAAGCTAAAATAAGTCCTTGAGATTTGACAGATTTTGTGCCTTGTACGAAGTAAGTTGAAAGCAATAATAGTTAGACTTGTTCGTCTCTAGTGATTGCCGAATTCACTATGTGAATTTTAAATGTTCTATTTATATTCTCTTATGCTATTATCTTGCTTTATGGTATTTTGAATGTACTGAACCTTACTTAAAATATATTTCTTCCAAACCAGAATATAAAGAAAGAATAAAAGACTTAAGGGCAAAAACATTTGTTCCATCATATCCAGTTGCTTTACACTTAATTGGTATTGTCATTCTTCTAATTTTATTTTTGATTTTTCGTATGATTTAATGGTGTATGCATATGTGGCTTTTCTTTTAAACGATTCTTGACGTTCACCAGGTGTTTGAATAAAATATCTTTGTTAGAAAATATCATACGCATTTTAAATGTCAACTAAAATTTGTATTTTGAGTAATGTTTTTAAATTCCCTGAACATTTAGAATTTACCATAATCTTGGCATGATCTTATCACCTTATTGGTGAATGTTACCACTTCTCATGTTGATAATAACATGTATTGATCCATTTGCTATTCTTCAGGTATTTTATTTCATTTCCTCATGTTTTAAATTTGTTTCTTGTCTTAAAGATACAATTTTCACAACCTTTTCGTAAATAACTAAATTTATTGTCTCAATGGTGAACTCTATGTGTTTTACACCTCTAGCTTCCTTAGATTCCACTTCTATTTTGTTCTTCTACTTCCTATTATGCCTTTTTGTGTAACGTATACGTATGCTTTTTCTAATAACTTGATGCATATGCCTTTTCATATTTTACTAGTTCATTTTTTCTTGGATCTGTATGTTTTTTCTAATTACTTGATGCATATGCCTTTTTATATTTTACTGGTTCATTATTATGTGGGTCTGTAACTATGTGCTGAACATTAATGTGTTTGGCTTTAAACATTCAATTTGTTTATTAATAAGGAAGCTCTTTAACCTCCTGTGAGGATTTCCCACGGCAAATACGAATATTAATTCTCTTCTTCCTTCCTATCTGTACTTTTCCATATCAATATTGACCATAACAATCATGCACTTCTCTTCTTCATTCATATTTGTATTTCCACAATGCATACCAGCTTCCTCTTGCTCTCTTGCTCTCTTGCCTTCTTACCTCTTTTTCTATTAATCTTTTAAGAAAATATCAATTTTGCTTTTGAGTTTGCTCTAGCTTGATGTATATATTTGTGACTAATAGGTGAGTTTTTAGGATTTAGGAATTTGGGTTTGGAAATTTTTTCAAATTCCAAACTATTTAATTTGTTTGGTTGCATAAAAGGTATATAATTTTCTAATGGTTGTTGTAGAATTACTTGTGCATTTAGCTTTTCTATTAACTGATTTTGTTTATGCATGTTTTAATTTGAATATATGGTGCAAAATTTCTTAAATTTGTTCAAATACCAGTATTTATAAGATGGTGATGTTTTAGAGATCTCAACGAAGAAATTTTCTAAATATTTTTCCTTTTATTCATCCATAAACGCTGATCTCAATAAAAAATACAATTATAGAACTTATTGAGGTTTTTGCTCCTCCTTAAAGTAATTTTTGCACGTGGTTATTTCCATGAACTGTTTTGTGTTATTTTGATAGCAACTTGTGATACTAAAAGGAAATCGTGACAGTAAAGGGAGGAGGTAATGTGAATAAAATTATGAAGGGTCAGTAATGTATTTGTGTTCTGTCAATTATTTTGGTTTTTAGTTTCAGAATAGTTATGAAGTTTAGTAATTATATTTAATAGGTAGTCATATCGGGGTCAAATAAATTATTGAATTTTTTAATATCGTTATGTTTTTTTATCCCCTTTTTATTTGTTTTTATATTGAAAGACAAAATGAGTATATTAGAAGTCTCTATTGTGATGATGCAATATAGTGTTATTCTCTGTTACTTATCCTTCTAGCCTTTGAATGGTGAAATGTTATAATTTTTATCCAATTGAATTTTTTGTTTCAAAAAAACATTATTAACTAAGAGACGAGCATTTTAAGAAGAACTACTTTTTCATCATCATCACCCTATCCTATGTAACAATGTTTATCGCCCTACCTTATGTAACAATATTTTCTTACTAGTATATTTCTTTTGAAATTAATTCTATATAAACAATAAGACATAATTATTTGAGAATGTAATTTCTTTTGATTTTACAAAATTTGAAAGGTTATATCAGTTCTGCATCTTATAACATACTAACTAACTAACTAATGGTCTTAGGCAATGTTTGTTGATTCATTTTTTGCCAAGTCAATAAGTTTTGAATAACTTCATAGGTTTAACTTAAGAAATTTTCATAGTGGTGTCTTCTGCACATTATATTATGGGAAAATGACAGAAATCACATACTTTTAAAGCAAAATTATCATTTGTCCCTTATAAGTTAATAATTACAAAAATCCCTCAAATGATACCATAATGTAATAGTTGATACAATAATATGATGCAGGACATACATTAATCATTAAGTAAGATAAAATACATTTTATACATGATACACTAATCTGATGTTCATTTTAAACATGATACACTAATCAGATGTGTGGGATACATTAATCTTATGCACGAGATACATTAATTTGATGAACAGATACATTAATTTGATGCGTGAAAATGAGAAATTTTAGAAATTTATAAATATAATAGGGTATAATGGTATAACAAAACTTAAAGGTGGGAATTCTGTCATTTTTTCTTAGGTTATAGGCCCTTCATCCCGATCCCAAGATAAGGACCTTAAAAATTGAAGTTATTACATAATATTAACTTATGACATTCTATGATTTTTTATACTAGGTATGCATTTTTTGTTCCATTTTATTTCAGACGTGAGGACCTTTAATTTTTGTATGTATACCTGGTGTTGTTACGTTGGTAATAGCTTTTGAGATAACTTATTTGGAGAAAAAGTTAAATTTGATGCTATTGCAAATAAAGAGTGACAAAATTGATAGAGTGTAACGACCTGTTAAGTCGTTTTGAGCAGTAGAGTTTATTTCTGATAATCACTGTCTGGGTAGACGGATCCCACGACGGACCGTCATGGGCACGACGGACCGTCAAGGGTGTCTCGTTCCAAAACACTTAGAATTCTGAAATTTGGGTACAGAGATCGACTCTTTGAACTTCGTGACGGAATGGCAGGACGGACCGTTGTTGACACGACGGACCACCACAAATCTTTCCACTGAATTAACTCTCTGAACTTTGTGACAGACCTGCAAGACAGACCGTCACAGGCTGCGTAACCCTGATTGGGTCCGATTTCTATTAAAAGTTTTTATGGGGCGTTTTGGACTATTCATGATTATAATTATAAAGTTAGTGGATTAATGTAAATAATTCAATTACTTGGGGGTTAAAGGAGATAACCTTGAAATAAAAAATGGGTTATTTTTATCATCTTTTATACTTAATTATATGACAATTAGGGTAAAAGAAAAAGGGTTTGAATAAGAAAAACATAAAGAACAGAGAGAGAAGAGAGAAACGAGCGAGAGAAAGAGAATAACACAGAGGAAAGCAAAGGTTTTGGAAGATAGCTTGTTTGATCGCGATTCTTCGGTGGAGGTAGGTTATAGTTTATGCTACTTCATAGTAAACTCTTAATAGTAAATGATATGTATTGGGTAGTATTGTAAAGTCTTCTATATGCTTAATTGTGTGCTTGCATGATGTGATTATGTAATTGTAATGGGTTGGGAAGATGAGGCTGTGAATCTTAAATCTTAAATTCACTTTGTTATTAATGATGCCTTGGTATAAAAGAAGGCTTGATGAACTAAAGTAATGAGATTAGAGGATCGGGTGTCACGTTCCGACACCAGGATAGTATTAGAGGATCGGGTGTCACATTCCGACACCAGGATAGTATTAGAGGATCGGGTGTCACGTTCCGACACCAGGATAGTATTAGAGGATCGGGTGTCACGTTCCGACACAAGGATACTATTAGAGGATCGGGTGACACGTTCCGACACCAGGATAGTATTAGAGGATCGGGTGTCACGTTCCGACACCAGGATAGTAGGGGATCGGATTGTCACATTCCGACACCAGGATAGTAGTAGTGGAGCGGATTGTCACGTACCGACACAAGAGAAATAAAGAGAATGAAAACTTTAATTATGTTAATATACTCAATTTAAAGAACTAATTCCCAAATGAGTATGATGGGGAGGCTTGAGTCCTCAGAGATTTGCTGGGTGTTGTGGCCAATGGTTATGGTATTTGTTGTTATCACCTGTTGAGTATGTAGTTGATTTTATATTATTATTTGATATGTACTATTTTCTATTTTGAGTTGGCCGATGATACCTACTCAGTACGTGTTCCTTGTACTGACCCCTACTTGTATTCTTTTTCTTTGTTACTTATGGAATGCAGAAAACGTGCCATCAACTTCGACTCGTCCGCAACTCTAGCCAGGCTTCATCACACCAGATTTCAGGGTGAGCTATTGCCTCTAGCTTTTACTGGATCTTCTTCTTCTTCATGTCTTGATGCCTTGAAGTTCTGGCATGGACTAGCTTTTTACTTATTTTAGTTTCTTAGATACTCTTAGTTTTAGTAATTTGAGGATAGATGTTTTTGTGGTGATGACTTCCAGATTTTTGGGATAATAGTTAATAAATTTTAGAAGTTATTTATTGGTTATATTAATGAGTTTAAAGTCTTCCGCATTATATTTTGTTCAGTATGGTTGAAATATTGGTAAATGAATGGGGTTTAGATTGGTTGGTTCGCTCACAAAGTAGGATAAGTGTGGGTTCCACTCGCGGCTCGTTTTGGGTCGTGACAAACTTGGTATCAGAGCATTAGGTTCGTTGGTCTCATCACACAAGAACGAGTCTAGTAGAGTCTTAAGGAACGGTAGGGGGACGCCTTTACTTTTATTTGAGAGGCTATAGGCCTTTAGGAAAATTCCGTTCTTTCTTTCTTTCGTGCTATTACTTGGATCCAATTGGTATCTAGGTGATACAAATTGGTACCTGACCATCTTCACTCTATTTCGCAGATGGTTAGAACTAGAGCAACAACTGCGCCAACACCAACACCGAAAAGACAAGATGCAACTGAGCCATCCACTGGGGCTGTAGCTCGAAGAGGAGCAGTGGCAAGAGGTTGTGGTAGAGGTCGCGGGAGAACGTCCTCTAGAAGAAGAGGGCAAGCACCTGGCCCATCTAGTACTAGGGCGGTGACTCCTCCACCGACTGAGGAAGTAGTAAGAGAGGGTGAGGAAGGGGAAAATGAGCAAGTGCAGAATGAGGAATTACCACCCCAACCTACCCCAGAGATGATTAATCAGGTTCTTGCTTATCTTAGCGGGTTATCTGATCAAGGCTAGACACCTCCAGTATTTTCTGCACCAGCACCTCAGGTTCCGGAAGTACAACAGGCAGCTGTTGTGGCTCCTCGCATGGATGCTTCATTGGAAATAGGCACGTTTCCTTGTTTGATTACAGGGGTCTATAATGACAAGTGATCAGCATGAACTTTTCAGTAAGTTTCTGAAATTGAAACCTCCAGTCTTCAAGGGTGCTGAATCTGAGCATGCCTACGATTTTCTTGTTGATTGTCATGAGTTACTACATAAAATGGGCATAGTGGAACGATTTGGCGTTGAGTTTGTAACCTATCAGTTTCAGGGAAATGACAAAATATGGTGGCGGTCATATGTTGAGTGTCAACCCGCACAGGCACCACCTGTGACTTGGGCGTCATTCTCTAGCTTATTTATGGAGAAGTATATCCCCCGGACCTTGAGAGATAGGAGGAGAGATGAGTTCTTGAGCCTAGAGCAAGGCAGGATGTCGGTTACCGCGTATGAGGCTAAGTTTCGTGCATTATCCAGGGATGCCACCCAACTTTGTTTCAGTCCACAAGAACGGATTCGCCGTTTTGTGAAGGGGTTGAGGTTAGATTTGCTGATTTCAGCCTTACAGGTAGCGGCTACAGCAAAATCCTTTCAGGAAGTTGTAGACTTCGTGATAGAGGTGGAGGGAGTGAAGCCACATGACTTCACCATGGCATCGATATCTAGAAGGTTTCGTAAGAGAGGTGAGTTTAATGGTTCTTACTCCAGAGGGCAGGGTTCAGGAGGTCATCCAGCCCGACCTATTCAGTCTTCACTGCAGGCTGTAGTTGGGGGTCCACCGCAGGCCGGTCAACATTTATCTGAGTTTGGAGGTTATCACCAGACTTCTTCATTCTCACAGAGACCTATGCTTGAATCAAGAGAGTTTTATGGATGTGGGGAGACTAGACACATTAAGAGGAATTGTCCAAAACAGAGTTACAGACCTCCAATAGTCAGAGGTAGAGGTGGTCATGGAAGAGGCTGTCATTGTGGAGGACGTGGTGGCCGAGGTAATGGTGGTCCCAAAACGGCCGGGGTGACGGGCAAACTGGAGCTACTACAGCACAACATGGTAGGGGCAACAGGTAGACAAGTGATAGGGCCCATTGTTATGCTTTCCCTGGGAGGTCTGAAGCGGAGACATCTGATGTTGTTATCACAGGTAATCTTTTGGTTTGTTATTGCATGGCTTCTGTATTATTTGATCCTGGCTCCACATTTTCATATGTATCTTCCTCATTTTCTACTGGTCTTAATTTACATCGTGAATTGCTTGACATGCCTATTCGTGTTTCTACTCCGGTGGGTGAGTCTGTGATACTTGAAAAGGTATATAGGTCTTGTCTGGTGACTTTTTTGGGAGCAATACTCATGTAGACTTGGTTATCTTAGAAATGGTTGATTTCGATGTAATTCTGGGTATAACTTGGCTTTCTCCGAATTTTGCAATCTTAGATTGTAATGCTTAAACTGTAACGTTGGCCAAGCCTGGGACAGATCCGTTTGTGTGGGAGGGTGACTACACTTCCACTCCAGTTCGTATCATCTCCTTTCTTCGTGCTAAGAGAGTGGTTAGTAAAGGGTGTTTAGCGTTCTTGGTACACCTCAGAGATGATACTACCCAAGTACCTTCAATTGAGTCGGTTTCGATAGTCCGTGAGTTTCTGGATGTGTTCCCTCCACACCTTCCGGGTATGCCACCGGAGAGGGATATTGACTTTTGCATTGATCTGGAGCCGGGTACTCTCCCCATTTCCATACCCCCTTATAGAATGGCTCCAGCAGAGTTAAGGGAGTTAATTGCCCAACTTCAAGAGTTGTTAAGTAAAGGCTTCATTAGACCAAGTTCATCCCCTTGGGGTGCTCCGGTGTTATTTGTGAAGAAGAAGGATGGGAGTTTACGGATGTGCATAGACTACCGGCAGTTGAACAAGGTAACTATTAAGAACAAGTACCCCATTCCTCGCATCGATGACTTGTTCGATCAGTTACAAGGTGCTTGTGTCTTCTCTAAGATTGACTTGAGATCCGGTTATCATCAATTGAAAATACGGGCAACAGATGTGCCAAACACTGCTTTTCAAACCAGGTATGCGCATTATGAATTCGTAGTAATGTCTTTTGGTCTTACGAATACCCCTGCTGCTTTCATGAGCATGATGAACGGGATTTTTAAGTCATATCTGGATCTCTTGGTCATCGTATTTATTGATGATATACTGATATACTCCAAAAGTAAGAAGGAACATGAGGAGCATTTGAGAATTGTGTTGGAAGTATTGAGGGAGAAAAGGCTTTATGCCAAATTCTCCAAGTGTGAGTTTTGGCTAGATTCAGTGTCCTTCTTAGGGCACGTGGTTTCTAAGGATGGAGTGATGGTGGATCCTTCTAATATTGCAACAGTGAGGAATTGGGTAAGACCTACTAATGTGTCAGAAGTAAGGAGCTTTGTTGGTTTAGCCAGCTACTACAGTCGATTTGTCAAGGGATTCTCTTCTATTGCTTCCCAATTGATAAACTTGACTAAGCAGAATGTTCCATTTGTATGGTCGGATGAATGTGAGGAAAGATTTCAGAAACTCAAGACCTTGCTGACTACGGCACCTATCCTTACCTTGCCAGTAGAGGGTAAGAATTTCATTGTTTATTGCGATGCATCTTATTATAGGTTGGGGTGCAGTGCTAATGCAAGAGAGTAATGTAATCGCTTATGCTTCAAGACAACTAAAGGTGCACGAACGTAACAATCCGACCCATGATATGGAATTGGCTGCAGTTGTGTTTGCATTAAAGCAATGGAGACATTATCTATATGGGGTCAAGTGTGAAGTCTACAAAGATCATCGTAGTCTACAGTATGTCTTTACCCAGAAAGACTTGAATTTTGAGGCAGAGGAGGTGGATGGAACTGTTGAAGGACTATGATATTACTATTCTGTATCGCCCAGGAAAAGCAAATGTGGTGGTTGATGCTTTAAGTAGAAAAGCAGGGAGCGTGGGTAGTTTAGCCCACTTACAAGTTTCTAGACGCCCATTGGCTAGAGAAGTCCAAAACATGGCTAACGACTTTATGAGACTGGAAATACTATAGAAAGGAGGATTTTTGGCCTGTGTGGAGGCAAGATCTTCTTCTCTTGACAAGATCACGGGAAAACAGTTTGATGATGAGAAACTAAGCCAAATTCGGGATATGGTGTTGAGAGGAGAGGCTAAAGAGGCAATAAATGATAAGGAAGGTGTTTTGAGGATTAAGGGAAGGGTACGTGTGCCCCGTGTTGATGATTTGATCCACACTATCCTCACAAAGGCGCATAGTTCCGGATATTCTATACATCCTGGTGCAACCAAGATGTACCGTGACCTAAAGCAACATTTTTGGTGGAGTATAATGAAGTGTGACATTGTTGATTTTGTTGCCAAATGTCGAAATTGTCAGCAAGTAAAGTATGAACACCAGAGGCCCGGAGGAACACTTCAGAGAATGCCCATTCCAAAATGGCAGTGGGAGAGAATTGCAATGGACTTCGTGGTTGGTCTTCCAAAGACATTGGGAAAGTTTGATTCTATTTGGGTAATTGTGGACAGATTAACTAAGTCTGCTCACTTCATTCCGGTCAAGGTGACCTACAATGCAGAGAAGTTAGCCAAACTCTATATCTCAGAAATTGTTCGATTGCATGGAGTTCCACTTTCAATCATATCAGCTAGAGGTACGCAGTTTACTTCTAAGTTTTGGAGAACATTGCATGCTGAATTAGGTACTAAGTTGGATCTTAGTACTGCATTTCACCCTCAGACCGATGGTCAGTCTGAGCGAACGATTCAGGTATTGGAGGATATGCTTCGTGCATGTGTGATACAATTTGGTGGTCACTGGGATAACTTCTTACCCTTAGCAGAGTTCTCATACAATATTAGATATCACTCCATTATTGACATGGCCCCATTCGAAGCATTGTATGGGAGGAGATGTAGGACTCCCATTGGTTGGTTTGACGTATTTGAGGTTAGACCTTGGGGTACTGATCTTTTGAGGGATTCATTAGAGAAAGTGAAATCTATTCAAGAAAAGCTTTTAGCGGCGCAAAGTAGGCAAAAGGAATATGCAGATCGAAAGGTTAGAGGCTTGGAGTTCATGGAGGATGAACAAGTTTTGCTGAAGGTTTCACCCATGAAAGGGGTGATGCGGTTTGGTAAAAGAGGTAAGCTAAGCCCAAGGTATATTGGACCATTTGAAGTACTTAAGCGAGTAGGGGAGGTGGCTTATGACTTAGCCTTGCCTCCAGGACTCTCAGCAGTGCACTCGGTATTTCATGTGTCTATGCTGAAGAAATACCATGGAGATGGGAACTAATTATTCGTTGGGATTCAGTTCTTCTTGATGAGAATTTGTCTTATGAGGAGGAGCCTGTTGCCATTCTAGATAGAGAAATACGCAAGTTGAGATCAAGAGAGATTGCATCCATCAAAGTTCAATGGAAGAATTGACCAGTTGAAGAGTCCACATGGGAGAAGGAGGCTGATATGCAAGAAAGATACCCACACTTGTTCACAGATTCAGGTACTCCTTTTCGCCCTTGTTTTCTTCTTGTGATAGTTCGAGGACGAACGATAGGTAAATTGGTATCTATTGTATTGACCTGTTTAGTCGTTTTGAGCAGTAGAGTTTATTTCTAGTAATCACTATCTGGGTCGACGGATCCCACGACGGACCGTCATGGGCACGACAGACCGTCGAGGGTGTCTCGTTCCAAAACACTTAGAATTCTGAAATTTTGGTACTGAGATCGACTCTCTGAACTTCGTGACGGAATGGCAGGACGGACTGTCGTTGGCACGACGGACCGTTAGAAATCTTTCCAAAGAATTAACTCTCTGAACTTTGTGACGGACCTGCAGGATGGACCGTCACAGGCTGCGTAACCCTGACTGGGTCGGATTTCTATTAAATGTTTTTAAGGGGCGTTTTGGACTATTCATGCATATAATTATAAAGTTAGTGGATTAATGTTAATAATTCAATTACTTGGGGGTTAAAGGAGATAACCTTGAAATAAAAAGTGGGTTATTTTTATCATCTTTTATACTTAATAATATGACAATTAGGGTAAAAGAAAAAGGGCTTGAATAAGAAAAACAGAAAGAACAGAGAGATAAGGGAGAAACGAGCGAGAGAAAGAGAATAACGCAGAGGAAAGCAAAGGTTTTGGAAGATAGCTTGTTTGATCGCGATTCTTCGGTGGAGGTAGGTTATGGTTTATGCTACTTCATAGTAAACTCTTAATAGCGAATGATATGTATTGGGTAGTATTGTAAAGTCTTCTTTATGCTTAATTGTGTGCTTGCATGATGTGATTATGTAATTGTAATGGGTTGGGAAGATGAGGCTGTGAATCTTAAATCTTAAATTCACTTTGTTAATGATGATGCCTTGGTATAAAAGAAGGCTTGATGAACTAAACTAATGAGATTAGAGGATCAGGTGTCACGTTCCGACACCAGTATAGTATTAGAGGATCGGGTGTCACGTTCCGACACCTGGATAGTATTAGAGGATCGGGTGTCACGTTCCGACACCAGGATAGTATTAGAGGATCGGGTGTCACGTTCCGACACCAAGATAGTATTAGAGGATCGGGTGTCACGTTCCGACACCAGGATAGTATTAGAGGATCGGGTGTCACATTCCGACACAAGGATAATAGGGGATCAGAGTGTCACGTTCCGACACCAGGATATTAGTAGTGGAGCGGAGTGTCACGTACCGACACAAGAGAAATAAAGAGAATGAAAACATGAATTATGTTAATATACTCAATTTAAAGAACTAATTCCCAAATGAGTATGATGGGGAGGCTTGAGTCCTCAGAGATGTGCTGGGTGTTGTGGCCAATGGTTATGGTATTCGTTGTTATCATCTGTTGAGTATGTAGTTGATTTTATATAATTATTTGATATATACTGTTTTCTATTTTGAGTTGGCCGATGATACCTACTGAGTACGTGTTCCTTGTACTGACCCCTACTTGTATTCTTTTTCTATGTTATTTATGGAATGCAGCAAACGTGCCATCAACTTCGACTCGTCCGCAACTCTAGCCAGTCTTCATCACACCAGATTTCAGGGTTAGCTATTGCTTCTAGCTTGGACTGGATCTTCTTCTTCATGGCTTGATGCCTTGAAGTTCTGGCATGGACTAGATTTTTACTTATTTTAGTTTCTTAGACACTCTTAGATTTAGTAATTTGAGGATAGATGTTCTTGTGGTGATGACTTCCAGATTTTGGGGATAATAGTTAATAAATTTTAGAAGTTATTTATTGGTTATATTAATGAGTTTAAAGTCTTCCGCATTATATTTTGTTCAGTATGGTTGAAATATTGGTAAATGACTGGGGTTTAGATTGGTTGGTTCGCTCACATAGTAGGATAAGTGTGGGTGCCACTCGCGGCTCGGTTTGGGTCGTGAAATAGAGGAAAATTCAAAAAGTCTTACAAGTTCTTCAATTCGAGAAAAAGAAACATTTAATTGAGTAAGTATTTTCCAAAATAGAGGTCTAAAGTTTACTCTGAGATGTTAGTAACCCGCTCATCTTTTTGTGTCCATGAATATTCAACTCAATGAATATGTTGTTAACGTTATCACCAAATTATTAGATCATATCTTGATCATCCTTATGCAAAGAATAATACTTCATTGTTATCAAACTCAACTTATGTACTTAGTTTAGGTATATACTTGAATTACCATTTTTTATTTGTTATAGTTTAGAGCATATCCTCGAGATACAAGAAATATCATTAACCTGATCACTTGGAGGTGGGAAATATTATTTGATCCGCAAATGAAGACTTGTTTGATTATTCATGTTAATTTGTAGTTGAGAAACCATTTTGATAAAATTGT
Source organism: Solanum peruvianum (assembly GCA_027705065.1). Lineage (NCBI taxonomy): Eukaryota > Viridiplantae > Streptophyta > Magnoliopsida > Solanales > Solanaceae > Solanum > Solanum peruvianum. The sequence goes on along the minus strand of JAKWJD010001756.1, from coordinate 7,619,107 downwards.
CCGCAATTGAGCAGTATTATCTAGACTAACATGTCAAAGATGAAACCCATAAAAAGAACGTGAAAAGCAAAAATCATGTGTGCTCTTTGATTTCTTTGTTTTACCTAGGTAGACAACGTGTACAGTTTATTAACTTGTGTAATCATGTGTTTGTTGAATGTTGTGAGATGATTGTGTAGGGCTGATCAATCCAAGGCATGATGATATTTATGGTTGTATGCATTGAGAGTATTTTTCATTTTATTTTATTTAGGCTCAATTAGCTGCGGAAATATGGATTATATCTATAGCTTTGTCAAACATGTGATGAAAGATACATACAATACTATTAAGTACATTTTATCTCTTCAACATTTCCTAGGCACTTTTATTCAATTTTTCTGAAGATCGATACTTTATTTTGATCTGAATGTTACTTCTAATTCCACTGGATAGGTATTTTTCAGGATTAAAGAAAAACTTTTACTATGAAATGTGACGTCACTCGTTTATGTTAATGTTCAGCTCAACAATGATATTGTGAATGTCATTAATATACCTCAAGAAAAATTTTGGTAGTTTTCATGCAGTAATTAATACTCCAAAGTTAGAAAACTTAATTTATGCACTTATATGGAGCATAAGATTGACTTTCCATGTTTCATTGCATACAATGTAGAGTATCTTCCCCTCAAATTATTATCTTATTATTCCGGTGGCAATATATAAATTCCAATAGTTATATATTAATACACGTGTATAACCGTTAATATAAAGGGTATATACGTTTTTAAATTTGGATGGTAAGGTCATCCATGTACTAAAGTATATCGAGAGGCATGCACATACAATTTACAATCATTTGGTGGTATATTTGCCATTTTTTCCTTTAATCTATATTAGTAGGTGAAAAAATAAATATTGCACTAATACATGGAAGCTAAATTCGTTGGGCCTGCTTTTAGCACGGGTATACTTATTTACTATATATATATATATATATATATATATATATATATATATATATATATATATATATATATATATATATATATAATCTAGTAAAGGGGAATAAGTAGACAATACAATGTCAACATATTGACTTGTGTTGCCGGTTTATTCTCCTCTCCGATGCTTATTTTGTTATTTTTGTGGGCTCGATTAAAATTTTTCACTTACGTTATTTATTTTATTTGTCGACTTTAAATTTTACTTGTTTCTTAAATTATTAAAAAATATAGGTGTTTTACCACAATTTTTATATCAGTCAATACACTATTTTATTTTACTGGAAAATGATTTGTGGATTAAGTTATGAATATTGAGGGTAAGACATGAAAAAACTTCTTGATATGCCGAAAGTAAATTTTTTTTTAATATAATGGAAAAATGAAAGTGAATAAACGGAATTTTTAATCTTTCTACAAATTTTCTATGATAAGATATACTTAAAAATTCAAAGGACATTTCTTCTTGTTTAGCAACTCTGTGTTCTTTTTAGTTTACATGAAAAACAAAAAGTTACTAGTATGGTGCTCATTTTTTTTTTACTTTAAGCTATGTATTTGACTTTAAAAAATATGATTCATATTTTATAAAAAATAAATTTTACTATAGTTGAAAATTATTGTTTAATCGTGAAAATTTGAAATGTAATTTGAAGTTGTGTTTCGAATTGAAACAAATCTTATTATAGCTTATTTACTAACTCACCTTTAAAATAATAGTACATTCAGCTATGAATATTAGTCTACATATTATAAATAATAGGGAAAATACTCAAGTGCCCCCTCAACCTATGTCCGAAATCCCAGAGACACACTTATACTATACTAAGGTCCTATTACCCCCTGAACTTATTTTATATGTAATTTTCTACCCCTTTTTAGCCTACGTGGCACTAGTTCAAAAAAAAAAATCAACCATCGTTGGGCCCACAAGATAGTGCCACGTAAGCGAAAAAGGGGTAAAAAATTATTAATAAAATAAGTTCAGGGGGGTAATAGGACCTTAGTATAGTATAAGTGTGTCTCTGAGATTTCGGGCATAGGTTGAGGGGGTACTTGGGCATTATCCCTAAATAATATAATCAATTGCTATAAAATTAATGTTATTAGGTCCTTGCACCGTGGGCAATAAGGGATATATATATATAAACTTGTGCACTCATGTCTCATTTTTCGTTACCCTTTCTACAAATTTATATTTTTGAGATCCATACATTTAACCAAAAAATTATATATCGTATATTTATTATGATAATCTTTGTAAGAGATTGCTCAGAAATGCAAAAAGAAGTTAAAAAAAGACTTAAAAGATGAACGTTTTAACGAGATCACGTTCTCTAATATGCAAAAAACTATGTGTAGGAAAGGAAATAAGGAAGCAACAAATACGTTGCTTTTTTTATTCCTTACACAGATTTTTAACTTATAAGAGAACATGACCTATTCACAAGCTCTTCATTGTGGACTTTCCTTCACTTTTGTTATGTAAGAGTTCTTACTTGCTATGCTTGTCACAGTAAAATAAATGCGATGTATAATTTTCTTATTGAATGTGAACAAACCTATATAATATCTAAGTTATTGTTACCATCAACAATTTAATCTATAAATCCCATTGATAATAACTAAGTTGCTCTTTCACCAAAAACCTGATGATTATTATATGAGCAAGTATATATTATTTACTCCTAAATATCATCGCTAATTGAATTTTTTTTTTACTAAAAACACATATCCCGTACGCGAACATAAATTAAATTGAACATACATATCTACATGAACTTCAAGTAACATTTCTTTTCTAGTAGAGAAGTTTCTTTCCGTTTAGTTATTAATATGTCATATATTCCCGTTAATGTTTAAGAAAAAATTACTTATTGAAAAAATAAAATTAATAATTAAAGAGTGGAAAGATAAGCTTTAGTATGTAATATATTCTTCTTAAATTCTTTTAATTTTTAAATTAAGTTATTGTTATCTTTTATTCTAAAAAATATGCCCTCCACTTTGGAGATCATATTTACAACTGACTTTTTTATGTCCTCCAAAAAATTGTCGCATATGTATGAACTATTTTAAGATGGGTAATTTAACAAATATTATTAAATTTATGTTCTCATTGTTCCTATTTATGTGATGGTTCGAAAGATCAACTACTACTCTAGGAATTAGAAGATTAAAAAAATGTATTAAGCTTATGTAGAGATGCTTCAGTTTCTCGATGTTAATTTTGCTAGAGTGTTATTGATTTTTTTTCATCCTCAAATTATTCATAAGCGAGTTTGTTTAGTTATCTGAAAAACTGTAAATTAGTAAGATAAATAAAGATATAACAGTCGTTTCTAGGCAGCATTACTATGCTATAGCTAATTAAAAGACTATGGTGTCTAAAAATTTTAGAATGATCTATTTATCATATAAGTAGCATGGATTTATCTATAGCTAAATACATATTGTTGAATCGTGAAGTGCAACTAAGAATATATAAGCACTTAAAGCTGTGATTTGTGTTTATGAAACGGAAAGGACTATTTTGTTTTTGACCTCAACCATTATTTTATATTTAAAAAAATGTTATAACCTCTTATTCTGATAAGTTTATCGATTGCTTGTTAGTAAATTATTTGACTAAAAAAAATAAAAAACTTATATCAAATGAATTAGCTCTAAATTTATTTGATGCACTATCTTTATGTTTAAAAAATATATCATATTATGTTTACTTTCAATTACAAAGAAGGACAATTACATACTATGTTTTTTATAAAAAGTTCTGCAATTCAATTAAGAAAAACAAATGAAATATTCATATTACTATTAAAAGGTAAATCAAAATAATTTCAACCATCAAGACTAATATTATAAATTAAAAAGTATGGAATTGAATCGTTAACATATTAGTGTATATAGAAATGAGAAAATCACTTTTAGGTATTTAACGGTTGACCGAGCAAAAGTTGAGTTAATAATATGCCTGAATTTTACGGATAATGACACACCTTTTAAGAAAAAATAATAATTTAATAATATAAATTAGAGACTATTTTTCACTGTTTATACTTTTTAATATCATCAAATTATTGTCCTAGAAAATTCTAAGCAGCTAAGAACCTCATCAGAAGGAACGGAAACAATGAAAAGAGGTCTCAAAAATTCTAAAAAACCTTTTAGATATTCACTTATTTTGGACTATAAAAAAAATTTCAATAGTTTATTGAATGTTGACTAGAGGGACTAATAATCTATTTACATTTTTTATGATACTGATTTTTTTGCTAACTAAGAATATGATTGTATAGAGTTTTAAGAGTGATACATTTGAAATTTCAACAATTTACTGAATTAGCTCTAAATTGAAAAACTTATTACAATTGAATTATGTCTAAATTTATTTGATGCACTATCATTATGTTTAAAAAATATATCATATTATGTTTACTTTCAATTACAAAGAAGGACAATTAAAAACTATGTTTATTCTAAAAAGTTCTGTAATTCAATTAAGACAAACCAATGAAATAGTCATATTACTATTAAAAGGTAAATCAAAATAATTTCAACCATCAAGATTAATATTATAAATTAAAAAGTATGGAATTGAATTGTTATCATATTAGTATATATATAAATGAGAAAATCACTTTCAGGTATTTAAAGGTTGACCGAGCAAAAATTGAGTTAATAATATGCCTGAATTTTACAGATTATGACACACCTTTTAAGAAAAAATAATAATTTAATAATACAAACTAGAGATTATTTTTCACTGTTTATACTTTTTAATATCATCAAATTATTGTCCTAGAAAATGCTAAGTAGCTAAGAACCTCATCAGAAGGAAGGGAAACTATGAAAAGAGGTCTCAAAAATTCTAAAAAACCTTTGAGATATTCACTTATTGTCACGACCCAAAATGAATCGTGAGTGGCACCCACACTTACCTCCTTAGGTGGGCGAACCAACACATCTAAACCCCAACATATACCAATAGTTAAACTATAAATAATATAAATAATGCGGAAGCTCCAAAAGATACTAAGCAACCAATTTAAATAAGTTTCTAAAGTTTAAAACCTATCATCCCAAAATCAGAAGTCGTTCGTCAAACTTGTCGGCAGTGCGAAGAACCGAGAGAATAGGTGTGTGCTATCTGTCCTCTGATAACTAAACAATAAAACCCTTCTTTCTTTTATTTAATTAATTTATATATGGGAATAAATTATGGATTAATAAAATATTATATCCTATTAATTTTAGTTTTATCTTCTTTAACCATCAACTAAATTAATTATTAAAACTACCCTATTAATGTTATGATTATAATTATGAATAGTCCAAAATACCCACTTAAATCTATCAGAAAGTATTTTCTAACATAAAAATTTCTAATGCTCAAACCGACTACAAGGGTTGTTACAATAGATACCAATTTACCAATCGTTCGTTCTCGAACGATCAAAGGAAGGCAAGGCAAGAAAGGATAGTTATCTCAATGATTATTCCAAAATATTAATACCCATTGTCTCATCTCAATAGTATCAAAAACTAGAGATATACACCTCCCCTCATAGAATGTCTCTAATATAATTCCACACATACTTGGTTTATCAAACTCCACATTCATTGAAGTCAACACTCTTAATAATAACAAAACGTATAACTACATTGATCATCTACCTTACTCTCGAACCATCATTAGTATCAAAGTATGCTTATAAAATACATGTTCAAACTATGGCTATCTCTTTCTATTTAAGCATTCCTGACAAATATGAGTCCCAAATAAGGCCTATAGCACTAATTTCAAATGTGATAGTACCTTTTAATTGAGACAAAACTATTAAATCACACCCCAAGTCAACTCTACACCACTTTCACATACCATGCTTAAGGTACCATTCTAAACCATTATATATATCATGCCAACACTTAGGAAAATTCTTTGTCACTCAAACTATTTTGTATACTATAAGCTCAGAACCTCTATTAACCATCAAATGTCCATGTAACACACCTTAACATTCTATGAAGTCCCATCAATAGAGTAGTATTAACCCAACTTTATTCTTAATAACCATGTAGAATTATATCTCACCTTTTACATCATTCTTAAGTCTTCCATCCTAATTTGAGCAATCTAACCTCATTGTAAAACACTAAAATTTTCATGCCTCCTTATTTGTCACCTAAACCAAAACTCTTTTATTTTTATAGAAGTCGATGATAAACTCCTAGTAAGTCTGTGCCGAACTAGTTCACATCTCACAATTATATCTAAACTCATAGGCAAAAATTAAAACAACCATCAACTACACCCCATGGATTTATACGACAGGTCTTATTATTTCACTCTTCTCAAATTCTTTTCATGGTGCAAATTCTAAATGTCTCGCTCCTTCACTATATAAAACTCTTGTATATCTAGCTTGCTTACCGATCTCATGTTTTACTAATAATCCATGACATTTTACTTCACACTCTAAATCAAAACTATGAGGGTAAACCCATCCTTAGATCCTTTAACAATCAAAAGTAACAACTTTATGGTCCAAAGCATGCATAAATTCTTTCACGTGCTCAATAACGATGCAATCAGTCGTTTCTCATCTTACTAATTCATACCTTGATAAAATATACCACCAGAAATTCAGACTTATAACAAAAAAAAAATTGAATTATAAGTCCAATTGTGTAACACAATGCCCTTAATTATCTACATTTGCTTATACTTTGAAGGTTTTTACGAATCACCTTATCTTAGCTTATCATTGATTGCCTACCAACCATACCATATGCTTCACTAAAAATCCAACCCTACTCATTTCTAAAGTCAACAGTACAACAGAACCTATCATCTCACTCAAGTTGATCTTCTGTACACTCCTCTCTTAAGTTATATTCAATAGCTTTTAACCAAGCTGATTAACCTGTTATGCTATTACCTTAACCAAAACAAAATACATGAAATCACGCAATTTTAAACCCAATTCTCGATCCCTTCGAAGATACATTTTTAGTTCTTACAATCAGAGAAACTAATTCTGCTCTCACTTATTTTTCTTAAGGCTACACATCCCACAAGTTTTATCTTATTTTAGTTATGATTTCAGCTCCTTTAAATTATATTCGAGTGTGCCCTAAATCTCCTAAAATTTATCATAGAACCACATTACTCACTAAATAGTAGAAATATCAACCTTAGATACTCGCAAGTTTTTATCACCATACAAAATTTATTTGACCAATAATTTGTATTCTATAATTTGCATCTCCGTCACCATCCATCACTTACTCCTATCACCATCATGTATTTGTAAGCCCTTTTCATCACCACAAAGTCAATTTTTTTATTTTTTTTCCCTCGACGTGACACCTTAAACTCAAATATAGTAATCAAAATGAGGACTAACAAATTTTATATTCACTTTCTTACTAAATCTTCATTTTAGTTCACCCAAAGTATACCCACTAGGATTTTCTTTCCCTATAAGTTTGTCATTTTAGTATCATCTACCTTTTGAAGCTTAAGATAAAACCACCAGCCCTCACTCAAAACCCTCAAGATACATTGCATAATTTAAGTTGTGTTAATATTTGTACCAAAGATCCACCACTAAAGATTTTCTTTAAAATAATGCTCAACCACTAAAATTTTCCTTCAAAATAATGCTCAATCTAAGTTCGTGTAGTAATGAACTAGTTTGTTTCTCTAATGTGAATGCAATACTAAATCTTATTATCTGACTATGTCGTAGAACTTGTAACTCCTTTAGTAATTAGCATTGACACTTGACAATCGACGTACCTGTTTCCACATAACCCTAGTACTGCCACACGTTGAAAGTCCATTAGATACTTTACTAGAACACATCATACCTGTCCATAATATCGTACCCAAATAGCCCACATATTTCTATCCATTGAATAATTGCAAAACATTATCGACTATGTTCTTTCTCTAGACCAAACAATTTGTTTTACTTCTTAGATCAATTCAATAACAAAATAACACACTTCCTAACTCTAACCAAGTAAGAATCGATGACTTTCTCGAATATACCCTCACTCTATGAAGTCATAGTAGTGTCTTTATTAACCGACACTCGACATGAGACTACCACCACATTTTGCGATCGAGAAAATATATCTATTTCTAAGGACATATTTTTATTTTCTTTCTATTGTTGCTATTTCAACTTCAAATACTCTAGTAGTACCCATATTTGAAATAGAGTGAAGAAGTTCAGATACCAATTTGTATCACCTAGATACCAATTGTATTCAAGTAGTAGCACGAAAGAAAGAAAGAAATGAGCTTTCCTAAAGTCCTATAGCTTCTCAAATAAAAGCAAAGGAGTCCCCTTACTATTCCGCAAGACTCTACTAGATCAATGAACCTAACACTCTGATACCAAGTTTGTCACGACCCAAAATGAATCGTGAGTGGCACTCACACTTACCTCCTTAGGTGGGCGAACCAACACATCTAAACCCAAACATATACCAATAGTTCAACTATAAATAATATTAATAATGCGGAAGCTCACAAAGATACTAAGCAACCAATTTAAATAAGTTTCTAAAGTTTAATACTTATCATCCAAAAATCTGAAGTCGTCCGTCAAACTTGTCAGCAGTGCCAAGAACCGAGAGAATAGGCGCCTGCTATCTGTTGTCTGATAACTAAACAATAAAACCCTTCTTTCTTTTATTTAATTAATTTATATATGGGTATAAATTATGGATTAATAAAATATTATATCCTATTAAATTTTGTATTATCTTCTTTAACAATCAACTAAAGTAATTATTAAAACTACCCTATTAATGTTATGATTATAATTATGAATAGTCCAAAACACCCACTTAAATCTATCAGAAAGTATTTTCTAACATAAAAATTTCTAGTGCCAAAACCGATTACACGAGTTGTTACACTTATTTTGGACTATAAAAAAAATCTCAATAGTTTACTGAATGTTAACTACATAGACTAATAATCTATTTACATTTTTTATGATACTGATTTTCTTGCTAACTAAGAATATGATTGTATATATTTTTAAGAGTGATACATATGAAATTTCAACAATTTACTCAATGTTGACTAGAGGGACTAATAATCTATTTACATAATTTATGATATTGATTTTCTTGCTTAAGAATATGATTCTAACAAATTTTTAAGAGAAATAGATTTGAAATCTAAACAATTTACTGAATGTGGATCATAGGGAGTAACGATTTTTACTTATATATTTTTAATGATAATAATTTTCTTGCTAATATTATGATTTGGTTGATTTTTTAAGATTCTTATATTTGAAATCTTAACAATTCAATGAATGGGGACTACAACACTTAATTATTTTCATATTTTATAATATTAATTTTCTTGCTAAATTATATTTTGATAGGTTCTTTTAAGTTAGATAAATTTTATTTAGTTTTGATTTCTAATCAAATCTATGTAAATAAATATATATGGAATGTTATTTATTATGTTTACAAGTTTTTCGTGTAAAAAATCCTCATATCAATTATAAAAGTCTCTCTTTGTTGCTTAATTTTTCATTCCTCAGTTGCATTTTCTGTCTTTCTATACATGACCTTCACTTTGGAGATCATCTTTTAGCCTTTTTTTATGTTGTGCCAATTTTTTTCATCAAAATTTGTGGACTTAAATTTGAAATATAATAGTGAGAAGCAATCCACAATAGCGGCAAATCTCTTGTATGTACTGAGGTTCCATCTATGAGTACCTTTGAGCTTTCATACACTGACATATACTAATCTATCTCGTAAAGATATATAAGCAGGCAACACAATGTCAACATATCGGCTTGTGTTGTCTGTTTACTCTCCTCTCTAATGCTTATTCAATTTTTTTGTTGGCTCGATTTATGTTTTGTACTTACGTTATTTCTTTTTTTTCCACTTTAAATTTTATAGTTTCTTAAATTAATAATAACATAGGTATTCAATCAGAATTTTTATATCAATAATTATATGATTTTAGATTTTTAAAAAAGGAATTGTGAATTAAGTAATTAACGTTCAGGATAAGATATGAAAAAATCTCTTGAATTGTTGAAAGTGAAATTTTCATTTAATATAATAGACAAATTAAAGTGAATGAACAAAATTTTTGGAAGCATCTATGAATTTTCAATGGTAAGATATACTTAAAAACTCTTAAGGATATTTTTTGTTGTTATAGCAACTATCTGTTCTTTTTTGTTGACATGAAAAAACAAAAAGTTACTAGTGTGGTGATATTTTTTTACTTCTAAGTTACCTATTTGGCTATAAAAAATTGATTCGCATTTTTTTTCAAATAAATTTCAATTTATTTGAAAATCAGTATTTGATCGTGAAAAAATGAAACGTTATTTGAAGTTGTGTTTCAAATAGAAAGTAATCTTTTTATAACTCATTTTCTAACTCACTTTTAAAATAATAATACATTCAAATATGGATATTATTATTCTAGTTATAATTTTTTTAAAAAAAATGTTATTGGCTCCTTGCACCGTGGACAACATATATATATATATATATATATATATATATATATATATATATATATATATATATATATATATATAAACTTTTGCATGCATGTCTCATTTTTTTTTTATCCTTTGTACAATTTACCTGTTTGAGATTCAGACACATTCAATAAAAAATTTATATATCATATATCTTATTATGATAATCTTGATAAGAAATAATTCTCAAATGCAAAAAGAAGTGAAAAAATACATAAAAGATGAGTGTTTTGAGGAGATCATGTTCTTTAATATGCGAAAAGCTCTGCGTAGGAAATTAACATATTTTTTTGTCTGATTAGGAAAGCAAACAAATATATTGCTTTTGTTGATTCCTTACACAGAATTTTCAACATTATTAGAGAACATGACCTATTCACAGGCTCTTCTTTTGTGGATTTCCTTTCACTTTTTTTTTAATATTTAAGAGCTTTTTCTAGATATACTTATCACAATAAAAAAATACGATGTATAAATTTCTATTAAAAGAGAACAACTCTGTCTAATGTCTAAGTTGTCGCTACCATCAATAGTTTAATCTCTAAATCCATTTGATAGTATCTATGTTGTTCTTTCACCTGAATATCTTTATTGTTGCCATTTCAAACAAGTTCTTATTATGTGAAAAACGATAACTTACTTTAATGAAATAAATAAGGAAGATTAGAAGTAAATATTTTATCTAATTGAATGATATCATGAAAGATACAAACTAATTCTATTCATATAATATTTAAGAATGAAATGGAGAAGTAAGAATTATTTAGAGTATATAAGGAAGATACAAATTATATATAAACAATATAAAACAACATGCCCACGCTAAATAAATCAAAAGAAATTATATTTTACTGGCATTAATTATTCTATTTAATGTCACCATTAAATGTAACATGTTTATTTTTGTATGGCAAAAGTCATAAATTACTCCTTGAACTTAAACTGAGAAGTAAGTTACACGCTTAAACTATTACGACGATTTATTACACACCTAATCCTTTTCAAAGTGATATTAATATCCCCTTAGAACGTGACTTGACAAAGAAAGTGTCTTCACCTTCCTTAAGATGCGTGAGAAAAATATATAAATGTTAGAATGAAAAAATTGAACACATGACACTATTTTATTGGTCATTATATAATTATGTATTACAATTTTTAATATATAAATTATTTCAATTTTATTTCTTTTTTAATCTTTTTATTGGTGGCCTCAATTTGTTAGAAACATTTACATTTTTCTTAATTTTGAGTTCTTCTTCTTCTTAGGGATCACTACATTGGTCACCATTGATTATTTAATGGAAACACATCCAACACTCTACCCTTAAAGAGGAACTTATAAAAAGAAATAAAAAGAAGTGGAGAATATGATGACTTCAAAAGATCTAAAAATTATGATTTTTTCGATCGAACTTGTTGGAGGATTCACAGAAGAAGATTACCAAAAAATAATTACGAGAAAGATAATAATTTTTATTGAATATCTTATAACATTTATGCATAAAATTCATGATTACATTGTCCAAATTTATGAAAAATTCCTTGAGGAAACTGATTTCTCCATCTTTGTCTTCTCTATTCTCCCTGGAGCACTACCTAAAATCACCAAAATGTCATTTTATGTTTCAAATCACCAATAACATATTTTATTAATCATTACCCACAAAGAATGCTAATGAAATTCTTGATTTACATATTAGTTATCAAGACTTTTAAAGAATTTTACATATTTAAAAATTCTATTTGTTCCACCAACAACAATGGCGTTGCCCATCGCCTATCGCCTCCGCCAACATCTCTCAACTTCATAATTGACTTATTGACTCCTAATTTCTTTTCAAATTTTTATTTTTCCCTTCAATTTGTTAACAATGGAGAAGAAGAAGAAATATATTTTAAGAAAGAAAAGTATTGTGAGAGGAAAGTTAAAGAAAATATTAAGAGATATAGAAAGGTATTTTAAAATTAAAGAAATATAGGTTATATATTAAAATGCATGTACAACACTTCATTTTACATAAGTGAGATTGTGTTCGGCGGGGGTATTAATATCACTCTGAACCAGATTAGGTGTGTAATAGATCGCTGCAACACTTTAAGTGCGTAATTGACTTTTCGGTACAAGTTCAGGGGGTAATTTATGCCTTTCCCTTTATTATTATGGCATGCTTACTATAATTCTATTTTTTATTTTTTAAAAAAGAACTTTAAAAATTATCTTACATTGTTTATTTTCCTTAAATTTCCGTTGTTTTTGTGCTTGCTTTATGAATTCCAATTCATGGGGTTTTTATAGTAGAATGAAGTAATAAATGAGTGTTATTTCATAGACTTATAATAATACGATAGAAGGTTTTGGAGAACCTGATGACTTTTATTGTGTACATATACACGGGTTGCTTTTATTGAATTTCATACCGTTGTTATTGATAGTGTGAGTTTTCTACCTTAACTATCACACAATGATTAACAAAACACACCTAAATGTTGACTAGACCAAATATTTTTTCAAAAATAACTTCTATGAACGTTTTTCCATTAAATCTCCATCTACCTACATATGAAACAACTCTATCAGCTGACACATTATTTTTTTAAAATATATTTTTAATTGTTTTCTATAAAACTCTAAACTCCCCTCTTTAAAGTAATAGATATAGTATGCCATAAAGGAGATAAGGCACAACTTATTGAAGGTGGAAAAGAAAATGATGTATGTCAATGTTGTAAGGAATTAGTTTATACAAAGATAGTGTTAACATTTAACTTAACTTTTAATCTAATACTAACTTATTTAGATATGCCATGGAGTATCACATGAAAAACTTTAAACAAAAGAGAGTGTACACTTATGTAAGAAATTGGTCGAAATGTGTTTCACTAAATATTTATTACAATGAAAATTTAATTTTAGTACATAAATTATATAGAACGAGTTTAAGATTAAAGAGTAAAACAATAGATCAATTATTTGATGGACAAATTGGTCTTTCCACTTTTTAAACTTTGCAGCCCATATTTTCAATAAATTTGATTGATATGATAGAAGATATATATAGTATAGATATTTATATTATGCATATTTAATTAATTGGATAGTTGATTTAGTATAGAGGTAAATGAAATCAAACATGACATTTTGAAGCTTTCAATTTCTAGTTTTGTAACACCTGAATTTGTAAAAGGAAGAACACAAATTGTAGGGCTCAAGTCTAATTTTATGGGTCTCATTTATGGACTGTAAAAATTTCTATATCTCATTGATGAGAACCGTAAGAAAAGGGAACTTTTTTTTCTAAACGAATCTCAATATTCTTTTTATGGTTCATCATAAAGGTCCAATCAACTTATGTACGTCTCATAGATATTTCTCGCAGGTGAGTCCCATTCTTAGTAAAATTTTGAGGGTCCAAAAATTGGTTTCTACGAACCATAGATAGACCTACAAAATGTAGATTTGTTCCATGTATAGATTGGTAAACTCATGTTCCTAGTAATAAGTCTACGGCTGACTAGTACAAATCGTAGAAAGATCTACGATCCGTAGGTTGAATTGCAGTTACATCTGGAAGTTTTTGGGTTTTTAATCTAATTTATTTAAATCAAACTGTGTCATTTTACCTTTTATCCTAAGCTCTTATATAATGTTTTGTCACGACCCAAAACCGAGCCGTGACTGGCACCCACACTTACCCTCCTATGTGAGCGAACCAACCAATACAAACCCAACATTTCAATGTAATAACAGAATATAATGCGGAAGACTTAAACTCATTAATGAAAATCAATTAATAACTTCTAAAAACTCAACAACTATTATTATCCCCAAAATCTGGAAGTCATCATCACAAGAACATCTATCCTCAATTACTAAAACTAAGAGTATCTAAGAAACTAAATAAATAAAAAGCTAGTCCATGCCGGAAGTTCAAGGCATCAAGACTTGAAGAAGAAGATCCAGTCCAAGCTAGAAGCATTAGCTCACCCTGAAATCCGGTGAAATGAAGACTGGCTAGAGTTGCGGTTGAGTTGAAGACGACGGTCTGTTTGGTGCACTCCACATATAACAAAGAAAGAAACATACAAGTAGGGGTCAGTACAAACCACAAGTACTGAGTAGGTATCATCAGCCAACTCAAAATAGAAAAAAGTATATATCAGTTAATATCATAAATCAACTACAATACTCAACATGTAGCAACAACAAGTACTATAATCATCAATAAGTACCACCAAGTTCATCCATGAGGACTCAAGCCTCAATACTATACTCATTTGGGAATTAGGTTCATTAGATTGAGTATATTGACATCTTTCCAGATTCATTATCTTTATTCCTCTTGTGTCGGTACGTGACACTCCGATCCCCTACTACTATGTGTCAGTACGTGACACTCCGATCCCCTACTACTATGTGTCGGTACGTGACACTCCGATCCCCTACTTCTACGTGCCGGTTCGTGACACCCGATCCCCTAATACTATGTGTCGGAACGTGACACTCCAATCCCCTAATTCTACGTGTCGGTTTGTGACACCCGATCCCTTAATACTATGTGTCGGAACATGACAGTCCGATCCCCTAATTCTACGTGTCGGTTCGTGACACTCGATTCCTTAATACTATGTGTCGGAACGTGACACTACGATCCACTAATCTCATTCTATCAATTCATCAAGCCTTCTCTTGTACCAAGGCATCATCAATCTTATTACTTTAGTTCATCAAGCCTTCTTTATACCAAGGCATCACCATTAACAAAGTAGATTAGGGTTTCTTTTCAAGATTTAGGATTCAATAGCTTCATCATGCTTATTTTATCACAATTATATAATTCACATTCATTCAAGCATACAATTAAGCATATAGAAGGGTTTACTATACTACCAATCCATATCATTCGCTATTAAGAGTTTACTACGAATAGTATCAAAACCATAACCTACCTCCACCGAAGATTCGTGATCAAGCAAGCAATTTCCCAAAGCTTTGTGTTTTCTCTTCGTTTCTCCTCTCTCGATCGTTTCTCTTTCCCTCTCTTTGTTCTTTCTATTTTTCTTATTCAAACCCTCTTTCTTTTACCCTAATTAGCATATAATTAAGTATAAAAGATGAGGAATTAACCCACTAATTAACTCAAGGTTATCTCTTTTAACCCCCAAGTAATTAAACTATTAACATTAACCCACTAACTTTATAATTAAAGCAAGAATTGTCCAGAACGCCCCTTAAATATTTGCAGAAATCCGACCCAGGCTGGGATTACGCAGCCTGTGACGGCCCGTCCTGCTGCTCAGTCACAGAGTTCAGAGACTCAATTCCATTAAAGGGTCTGTGACGGTCCGTCGTGCCCACGACGGTCTGTCCTGCCATTCCGTTACGAAGTTCAGAGAGTCGATTTCAGTACCCAAATTTCAGAATTCTAAGTGTTTTGGAACGAGACCCCCTCGACGGTCCGTCGTGCCTATGACGGTCCGTCATGGGTTCCGTCGTCTCAGCCAGTTTTCCCAGAAATAGAATCTGCTGCTCAAAACGACTAAACAGGTCGTTACAATAGATACCAATTTACCCATAGTTCATCCTCGAACGATCACAAGAAAAGAAACAAGGGCGAAAAGGAGTACCTGAATCTGTAAACAGATGTGGGTATCTTTCATGCATATTAGCCTCCTTCTCCCAAGTGGCTTCTTCAACCGGTCGATTCTTCCATTGAACCTTGATGGATGCAATCTCCCTCGACCTCAACTTGCGGACTTCTCTATCTAAAATAGCAACAGGCTCCTCCTCATAAGACAAATTCTCATCAAGCAGAACTGAATCCCATCGGATAATGTAGTTTCCATCCCCATGGTATCTTTTCAACATAGACACATGAAATACCGGATGCACTCCAGACAGCCCTGGAGGCAAGGCTAATTCATAAGCCACCTCCCCTACTCGCTTAAGTACTTCAAATGGTCCAATATACCTTGGTCTTAGCTTACCTCTTTTACCAAACCGCATCACCCTTTCATGGGTGAAACCTTCAGCAAGACTTGTTCACCCTCCATGAACTCCAAGTCTCTAACCTTTCGATCTGCATATTCCTTTTGCCTACTTTGAGCCGCTAAAAGCTTTTCTTTAATAGATTTCACTTTCTCCAATGAATGTCTCAAAAGGTCAGTACCCCAAGGTCTAACCTCAAATGCATCAAACCAACCAATGGGAGACCTACATCTCCTCCCATACAATGCTTCAAATGGAGACATGTCAATACTGGAGTGATAGCTATTATTGTATGAAAACTCCGCTAAGGGTAAGAAGTTATCCCAATGACCACCAAATTCTATCACACATGCACGAAGCATATCTTCCAAAACCTGAATCGTTCGCTCAGACTGACCATCGGTCTGAGGGTGAAATGCAGTACTAAGGTCCAACCTAGTACCTAATTCCGCATGCAATGTTCTCCAAAACTTAGAAGTAAATTGCATACCTCTATCTGATATGATGGAAAGTGGAACTCCATGCAATCGAACGATTTCTGAGATGTAGATTTTGGCTAACTTCTGTGCATTGTAGGTCACCTTGACAGGAATGAAGTGAGCAGACTTAGTTAATCTGTCCACAATTACCCAAATGGAATCAAACTTACCTAATGTCTTTGGAAGACCATCCACGAAGTCCATTGCAATTCTCTCCCACTTCCATTCAGGAATGGGCATTCTCTGAAGTGTTCCTCCGGGCCTCTGGTGTTCATACTTTACTTGTTGACAATTTGGACATTTAGCAACAAAATCAACAATGTCGCGCTTCATTCTACTCCACCAAAAGTGTTGTTTTAGGTCACGGTACATCTTGGTTGCACCAGGATGTATAGAATATCCAGAACTATGAGCCTCTGTAAGAATAGTGTGGATCAAATCATCTACACGGGGCACACATACCCTTCCCTTAATCCTCAAAACACCTTCCTCATCAATTATTGCTTCTTTAGCCTCTCCTCGCAACACCATATCCCTAGTTAGACTTAGTTTCTCATCATCAATTTGTTTTCCCTTGATCATGTCAAGAAAAGAAGATCTCGCCTCCACACAAGCCAAAAATATTCCCTTCTCATTTACTTCTAGCCTCATAAAGTCATTGGCCATGTTTTTGATTTCTCTCGCCAACGGGCGTCTAGAGACTTGTAAATGGGCTAAACTACTCATGGTTCCTGCCTTTCTACTTAAAGCATCTGCCACGACATTAGCTTTTCCCGGATGATACAAGATTGTAATATCGTAGTCCTTCAGTAGTTCCATCCATCTCCTCTGTCTCAAGTTCAAATCCTTCTGAGTAAAAACGTACTGTAGGCTACGATGATCCATATAGACCTCACACTTCACCCCATATAAATCGTGTCTCCATTGCTTTAATGCAAACACTACCGCAGCCAACTCCAAATCATGGGTCGGATAATTACGTTCATGCACCTTTAATTGCCTCGAAGCATAATCAATTACATTCTTCTCTTGCATTAGCACTGCACCCAAACCAGAATAGGATGCATCACAATAAACAATGAAGTTCTTACCCTCTACTAGCAAGGTAAGGATAGGTGCAGTAGTCAGCAAGGACTTGAGTTTCTGAAAGCTTTCCTCACATTCATCCGACCATACAAATGGAACATTTTGCTTAGTCAAGTTCGTCAATTGGGAAGCAATAGAAGAGAATCCCTTGACAAATCGACGGTAGTAGCTAGCTAAACCAACAAAGCTCCTTACTTCTGACACATTAGTAGGTCTTACCCAATTCTTCACTGTCTCAATCTTAGAAGGATCCACCATCACTTCATCCTTAGAAACCACGTGCCCCAAGAAGGACACTGAATCTAGCCAAAACTCACACTCTGAGAATTTGGCATAAAGCCTTTTCTCCCTTAATACTTCCAACACAATTCTCAAATGCTCCTCATGTTCTTTCTTGCTCTTTGAGTATATCAGTATATCATCAATAAATACGATCACAAAGAGATCAAGATATGACTTAAAAATCCCATTCATCAAGCTCATGAACGCAACAGGGGCATTCGTAAGACTAAAAGACATCACTACAAATTCGTAATGCCCATACCTGGTTCGAAAAGCAGTCTTTGGCACATCCGTTGCCCGTATTTTCAATTGATGATAACCGGATCTCAAGTCAATCTTAGAGAAGACACAAGCACCTTGTAACTGATCGAACAAGTCATCAATGCGAGGAATGGGATACTTGTTCTTAATAGTTACCTTGTTCAACTGCCGGTAGTCTATGCACATCCGAAAACTCCCATCCTTCTTCTTCACAAATAACACCGGAGCACCCCAAGGGGATGCACTTGGTCTAATGAAACCTTTACTTAACAACTCTTGAAGTTGGGCCTTTATTTCCCTTAACTCCGCTAGGGCCATCCTATAAGGGTGTATGGAAATGGGGCGAGTACCCGGTTCCAGTTCAATGCAAAAGTCAATATCCCTATCTGGTGACATACCAAGAAGGTCTGCAGGGAACACATCCAGAAACTCATGGACTATCGAAACTGACTCAATTGAAGGTACTGGGGTAGTATCATCCCTGAGGTGTGCCAAGAACACTAAACACCCTTTACTAACCATTCTCTTAGCACGAAGAACGGAGATGATACGAACTGGAGTGGAAGTGTAGTCACCCTCCCACACTAACGGATCTGCCCCAGGCTTGGCCAACGTTACAGTTTTAGC
Source organism: Solanum peruvianum (assembly GCA_027705065.1). Taxonomy (NCBI): domain Eukaryota; kingdom Viridiplantae; phylum Streptophyta; class Magnoliopsida; order Solanales; family Solanaceae; genus Solanum; species Solanum peruvianum. The sequence goes on along the minus strand of JAKWJD010001756.1, from coordinate 7,599,846 downwards.
ATTACAATTTAGGATTGCAAAATTTGGAGAAAGCCAAGTCATACCCAGAATTACATCGAAATCTACCATCTCTAAAATAACCAAGTCTACATGAGTATTGCTCCCCACAAAAGTCACCAGACAAGACCTATATACCTTTTCAACTATCACAGACTCAACCATTGGAGTAGAAACATGAATAGGCATGTCAAGCAATTCACAATGTAAATTAAGACCAGTAGCAAATGAGGAAGATACATATGAAAATGTAGAGCCAGGATCAAATAATACAGAACCCATGCAATCACAAACCAAAAGATTACATGTGATAACAGCATCAGATGTCTCCGCTTCAGACCGCCCGGGGAAAGCGTAACAATGGGCCCTATCACCTGTTTGTCCGTTGCCCCTACCATGTTGTGCCGTAGTGGCTCCAGTTTGCCCATCACCCCGGCCGTTTTGGTGACCACCATTACCTCGACCACCACGTCCTCCAGCATGACGACCTCTTCCATGACCACCTCTACCTCTGGCTATTGTGGGTCTGTACCTCTGTTTTGGACAATATCTCTTAATATGTCCAGTCTCCCCACGTCCATACAACTCTCTAGAGTCAAGCATGGATCACTGTGAGAATGACGAAGTCTGGGTATAACCTCCAACCTCAGAGAAATGTTGACCGGTCTGAGGTGGACCCCCAACTACAGTCTGTAGTGAAGACTTAATGGGTCGGGCAGGATTACCTCCTGAGCCTTGCCCTCTGGAGTAAGAACCATTAAACTCACCTCCCTTTCGAAACCTTTTTGATGTCGATGCCATGGTGAAGTCATCTAGCTTCACTCTCTCCACCTCTATTAGAAATTATATCACTTCCTAAAAGGATTTCGCTGTAGCCGCTACCTGTAAGGCTGAAATCCGCAACTCTGACCTCAACCCCTTTACAAAACGGCGAATCCGTTCTTGTGGACTGAAACAAAGCTAGGTGGCATATCTGGCTAGTGCACGAAACCTAGCCTCATAAGCAGTAACTGACATCCTGCCTTGCTCTAGGCTTAGAAACTCATCTCTCCTCCTATCCCTCAAAGTACGGGGTATATACTTCTCCATAAACAAGCTTGTCACGACCGGAATCTAGACCCCAGACGAGACCGGCGTCGTTAACCTCTCAGAGGTCGCAGACAAGCCTACTTACGTCATTCTTACTTTACATAGATTAATTTTAGCGGAAAATTTGAAATTTTTGATTCTTTGACCATACTTGCTAAACATTCTTAACATTTCGTAATCGTTCATCATCAACCATCTAACATTTAAGAGATAAGCAACTGAAAGAAATAATTCATTAAGTATTAACTGTATATCGGCCAAAATAGCACCAATACAAAGTCTGAACCAAAATAGGAAAGAAACGCTAGTGGAACATGCTCCACTAACTCAACTCTAAAACTACGCTAGAATGTAAAACAGTAGCATCCTCGAAAGCATGAGGACCTACCAAACTCCGGATGAATGCTGACGTCCGGATAGCTGCAACAACGATCCTGTAGCTCTAGCGTCCACCTGTGCCTGCACCTAAAAGTAGATGTTCGTATGGAATTAGTACACACTTGTACGAAGTATGGGTATATGCAAGGACACACTAGGGACATGCATGAGGAAGAAGAGCTCTTTCCTATCAACATGACATTTGGAAGTCAAGTTAGTGGACATGTTAAAATGAGATTAGGAAAGTTATGCCATGAGAGTGACATGCATCTTTATAATCATCGTATTGCACACAACACATAACACATTCACATAGCACATAACATATAACACATAGTTTCTTTCATATTATTCATTCATATACCATAAGACCTTATTATCATAGACTTAACCTTAAGACTTTCCAAAATGAGGGCTCAACATATGGGACCTCAACTAGGGAGCCTTCTTTAGCAAACACAGAGTCTGCTTCATTCATTCATTCGTATTTCATTTCAATTCATTCATAGGCCAGTGTGAACACCAGCTATACCTAGGATGTAGTTTAAGACTCTCATCGGGTTTGCTGTGCAATGATCAGGAATGACCTAATGCCATTACCTGAATCTAGCTCACCTCTTGATTATCCTATCCTAACACCTTCGGTATCATTCATTTCTTTATATGATTCATTTGAGGCTGGCCTCATTCATTCATTGGGAACTTTAACTTTAACCGACATAGATCATGTGAGCATCATGAAATCCAGTGTCTTCCCCACACCGAAAAGAGGTGGAATCACCGGCCAAAGCGATTCAATAACATGCTAGCGTATATGGGAATTTAACCCCGCCAGATCCCTATAGTGGCAATATAGGTTCAAAGACTAGGAGATGTATGGAGACCCATACCCGGCAAGCCGGACAGTCTCATCTCATGAGAGTTACGTGAACCTCCGCCCTTCCCGAAAGAAGGCATCACCGCTCATAGCTAGCCTATCGGTGCTCGGTATAAAGTTCCATTACGTTCAACTCATACATCATGGAAGTTGGCTTCTAGTATAAGGACATCATAGCTCAATAGATGATTTCTCATCTCATCATTTGTATTAAGTGTTTTAAACTCAATATTTTCATTAGAGTGTTCATAGAGACTGATCTCTTCATTATCTTAAACTCTCATTGGTGAGTACGTATTGGTAACCTTTACTTAGGCTCATTTGAGATTGCTCTCATCATATACATTAGCCTCACATCATGGTTGTCACCACATTCTTCATTTCATTACGTATATCTTAGGTTCACTTAATTTGAACGTATGTTAAACTTATGTGTCTATACATACAAGCCACGGGGCTTCATTTATAGTTCGTTAAGTGATTCTTATTTTCCTAAGATTATGTATTACAAGACTTATGTATCTTGTATATATACCAAGATCTTGATTTTTGATCTAATTAGATGACATTATTCTTGAATATTTTACTCACGTATGACTTATGTATCAATACGGAGGTTTGGACACGAGGACCCAAATTTTGAATTATTTGGATATCATTTATATTCTTCATTGATTTTAGTCCTAATATTCATAAATTTAGAACTCTAAGTTAAATCTCAACATTTTCGTGAAATAATAAATTTTCTATCTTAATTAGAATTCTAAATTAAATTTCAAATATTTACATGAAAGAATAATTTTCCAATTTAATTAGAATTCCAATTTAAATCTCAATATTTACATAAAAGAATTAATATTCTATTTTTAATTAAAATTCTAAATTAAATCTCAATGTTTACATAAGAGAATTAATTTTCCAACTTTAATTAGAATTTTAATTTATTATTATTATTATTATTTTTAATTAAATTCGCTTGAATAGGGAGGTTGTGGGTTCGAACCCCCACAGCCCCCCTTATTTTCCTCTTAATTTCGCTGGGAATGGAGGCTGTGAGGTGGTGGGTTCGAACCCACACAGCCTCACCTTTATTCCCTTAATATTTTTATCCCCCTTCAGCCCTGAGGTCGTGTGTTCGATTCCCACGCCTCGCATCCCCTATTTTTTTTTTATTTTTTTTTTGTTTTGTCTTTGCGAACTGGGGTCGTGGGTTCGATCCCCCGCCCCAGCATTCCCTTTTAATCCTTTTTTTTTCTTTTCGCGGACGGGGGTCGTGGGTTCGATCCCCGCCCCCAGCATTCTTTTTTTTTTTTTTTCGCGAATGGGGGTCGTGGGTTCGATCCCCGCCCCCAACATTTTTTTATTTTTTCCTGCGAACTGTTGCTGCCTCACGAGTGAGGTCCCAGGTTCGAATCCTGGTGGCCTCATTCCTTTAAAATTTGCTAAATTTCCAGATTTCCTTCATTAAACTTTAGTCTAAATTAAAGTTGCATTGTTTCTGGAATTTTTGGTCATTTTTCTGTTCGTATTTATCAATATTTTCACTTGAATTCCTAAGAAAATTCGTAGACTATTATAACACATTTTAAGTGTATCTTTTATGGGTTTGTTTGGCTAAAAGATTGTTAATCAATTACTATATATACTTCATCATAATGAACATCATCTTGTACACCCATTATACACTTCAAATACACAATAAATACAATCATATTAGATTAAACTTTTGGAGCATTACATAGAGAACCTCATTCACCGTAACATACTTAATTTCAAGAAAAACATGGTTGTCATTCATACGATTCCAAGTACACAAACATAATCATATTCATCGCGAAAACATAATATACATCTAAATCTACCAGCAATCATACCCAACCTAAATTTCATTGGGAGCTAGTGACAAGGACATACAAAAGGGAACAACCCTAGTTTTCGGAATGAATATCTTGAACCTTAAGGGGTCTCTTGGGAAAGGGACCAAGAGAGAAGAAACCCATACCTTAATCGATGTTCAAACTTTAATGTTGCTGCCCGGAAAACTCGTCCAAACCACTCCCAATTCACTTCAACGTACACCTCTCTCGACAAACCTCTCTTAGCCTTGACGTTTTGATTACTTTTTCTTTTGCTTAAAAATTTTTGTTAGTTCTTCAAGCATGAAAACTGTTGATGTTTTGGCAGAAATAATGTCAGGAAGATGGAGAACATGAGAGAGGGAGTTAAGAAGCGTGAGAGAGAGAGGACTAATTGGATTAGGAGACTAATTCATTTAAAATAAATAAATACAAATCTGTTTTATTTATTTATTTATTTATTCATTTAAAACGTGAAAGGACAATTATGCCCTTAAATAACTATTTATTCTTATTTATATAATTCTCTTTTTTTGAATCGTTACATTATCCCCCCTTAGGAACATTCGTCCCCGAATGACACTACCATTACACCTCATAATGCCAATGAGATCATAACTTAATTGCTATGTACAATCAGCCAATAGCAACAAATACGAAGAGATAAGGAACTATAGTCATACGAGTAGGAAGCCTAACCTCAAGAGTTGAAAAGATGTGGATATCGGGATCTCATGTCAGCCTCAGCCTCCCACGTAGCACCCTCAACAAGATGGTTTCTCCACAATACCTTCACCGTGGCAATCTCCTTGTTCCTCAGCCGCTTGACCTGTCTGTCTAAGATCTCAACAGGTATTTTCTCATAGGACAAGTCTTCACCAACCCCCAAACCTTCTACAGGTAGGATTGATGCTGGATCACCTAGGCACTTCTTCAACATAGAGACATGAAAGACTGGATGAACAGAAGCTAGCTCCGCAGGCAATGCTAACTCATAGGCCACCTCACCCACGCGTTGTAGGATCTCATATGGCCCCACATACCTCGGACTAAGCTTCACTTTTCTACCAAATCGCATCACCCCTTTCATAGGCGATATCTTCAAGTAAACCTGGTCACCAACGTTAAATTCTAAGGGTCGCTTTCTGTTGTCTGCGTATGACTTTTGTCGGCTGTAAGCGGTAGCCAACCTGTCTCTAATCATTCTAACTTTCTCCAAGGCCTCATGAATGATCTCTGGACCCAAAATAGATGACTCTCCAACCTCGAACCACCCAACTGGAGATCTACACCTCCTACCATACAATGCCTCAAACGGTGCCATCCCAATGCTGGAGTGGTAGCTATTATTATACGAGAACTCTATCAAAGGTAGATGGTCATCCAAATTACCTCTAAAGTCAATCACACACGCCCTCAACATGTCCTCCAATGTCTGAATAGTGCGCTCTGCCTGCCCATCTGTCTGAGGATGAAAGGCAGTGCTAAGTTTCACCTGCGTGCCTAAGCTTTTCTGGAAAGATCTCCAAAAATGCGAAGTAAACTGAGCTCCTCTATCTGAAATAATAGACAAAGGAATCCCATGCCATCTCACAATCTCATCAATGTAGAGTCTCGCGTAATCCTCGGCCCTGTAAGTAGACTTCACAGGGATAAAGTGGGCAGACTTAGTCAATCTGTCCACAATAACCCATATAGAGTCATGCTGCCTCCTAGTCCTCGGAAGACCAACTACGAAGTCCATATTAATGGACTCCCATTTCCAAGTCAGAACCTCAATAATCTGAGTCAGACCACCGGGCTTAAGATGCTCTGCCTTAACCTGCTGACAATTAGGACACTTAGCCACAAGGTCTGCAATATCCTTCTTCATGCCATCCCACCAATAAATCTGCTTAAGATCATGATACATTTTTGTGGAACCTGGATGTATAGAATATCTGGACCCATGGGCCTCTGCAACAATCCTGGTACGTAAATCATCTACATCTGGTACGCACAACCGGTTCTGGTATCTAAGTATGCCATCATCCCCCAAGGCAAAAGACTCATTCATTTTTAACAACACTGAGTCCTTCATCTCCATCAACACAGGATCAAGATGCTGACCCTTTTTGACTTCCACTATCAGGGATGATTCAGAACTAGGGTGAACTGAAACACCTCCACTAGTAGAGTCAACCAACCGCACACCCAGTCTGGCCAGTCTGTGTACCTCTTTCACTAGTTCCTTCTTCTCATCCTCAACGTGGGCTGTACTCCCCATGCTCATCCTGCTCAAAGCATCAGCCACAACATTAGCCTTACCTGGATGATAGTGCACATTCATGTCATAATCCTTCAGCAGCTCCAACCATCTGCGTTGCCGTAGATTCAGCTCCCTCTGCGTGAACACGTACTGGAGACTCTTATGATCCGTGAACACATCCACATGTACTCCATAAAGATAATGCCTCCACAGCTTCAATGCAAACACCACAGCTGCCAACTCCAAGTCATGAGTGGGATAATTCTTTTCATGAACCTTGAGCTGTCTGGAAGCATAGGCTATCACCTTACCAGCCTGCATAAGAACACATCCCAAACCAACCCTAGATGCATCACAATAGACAGTGTAATTCTCGCCACTCTTAGGCAGAGTAAGCACCGGGGCTGAAGTGAGTCTGTCCTTGAGCTCCTGGAAACTCTTCTCACAAGTCTCCGTCCATTCAAACTTGGATTTCTTCTTTGTCAAGGTTGTAAGTGGGGCAGCAATGGAAGAAAATCCCTCCACGAACCTGCGGTAGTAACCAGCCAATCCCAAAAAGCTACGGATATCGGTGGGTGTAAGAGGATTTGGCCACTTCTTAACGGCTTCAGTCTTTCTGGGGTCCACTTCTACACCTTGATCGGACACAACATGGCCTAGGAAGGTCACTGATCTCAGCCAGAATTCACACTTGCTGAATTTGGCATACAACTGATGTTGTCTAAGTACCTGCAAGGTTAGTCTCAAATGCTGTTCATGCTCTTCCTTGGTCTTAGAGTAGATGAGAATGTCATCAATGAATACTATGACGAAAGAGTCAAGGTATTCACGGAAGACTTTGTTCATGAGGTCCATAAATGCAGCAGGTGCATTCGTGAGACCGAATGACATAACCAAGAACTCATAATGACCATAGCGGGTACGAAAAGCTGTTTTTGGGACATCCCTATCCCTAACTCTAAGCTGATGATACCCTGAACGAAGATCAATCTTAGAGAAGAAACTAGACCCTTGGACCTGATCGAACAAATCATCAATTCTGGGAAGTGGGTACTTATTCTTTATAGTGACTTTGTTGAGCTGCCGATAATCGATACACATTCTAAGGGTCCCATCCTTTTTCTTTACAAACAACACTGGAGCGCCCCAAGGGGATATGCTCGGCTGAATGAAACCCTTATCCGTGAGATCTTTTAACTGCAGCTTCAACTCCTTGAGTTCTGCTGGAGCCATTCTATAAGGAGGAATTGAGATTGGTTTAGTATAAGGTTCTAAGTCGATACCAAAGTCAATCTCTCGAAGGGGAGGGACTCCAGGCAAATCTTCAGGAAACACATCTAGGAATTCATTTACTACAGGCACCGAGTCTATGGAAGGAACGTCATGATCTAAATCATTAACACTCACTAGATGACATAGTAACCCTTTGGCCATCATTTTATTGGCCTTGAGATTTGAAACCAAGGGGTTAGGACTAATCGGATTGTACCCCTCCCAGACTAACTCTTCTCCATTAGGGAAGCGAAACCTCACCACCCTACTACGACAGTCCAAGCAAGCATAATAGCTGTGAAGCCAGTCCATGCCAAGAATAATATCAAAATCACGCATGGGTAACTCAATCAAGTTTGCACACATAGCCTTGCCACTCACAACTATTGGGCAATTCTTGTATACCCTATCGGTTCTCACATTTTCTCCTAAAGGCGTACTAACCACTATAGGATCATGCAGAACTTCAGGTAGTATTTCAAAGGTAAGGGCAAGTAGAGGAGTCACAAAGGAAAGCGTAGACCCTGGATCAAGTAAAGCATAAACAGAAGTTGAGAATACTTGCAGCATACCTGTGACCACATCAGCGGACTTCTCCTGCTCCTCCCTACCTTTCAAGGCATAAAATCTGTTCCTCTTCGGAGGCTCGGCTGCTGCTGCATTATGTGGGGTAGGCCTAGGCTGAGCATTACCCCCAGCCTGACCTCTGTTCTGGGGACAGTCTATGACCATGTGTCCACTCTTACCACAACCGAAACAGGCATTAGTGCCCTGTCTACATTCTCCAAGGTGCATTCGGCCACACTTAGTACAAGTCTTCCTTGGACGCTGCATCTCACCTCCATTGCCCCTCTTGGGTTAGGGTCTGCCTCCTCTAGGCGCTGTATTTCTCTGAGGGTCAGAATTTCCAGCACTCTGTTGCCCCTTCTTGAATTTGGGCTGCTCGCGGACGCCAAAATTGTTTCTATGGCCTCCATGGCTGGGACCTGCCTGATCTTGAGGCCTAGGCCTCCTAACATCAGGTACACCTCTCCTCTTTCGGCTGTCCTCTACCTGCTGGACATGCATCATTAATCTAGAAAGGTCCATATCATTATGGAGCATCGCAGCCCGACAATCCTCCTCCAGGTCTCTATTGATTCCTGTGAGGAATCTGCTCATCTCCTCCCTGCTGGTAGAAACCAAGGGAGTAGCATACCTAGATAACTTCACAAACTTCAGGGAATACTCCCTGACAGTCATGGATCCTTGCTTGAGGTTGATGAACTCCTCAACCTTGGCCTCTTTCATCTCTCTAGGGAAGAACCTTTCCAAAAATGCTGTCTTGAACAGCTCCCAGGTGACTGGCACCCCTCCTAGGACACGGCTATCTCGCCACATTTTGCACCAAGTCTGTGCAACATCTTTGAGCTGGTAGGAAGCCAACTCAGCCTTCTCAATATCAGTGGCCCCCATGGCCACTAGTATCTTATGCAACTCGTCTATAAATTCCTGGGGATCTTCTGAAGTCTTAGCCCCTATGAAAATTGGAGGATTCATCCTCGTGAAGTCTCGCAGTCTGTCAGCTATGCTGCGAACCGGTGGGTTTTCCCTCAGAACATCCTGCCGGTTGACTTGGGCAGTCATAGCTTGGGCTTGCATCGTGATGGCCTGTGCCATCTGGGCTAGAGATGATGCCCTCACCTCCGCATCAGTCAACGCAGCTGGGTTAACTGGCATGGCCACTCCTTCAGCTGGAGCCTGGGGTGGATTCTGATTACCCCTAGCTGCTGCTGCTCCCGTCCTCCGACCCTTAGTCCCCCAAGAGTTCATTCTCTGAAAACAACAAGGTTGATGTTAGACACGTTTGTAACACCAAGAATTCAAACATTAGGAAAAGCACAATAAGATCAGAAGAAGGGAAGTCTTTCCTACGCATCATGCAGTCTCTAATCCAGGATAGTGGTGCACTTCACTACCATGACTTAGAAACTACTCAATATGGTTGATGTGAACTCATTATTCTAGGAATTTAACCTAGCGCTCTGATACCAACTTTGTCACGACCGGAATCTAGACCCCAGACGAGACCGGCGTCGTTGACCTCTCAGAGGTCGCAGACAAGCCTACTTACGTCATTCTTACTTTACATAGATTAATTTTAGCGGAAAATTTGAAATTTTTGATTCTTTGACCATACTTGCTAAACATACTTAACATTTCGTAATCGTTCATCATCAACCATCTAACATTTAAGAGATAAGCAACTAAAGAAATAATTCATTAAGTATTAACTGTATATCGACCAAAATAGCACCAATACAAAGTCTGAACCAAAATAGGAAAGAAACGCTAGTGGAACATGCTCCACTAACTCAACTCTAAAACTACGCTAGAATGTAAAACAGTAGCATCCTCGAAAGCATGAGGACCTACCAAACTCCGGATGAATGCTGACGTCCGGATAGCTGCAACAACGATCCTGTAGCTCTAGCGTCCACCTGTGCCTGCACCTAAAAGTAGATGTTCGTATGGAATTAGTACACACTTGTACTAAGTATATGTATATGCAAGCACACACCAGGGACATGCATGAGGAAGAAGAGCTCTTTCCTATCAACATGACGTTTGGAAGTCAAGTTAGTGGACTTGTTAAAATGAGATTAGGAAAGTTATGCCATGAGAGTGACATGCATCTTTATAATCATCGTATTGCACACAACACATAACACATTCACATAGCACATAACATATAACACATAGTTTCTTTCATATTATTCATTCATATACCATAAGACCTTATTATCATAGACTTAACCTTAAGACTTTCCAAAATGAGGACTCAACATATGGGACCTCAACTAGGGAGCCTTCTTTAGCAAACACAGAGTCTGCTTCATTCATTCATTCGTATTTCATTTCAATTCATTCATAGGCCAGTGCGAACACCAGCTATACCTAGGATGTAGTTTAAGACTCTCATCGGGTTTGCTGTGCAATGATCAGGAATGACCTAATGCCATTACCTGAATCTAGCTCACCTCTTGATTATCCTATCCTAACACCTTCGGTATCATTCATTTCTTTATATGATTCATTTGAGGCTGGCCTCATTCATTCATTGGGAACTTTAACTTTAACCGACATAGATCATGTGAGCATCATGAAATCCAGTGTCTTCCCCACACCGAAAAGAGGTGGAATCACCGGCCAAAGCGATTCAATAACATGCTAGCGTATATGGGAATTTAACCCCGCCAGATCCCTATAGTGGCAATATAGGTTCAAAGACTAGGAGATGTATGGAGAACCATACCCGGCAAGCCGGACAGTCTCATCTCATGAGAGTTACGTGAACCTCCGCCCTTCCCGAAAGAAGGCATCACCGCTCATAGCTAGCCTATCGGTGCTCGGTATAAAGTTCCATTACGTTCAACTCATACATCATGGAAGTTGGCTTCTAGTATAAGGACATCATAGATCAATAGATGATTTCTCATCTCATCATTTGTATTAAGTGTTTTAAACTCAATATTTTCATTAGAGTGTTCATAGAGACTGATCTCTTCATTATCTTAAACTCTCATTGGTGAGTACGTATTGGTAACCTTTACTTAGGCTCATTTGAGATTGCTCTCATCATATACATTAGCCTCACATCATGGTTGTCACCACATTCTTCATTTCATTACGTATATCTTAGGTTCACTTAATTTGAACGTATGTTAAACTTATGTGTCTATACAGACAAGCCACGGGGCTTCATTTATAGTTCGTTAAGTGATTCTTATTTTCCTAAGATTATGTATTACAAGACTTATGTATCTTGTATATATACCAAGATCTTGATTTTTGATCTAATTAGATGACATTATTCTTGAATATTTTACTCACGTATGACTTATGTATCAATACGGAGGTTTGGACACGAGGACCCAAATTTTGAATTATTTGGATATCATTTATATTCTTCATTGATTTTAGTCCTAATATTCATAAATTTAGAACTCTAAGTTAAATCTCAACATTTTCGTGAAATAATAAATTTTCTATCTTAATTAGAATTCTAAATTAAATTTCAATCATTTACATGAAAGAATAATTTTCCAATTTAATTAGAATTCCAATTTAAATCTCAATATTTACATAAAAGAATTAATATTCTATTTTTAATTAAAATTCTAAATTAAATCTCAATGTTTACATAAGAGAATTAATTTTCCAACTTTAATTAGAATTTTAATTTATTATTATTATTATTATTTTTAATTAAATTCGCTTGAAAAGGGAGGTTGTGGGTTCGAACCCCCACAGCCCCCCTTATTTTCCTCTTAATTTCGCTGGGAATGGAGGCTGTGAGGTGGTGGGTTCGAACCCCCACAGCCTCACCTTTATTCCCTTAATATTTTTATCCCCCTTCAGCCCTGAGGTCGTGGGTTCGATTCCCACGCCTCGCATCCCCTATTTTTTATTTATTTTTTATTTTTTTGTTTTGTCTTTGCGAACTGGGGTCGTGGGTTCGATCCCCCGCCCCAGCATTCCCTTTTAATCTTTTTTTTTTCTTTTCGCGGACGGGGGTCGTGGGTTCGATCCCCGCCCCCAGCATTCTTTTTTTTTTTTTTCGCGAATGGGGGTCGTGGCTTCGATCCCCGCCCCCAACATTTTTTTATTTTTTCCTGCGAACTGTTGCTGCCTCACGAGTGAGGTCCCAGGTTCGAATCCTGGTGGCCTCATTCCTTTAAAATTTTCTAAATTTCCAGATTTCCTTCATTAAACTTTAGTCTAAATTAAAGTTGCATTGTTTCTGGAATTTTTGGTCATTTTTCAGTTCGTTTTTATCAATATTTTCACTTGAATTCCTAAGAAAATTCGTAGACTATTATAACACATTTTAAGTGTATCTTTTATGGGTTTGTTTGGCTAAAAGATTGTTAATCAATTACTATATATACTTCATCATAATGAACATCATCTTGTACACCCATTATACACTTCAAATACACAATAAATACAATCATATTAGATTAAACTTTTGGAGCATTACATAGAGAACCTCATTCACCGTAACATACTTAATTTCAATAAAAACATGGTTGTCATTCATACGATTCCAAGTACACAAACATAATCATATTCATCGCGAAAAACATAATATACATCTAAATCTACCAGCAATCATACCCAACCTAAATTTCATTGGGAGCTAGTGACAAGGACATACAAAAGGGAACAACCCTAGTTTTCGGAATGAATATCTTGAACCTTAAGGGGTCTCTTGGGAAAGGGACCAAGAGAGAAGAAACCCATACCTTAATCGATGTTCAAACTTTAATGTTGCTGCCCGGAAAACTCGTCCAAACCACTCCCAATTCACTTCAACGTACACCTCTCTCGACAAACCTCTCTTAGCCTTGACGTTTTGATTACTTTTTCTTTTGCTTAAAAATTTTTGTTAGTTCTTCAAGCATGAAAACTGTTGATGTTTTGGCAGAAATAATGTCAGGAAGATGGAGAACGTGAGAGAGGGAGTTAAGAAGCGTGAGAGAGAGAGGACTAATTGGATTAGGAGACTAATTCATTTAAAATAAATAAATACAAATCTGTTTTATTTATTTATTTATTTATTCATTTAAAACGTGAAAGGACAATTATGCCCTTAAATAACTATTTATTCTTATTTATATAATTCTCTTTTTTTGAATCGTTACAAAGCTAGAGAATGATGCCCAAGTCATAGGTGGTGCCTCTATTGGTTGACACTCAACATGTGACTGCCACCACATTTTGGCGTTCCCTTGAAACTGATAGGTCACAAACTCAACACCAAATCGTTCTACTATACCCATCTTGTGTAGTAGCTCATGACAGTCAACCAGAAAATCGTAGGCATCCTAAGATTCAGCACCCTTGAAGACTGGAGGTTTCAATTTCAAGAACTTACTAAAAAGTTCATGCTGATCATTTGTCATTATAGGCCCTGTAGTCAGAGAGGAAACGTGCCTATTTCCAATGAGGCATCTATGCGAGGAGCCACAGTAGCCACAATAGCTGCATATTTTCAATTATTCTTTTCCCCTTTTGACACATTAAAAAGACCAAGTGAACGAGACCAAGAAAACAAAAGCATATACATCAGCATAATATCAAAACCACAATAAATGATAGGAATCCTATCTAAGACTGCAGAATAGCCAAAAAAACAAGCTTCAGATGTACACATCATCAGATGGGTAAGCACTAGTAGTATGTGGCTACACAATATATGAAAACAACCAAACCAAGCAAAACAACATAACCATTAAAATAGTTTGAACATAGCAAAGAAAGGCACGTACTAAGGTTTAGAGGAAGCAAAGACTTTAGGAATATGATCTATACGACCATTATTATAAAGTTGTTGTTGAAGATCTTTCAATCTCCCTACATCCCCCTAAGGATGCCAACTGAGCCTTAAGAATAGTAGTTTCATCTTTTAAAACCACATTATGAGCTCAAGCCTCATGTAGTTCAGAGAGAAGGGCAGTAACCGTACCAGCAGAACAAAGTGGAACCTTATCTACAACATCATCCAGCAGATTACATTCAGCAAGAGTGGATTTAGTTAACATGTCGTACATGTCCAAAGGTCGACCATCTTTAAGAGGTACGTCAAATTCCTTAAACACCGTAGTAAGAAATTTGCCATAGTCTAATTGATGAGGTCTCTTAGGATCCACTACCCTATCCATATGTTTGATTACAATATATGACCAGTTGATGGGACGCATGGTACCCAAAGCGTGACCAAGAACCATAGCTCAAAAATTACCTTTGATACGTTTCCTCTCTTGGTACATTGCCTTTATGAACCACTTCAAACACTAATTTTAGAAAGGGGACATTTACCCTTTCAAAACCATTCGAGGTCGAGCATTTGCCCTCTCTTGTGTGAATTTCGAGGTTAACGCACAATTTTCTTCCTTACCCTAATGATATTCCTCCAACCTAGTGCAAGGAATACGTAGTATTTCCCCCAACCTAACCTTTTCAAACACTATATCCACAGCATGAACGGACGATGACAATACGGCATCATCTAACATTGATAGATTCGTGTAGAACTCAACCACTTCTTCATAAAAAACCATGTCCTCAGAGTTAAGAAAAATATCTACTCACCCTTGTATTGCAAGTAAGGATAACAAATTCTTTATTGTAGCATATTCATAATGTCTTGATGGATTCTTCTACCTCTGAAGATTTTCTGGGATTTGAAATAAGACTCCCTTCCCATGGCATAAAATTTGATCTCATTTTTGGTCAGGTAGCCGACAAAGTCAGCATTTACAAATCCCACTAAATCAAATAAATATCTTGATGGATACCATTGCACCAGGTTCAAAGTACCTTTGAGGTACCTAAGTATTTTGTTGACTTCCTTTAGATGAGACTCTTTAGGACTGGACTGAAATCAGGCACATAGTCTAACAGTAAACATGATGTCAGGTCTTCTTGCATTGAAGTATAAGATAGATCCTATCATACCTCAATATTTGGTGTCACTAACTGGAGAATCTGTTTCATCTTTATCGATATTTATTGTAGTTCCAATGGGAGTGTTGATTGTCTTTGCTTCATTCCTGTCAAACTTTTTCAGCAATTCTTTAATATACTTTTGTTGATGAATCGAGGTTCTTGTAGGAGACCGATAGGATTCGAGACATAGGAAGAAGGTTAGTTCACCCATCATACTCATCCCAAACTTACTACTCATTAGTTTGGAAAACTCGATTCCAAGTTAGGGGTCAGTCCCACCAAATATGATGTCATCGACATAAATTTGTACTATGAGCAAATCTGAACCTTGTTTTTGAAGGAAGAGTGTATTGACTATTTTCCCACGAGAGTAGCCATGTGTTAAGAGGAATGTGGATGCAGGATCATACCATACTCGTGGAGCTTGCTTAAGTCCGCATAATACTTTTTCTAGTTTGTAAACATGTTTAGGCTTATCTGGGACCTCAAAACTTTGGGGTTGTTTCACAAACACTTCTTCTTGTAGAAAGCAATTCAAAAAGGCAATTTTCACAACCATCTGATAGATTTTGAATTACATATAGGACGCAAATGCAATCAACATCTTTATTGCTTCCATTCTTTTCACATGTGCAAAGGTTTCATCCTAGTCGATTCCCTCATCCTAATTGTAGCCTTGAACCACTAGTCTTGCCTTGTTTCTAGTAATTTGACCTTGGTCATATAGCTTGTTTCTGAAGACCCATCGAGTACCTATCACAGTTCGACCATATGGTTTGGGAACCATATTCGTGACTTTGCTTCTCTCAAACTGACTCAGTTTCTCCTGCATAGTCAAAATCCAATCTGGATCTCCTAAGGCTTCTTTAATATGTTTGGGCTCAAATAGCAATAGGTAAGCTAAGAAGGTACAAATGTTTCGTACTTATGATCTGATATAAAACCCTGATTCCAAAGTTGTGAGAATGTTTTGAATGGGATGAGAACTTTGATGTTTCAAACTATGAGCCTGTGGATTTTGGATTGATTCAGATGTTAGAGTGTCTAATGTCTCTATTTCTACCTCTGTTGTTATATTTTTCAGTTTCCTATATGATTGATTCATCTGTGTTATTATCCTCATCTGATTGTATATCTTCCAGACGTTTTGGAAGTTGTATGCATAGATTATCAGGTTCTCCTATTGTAGCTTCATCAAAACAACATGTATGATTTCCTCCACCCAATTTTTTCTTTTGTTGAGTGCTCTCTATGCTTTTCTTTGCATTGAGTATCCAAAAAATATGCCTACATCACTCTTGGAATCAAATTTTTCCAAATTATCCTTTCCTTTGTTTACATGACATGTGCATCCAAATGTTCGAAGATGTGCTAGACTAGGCTTTATCCCTTTGGGTAGTTCATGTGGGATTTTATTTAGAATCTCCCTCATTGTGCATCTACAGATGAGGTAGAACGAGTGTTTATCGCATCTGCCCAATAAAATTGTGGTAGGTTGCTTGCTATTAACATGGTTATAACAATGTCTTCAAGTGTAATGTTCTTACGTTCAACCACACCATTTTGCTGCGGAAATCTTGGTGCGGAGAAATTGTGATCAATTCCATTTGAGGTGCAAAAACTTAGAAAGTTTTGAGTTTTCAAATTCCAAACCATGATCTGATCAGATTTTAATGACTTTGGTATTGAGTTTCTTCTGGACTAGTTTCACAAATATTTCAAACATCTCATATGTTTCATCATTTGCTGCAAAAAATAGAGTCCAAGAAAACCTTGTGTAGTCATCGACTATCTTTACTGATCCCGTATAATTGTGATAATTTAGGTGATTATATGTCGTAGCGACATTTGATTTATTGAGATTTTGCATCATCCCCTTTATTTCATATCATATTGTGTACATGCATTGACATGAGGTTGGGTATGAGTAAATGTCTAACACGTGGAGATCATCCTTGTTTAGATCGAGTTATGATTATTTGGGCACGTGGAGATCGTCCGTGCGATTGAGAAGTTATGATTATAGTTTGCGCACGTGGGGATCGTCCGTGTAGAATTTGTTAGATTTATGAAGATCGTTCATCTCGGTATATGGACCTTGCGAGTCCCCCATGGATCATGAACTCTCGATGTATTTCTGAGGAGTATCATGTATATACGGTTGAAAGAGTATTTGATATTTTTCTATATACGATTTAATGAGTACTTGATATTTTAAGGCAGATCATTTCATGACATTCTTCCTTCTTTATGGTTATGTGTTTTATTTATGATTAGAAAGTACTTGATATTTGGTTATCGCTATTTGATGAACTTTATCTTTTGTGTTGTTTATATTGTGAGTACTTTTTTTAGAGGATGTAATTGATGAATATTGAGTTTGTCGTTGAGTTATGTGTTTAAAAATGGTGAACTGTTAGGTTGGGCTAATTTTATGCAGGTTGTAGTTGTGGAGGTTCAGTTTGGGTGTAAGGAGTACTCGTAATTTTATCTCCTTAGCTTGTGTTTAGAGGTGTATTAATTAAGTACCCTGTTGTTTTATACTCACCGCTTGCTTCTACAAATTTTTTTGTAGGTTACGAGCCTGGATTTTTTGTACTCGTCATTCTCTTATTTTTCGAGACTTCTTGGAGATTTGTGAGATAGTTGATTGTCATCTCAATAAACCTCCTTTCTCCTTATTTTTTTTCTAGAAACAATGTCACTAGAGACTGGTATTTTTTTTTTTGTTATAAAAAATTAGAGACTTGTACACATGACAATCAAATTTTAGAGGTAAGTTTAAGCTTATTAAAAAATTTCCGCAGTTCAATGTAATGGTTTTGAGCTTTAGGCCGACTTGTCTTGGTGGAATAAAACGAGTGTCATCACGTCCATTTCAATCAAAGGTAAAAATGTAATTTCATGCAAGTAAAAATATACCACGAATGATAATAAGAAAATTAAATAATTCTAGGAATATCTTTAGTTATTATTATTAATATTACATCATTTTTGTTATTCCTCCATTTTTATGAGTTATTTGTGACATCTCTTTATCATATGAATGTAGATAAATAATGGTTATGCTTAGCTCTTAATAATTATATATCAAATATAATATTAGGTGGAATCAATTAAAATAATAAAAAAATTATCTATATACTAAATTTTGTGTACCAAAATATTTTTTAATTTTGTTATCTTAAATATGCTATATAAAAAAAATTAAAATTCTGAAGTTTTCTATTTGAAATAAAATAAAAAAATAAGTTCATATAAAAAGAAAAGGAGAGATTCATAAATTAAAAATCAAATATATATATATATGTGTTATCATTAAAATGAGCTTACATATATAAGAAAATTTAACAAAACTTTTGGCTTCCTTCTATTAATTTGTGCATATATGTGGAGTTTTAATGATTTGAACATTTTAATATAGAAATATAATGATTTGAAAACTTTAATTCTTCGTTTTAATTTCTAATTTGTTACAAATTTAACAATTACATAAAAAAAAAGCTTAAGAAAGCAATGTAACAATGTAAGATATTTTTAGAAAAATATACTTAAAAAACATAATGAAATTTGGATGATTCCATTATTTTTATCGACATAAAAAAAAGCTGCATATATTGTTTGAAAATAACATAAGGACTAAAAAGTAGTATGAATCACAATAAAATGATAACTAAAAATATGTGAGAATCATATAAGAGATTTCGTTGACTTTTCTAAAATAACTTGTATCACGTAAAATAAAACAAATATAGTAACGTATATTATTCGAAAGTGGCACAAAAGGTACATTTTAGGTGGTAATCAAGATTTGAACTTGATAATGTTGGTAGCTTATGTCTATAGTACACATCGTTTCGCATTTATTTGTGAATTCTTTTTGATATCATTTCTTTAGAATTATTTGTATATTATTTATATATAAAAATAGAGATCAATGTGGTGCATGTGAATCTTTAGAATTGGCTCTTGCCTTTGTCTTTTGACAGGCTATGTGGAACATTTTCTATGTCAACCTCTTATCTGAAGTGGAAATAATATAATTTCTCCAGTCCATTGATTGTTTTGACATAAAAAGATGATGAGATTGTCACTGTGCAAAATGTTGCCAGCTTTATTCATTACTAAAAGGAGGATAATTGAGCTTTCAGTGGTATCTAATTCATTGCATGTATTTCCTAATTGATTCGTAGCACAAATAAGCTCCTAATTTGCATGAGCTCTGTCCTTTATACTTCTGCAATAATATTTTTGATGTTTTTACTTGAATCGATTCTCTTCTTCAGTTAGTTTGAAAGCTATATCTGATAGTTTTCGAGCTATTGCATAGGAACAGAGATTTTATTCTGTGCGCACCTAAAGGATAACAACTACAGATTTTCCTTGACATAAAAAAGAATCTATATTTGATAATGATTTCAAAGTTTTAGCTTGTATATCCTTCTAAAGAATTTAAGTTTTTAATGTTACATTGGCTTTGTATGAGCACATAATAATACAAACATTAATCATTCTCAATATGTTTCTACCAAGCTTGATAATTTTTCTACTTGACATTATTCAATATGATAGTGTACCTATATGTTTCTAAAATTATAATTATTTGAACTATTTTTTTTATTTAGATCACAATCAGATTTTTAAAATAAATAAAACAAATAATATCAATATTTCAAATGTTGGGTCTGTGCTTCGCACGGAAAAAAACTATCTAGTATTTTATTTTATAGAAGTGTGATGGAGAGGACCACCATTAGCAAAACAGATATTATATCAATCATACAAGGGTAAAATTGTAATTATGACTTGGTAGCCCACATAAAAATATGGCAAAAGAATTTTTATGTTTATTCTAGAAGCTTTACTTCACTCGGAAATATCTTCTCTCCCCTCTCTCACTCTGTACCGTAAAAATCTCATTGCAATTAGAAAGTATAATCATTTCCTTACTCCTCCATGGCAAAATCCTCGAGGGGCTATTCTTTTACCAATCGAATTTAAAAAACAAATTACTACTACTTAAAATCAAACACCAACCTCGATTAATTTTGACTCCGATTGAATTAAATCCTTCAAACGAAACACGAATAACCCATTTTTATGAAAATTCTCAGACTTTTTCAAAATAAGGTATGAATTGATGCTTCGTTTTTGGGATGTATGGAGCAAAATTCATCTCACTTTCTTAGTTGGATGGATATTTTCTGATTCTATCTTGCATTTCTCCCAATCCTATCTCTCTAAATGTTTTTTGGTATTTTTTAAGGGGACTGAAACTACTTTAAACAATTAGTTTGATCAAGATGGAAGAGTCTGTAAATTGACTGAAAAATAAGGTCGGAGAAATTGCAACTGGGCAAGTATTAAAGTTCCTTCAATTTTGATGCTCTATTTCAGATCTTTTTGAAGTATAACGTGTTGCTTCTTCGGTGAAAATGTTTGTCCTTCCGTATATACAACAAATACTTTTTTATTCAAATTTTCATTTAGCTGTCAGAAAATTGAATTATTAAACAAGAAGCAGTTTGTAGCTAGGCTGAACCAACAACTTGAATATGTAATCTTTTTCATGTTTTTTCTTCACTTAAAACTTGTATAGTACTTCTTAATGTTAGTGTATGCTCTTTTATGTCAAGAGGAATTCTGAATTATAGAATTCAAAAACAACTTCAATGCTCGATAGAAAATAGATTTGAATAGTTTTCTAAGCTATTTCAAAGTCAAAATGTTGCGACGGAAACTTTCAATGTTGTAAGGTAAAGAATTTTGTATCTACGTTGCGTGAACAAATGATATGATTAGGAGTAAAATAAGATCGTTGTTTAGTGGGATATTTTGATTATATTTGAAAATTAATTTAGTTGAAACCTTTAAAATTTGAAATGATTAATATGTCTCACAAATCGAGTCACCCCATTTTGAACTTCTGTTTTGCTACTTGTCAATTAATCAAACTTCTCCTAGATGAAACTTATGTATCATTAAATTTATTGCTCTCTAATTTCTATTTCTGCACCCTCTCAGTTTTAGACTAAGTTGCACGAACATTTCACTTTCGTTGCCGTACCTGTCTGAGATTCTTTAAAAATACACTACTCTTAGAGAATCCAACACGCACATGCTGACATTTTTAAAGAGTCTTAGAAACATATATTTTAAATTTCTTTAGTTGAGAATTGTTGTTTACTTGATTTTGAAGGTATATCTAAACGCCACCCTGCTATTAAGTCAGGTAATGTATCGCCAAACACATTTGAAATGATAGATCAAGAAATGCTTTGAATTTTGAATTTTTCAAATGGAGTTGTCATTATTCATTTTGGATAAATGAGACATTACTGCTTTACCAAGGGAAATATCTTGTAAATAAGCTGGCAAAGTTGGAAAGGGATGTCAAAGAATGAGAAGGCACAAGAGTTGTCTCCGCAACATTTTTAAAATATGTGAGGTCTTGAACTCTTTTTGATATTTTTTATCCTAAATAGAAGTAGATTTCTTAATATTTGTTTAAGATTCTTAATTTTTACAACAGGCGTTGTTGAAATTAATCTCTTATATTTCAATAGCTTGCTGGTTATTTGATTTTTATGGCTCTCATTGTTAATATTGTCTTTGGGCATTATGTTGTTCCTCTCTTTTATAATTGAAAATATTGAGAGTGGTAATAAATTTTTTTATGAATTATATATCACAATCTTTTCTTTGATCTCATATGAATAGTTCTCCCCATAGAAAAATTATATGTTTATAGTAATGTGACCGATATAAATAACTTTAGTTCACTGGATACATAACATGCAAAACTATAAGTTACCTTTAGAGATATAGTTTCTCCTCCCTTCAAATCTGTTGCCAAATAGCATTTTACAATTAGTAATACTATTAATAATTACTTATCTCTCATCTTTTGATTCAGATCTTAAAATGTACATGTGTATGACGAGTCTTATTGTGATCACTTTATGCTTCATATTTCTGATGGTAGCAACCTGGAATCACCACAATGTCATCCTACTTGGTTTATGTATCTCTGGAGTTAATATTGAGTTTTCAATTTAAATATGTAGATTTATATGTTAGTCGAAATTGAAGAACACATGAATCATTCTTCTTGGAGGATCCTTATTTCTTCCTCATTATTTATTCAGGAACTATTTAGGTTATGATTTACCTTTATTCAAGTGGACATAGTTGAATCAAAAATTAATTCGTTAAAAAGAAATGATTTTTTGATAGTTTCTTCTTTTTCCATTAAAAAATTATTCTTCTCCCTTATATTTGAAACATAAAGCTTATGAGAAGTAGTCATCTTATAGATTTAAGAATGATGGATAGCATGTATCTCAATATTTTCTTGTCAACTTACCTTCTACTTATGTAAAAGGTAAAATAAGTCCTTGAGATTTGAAAGATTTTGTGCCTTATTGGAAGTAAATAGAATGTAAGTTGAAAGTAATAATAGTAAGACTTCTTCGTCTCTAGTTATTGCAGAATTCACCATGTGAATTTTGAATGTTCTATTTATTATATTGTGCTTTTATCTTGCTTTATTGGTATTTTGAAAGTATAGAACATTCCTTACAATATTTTTCTTCCAGACCGGAAAGTAAAGAAAGAATAAAAGACTTAAGGGCAAAATCACTTATTCCAACATATCTAGTTGCTTGACACTTAATTTGTATGTTCATTTTTCTAATTTTATTTTTGATTTTACGCATGATTTATTGGTGTATGCATATGTGATTTTTCTTTCAAAAGATTCTTGACGTTCACCAGGTGTTTGAAGAAAATGTCTTTGCTAGAAAAATCGTACGTAATTTAAATATCAACTAAAATTTGGATTTTGTGTAATTATTTTAAATTCCCTTAATATTTAGAATTGTACCATAATTTGGCATTATCTTATCGCCTTATGTGAATGTTACCACTTCTTATGTTGACAATAACATGTATTGATCCATTTTCTAATCTTCAGGTATTTTATTTCATTTCCTCATGTTTGAAATTTGCTTCTTGTCTTAAAGATTCAATTTTTGTAACCTTTTCGCAAATAACTAAATTCATTGTCTTAACGGTGAACTCTCTGTGTTTTACACCTCTAGCTTCCTTAGACTCCACTTCTATTTTGTTCTTCTATTTCGTATCATGGTTTTTTTCTTAACGTATACATATGTATTTTCTAATTACTTGATGCATATGCCTTTTCATATTTTACTGGTTCATTTTTTTTGGATCTGTATGCTTTTTCTAATTTCTTGATGCATATGCCTTTTCATATTTTACCGGTTCATCTTTTGTGGGTCTGTAACTCTGTACTGAACATAATGTGTTTGGTTTTAAATATTCATTCTGTTTATTAATAAGGAAGCTCTTTAACATTCTATGAGAATTTCCCCATGCAAATGCGAATATTACTCCTCTTCTTCCTTCGTATCGGTATTTTCCATAACAAAATGGACCATATCAATCATGCACTTCTCTTCTTCATTTATATTTGCATTTCCACAATGCATACCAGCTTCCTGTCGCTCTCTCGCCTTCTACCTCTTTTTGTATTATTCTTTTGAGAAAATATCAATTTTGCTTTTGAGTTTGCTCTAGCTTGATGTATATATTTGTGACTAATAGGTGAGTTTTTATGGTTTGTTTGGAAATTTTCCCAAATTCCAAACTATTTAATTTGTTTGCTGATTATAAAAGGTATAGAATTTTCTACTGGTTGTTCTAGAATTAATTCTGCATTTAGCTTTACTATTAACTGATTTTGTTTATGCATGTTTTAATTTGAATATATGGTGCAAAATTTCTTAAATCTGTGCAAAAGCCATTATTTATAAGATGTTGATGTTTTAGAGATCTTAACGAGGAAATGATGTAAAGATTTTTCCTTTTATTCATCCTTAAACACTGACCTCAATAAAGAAACACAATTATAAAACTTATTGAGCTTTTTTATCCTCCTTAAAGTGATTTCTGCAAGTGCTTCTTTCCAACAACTGTTTTGTGTTATTTTGATAGAAATCTGTGATACTAAAAGGAAATCATAAGAATAAACGAAGGAGGTTATGTGAATAAAATTATCAAGAGTCAGTAATGTATTTGTGTTCTATCAGTTATTTTGGTTTTGAGTTTCAGAATAGTTATGAAGTTTGGTAATTAGATTTCATAGGTAGTCATATGGGGTCAAACAAATTATTGAATTTTTTAATATCTTTATGCTTTTTTATTTGTTTTTATCATGGAAAAAAATGAGTATATTGGAATAGAAGTCTCTATTGTGATGATGCAATATAGTGTGACCCTCTGTTACTTCTCTTTTCAATCCTTTGAATGGTGAAATATTATAATATTTATCCAATTGAATTCTTTGCTTCAAAAAACATTATTAAATGAGAGGTGAGCATTTTAAAAAGAACTACTTTTTCATCATAGGGATCACCTTACCCTATGTAACAATGTTTATCACCCTAACATATTTAACAAAATATTCTTATCAGTATATTTCTGTTGGAATTGATTCGAGAGAAGTAATATGACATAATTATTTGAGCATGTAATTTCTTTTGATTTTACAAAAGTTGAAAGGTTATACCAATTCTATATGTTATAACATACTAACTAACTGATGGTCTTAGGCAATGTTAGTTGACTCGGTTTTTTTCCACGTAGATAAGTTTGTGAATAACTTCATAGGTTTAACTTGTGCAATTTATCATAGTGGTGTCTTCGACACATTATATTATGGGCGAAGGACAGAAATCATATAATTTTAAGACAAAATTCAAAAAAGTCTTACTAAAGCATCACTTCAAGAGAAAGAAACATTTCATCGAGTAAGTATTTTCCCATCTAAAGTTTACTTTGAGATTTTAGTAACTCGCTTGCCTTTTTGTGTCCCTGAATATTCATCTCAATGAATATGTTGTGAATATTATCAACATATTCTTAAATAATATCTTGATCATCCTTATGCAATGAATAGTACTCCATTGTTAACAAACTCAGTTAGTGCACTTTATTTGAGCGTATACATAAATTGCCATGTTTTATTGCTTACAGTGTACAACATATCCTTGAGACACAAGAAAGATCATTAACCTGATCACTAGGAGGTGGGCAATATTATTTGAGCCGCAAATGAAGACTTGTTTAATTATTCATGTTAATATATAGTTGAAGAACAATTTTGATAAATCTGTCTCTAATTGAGCAGTATTATCTAGAGTAACATTCCAAAGATGAAATCCATAAGAAGTACGTGAAATCAAAAAATCATGTGTGCTCTTCGATAGCTTTGTTTTACCTTGGTTGACAACGTGTATAGTTTATTAACTTGTGTAATCATGTCTTTTTTGAATGTTGTGAGATCAATGTTTAGGGCTGAGCAATCCAAGGTAGGATGATCCTTATGCTTATATCCATTGACAGTTATTTTATCTTTACTTTATTTTGGCTCAATTAGCTGCCGAAATATGGACTATGTGCTGAAAGACAGATACAATACTATTAAGTACATTTTATCTCTTGAACTTTTCCTTGACACTTTTATACAATTTTTCGGAATAACTATACTTTATTTTGATCTGAATGTTCCTTCTAGATTCCACCGGATAAGTATTTTTAAGGATAAAAGAAAAACTTTTACTATGAAATGTGAAGTCACTCGTTCACCATAATGTTCAACTCAACAAGGATATTGTGAATGTCACCAATATATCCTCGGAAAAAAAAAACTTGGTAGTTTTCATGTAGTAAATAATACTCCAAAAGTTAGAAAACTTAATATATGCATTTATATTGAACATATGCTTGACTTGCCATGTTTCATTGTATAAAATATAAAGTATCTTTCCCTCAATTTATTATCTGATTATTCCGGAGGCAATATACAACTTCCAATAGTTATATATTAATGCATGTGTCCAACCGTAAATATAAAAGGTATATACGTTTTAAAATTTGGACGGTAAGATCATTCATGTACTAAAAGTATATCGAGAGGCATACACATAAAATTTAAAATAATTTGATGGTATATTTGTCCTTTTTTCATTTAATCTATATACAGTAGGTGAAAAAATATATATTGCATTAATACATGAAAGCTAAGTTCGTTGGGTCGGTGCTTAGCACGAGTATAATTTTAAAAATTCTCCAAATTCCTCATTTCTTTTAATACATATATATATATAAAATCTAGTAAAAGGGAATAAGTAGACAACACAATGTCAACATATTGGCTTGTCTTGCCTGTTTATTCTCCTCTTTGATGCTCATTTTGTTTTTTTTGTGGGCTCGATTTAAATTTTACACTTACGTTATTTATTTTTATTTGTCGAATTTAGATTTGACATATTTCTTAAAATTATAATAAAAAAGGTGTTTTACCACAATTTATATCACTCAATACACTATTTTAAATTTTTGGAAAATGATTTGTGGATTAAGTAATTAATATTGAGGGTAAGACATGAACAAACTTCATGATATGCAGAAAGTGAAATTTCTTTTTAATATAATGGACAATGAAAGTGAATGAACAAAATTTTTAGTCTTTCTACTAATTTTTAATGGTAAGATACACTTAAAAATTCAAAGGACATTTCTTCTTGTTTAGCAACTCTGTGTTCATTTTTATTGAAATGGAAAACAAAAGGTTACTAACATGGTGCTCATTTTTTTCACTTTATGTACTTGACTATAAAAAATATGATTCATATTTTATAAAAAATATATTTCACTTTAGTTGAAAATTAGTGTTTAATCGTGAAAATTTAAAATGTAATTTGTAGTTGTGTTTCAAATTAAAACAAATCTTACTTATTATAGCTTATTTACTAACTCACTTTTAAAATAATAGTACATTCAAATATGGATATTAATCAATATATTACAAAAAAGATAATAAATTGCTATAAAATTTAATGTTATTAGGTCCTTGCAACGTAGGCAACAAGGTATATATATATACACACTTGTGAATTCATGTCTCATTTTTCGTTACCCTTTCTACAAATTTATATTTTGATATCTATACACATTAAACAAAAAAATTATATATAGTAAATTTATTATGATAATCTTGGTAAGAAATAGCTCTAAAAATGCAAAAAGAAGTAAAAGAAAGACATAACAAATGAGCGTTTTGAGGAGATCACGCTCTCTAATCTGCGAAAAACTTTGTGTAGGAAATCCAATAAGAAAGCAATAAATATGTTGCTTTTGTTGATTTCCTAAACAATTTTTGTCACGATCCAAAACCGAGCCGCGAGTGGCACCCACACTTATCCTTCTATGTGAGCAAAACAACCAATCTAAACCCCAACATTTCAAACAAATACAATGCGGAAGACTTAAACTCATTAATGAAAATCAATTCAATAACTTCTAAAAACACAACATCTATTATTCCCCAAAATCTGGAAGTCATCACCACAAGAACTTCTATCCTCAAATTACTAAATCTAAGAGTGTCTAGAAAGCTAGAATAAAATAAAAAGCTAGTCCATGCCGGAACTTCAAGGCATCAAGACATGAGGAAGAAGATCCAGTCCAAGCTAGAAGCATTAGCTCACCCTGAAATCCGGTGTAATGAAGACTGGCTAGAGTTGCGGTTGAGTTGAAAACGACGGTACCTTTGCTGCACTCCACAAATAACAAAGAAAGAAACATACAAGTAGGGGTCAGTACAAAACACAAGTACTGAGTAGGTATCATCGGCCAACTCAAAATAGAAAACAGTATATATCAGATAATGTCATAAATCAACTAAAATACTCAACATGTAGCAACAACAAATACTATAATCATTAATAAGTACCGCCAAGTTCACCCCAGAGGATTCAAGCCTCAATACCATACTCATTTGGGAATTAGGTTCATTAGATTGAGTATATTAACATCTTTCAAGATTCATTATCTTTATTCCTCTTGTGTCGGTACGTGACACTCCGCTCCCCTACTACTATGTGTCGGAACGTGACACTCCGATCCCCTAATTCTACGTATCGGTTCGTGTCACCCGATCCCCTAATTCTACGTGTCGGTTCGTGACACCCGATCCCCTAATACTATGTGTCGGAACGTGACACTCCGATCCCCTAATTCTAGGTGTCGGTTCGTGACACCCGATCCCCCTAATTCTATGTGTCGATTCGTGACACCCGAACCCCTAATACTATGTGTCAGAACGTGACACTCCGATCCCCTTATTCTACGTGTCGGTTCGTGACACCCGATCCCCTAATTCTACGTGTCGGTTTGTGACACCCGCTCCACTAATCTCATTCTATCAATTCATCAATCCTTCTTTTATACCAAGGCATCATCAATCTCATTATGTTAGTTCATCAAGCCTACTTTTATACCAAGGCATCATCAATCTCATTATGTTAGTTCATCAAGCCTTCTTTTTATACCAAGGCATCATCAATCTCATTATGTTAGTTCATCAATCCTTCTTTTATACGAAGGCATCATCGTTAACAAAGTGAATTTAGGATTGGAGATTCAATAGCCTCATCATGCTTATTCATCACAATTATATAATCACATCATGTAATCAAACAATCAAGCATATAGAAGGTTTTATAATACTACCCAACATATATCATTCGCTATTAAGAGTCTACTACGAATAGCATAAAAACCATAACCTACCTCCACCGAAGATTCGTGATCAAGCAAGCAATTTCCCAAAGCTTTGTGTTTTCTCTTCGTTTGTATCCCTCTCGATCGTTTCTCTTTCCCTCTCCTTGTTCTTTCTATTTTTCTTATTCAAACCCTCTTTCTTTTACCCTAATTAGCATATAATTAAGTATAAAAGATGAGGAATTAACCCACTAATTAACTCAAGGTTATCTCTTTTAACCCCCAAGTAATTAAACTATTAACATTAATCCACTAATTTTATAATTATAAGCATGAATAGTCCAAAACGCCCCTTTAAAAACTTTAACAGATATCCGACACAGTCTGGGTTATGCAACATGTGACGGTCCGTCATGGCTGTGACGGTCCATCCTGCAGGTCCGTCACAAAGTTCAGAGACTTAATTTTTGTGGAAGATGTGTGACGGTCCGTCGTGCTCACGACGGTCCGTCATGCCATTCAGTCACGAAGTTTAGAGAGTCGATTTCAGTACCCAAATTTCAGAATTCTAAGTGTTTTGGTACGACACCCCCTCGACGGTCCGTCGTGGGTTACGTTGACTCAGACAGTTTTTTCCGAAATTAAATCTGCTGCTCAAAACGACTAAACAGGTCGTTACAATAGATACCAATTTACCCATAGTTCGTCCTCGAACGATCACAAGAAGAAAAACAAGGGCGAAAAGGAGTACCTGAATCTGTAAACAGGTGTGGGTTTCTTTCTTGCATATCAGCCTCCTTCTCCCATGTGGCCTCTTTAACTGGTTGATTCTTCCATTGAACTTTGATGGATGCAATCTCGCTCGACCTCAACTTGCGAATTTCTCTATCTAGAATGGCAACAGGCTCCTCCTCATAAAACAAATTCTCATCAAGCAGAACCGAATCCCAATGAATGATGTAGTTTCCATCCCCATGGTATCTTTTCAACATGGACACATGAGCCAATATACTCGCTTAAGTATTTCAAATGGTCCAATATACCTTGGGCTTAGCTTACCTCTTTTATCAAACCGCATCACCCCTTTCATGGGCGAAACCTTCAGCAAGACTTGCTCACCTTCCATAAACTCCAAGTCTCTAACCTTTCGATCTGCATATTCCTTTTGCCTACTTTGCGCCGCTAAAAGCTTTTCTTGAATAGATTTCACTTTATCCAATGAATCCCTCAAAAGGTCAGTACCCCAAGGTCTAACCTCAAATGCATCAAACCAACCAATGGGAGACCTACATCTCCTCCCATACAATGCTTCAAATGGAGACATATCAATACTTGAGTGATAGCTATTATTGTATGAAAACTCCGCTAAGGGTAAGAAGTTATCCCATTGGCCACCAAATTCTATCACACATGCACGAAGCATATCATCCAATACCTGAATTTTTCGCTCAGACTGACCATCAGTCTGAGGGTGAAATGCAGTACTAAGGTCCAACCTAGTACCTAATTCCTCATGCAATGTCCTCCAAAACATAGAAGTAAATTGCGTACCTCTATCTGATATGATGGAAAGTGGAACTCCATGCAATCGAACAATTTTTAAGATGTAGAGTTTGGATAACTTCTCTGCATTGTAGGTCACCTTGACCGGAATGAAGTGAGCAGACTTAGTTAATCTGTCCACAATTACCCAAATAGAATCAAACTTTTCCAATGTCTTTGGAAGACCAACCACGAAGTCCATTGCAATTCTTTCCCACTTCCATTCAGGAATGAGCATTCTCTGAAGTGTTCCTCCGGGCCTCTGGTGTTCATACTTTACTAGTTTACAATTTGGACATTTGGCAACAAAATCAACAATATTGCGCTCCATTCTACTCCACCAAAAGTGTTGCTTTAGGTTACGGTACATCTTAGTTGCACCAGGATGTATAGAATATCCGGAACTATGAGCCTCTGTAAGAATAGTGTGGATCAAATAATCCACACGGGGCACACATACCCTTCCCTTGATCCTCAAAACACGTTCCTCATCAATTATTGCTTCTTTAGCCTCTCATCGCAACACCATATCCCAAATTTGACTTAGTTTCTCATCATCAAACTGTTTTTCCTTGATCTTGTCAAGAAAAGAAGATCTCGCCTCCACACAAGACAAAAATTCTCCCTTCTCATTTACTTCTAGCCTCATAAAGTCATTAGCCAAGTTTTGGATTTTTCTAGCCAACGGGCGTATAGAGACTTGTAAGTGGGCTAAACTCCCCATGCTCCCTGCTTTTCTACTTAAGGGGTCTGCCACAACATTAGCCTTTCCTGGGTGATACAAGATGGTAACATCATAGTCCTTTAGTAGTTCCATCCATCTCCTCTGTCTCAAATTCAAATCCTTCTGAGTAAAGACATACTGTAGTCTACGATGATCCGTATAGACTTCGCACTTAACCCCATACAGATTGTGCCTCCATTGCTTTAATGCAAATACTACTGCGGCCAATTCCAAATCATGGGTCGGGTAATTGCGTTCGTGCACCTTTAATTGCCTCGAAGCATAAGCAATTACATTCTTCTCTTGCATTAGCACTGCACCCAAACCAGAATAGGATGCATCACAATAAACAATGAAATTCTTACCCTCTACTGGCAAGGTAAGGATTGGTGCAGTAGTCAACAAGGTCTTGATTTTCTGAAAGCTTTCCTCACATTCATCCGACCATACAAATGGAACATTCTGCTTAGTCAAGTTCGTCAATTGGGATGTAATAGAAGAGAATCCCTTGACAAATTGACGGTAGTAGCTAGCTAAACCAACAAAGCTCCTTATTTCTGACACATTAGTAGGTCTTACCCAATTCTTCACTGTCTCAATCTTAGAAGTAAACACCATCACTCCATCCTTAGAAACCACGTGCCCCAAGAAGGACACTGAATCTAGCCAAAACTCACACTTGGAGAATTTGGCATAAAGCCTTTTCTCCCTTAATACTTCCAACACAATTCTCAAATGCTCCTCATGTTCCTTCTTACTCTTGGAGTATATCAGTATATTATCAATAAATACGATCCCAAAGAGATCCAGATATGGCTTAAAAATCCCGTTTATCAAGCTCATGAAAGCAGCAGGGGCATTCGTAAGACCAAAAGACATCACTACAAATTCGTAATGCCCATACCTAGTTCGAAAAGCAGTCTTTGGCACATCTGTTGCCTGTATTTTCAATTGATGATAACCGGATCTCAAGTCAATATTAGAGAAAACGCAAGCACCTTGTAACCTTAATAGTTACCTTGTTCAACTGCCGGTAGTCTATGCACATCCGAAAACTCCCATCCTTCTTCTTCACAAATAACACCGGAGCACCCCAAGGAGATGCACTTGGTCTAATGAAGGCTTTACTCAACAACTCTTGAAGTTGGGCCTTTAACTCTCTTAACTCCGCGGGGGCCATTCTATAAGGGGGTATAGAAATGGGGCGAGTACCCGGTTCCAGATAAATGCAAAAATCAATATCTCTATCCGGTGGCATACCAGGAAGATCTGCAGGGAACACATCCAGAAACTCACGGACTACTGAAACCGACTAAATTGAAGGTACTTGGGTAGTGTCATCCCTGAGATGTGCCAAGAAAGCTAAACACCCCTTACTAACCATTCTCTTAGCACGAAGAAAGGAGATGATAAGAACCGGAGTGGAAGTGTAGTCGCCCTCCCACACTAACGAATCTGTCCCAGGCTTGGCTAACGTCACAGTTTTAGCATTACAATCCAAGATCGCAAAATTCGGAGAAAGCCAAGTCATACCCAAAATTACATCAAAATCAACCATTTCTAAGATAACCAAGTCTACATGAGTATTGCTCCCCACAAAAGTCACAAGACAAGACCTATATACTTTTTCAACTATCACAACCTCACCCACAGGAGTAGAAACACGAATAGGCATGTCAAACAATTCACAATGTAAATTAAGACCAGTAGCAAATGAGGAAGATACATATGAAAATGTGGAGCCAGGATCAAATAATACAGAAGCCATGCAATCACAAACCAAAAGATTACCTATGATAACAGCATCAGATGTCTCCGCTTCAGGTCTCCCAGGGAAAGCGTAACAATGGGCCCTATCGCCTGTCTGTCCATTGCCCCTACCACGTTGTGCTGTAGTGGCTCCAGTTTGCCCATCACCCCGGCCATTTTGGTGAACACCATTACCTCGACCACCACGTCCTCCAGAATGACGGCCTCTTCCATGACCACCTCTACCTCTGACTATGGGAGGTCTGTAACTCTGCCTTGGACAATACCTCTTAATGTGTCCAGTCTCCCCACATCCATAACATTCTCTGGATTCAAGCATCGGTCTTTGTGAGAATGACGAAGTTTGGGAATAACCTCCAACCTCAGATAAATGTTGACAGGTCTGAGGTGGACTCCCAACTACAGTCTGTAGTGAAGACTGAATGGGTCGGGCTGGATAACCTCCTGAGCCTTTCCCTCTCGAGTAAGAACCATTAAATTCGCCTCCCTTTCGAAACCTTTTTGATATAGATGCCATGGTGAAGTCATCTGGCTTCACTCCCTCTACCTCTATAACGAAGTCTACCACTTCCTGAAAGGATTTAGCGGTAGCCGCTACTTGTAAGGCTGAAATCCGCAACTCTGACCTCAACCCCTTCACAAAACGGCGAATTCACTCTTGTGGACTGAAACAAATCTGGGTGGCATATCTAGGATCAAGAACTCATCTTTTTTCCTATCCCTCAAAGTCTGGGGGATATACTTCTCCATAAACAAGCTAGAGAATGATGCCCAAGTCATAGGTGGTGCCTCTGTTGGTTGACACTCAACATGTGACCGCCACCATATTTTGGCGTTCCCTTGAAACCTATAAGTCACAAACTCAACACCAAACCGTTCTACTATACCTATCTTGTGTAGTAGCTCATGACAGTCAACCAGAAAATCGTAGGCATCCTAAGATTCAGCACCCTTGAAGACTGGAGGTTTCAATTTCAAGAACTTATTGAAAAGTTCATGCTGATCATTTGTCATTATAGGCCCTGTAGTCAGACGAGGAAACGTGCCTATTTACAATGAGGCATCCATGCGGGGAGCCATAGTAGCTGCATGTTGTACCTCCGGAACCTAAGGTGCTGGTGCAGAAAACACTGGAGGTGTCTAGCCCTGATCAGATAACCCGGTAAGATAGCAAGAACCAGATTGATCATCTCTGGGGTAGGTTGGGGTGGCAATCCCTCATTCTGTACTTGTTCATTCTCCCCGTCCTCACCCTCTCTTACCACTTCCTCAGTTGGTGGAGGAGTCACCGCCCTAGTACTAGTTGGGCTAGGTGCTTGTCCTCTTCCTCAAGAGGACGTCCTCCCGCGACCTCTACCACGGCCTCTTGCCACTGTTCCTCTCCGAGCTACAGCCCCAGTGGCTGGCTCAGACGCATCCTGTCTTGCCGGTGTTGGTGTTGGTGCAGTCGTTGCTCTAGTTCTAACCATCTATGAAATAGAGTGAAGATGGTCAAATACCAATTTGTATCACGTAGATACCAATTGGATCCAAGTAATAGCACGAAAGAAAGAAAGAAAGAATGGAATTTTCCTAAAGTCTTATAGCCTCTCAAATAAAAGTAAAGGCGTCCCCCTACCGTTCCTTAAGACTCTACTAGACTCGTTCTTGTGTGATGATACCAACGAACCTAATGCTCTGATACCAAGTTTGTCACGACCCAAAACCGAGCCGCGAGTGGCACCCACACTTATCCTACTATATGACCAAACCAACCAATCTAAACCCCAACATTTCAAACAAATACAATGCAGAAGACTTAAACTCATTAATGAAAATCAATTCAATAACTTCTAAAAACTCAACATCTATTATTCCCCAAAATGTGGAAGTCATCACCACAAGAACTTCTATCCTCAAATTACTATATCTAAGAGTGTCTAGAAAGCTAGAATAAAATAAAAAGCTAGTCCATGCCGGAACTTCAAGGCATCATGAAATGAGGAAGAAGATCCAGTCCAAGCTAGAAGCATTAGCTCACCCTGAAATCCGGTGTAATGAAGACTGGCTAGAGTTGCAGTGTAGTTGAAGACGACGGTACGTTTGCTTCACTCCACAAATAACAATGAAAGAAACATACAAGTAGGGGTCAGTACAAAACACAAGTACTGAGTAGGTATCATCGGCCAACTCAAAATAGAAAACAGTATATATCAAATAATGTCATAAATCAACTACAATACTCAACATGTAGCAACAACAAGTACTATAATCATTAATAAGTACCGCCAAGTTTACCCATGAGGACTCAAGCCTCAATACCATACTCATTTCGGAATTAGGTTCATTAGATTGAGTATATTAACATCTTTCAAGATTCATTATCTTTATTCCTCTTGTGTCGGTACGTGACACTCCGCTCCCCTACTACTATGTGTCGGAACGTGACACTCCGATCCCATAATTCTACGTGTCGGTTCGTGACACCCGATCCCCTAATTCTACGTGTCGATTCGTGACACCTGATCCCCTAATACTATGTGTCGGAACGTGACACTCCGATCCCCTAATTCTACGTGTCGGTTCGTGACACCGGATCCCCTAATTCTACGTGTCGGTTCGTGACACCCGATCCCCTAATACTATGTGTCGGAACGTGACACTCCGATCCCCTAATTCTACGTGTCGCTTCGTGACACCCGATCCCCTAATTCTACGTGTCGGTTCGTGACACCCGCTCTACTAATCTCATTCTATCAATTCATCAATCCTTCTTTTATACCAAGGCATCATCAATGTCATAATGTTAGTTCATCAAGCCTTCTTTTATACCAAGGCATCATCAATCTCATTATGTTAGTTCATCAAGCCTTCTTTTATACCATGGCATCATCAATCTCATTATGTTAGTTCATCAAGCCTTCTTTTATACCAAGGCATCATCGTTAACAAAGTGAATTTAGGATTAGAGATTCAATAGCCTCATCATGCTTATTCATCACAATTATATAATCACATCATGTAAGCACACAATCAAGCATATAGAAGGTTTTATAATACTACCCAAACATATCATTCGCTATTAAGAGTCTACTACGAATAGCATAAAAACCATAACCTACCTCCACCGAAGATTCGTGATCAAGCAAGAAATTTTCCAAAGCTTTGTGTTTCCTCTTCGTTCGTATCTCTCTCGATCGTTTCTCTTTCCCTCTCCTTGTTCTTTCTATTATTCTTATTCAAACCCTCTTTCTTTTACCCTAATTAGCATATAATTAAGTATGAAAGATGAGGAATTAACCCACTAATTAACTTAAGGTTATCTCTTTTAACCCCCAAGTAATTAAACTATTTACATTAATTCACTAACTTTATAATTATAAGCATGAATAGTCCAAAACACCCCTTTAAAAACTTTGACAAAAATCCGACCCAGTCTGGGTTACGCAACATGTGACGGTTCGTCATGGCTGTGACGGTCCGTCCTGCAGGTCCGTCACAAAGTTCAGAGACTTAATTTCTGTGGAAGATGTATGACGGTCCGTCGTGCTCACGACGGTCCATCCTTCCATTCCGTCACGAAGTTCAGAGAGTCGATTTCAGTATCCAAATTTCAGAATTCTAAGTTTTTTGGAACGAGACCCCCTCGACGGTCCGTCGTGCCCATGACGGTCCGTCGTGGGTTCCGTCGGCTCAGACAGTTTTTCCCGAAATAAAATCTGCTGCTCAAAACGACTAAACAGGTCATTACAATTTTTTAACATATTAGAGAACATGACCTATTCATAAGCTCTTCATTTGTGGACTTCCTTTAATTTTTTTTATGTAAGAGTTCATACATACTATTCCTATCACAATAAAATAAAATACGATGTATAAATTTCTTATTGAATGAGAACAAACCTGTATAATATCTAAGTTATTGCTACCGTCAATAATTAAATCTATCAATTCCATTGATAATAACTAAGTTGTTCTTTCACCTAAAACCTGACGATTATTTGATGAGTAAGCATATATTATTTACTCCTAAATATCTAATATACATCTGTAATTGATAGTTTTTTACTAAACACATATCCCGTACACAAACATAAATTAAATTGAACATACGTGTCTACATGAATTACAAATAACATTTCTTTTCTAGTGGAGAAGTTTTTCTCGTTTAGTTACCAACATGTCATAGATTCTCGTTAATGTTTAAGAAAAAATTACTTATTGAAAAATAAATTAGTAATTAAAGAGTGGCAAGATAAAATTTAGTATGTAATAGATTCTTCTTAAATTCTTTTAGTTTCAAGATTAAGTTATTGTTAACTTTTATTCTAAAAAATATGCCCTCCACTTTGGAGATCATATTTACAACTGACTTTTTTATGTCCTCCAAAAATTGTCCCATATGTATAAACTATTTTCATATGGGTAATTTAAAAAATATTATTAAATTTATATTCTCATTATTCCTATTTATGTGATGGTTCTAAAGATCAATTACTACTCTAGGTTTTCGAAGATTAAAAAAAATGTATTAAGCTTATGTAGAGATGCTTCATTTTCTTTATTTTAATTTTGCTAGAGTGTTATTGATTATTTTTTTAATCCCTAAATAATGCATATGCGATTTTCTTTATTTATTTGAAAAACTGTAAATTAGTACGATAAATAAAGATCTAATAGTTGTTTCTAGGTCGGGCATTATTATGTTATAGCTAATTAAAAGACTATGGTGTCTAAAATTTTTAGAATGATCTATTTATCGTACAAGTAACATGAATTTATTTATCGATAGCTAAATATATATTTTCGAATGGTGAATTGCAACAAAGAATATATAAGCACTTAAAGTTGTGAATTGTATTTAAGACACGGAAAGAACTATTTTGTTTGTGACCGCAATAATTATTTCATTTGACTAAAAAATTGAAAAATTATTACAAATTAATTAGCTCTAAATTTATTTGTTGCTCTATCATTATGTTTAAAAGATATATTAGATTATGTGTAGTTACAATTACAATGAAGGACAATTACATACAATGTTTTTTTCTAAAAAGTTATCTAATTCAATAAAGACAAACTAATGAATTGTCATATTACTATTAAAAAGTAAATCAAAATAA
Organism: Solanum peruvianum; assembly: GCA_027705065.1. Taxonomy (NCBI): domain Eukaryota; kingdom Viridiplantae; phylum Streptophyta; class Magnoliopsida; order Solanales; family Solanaceae; genus Solanum; species Solanum peruvianum. Next base: position 7,561,907 of record JAKWJD010001756.1, on the reverse strand, counting down.
TTTCAACTATCAAGATTAATATTATAGATTACAAAGTATGGAATTGAATCGTTAACATATTAGTGTATATTGAAATGAAAAAATCACTTTCAGGCATTTAAAGGATGACCGAGCAAAAGATGAGTCAATAATATGCAAGAATTTTATGGATAATGACACACCTTTTAAGAAAAATAATAATTTTATAATATAAATTAAAAAATATTTTTCACTATTATCCTTTTAATATCATCAAGTTATTGTCCTAGAAAATGCCAAGAATCTAAGAACCTCTTCAGGAGGAAGGGAAACTATGCAAAAAGAATTCAAAAATTCTAAAAAACTTTGACATATTCACTTATTTTGGACTATAAAAAAAATCTCAATAGTTTACTGAATGTTGATTAGAGGGACTAATAATCTATTTATATTTTCTATGATACTATTTTTCTTGCTAACTAAGAATATAATTGTAATAGATTTTTAAGAGTGATAGATTTGAAATCTCAATAATTTACTGAATGTTGACTAGAGAGACAAATAATTTATTTATATATTTTATGGTACTGATTTTCTTGATAATTAAGAATATGATTCTAGTAAACTTTTAACAGAGATAAATTTGAGATCTTAACAATTTACTGATGTTTACTTAAGGGACTAGTAATCTATTTGCATATTATATGATACTGATTTTCTTGTTAATTAAAAATATGTAATGTGTTTTTAAGAGTGATAGATTTTAAATCTTAACAATTTACTAAATGTTGACTAGAGAGATTAATAATCTATTTACATATTTTATGATACTTATTTTCTAGCTAACTAAGAATATGATTCTAAATTTTTTTTAAGAGTGATATATTTGAACTATTAACAATTTACTGAACGTTGACTAGAGGGACTAATAATCTATTTACATATTAAATGATATTGATTTTCTTGGTAATTAAGAATATGATTCTAATAAATTTTTAAGAGATATAGATTTGAAATCTAAACAATTTACTAAATATGGATCACAGGGAGTAATTATTTTTACTTACATATTTTCAATGATAATGATTTTCTTGTTACTATTATGATTTGTTTGGTTTTTTTAAGATAGTTAGATTTGAAATATTAACAATTCAATGAATGTGGACTACAACACTTAATTATTTACATATTTTATGATATTGATTTTCTTGCTAAATTATATTTTCATAGGTTCTTTTAAGTTTGATAAATTTTATTTAATTTTTATCTCTAATAAAATATATGTAAATCAATATATATGTAATTTTATTTATTATGTTTCCAAGTTTTCTCTTGTAAAAAATCCTTATATCAACCATAAAAGTCTCTCTTTGTTACTTAATTTTTCATTCCTCAGTTGCATTTTCTATCTTTCTATACATGACATTCACTTTGGACATCATATTTTAGCCTTCTTTTTAGGTTGTGCCAATTTTTTTATTCAAAATTTATGGACTTAAATTCGGAGATATAATAGTGAGAAGCAATTCACAAAAGCCAGCAAATCTCCTGTATTTAGTGAGGGTCCATCTATGAGTACCTTTGAGCTTTCATACACTGATACATACTAAGCTATTTCGTAAAGGTATATAAGCAGGCAACACAACGTCAACATGTTGGCTTGTGTTCCCTATTTATTCTCATCTTTCTAATGCTTATTTTATATTTTTGTTTGCTCGATTGATGTTTTGTACTTACGTTATTTCTTTTTGTTTTTCCACTTTAAATTTTATAGTTTCTTACATTAATAATCAATTTTTATATTAGTCAATATATTATTTGACATTTTGAAAAATGATTTATGGATTAAGTAATTAACGTTCAGAATAAGATATGAAAAAATCTCTTGAAATGTTGAAACTGGATTTTTCGTTTAATATAATAGACAAATTCAAGTAAAGGAACAAAATTTTTGGAACCATCTATAAATTTTCTATGGGAAGATATACTCAAAAATTAAAAGGAAATTTTTTCTTGTTGTAGCAACTATCTGTTCTCTTTTGTTGACATGAAAAAAACAAAAAGTTACTAGTGTGGTGCTATTTATTTCACTTCTAAGTTATTTTTTTGAATATAAAAATATGATTCACATTTTTTTTCAAATAACTTTCAATTTATTTGAATATAAGTATTTGATCGTGAAAAAATAAAATGTAATTTGAAGTTTTGTTTCAAATTGAAAGAAATCTTATTATAGATTATTTTCTGACTCACCTTTAAAATAATAATACATTCAAAAATGGATATTATTATTCTAGATATTATTAAAAAAAAATATAATCAATCAGTACAAAAATTAATGTTATTGGCTCCTTGCACCGTGGGCAACAAGGAATATATATATACACATATATATATATACACACACACACACACACACATACACAGATATATATATATATATATATATATATATATATATATATATATATATATATATATATATATATATATATATATATATATATATATATATAAACTTTTGCACGCATATCTCACTTTTTCGTTATCCTTTCTACAAATTTACCTGTTTGAGATTCACACACATTCAATCAAAAAAATTTATATATCATATATGTTATTATGATAATCTCGATAAGAAATAACTGTAACACCCCGTAGCCAAAACAGATCAAAAATTACTTTTTCAGAAAACTCTGCAGGTGCTTCCAACGGCGGCATCGATGGACCGTAGCCTAAACCACGGTACGTCCTACACAACCTTCGATGGGATCAGAAACTCCCAAAAATTTCAGCCTAGAAAAATTGGTTAAGTCTTGGACGACGGACGTACTTACGGTCCGTAGGTCAAACGACGGTCCGTAGTCCATGACCACCGATCAAGACTCCCTTCAACCACTCTCTGACAAGAGCTATTGATGACCAACATGGTTCGTAGGTTGACCTACGGTCCGTAAGTGAAAATTTTGCAGCCAACTAAAGGAAAATGTAGTTGGGTCAACTTAAAATGTTCATAACACTTAGCACAAAATTAATTAGGTCTCTCATTACCTACCCACAGATAAATAATTAAATTATATTTCCATATCCACTGACCTTGCAAAAATCATACCTCCGAGTAAAAAGTTATGCTCATTTTACTAAAGGCCTATCGAAGAGGCCCTCACGACGGGGCATCGGGCGTGTGACAGACCGTCGGTCCTGGCCGTCGTGAGGCCAGACAGCAACCTTCCAAGGGGTCTTTTTGACCTTTCCCACATTGTTTAAATCCTAAGTTACATTGTTTTGACCCTAAATCATTAGATTTTAGTCAGTTTAAGCCTAGAAACATAATTAAAACATATCCAAATTAAATCATTAAATCAAAACATAGAAAATTAGAAGCAAGAGGGGAGAAAAAAGCTCAAGAACCCTAGTTCAAGAACGCCACAAGATCCAGCATGTCCAGCCCCAAAACTTAAGTATTTTTTCCGTGGATTTCATCCCCAAGTATGTGGGATTTCACTAGTAGGTTCCTTTGACCCATTCGGTCCTTAGTTTAAGTCAGTTCTTGATTCTCTTATCATGATTAAACCTAGGGTTTCTATAACTTTGATATAACTTCATGAATTTATTAAATATATGTTCCAAATAATATTATCATGTTGTTACGCAGATTACAACATGAATTTCAGAACCCTATCTTTGTATTTCTTTAGTTCTTGAATTACACATTCTAGGTCATATATTTCAGACACTTCAGATATGCATGCCTTTGTTATAAATGCATGATTATCGTATTAATTGTTGCATTCTGAGTTTGCATATTCAGTTTTGAGCTATTCAGTATTTACAGATTCAGATATAATCAATTAATTTAGAAAATTCATTGGGAGTAGCATAATACCGAGTTGGACTAGGTTTTAGCGCACTCAATAGTCCGTGAATGTAACGACCTGTTTAGTCGTTTTGAGCAGCAGATTTTAATTCTGGAAAAACTGGCTGAGACGACGGACCCCACGACGGACCGTCATAGGCACGACAGACCGTCATGGGCACGACGGACCGTCGAGGGTGTCTCGTTAAAAAACACTTAGAAATTAGAAATTTGGGTGCTGAAATCGACTCTCTGAACTTCGTGACGGAATGGCAGGACGGACCGTCACAAATTCTTTAGTGGAAATTGAGTCTCTGAACTCTGTGACGGACCTGCAGGACGGACCGTCGCAGGCACGACGGGCCGTCACAGGTTGCGTAATCCCAGTCTGGGTCAGATTTCTTTTTAAGTTTTAAAGGGGCGTTTTGGACTATTCCTGCCATAATTATAGATTTCATGGGTTAATATTAATAACTCAATTTCTTGGGGGTTAAAAGAGGTAACCTTGAGTTAATTAGTGGGTTACTATTGTCATCTTTTATACTTAATTATATGCTAATTAGGGTAAAAGAAAGAGGGTTGGAATAAAAAAAATAAAAAGAACAAAGAGAGAGAGAGAGAATCGATCGAACGAGAAAGAGGAGAAACAAAGAGGAAACAAAGCTTTGGGAAATTGCTTGCTTGATAAAAATCCTTCTGTGGAGGTAGGTTATGGTTTTGATACTATTCGTAGTAAACTCTTAATAGCGAATGATATGTATTGGTAGTATTGTAAACCCTGCTATATGCTTAATTGTATGCTTGCATGATTGTGATTTATAATTGTGATAAAATAAGCATGATGAAGCTATTGAATCCCAAATCTTGAAAAACTATAATCTCTTTGTTAATGATGATGCCTTGGTGTAAAAGTAGACTTGATGAACGAATATAATGAGATTAGTGGGGCGGGTGTCACGAACCGACACGTAGAATTAGGGGATCAGAGTGTCACGTTCCGACACATAGAATTAAGGGATCGGGTGTCACGAACCGACACGTAGAATTAGGTGATCGGAGTGTCACGTTCCGACACGTAGAATTAAGGGATAGGGTGTCACGAACCGACACGTAGAATTTGGGGATCGGAGTGTCACGTTCCGACACATAGAATTAAGGGATCGGGTGTCACGAACCGACACGTACTATTAGGGGATCGGAGTGTCACGTTCCGACACATAGAATTAAGGGATCGGAGTGTCACGTACCGACACATAGTAGTAGGGGATCGGAGTGTCACGTACCGACACAAGAGGAATAAAGATAATGAATCTGGAAAAATGTTAATATACTCAATCTAATGAACCTAATTCCCAAATGAGTATGGTATTGAGGCTTGAGTCCTCATGGATGAACTTGGTAGTACTTATTGATGATTATAGTACTTGTTGTTGCTACATGTTGAGTATTGTAGTTGATTTATGATATTAACTGATATATATTGTTTTCTATTTTGAGTTGGCCGATGATATCTACTCAGTACTCATGTTTTGTACTGACCCCTACTTGTATGTTTCTTTCTTTGTTATTTGTGGAGTGCAGCAAACGTGTCGTCGTCTTCAAATCAACCGCAAGTCTAGCCAGTCTTCATTTCACCGGAATTCAGGGTGAGCTAATGCTTCTAGCTTGGACTGGATCTTCTTCTTCATGTCTTGATGCCTCGAATCTCCGGCATGGACTAGCTATTACTTATTTTAACTTTCTTAGATACTCTTAGTTTTAGTAATTGAGGATAGATGTTCTTGTGATGATGACTTCCAGATTTTGGGTAATAATAGATGTTGAGTTTTATAAGTTATTAAATTGATTTTTATTAATGAGTTTAAGTCTTCCGCATTGTATTTTGTTCAATATGTTTGGGTTTAGATTGGTTGGTTCGCTCACATAGTAGGATAAGTGTAGGTGCCACTCGCGGCTCGGTTTTGGGTCGTGACAAACTTGGTATCATAGCATTAGGTTCGTTGGTCTCATCACACAAGAACGAGTCTAGTAGAGTCTTAAGGAACGGTAGGGGGACGCCTTTACTTTTATTTGAGAGGCTATAAGACTTTAGGAAAATTCCATTCTTCTTTCTTTCTTTCGTGCTATTACTTGGATCCAATTGGTATCTAGGTGATACAAATTGGTATCTGACCATCTTCACTCTATTTCGCAGATGGTTAGAACTAGAGCAACGACTGCACCAACACCAACACCGGCAATACAGGATGCGTCTGAGCCAGCTACTGGGGTTGTAGCTCTGAGAGGATTAGTGGCGAGAGGCCGTGGAAGAGGTCGTGGGAGGACGTCCTCTAGCGGAAGAGGAAAAGCACCTAGCCCACCTGGTACTAAGGCGGTGACTCCTCCACCAACTGAGGAAGTGGTAAGAGAGGGTGAGGAAGGGGAGAATGAACAAGTACAGAGTGAGGGATTGCCACCCCAACCTACCCCAGAGATGATCAATCAGGTTTCTGCTTATCTTAGCGGGTTATCTGATCAGGGCCAGACACCTCCAGTGTTTTCTGCACCAGCACCTCATGTTCCGGAGGTACAACATGCAGCTACTATGGCTCCCCGCATGGATGCCTCATTGGAAATAGGCACGTTTCCTCGTCTGACTACAGGGCCTATAATGACAAATGATCAGCATGAACTTTTCAGTAAGTTCTTGAAATTGAAACCTCCAGTCTTCAAGGGTGCTGAATATGAGGATGCTTACGATTTTCTTGTTGACTGTCATGAGCTACTACACAAGATGAGTATAATCGAACGGTTTGGTGTTGAGTTCGTGGGTTATCAGTTTCAAGGAAACGCAAAAATGTGGTGGCGGTCACATGTTGAGTGTCAACCAACAGAGTCACCACTTATGACTTGGGCATCATTCTCTAGCTTGTTGATGAGAAGTATATCCCCCGGACTTTGAGGGATATGAAAAGGGATGAGTTCTTGAGCCTAGAGCAAGGTAGGATGTCAGTTACTGCATATGAGGCTAAGTTTTGTGCATAATCCAGGTATGCCACCCAACTTTGTTTCAGTCCACAAGATCGGATTCGCCATTTTGTGAAGGGGTTGAGGTCAGAATTGCGGATTTCAGCCTTACAGGTAGCGGCTACGGCAAAATCCTTCCAAGAAGTGGTAGACTTCGTGATAGAGGTGGAAGGAGTGAAGCCAGATGACTTCCCCACGACATCGACATCAAAAAGGTTTCGAAAGGGAGGTGAGTTTAATGGTTCTTACTCTAGAGGACAGGGTTCAGGAGGTTACTCAGTCCGACCAATTCAGTCTTCACTACAGACTGTAGCTGGGGGTCCACCTCAGACCAGTCAACACTTCTCTGAGAGACCTATGCTTGACTCCAGAGAGTGTTATGGATGTGGGGAGACTGGACATATTAGGAGGAATTGTCCAAAACAAAGTTACAGACCCCCAATAGCTAGAGGTAGAGGTGGTCATGGTAGAGGCCGTTATTCTGGAGGACGTGGTGGCCGAGGTAATGGTGGTCACCAAAACGGCCGTGATGATGGGCAAACCGGAGCCACTACAGCACAACATGGTAGGGGCAATGGGCAGACAGGCGATAGGGCCCATTGTTACGCTTTCCCTGGGAGATCTGAAGCGGAGACATCCGATGCGGTTATCACATGTAATCTTTTGGTTTGTGATTGCATGACTTCTGTATTGTTTGATCCTGGATCCACATTTTCTTATGTATCTTCTTCATTTGCTACTGGTCTTAATTTACCTTGTGAATTGCTTGACATACCTATTCGTGTGTCTACTCCGGTGGGTGAGTCTGTGATAGTTGAAAAAGTATATAGGTCTTGTTTGGTGACTTTTGTGGGGAGCAACACTTGTGTAGATTTGGTTATCTTAGAAATGGTTGATTTTGATGTAATTCGGGGTACGACATGGCTTTCTCCAAATTTTGCAATCTTGGATTGTAATGCTAAAACTGTGACATTAGCCAAGCCTGGGACAGATCACTTAGTGTGGGAGGGCGACTACACTTCCACTCCGGTTCGTATCATCTCCTTTCTTCGTGCTAAGAGAATGGTTAGTAAGGGGTGTTTAGCTTTCTTGGCACATCTCAGGGATGACACTACCCAAGTACCTTCAATTGAGTCGGTTTCGGTAGTCCGTGAGTTTCTGGACGTGTTCCCTGCAGATCTTCCTGGTATGCCACCGGATAGATATATTGATTTTTGCATTGATCTGGAACCGGGTACTCGCCCCATTTCTATACCCCCTTATAGAATGGCTCCCGTGGAGTTAAGAGAGTTAAAGGCCCAACTTCAAGAGTTTTTGAGCAAAAGCTTCATTAGACCAAGTGCATCTCCTTGGGGTGCTCCAGTGTTATTTGTGAAGAAGAAGGATGGGAGTTTTCGGATGTGCATAGACTACCGGCAGTTGAACAAGGTAACTATTAAGAACAAGTACCCCATTCCTCGCATTGATGACTTGTTCGATCAGTTATAAGGTGCTTGTGTCTTCTCTAAAATTGACTTGAGATCCGGTTATCATCAATTGAAAATACGGGCAACGGATGTGCCAAAGACTGCTTCTCGAACTAGGTATGGGCATTACGAATTTGTGCTAATGTCTTTTGGTCTTACGAATGCCCCTGCTGCTTTCATGAGCTTGATGAACGGGATTTTTAATCCATATCTGGATCTCTTTGTGATCGTATTTATTGATGATATACTGATATACTCCAAGAGTAAGAAAGAACATGAGGAACATTTGAGAATCGTGTTAGAGTTGTTGAGGAAGAGAAAGCTTTATGCCAAATTCTCCAAGTGTGAGTTTTGGCTAGATTCAGTGTCCTTCTTGGGGCACGTGGTTTCTAAGGATGGAGTGATGGTGGATCCATCTAAGATTGAGACAGTGAGGAATTGGGTAAGACCTACTAACGTGTCAGAAATAAGGAGCTTTGTTGGTTTAGCTAGCTACTACCGCCGATTTGTCAAGGGATTCTCTTCTATTGCTTCCCAATTAACGAACCTGACTAAGCAAAATGTTCAATTTGTATGGTCGGATGAGTGTGAGGAAAGCTTTTAGAAACTCAAGACCTTTTTGACTACTGCACCAATTCTTACCTTGCTAGTAGAGGGTAAGAACTTCATCGTTTATTGTGATGCATCCTATTCTGGTTTGGGTGTAGTGCTTATGCAAGAGAAAAATGTGATTGCATATGCTTCGAGGGAATTAAAGGTGCATGAACGTAACTATTCGAACCATGATTTGGAGTTGGCTGCGGTAGTGTTTGCATTAAAGCAAAGGAGACACTATCTATATGGGGTCAAGTGTGAAGTCTACACGGATCATCGTAGCCTACAGTATGTCTTTACTCAGAAAGATTTGAATTTGAGACAGAGGAGATGGATGGAATTACTGAAGGACTACGATATCACTATTCTGTATCATCCGGGAAAAGCTAATGTTGTGGCAGATGCTTTAAGTAGAAAGGCAGGAAGCATGGGAAGTCTAGCTCATTTGCAAGTTTCTAGACACCCATTGTCTAGAGAAATCCAAAACTTGGCTAATGAGTTTATGAGGCTAGAAGTAAATGAGAAGGGAGGATTTTTGGCTTGTGTGGAGGCGAGATCTTCTTTTCTTGACAAGATCAAGGGAAAACAATTTGATGATGAGAAACTAAGTCGAATTTGGGATATGCTGTTGCGAGGAGAGGCTAAAGAAGCAATAATTGATGAGGAAGGTGTTTTGAGGATTAAGGGAAGGGTATGTGTGCCCCGTGTGGATGATTTGATCCACCTATTCTCACAGAGGCCCATAGTTCTGGATATTCTATACATCCTGGTGCAACCAAGATGTACCGTGACCTAAAGCAACACTTTTGGTGGAGTAGAATGAAGCGCAACATTGTTGATTTTGTTGCCAAATGTCCAAATTGTCAACAAGTAAAGTATGAACACCAGAGGCCCGGAGGAACACTTCAGAGAATGCCCATTCCTGAATGGAAGTGGGAGAGAATTGCAATGGACTTCGTGGTTGGTCTTCCAAAGACATTGGGTAAGTTTGATTCTATTTGGGTAATTGTGGACAGATTAACTAAGTCTGCTCACTTCATTCCGGTCAAGGTGACATACAATGCAGAGAAGTTAGCCAAAATCTATATCTCAGAAATCGTTCGATTGCATGGAGTTCCACTCTCCATCATATCAGATAGAGGTACGCAGTTTACTTCTATGTTTTGGAGAACATTGCATGCGGAATTAGGTACTAGGTTGGACCTTAGTACTGCATTTCACCCTCAGACTAATGGTCAGTCTGAGCGAACGATTCAAGTGTTGGAGGATATGCTACGTGCATGTGTGATAGAATTTGGTGGTCATTGGGATAACTTCTTACCCTTAGCGGAGTTTTCATACAATAATAGCTATCACTCCAGTATTGACATGGCTCCATTTGAAGCATTATATGGAAGGAGATGTAGGTCTCCCATTGGTTGGTTTGATGCATTTGAGGATAGACCTTGGGGTACTGACCTTTTTGAGGGATTCATTGGAGAAAGTAAAATCTATTCAAGAAAAGCTTTTAGCGGTGCAAAGTAGGCAAAAGGAGTATGCAGATCGAAAGGTTAGAGACTTGGAGTTCATTGAGGGTGAACAAGTCTTGTTGAAGGTTTCGCCCATGAAAGGGGTGATGCGGTTTGGTAAGCGAGGTAAGCTTAGCCCAAGGTATATTGGTCCATTTGAAGTTTTGAAGCGAGTAGGGGAGGTGGCTTATGAATTAGCCTTGCCTCCAGGGCTGTCTGGAGTGCATCCGGTATTTCATGTGTCTATGCTAAAAAGATACCATGGGGACGAAAACTACATCATTCGCTGGGATTCAGTTCTGCTTGATGAGAATTTGACTTATGAGGAGGAGCCTGTTGCCATTCTAGATAGAGAAATTCGCAAGTTGAGGTCGAGGGAGATTGCATCCATCAAAGTTCAATGGAAGAATCGACCAGTTGAAGAAGCCACTTGGGAGAAGGAGGCTGATATGCAAGAAAAATACCCACATCTGTTTACGGATTTAGGTACTCCTTTCTGCCCTTGTTTTCCTTCTTGTGATCATTCGAGGACGAACGATGGGTAAATTGGTATCTATTGTAACGACCTGTTTAGTCGTTTTGAGCAGCAGATTTTAATTCTGGAAAAACTGGCTGAGACGACAGAACCCACGACGGACCGTCGAGGGTGTCTTGTTTCAAAACACTTAGAAATTAGAAATTTGGGTTCTGAAATCGACTCTCTGAACTTCGTGACGGAATGGCAGGACGGACCATCACAGGCGTGACGGACCGTCAGAGATTCTTTAGTGGAAATTGAGTCTCTGAACTCTGTAACGGACCTGCAGGACGGACCGTCGCAGGCACGACGGGCCGTCACAGGTTGCGTAATCCAAGTCTGGGTTGGATTTCTGTTTAAGTTTTAAAGGGGCGTTTTGGACTATTCCTGCCATAATTATAGATTTCGTGGGTTAATATTAATAACTCAATTTCTTGGGGGTTAAAAGAGGTAACCTTGAGTTGATTAGTAGGTTACTATTGTCATCTTTTATACTTAATTATATGCTAATTAGGGTAAAAGAAAGAGGGTTGGAATAAGAAAAACAAAAAGTACAAAGAGAGAGAGAGAGAGAGAGAGAATCGATCGAACGAGAAAGAGGAGAAACGAAGAGGAAACAAAGCTTTGGGAAATTGCTTGCTTGATCAAAGTCCTTTGGTGGAGGTAGGTTATGGTTTTGATAATATTCTTAGTAAACTCTTAAGCGAATGATATGTATTGGTAGTATTGTAAACCCTGCTATATGCTTAATTGTATGCTTGCATGATTGTGATTTATAATTGTGATAAAATAAGCATGATGAAGCTATTGAATCCCAAATCTTGAAAAACTCTAATCTCTTTGTTAATGATGATGTCTTGGTGTAAAAGAAGGCTTGATGAATGAATATAATGAGATTAGTGGGGCGGGTGTCACGAACCGACACATAGAATTAGGGGATCGGAGTGTCACGTTCTGACACATAGAATTAAGGGATCGGGTGTCACGAACTGACATGTAGAATTAGGTGATCGGAGTGTCACGTTTCGACACATAGAATTAAGGGATCGGGTGTCACGAACCGACACGTAGAATTAGGGGATTGGAGTGTCACATTCCGACACATAGAATTAAGGGATCGGGTGTCACGAACCGACACGTAGAATTACAGGATCGGAGATTCACGTTCTGACACATAGAATTAAGGGATCGGAGTGTCACGTACTGACACATAGTAGTAGGGGATCAGAGTGTCACGTACGGACACAAGAGGAATAAAGATAATGAATCTGGAAAAATGTTAATATACTCAATCTAATGAACCTAATTCCCAAATGAGTATGGTATTGAGTATTGAGTCCTCATGGATGATCTTGGTAATACTTATTGATGATTATTGTACTTGTTGTTGCTACATGTTGAGTATTGTAGTTTATTTATGATATTAACTGATATATACTGTTTTCTATTTTGAGTTGGCCGATGATATCTACTCAGTACTCGTGTTTTGTGTTGACCCCTACTTGTATGTTTCTTTGTTTGTTACTTGTGGAGTGAAGCAAACGCGCCGTCGTCTTCAAATCAACCGCAACTCTAGCCAGTCTTAATTTCACCGGAATTCAGGGTGAGCTAATGCTTCTAGCTTGGACTGGATCTTCTTCTTCATGTCTTGATGCCTCGAATCTCCGGCATGGACTAGCTATTACTTATTTTAGCTTTCTTAGATACTCTTAGTCTTAGTAATTGAGGATAGATGTTCTTGTGATGATGACTTCAAGATTTTGGGGAATAATAGATGTTGAGTTTTATAAGTTATTGAATTGATTTTTATTAAAGAGTTTAAGTCTTCCGCATTGTATTTTGTTCAATATGTTTGGGTTTAGATTGGTTGGTTCGCTCACATAGTAGGATAAGTGTGGGTGCCACTCGCGGCTCGGTTTTGGGTCGTGACAGTGAACTACTAGCCTAGTAGATTGTAAGTCTCCTCTGTGGGCAATCATTTTAGTGATCACGCCCGCATGCCTTTATACCTTTGGCAGGGTATATTGGGTCCTCTCGATGGGGCGTATACATCGTATTCAACATTTAGCTCATGTGGTTTTATTATCGGTTATTAGTAGCTCCCATAGTTCAGTCAGACTCTCTGCATTGACCATTTATCAGTATATTCGATATTCAATTTCAGCATGTTGTAAATTGGTCATTGCATCAAGTTATCTCTGAAATCAGCACATCACGTTCAGATTATTATACTGGTTTTTATGTTTGTTCAGTTATGTTTTATTTCAACATTACTCTATCCTACATGCTTAGTACCTTTCAAGTACTCACACATACGTGCACTACATCTTCTCGTGATGTAGGTTCAGGCTTTTAGCATCCAGATCACGCATAGATCGATTTCCCGATCTCTAGTTTAGCAGATTCAGTGGTGAGTCCTCATTCTCCGAGGACAACAGTCATGAGTTTCATTTCAGTCTTTAGTCATTTAGTTTCAATTTTTGCTAGATTTATTTAGGGCTTGTCCCAGTATTTTTAGTCTAGTTTAGAGGCTATATTCAGACATAGTTAGATTCATCTTTGTATTGAGTTAATATTTATTTTGTATTAAACTCATTGTTTTCAAATATCTAAGTTATAGAATATGGGTATTCCCCATATTTTTATTTTAAGTATGATTTAGCTTCCGCAAGAGTTTATTATCTTTAGTAATCTCATGATCATGTCAGCAGGGTTAGGTTGAGATCACTTGTGGTCCTACGTTCCGTGTCCGTGTCTTGGGGGTAACTCGGGGTGTGACAAAACTTTGTATGAGAGCACTAGGTTCAAGAGTACTAAGATGTCTAAAAAGCCGCACTAAGTAGAGTCTTTTTCATGGGTGTAAAGTGCACCACATCTAATAAGAGGGAGGCTACAAAGTGTTTTTAGGAAAACTTCACTTTTTGTTACTTTTATCGTGTGTAAGGTATGATCTAATTCCATTCTAACTCGACGTTGAGCGCTTAAGATCATGCCTTCTCATATATTTTAGTCATGGAATGCTAATGCACGCAATGCTAATGTAGTTCCTCTAATACTAGATAAGGAATTTGTAATGTGGGGTTTCAAAATGCAAATTCAGCTTTTGGCTCAGAGTATAACCAACCAAAACAATCAACAACTTCTAGTTCCTACTAATAGAAATGACCGATTAGTGGTAGCCAAAGTTTGTGATTTTTTTAGAATAATTCTACTAAAGTTTTTAGGGTCTCAAGTTAGTAAGGACCCACAAAAGTTCATTGATGAGGTCAAGAAAATATTTGGTGTGATGTAAGTAATTGGTAGTGACACGTGAGATTGGCATCCTACCAACTCAAGGATCTTCTTTAACCTATGGTTCACTCAGTGGAAAGACAACAGACATGACTTTGTATTTTGTAACCCAGTTTAGAAGTCCAATTCAGTGTTAGTCCAGAAACTCTCTCTGAAACTTTCTCAGTCTCTACTCCAGTCGGTGACCCAGTTATAGCTGTCAACCCAGTTATAGCTAGACGGGTATAGAGAAATTGCCCTTTCACAGTCTCTTAGAAAGTCACTTCAGCAGATCAGTACATTTAGAAATGGTTAACTTCGATGTCATTCTAGGCATGGATTGGTAACACTCATGTTATACCTTAATCGATTGTAGAACTAGGATTGTTCATTTTCAGTTTCCAAATGAACCAATCTTAGAATGGAAGGGTAGTAGCTTATCTCCTATGGGTCGATTTATTTCTTACCTTAAGGCCACAAAGATGATATCTAAGGGTTATCTCTATCATCCACTTCGGGTTAAGGATTCTAGCCTTGAAACCCCAGCTCTTGAGTCAGTTCCATTAGTTTGTGAATTTCCAGAAGTGTTTCCAGAAGATCTTATGAGAGTCCCTCATGAAAGGGAAATCAACTTTCGAATTTATATCATTTCAGATACCCAGCCTATTTCTATTCCTCCTTGCATAATGGATCAAGAAAAGCTTAAGGAATTGAAAAAGCAGTTGAAAGACCTTCTTGATAAGGGTTTCATCAGACCTAGTATTTCGCCATGGGGTGCAGCAGTATTGTTCGTAAAAAGAAAGATGGTTCTCTCAGAATGTGCATTGACTATAGACAATTGAACAAGGTCACAGTCAAGAATATGTATCCCATCCCCAAGATTGATGACTTGTTTGACCAACTTCAGGGTGCTAGTCATTTCTCAAAGATGGACCTCAGATCGGGCTATCATCAGCTTTGAGTCAGAGATAGTGACATTACAAAAACAGCCTTCAGAACTAGGTATGGTCATTATGAATTTGTAGTTATGTCATTCGGACTAACCAATGCTCCTGCAGCTTTCATGGATTTGATGAACAGAGTGTTCAAACAATACTTAGACTTGTTCATAATCGTGCTCATTGATGATATCCTCATTTACTCTAGGAGTGAGAAAGAACATGCAAGTCATTTGAGAGTTGTTCTGCAGACTCTCAAAGATCACCAGTTATTCGCTAAGTTTAGTAAATGTGGGTTTTGATTGCAATCCGTTGCTTTCCTTGGTCACATTGTATCCAGCAAAGGGATCAGCGTAGATTCATAAAAGATAGAAGTAGTGAAATAATGGGCCAGACCTACCTCTGCTACAGATATTAGAAGCTTCTTAGGTCTAGAAGGTTATTACAGAAGGTTCGTGAAAGAATTCATCCATAGCATCACTATTGACTAGGTTGACTCAGAAGATGGTCAAGTTCCAATGGTCAGATGATTGTCAGAAAAGATTTACAAAATTGAAATGGACTACAGCTCCTGTCTTGACTCTACCATAGGGTTCAGATGGTTATGTGATCTATTGTGATGCATCCAGAGTTTGACTTGGTTGTGTGTTGATGCAAAGAGATAAGATTATATCTTATGCCTCTAGAAAGCTTTGATGCATGAGAAGAACTATCCAACTCATGACCTCGAGCTTGCAGCAGTGGTGTTTGCACTCAAGATATAGAGACACTACTTGTATGGTGTTCATGTAGATGTTTTCACCGATCATAAGAGCCTTCAGCATGTGTTGACCCATAAAGAGTTGAATCTTCGCCAGAGGAGATGGCTTGAGTTCCTTAAGGATTATGATATAGTGCATTATCATCTTGGAAAGGCGAATGTAGTGGCCGATGCTATTACTAGATTATCTATGGGTAGTGTAGCCCATGTTGAGGAAAAAAAGAAAGAAGCTCGTGAAGGATGTTCACAGGCTTGATCGCTTGGGAGTTTGCCTTATGAGCATATCAGACAGTGGTGTAACAGTTCAAAATGGGGTAGAATCGTCTTTGGTAGTGGAGGTTAAGGAAAAGCAAGAGAGTGATCCAATCTTGCTTGAACTAAAAGGTGCAGTCAAAAATCAGAGAGTGGAGGTTTTCTCCCAAGGGGCAGATGGTGTACTTCGCTACCAAGGTAGATCGTGTGTTCCTGATGTGGGAGAGTTGAGGCAGCATATTCTTGCAGAAGCTCATAACTCTAGGTATTCAATTCATCCAGGTTCCACTAAGATGTACCGCGATCTGTGGAAAGTCTATTGGTGGAATGGCATGAAAAGGAAAATATAGCACACTTTTTGAGTAAGTTCCCCAATTGCCAGCAAGTCAAGGTAGAACATTAGAAACCAGAAGGTATGACTCAAGGGATCGATATTCATACTTGGAAGTAGGATGTTATCAATATGGATTTCATCACAGGGGTACCTCGTACTCGCAGTCAGCATGACTCAATTTGGGTGATAGTTGATAGGATGACTCAGTCTTCTCATTTTTTGGTGGTCAAGACTACATATTCGGCAAAGAACTATGTCAAGTTTTACCTTACTGAAATTGTGAGGTTGCATGGGGTTCCTTTGTCTATCATCTCATATAGAGGTCCTCAGTTTACCTCTAATTTCTTGAAGTCATTTCAAAAAGGTTTTGGTATTCAAGTTAACCTTAGTACAACATTTCATCCACAGATTGATGGGCAGGCAGAGCGTACCATTCAGAACTTACAGGATATGTTGAGAGCTTGTGTGATCGATTTCAAAGGTAATTGGGATGATCATCTTTCTCTTATTGAGTTTGCCTACAATAATAGCTACCATATCTGCATTTAGATGGCCTCTTATGAGGCTTTATATGGGCGTAGATGTAGATCTCCTGTTAGTTGGTTTGAAGTAGGTGAATAAGCTTTGATAGGGCCAAATTCAGTCCTTTATGCTATGGAGAAAGTGCAACACATTAGAGATAGACTAAAGACAACCCAAAGTCGTCAGAAATCTTACGCAGATGTAAGGAGAAGGGAACTAGAGTTCCAAGTTGATGATTGGGTTTTTCTGAAAGTCTCACCTATGAAAGGGGTGATGAGCTTTGGAAAGAAAGGGAAGCTCAGTCCTAGATATGTAGGTCTTTACAATATATTGAAAAGGATTGGCAAGGTGGCTTATGAGTTAGAGTGGCCAGCAAAATTAGTAGCAGTGCATCCAATCTTCCACATCTCACTCTTGAATAAGTGTGTGGGTGACCCAGCCTCTATAGTTCCATTAGAGAGTGTGGCGGTGAAAGATAGTCTTTCTAATGAGGATGTACTAGTTGAGATTCTTCACCCTCCGGCTAGAAGGTTGAGAAACAAAGAAGTCGCTTCAGTTAAGGTTTTGTGGAGGAGTCAGCTCGTAGAGGGAGCTAGGGAGCTACTTGGGAAGCAGAAGCAGCCATGACCAAGTATCCTTACTTTTTTCCTTCCGATTCCACTCCAGCTTGAGGTAATAGTTCCTCTTCAAATTTAACAGTCATTCATGCGTAAATTCAGTTTTAGAATCGTGATCCCTCAGTTTGTACTTTCATTTTTAGCGTAATTGCATGTATTCAGAACTCAATTTAGTCAAAACTTAGTTCTCAGTGTTTAGTAGTGGGGTCTGCATCTCTCTCCCTCTATTTCATCTAGTTTAGTCTTCATTCGAGGACGAATGTTCCAAAGTGGGAGATATTGTAATACCCCTTAGCCAAAACAAGCCAAAAATTAGTTTTCAGAAAAATCTGCAGGTGCTACCAACGGTGGCATCGACGGACCGTAGCGTGAACCATGATCCGTCCTGCACAATCGTCGATGGGATCAGAATGTCCCGAAAATTTCAGCGTAGAAAAGTTGGTTAAGTCTTGGACGACAGACGGACTTATGTTTCGTAGGTCAAACAACGGTCCGTAGTCCGTCACCGTTGATAAAGACTCCCTCCAAGCACTCTCTGACAAGAGCTATGGATGACCAACATGGTTCGTAGGTGGACTGTCGGTCCGTAGGTGGAAAATTTGCAGTAGTTAAAGGGAAATGTTGTTGGGTCAACTTAAAATGATTATAACTCTTAGCACAAAATTAATTAGGTCTACCATGACCTGCCCACAGATAGATAATTGAATTATCTTTCTATAGACACCAACCATGCTAAAATCAGAACTCACAGTAAAAATGTATGCCCATTTTATTAAAGGCCTGTCGAACAGGCCCTCACGACGGACCCAACAATGGGGCGTCGGGCGCACGATGGACCGTCAGTCCTGGCCGTCATGAGGCCCCACAACAACCTTCCAAGGGGTGTTTTTGACCTTTCCCACTTCATTTAAATCCAAAGTTACGTTGTTTTGACCCTAAATCATCAGATTTTAGTGTTTAAGCCTAGAAATATAATTAAAATATATCCAAGTAAAATCATTAAATCAAAACATAAAAAATTAGAAGCAAGAGAGGAGTAAAAAGCTCAACAACCCTATTTCAAGATGCCACAACCTCTAGCAGTTCCAGCCCCACAACCTCTAGCAGTTCCAAGGTATGTGTGATTTCACTAGTGGGTTCATTTCACCCATTGGGTCCTTAGTTTCAGTCAGTTCTTGATTCTCTTATCATGATTAAACCTAGGGTTTCTAGAACATTGATATAACTTCATGAATTTATTAAATATATGTTCCAAATAAGATTATCATGTTGTTACTCAGATTATCGATGAATTTCAGAACCCTAGCTTTGGATTTCTTTACTTCTAGAATTACACATGTTAGGTCATATATTTCAGATACTTGAGATATACATGCCTCAGTTATAAATGCATAATTACAAGATTAACTCTTGCATTCTCCGTTTGCATGTTTAAGCTATCCAGTATTTACAGAAATTCAGATATAATCAGTTAATTTACAATATTCATTGGGAGTAGCATAATACCGAGTTGGACTAGGGTTTAGCGTACCCAATAGTCCCATAACTACTGCCTAGTAGGTTGTAAGTCCCCTCTGTGGGCAATCAATTTAGTGATCACGTCCGCATGCCTTTAAACCTTTGGCAGGGTATATTAGGTCCTCTCGATGGGGCGTATACATCGGACTCTACATTTAGCTCATGTGGTTTTATTATCAGTTATTAGTAGCTCCCAAAGTTCAGTCAGACACTCTACATTGACCATTAATCAATATATTCAGTATTCAGTTTCATCATGTTATAAATTGGTCATTACATCCAGTAAGCTTAGAAATACGCACATCACGTTCAAATTATTATACTTGTTTTTGTGTTTGTTAAGTTATGTTTTATTTCAGCTATTCTCTATCTTACATGCTCAATACCTTTCAAGTACTGACGCATATGTGCGCTACATCTTCTCGCGATCTATGTTCAGGTTCTCAGCATCCAAATCACGCATAGATCGATTTCCCGATCTCCAGTCCAGCAGATTCAGTGATGAATTCTCATTCTCTGAGGACAATAGTCATGATTGTCATTTCATTCTTAGTTATTTAGTTTCAGTATTTGCTAGATTTAGCTAGGGTTTGCCCCAGTTTTTCTAGTCTTGTTTAGAGGCTATTTTAAGACATAGTTAGATTCAGCTTAGTGTTGAGTTAATATTTCTTTTATATTAAACTCATTGTTTTCAAATATCGTTGTTATAGAATTTGGGTATTCCCCATCTTTTCATTTTAAGTACGGCTTCCGCAATAGTTTATTATCTTTAGTATGCTCATGATCATGCCCGTAGGGTTAGTTTGAGATCACGTGTGGTCCTAGGTTCCATGTCTGCGTCTCGGGGGTAGCTCAGGGCATGAAATTAACTCCCACATGCAAAAAGAAGTGAAAAAGACATTAAAGATGAGTGTTTTGAGGAGATTATGCTCTTTAATATGCGAAAAGCTCTACGTAGGAAAGTAACAAATTATTTTTGTCTGAATAAGAAAGCAAAAAATATGTTGTTGTTGATTCCTTACGCAGAGTTTTCCACATTTTAGAGAACATGACCGATTCACATGCTCTTCTTTTGTGGACTTCCTTTCACTTTTTTCTAGATTTACGAGCTCTCTCTAGATATGCTTATTACCATAGAAAAAAATACGATGTATAAATTTCTTATTGAATGAGAACAAGCCTATATAATGTCTAAGTTGTTTTTACCGTCAACAATTTACTCCCTAAATCCATTGATAATATCTATGTTGTTCTTTTACCTGAATATCGTTATTGTTGCCATTTGAAAAAAGTTCTTATTATGTGAAAAAAGATAACCTATTTAATGAAATAAATAAGGAAGATTAGACGTCAATATTCTAACTAATTGAATGATATCATGAAAATGCAAACTAATTTTATTCATATAATATTTAAGAATGAAAAGGAGAAGTAAGAATTATTTGGAGTATAAGGAAGATACAAATAATATATAAACAATATATGACCACGTGCCCAAAGTAAATAAATCAAAATAAATTATATTTTACTGGCATTAATTATTCTATTTAATGGGACCATTAAATGTAACATGTTTATTTCTGTATGGCAAAAGACATAAAGTACTCTTTGAACTTATATTGAAAAGTCAGTTACACAGTTAACTATTACGACGATCTATTAAACACTTAATATTGTATAAAGTGATATTAATACCCCCTCAAAACGTGACATGACAAAGAAAGTGTCCTCATCTTCTTTAAGGTACTTGACATATATATATATATATATATACATATATATATATATATATATATATAGATATATATATACATATATATACATATATATATATATACATATATATATATATACATATATATACATATATATATATATATATATACATATATACACACACACACACACACACACACACACACACACACACATATATATATATATATATATATATATATATAAATATATATATTAGAATGAAATTTTTGAACAAATGACACTATTTTATTGGTCATTGTACAATTATGTATTACAACTTTTAATAAATCAATTATTTTATTTTTTTTCTTTTTAAATCTTTTTATTGGTGGCCCCAATTTCTTAGAAACATTTATATTTTTCTTAACTTTTAGTTCTTCTTCTTAGGAATTACTAGATTTGTCATCACTGATTGTTTAATGAAAGCACATCCAACACTCTACTCTTAAAGAGGAACTTATAAAAAGAAATAGAAAAAAATGGAGAATATGATGACTTCAAAAGATTTAATATTCATGATTTTTTTTTTGAACTTGTCGGAAGATTCACCGAAGAAAATTACCGAAAAATTATTACGAGTAAGATAATGATTTCTATTGAAAATCATATAACATTTATGAATAAAGTTCATGATTATATTGTCCAAATTTATCAAAAATGCATTGAAGAAAGTGATTTCTCCATCTTTGTCTTCTCTATTCTCGCCGGAGCACTACCTAAAATCACCACAATGTCATTTTATGCCTCAAATCATCAATAACATATTTTATTAATCATTACCAACAAAGAAAACTAATGAAATGCTTAATTTACATATTAGTTATCAATATTTATAATGAATTTTACATATTTAAAAATTATACTTGTTCCACTAGAAACAATGGTGTTGCACATCGCCTATCACCTCCACAAATATCTCTCAACTTCATAATTGACTTATTGACTCCTATTTTCTTTTTAATTTTTTTTTCCTTTCAATTTATAACAATGGAGAAGAAGAGAAGTAGATTTTAAAAAGAGAAAAGTATGGTAAGAGGAGGAAGATGCCCAAATATTTATTTGAAATGTTTAAGAAAATATCAAGAGATAAATGTATTTTAAAATTAAAAAAATATAAGTTATATATGAAATGCGTGTACTACACTTCATTTTACATAACTGAGATTGTCTTCGGAGGGGGTATTAATATCACTATGAACAAGATTAGGGGTGTAATAGGTCGCCGCAACAGTTAAAGTGTGTAACTGGATTTTCGATATAAGTTTCGCGGGTAATTTTGTCTTTCCCTTTCTTATTATGGAATGCTTTCTGTAATTCTATTTTCAGGAAAAAAGAACTTTAAAAATTCTCTACATTGTTTAATTTCTATAAATTTTTGTTGTTTTTGTGCCTGCTTTATGAATTTTAGTTCGTGAGGTTTTTGTAGTTGAATGAAGTAATAAATTAGTGTCCTTTCATACACTTATAATAATACTATAGAAGGTTTTGGAGAACCTGATGGCTTCTATGGTATACATATGCACGAGTTACTTTTAGTGAATATCATAATGCTATTATTGATAGTGAGTTTTCTACCTGAACTATTACATAATAATTAACGAAACACACCTAAATGTTGACTAGATCAAGTCCAAAAGTAACTTGTATGAACGTTTTTTCATTAAATCTCCATCTACCTACATATGGTGCAACTCTATCAGCTGACACATTATTTTTTAAAATATATTTTTAATTATTTTCAATAAAACTCTAAATCTCGTCTTTCAAGTAACAGATATGGAACGACTTATTAGAAGGTGGAGAAGAAAATAATGTATGTCAATGTTGTAAGGAATTAGTTTATACGAAGAAAGTATTAAAATTTAACTTAACTTTTAATCTAATACTACTTTATTTAGATTTGTCATGCTGGAAATTTTTTCAGCATTGAGTATCACATGACAAATCTTTTAAACAAAAGAAAGTGTACACTTATGTCAGAAATTGGTCGAAATGTGTTTCACTAAATATTTATTACAATGGAAATTTAATTTTTAGTACATAAATTATATATAAAGATTTTATGATTAAAGAGTAAAACAATCGATCAATTATTGGATGGACAGATTGGTCTTTCAACTTTTTCAACTTTGTGGTCCACGTTTTGAATAAATTTGATTGATGTGATAGAAGATATATAAAGTATTGATATTTATATCATGCATATTTAATTAATTGGATATTTCATTTAGTATAGAGGTAAAATGACAATCAAACATGACATTTTGGAACTTTCCATTTCTATTTTTGTAACACTTGAATTTGCAAAAGGAAGAAAAAAAATTTGTAGGACTAAAGTCTGATTTTACAGGTCTCATCTATGGACTGTAAAAACTTCTACATGTCATAGATCAAAATTGTAGGAAAAGGTAATTTTTTTGTCAAAACAAATCTCAATATTCTTTTTATGGTTCATCATAACGGTCCAATCATCTTATCTACAAGTCATAGATATTTCTCGCAGGTAAGTCCCATTTTTAGTAAAATGTCAAGTGTACAAAAAATTGTTTCTATGAACCATAGACAGACCTAGAAAATGTAGAATTGTTCCGTCTAAAGATTGGTGAAGTCATGATCCTAGTACTTAGTCTACAGTTGACTAGTACAAACTGTAGAAAGATCTACGATTCCTAGGTTGAGTCGAAATTACTTTTAGAAGTTTTGGGATTTTTCCCCAATTATTTTAAATCAAACTGTGTCATTTTACCTTCTATCCTAAGCTGTCATATAATGTTTCAAGCCCTAATTTTACTATTTTGTGTTGATTCTCCTAAATTCTCCAAAACAACTCCCCAAATTCTCCTTATAGAAGAAAAATTATCTAGGGTTTCATTCAAATCTTCAATTTTCTATCATTTTTTACTTAAAAGCATCAACATATGTGGGTATCCGCCCATGGAGTCCTTTCCTTCATGAGTTCCTAAGGTTTTCAAGTTCTCCCTTCAATTTCAATTAATTCATGTTGGGTTTCACTTCAATCTCATGGGTTCCATTCGATTATGATTTTTTATTTTTGATTAATTCTTAAAATGAATGATTTCATGTTTATTCGTGATGTTTAATTGAATTATCTTAATCCGTTCATGATCCATGATTTTTTATTAATAATCCTTATAAATGTTAATAACTATGAATTATGAATCTACGAAGATATGCATATTTTTCAGATGTTATTATAAATGAGACGATGATGCACGTATAAATGCTATTGTAAAAGCTTTTATCACATTTTACTATAATCATGGTTGTAAACGATATTTCCCACATAATGATTTTCGTTGATGAAAAATTTTCTCATCCATGTTGAATTGTGTTTAAAAAGGCTATTCTACGTTTTGATTTCGAAAGATGTGTATTGGTATTGGTCATTAATTTTTCTATGTTAAATTGATTATTAACTTTTATCTATTTAGTAGAGATTTATTATACGAAGCATCGAGAGGGATTTGAGGCGGAGGCTCGAATAAGATAGTCTCTAGTAGCAACCTCTACTCCCAGACTACATGTTTCTATACAATGTCTTAAATGACCTAACTAATGGATCTATTTTATAAAATGATGATCGATATATATTCTAACTTGAAAAGTATATTCCCCTTCTTTTGTATGAGGGATTAACTGAATGTCATGATGTATCTCTAATGGTATTATTGTCAATTAGAGCTAAAATATCACAAAATGACTACGTTTTATTAAGTTTTCTTTATGTCTATTATGTTAATGTATTTGACTATGTTTTATTATTTTCATGTAAATTTTCTCTAAAAGCTTTTAAATGTTTTATTGTAATCATGCTTACATGTTGTAAGTCGTTTATGTTATCATGTATTTGTTTATGCATATTATCTTGTACTTAGTACATCTTATGTATTAATGCATATTTGTGATTATATAATCTCATGAATGTAGGGTTCCAACGTTCCTGTCTCACACACTTATGGCTAGACATCTAATAGGTACTTAAAGTTAATGGTGCGTCCTCATGTTCCGGGGATAGAGACAATTTATAGCTTTATTCATTTCGTTTCAGACTTTGTATGGGATGTATGAATTACGTCTCATTCACTTTTTTTATATGACTTTGAGACTTATGTTAGACTTCCATATTTTTGTCAGTGTTTTGATATACAAAATGTTATCTTTAAAGGTCTTTATTTGTATTATCTTGTATGATGCATGCTAAGTGACTGGTGTATGGCTTCTCGATGTCCTATACTCCATGTTACGCGTAGGATCTCTTTTTGATTGTAACAAATTTTCACGCACCTTTACTAACTCCACAAGATATCTGTGACTCGCACTAACAACAAGTATGTCACGACCCAAAACGAGCCGCGAGTGGCACCCACACTTATCCTACTATGTGAGCGAACCAACCAATCTAAACCCCAACATTTCAACCATAATAACAGAATATAATGCGGAAGACTTAAAACTCATTAACGAAATCAAATAAATAACTTCTAAAATTTATCAATCATTATCCCCAAAATCTGGAAGTCATCGCCACAAGAACATCTATCCTCAAATTACTAAATCTAAGAGTATCTAAGAAGCTAAAATAAGTAAAAAGCTAGTCCATGCCGGAATTTCAAGGCATCAAGACATGAAGAGGAAGATCCAGTCCAAGCTAGATGTCACGACCCAAAACCGAGCCGCGACTGGCACCGACATTTACCCTCCTATGTGAGCGAACCAACCAATCTAACCCTTATCATTAATAATATAATATCAAGTAAGTAATGCGGAAGACTTAAACTCATTCATAAAAACCAAATCAACACCTATTATTTTCCCCAAAATCTGGAAGTCATCATCACAAGAACATCTATGATCAAATTACTAAACTAAAATGTCTAAGAAGCTAAAAATACATAAAAGCTAGTCCATGCCGGAAGTTCAAGGCATCAAGACTTGAAGAAGAAGATCCAGTCCAAGCTAGACGCATTAGCTCACCCTGAATTTCCGATGTAGTGAAGACTGTCTAGAATTACTGCTGAGTTGAAGATGACGGAACGTTTGCTGCATTCCACAAATAACAAAGAAGAAAACATAAAAGTAGGGGTCAGTACAAAACCACGGGTACTGAGTAGATATCATCGGCCAACTCAAAATAGGAAACAATATATATCAGTTAATATCATACATCAACTATAAACTCAACATGTAACAACAACAAGTACTATTATCATCAATAAGTACAATCAAGTTCATCCATGAGGGCTCAAGCCTCAATACCATACCCATTTGGAAATTAAGTTCATTATGTTGAGTATATTATCATCTTTCAAGATTCATTATCTTTCTTCCTCTTGTGTCGGTATGTGACACTCCGATCCCCTAATTCTACGTGTCGGTTCGTGACACCCGATCCCCTAATATGTGTCGGTACGTGACACTCCGATCCCCTAAATCTACGTGTCGGTTCGTGACACCCGATCCCCTAATATGTGTCGGTACGTGACACTCCCATCCCCTAAATCTACGTGTCAGTTCGTGACACCCGTCCCACTAATACTATGTGTCGGAACGTGACACTCCGATCCACTAATACTATGTGTCGGAACGTGACACTCCGATCCAATAATGCTATGTGTCGGAACGTGACACTCCGATCAACTAATCTCATTCTGTCAATTCATCAAGCCTTCTCTATACCAAGGCACCATCAATCCCATTACTTCAATTCATCAAGCCTTCTCTCATACCAAGGCATCATCATTAATAAGGTATATTAAAGTTTCTTTCAAGATTTGGGATTCAATAGTTTTCATCATGCTTGTTTTATCAAAATCACATAATCATATTCATGCAAGCATACAATTAAGCATATAGAAGGGTTTACAATATTATCAATACATATCATTCGCTATTAAGAGTTTTACTACGAACATCGTAAGAGAAACCATAACCTACCTCCACCGAAGACTAGTGATCAAGCAAGAATTTCCCCAAGCCTTGTGTTTTCCTCTTCTCCCTCGTTCGATCCTCTCTATCTCTCTCTTGTTCTTTCTATTTTCTTTATTCAAACCTCTTTCTTTTACCCTAATTAACATATAATTAAGAATGAAAGATGGTAATAATAACCCACTAATTGATTTAAGGTCACCCCTTTTGACCCCCAAGAATTTGAGTTATTAATATAAACCCACAAAATATATAAATATAGCAGGAATAGTCCAAAACGTCCCTTAAAACGTGTAAAGAAATCTGACCTCACCTGGGATTACGCAGCCTGCGACGGTCCGTCCTGCTGCTCCGTCACAGACTTCAGAGACTCAATTTCCCTAAAAAGTCTGTGACGGTCCGTCCTGCCATTCCGTTACGAAGTTCAGAGAGTCGATTTTCAGTACCCAATTTTACAATTTCTAAGTGTTTTGAAACGAGACCCTGCGACGGTCCGTCGTGCCTATGACGGTCCGTCGTGGGTCCGTCGTTTCAGCCAGTTTTTCAGAAATAAAATCTGCTGCTCAAAACGACTAAACAGGTCGTTACACTAGAAGCAATAGCTCACCCTGAAATCTGGCGTGATGAAGACTGAGTAGGGGTCAGTACAAACACAAGTACTGAGTAGGTATCATCGGCCAACTCAAAATAGAAAACAATATATATCAGATAATAAATATAATCAACTAATATTCTTAACGGGTGATAGCAACACGCATAAGAATCATTTTCAACAACACTAATCACATTCATGAGGACTCAAGCCTCCACACCATACTCATTTGGGGATTAGTTCTTTAGATTGAGTATATGAGCATATTTCAAGATTCATTATCTTTATTCCTCTCGTGCCGGTACGTGACACTCCGCTCCATATACTATCCTGGTGTCGGAATGTGACACTCCGATCCATATACTATCCTGGTGTCGGAACGTGACACTCCGATCCATATACTATCCTGGTGTCGGAACGTGACACTCCAATCCATATACTATCCTGGTGTCGGAATGTGACACCTGATCCATATACTATCCTGGTGTCGGAACGTGACACTCCGATCCATATACTATCCTGGTGTCGGAACGTGACACTCCGATCCATATACTATCTTGGTGTCGGAACGTGACACCCGATCCATATACTATCCTGGTGTCGGAACGTGACACTCTAATCCATATACTATCCTGGGGTCGAAACGTGACACTCCGATCCATATACCATCTTGGTGTCGGAACGTGACACTCCGATCCATATACTATCCTGGTGTCAGAACGTGACACCCGATCCATATACTATCATGGTGTCGGAACATGACACTCCGATCCATATACTATCCTGGTGTCAGAACGTGACACTCCGATCCATATACTATCCTGCTGTCGGAACGTGACACTCCGATCCTCTAATCTCATTACTTTAGTTCATCAAGCCTTCTTTTATACCAAGGCATCATCATTAACAAAATACATTTAGGATTTAAGATTCAACAGCCTCATCATGCTAATTCATCACAATTATATAATCACATCATGCAAGCACACAATTTAGCATATAGAGGACTTTATAATACTACCCAACACATATTATTCGCTATTAAGAGTTTACTATGAGATAGTATAAACCATAACCTACCTCCACCGAAGAATTGTGATCAAGCAAGCTAATCCTTAAAATCTTTGCTTTCCTCTTCGTTCCTCTCTCTCTCGATCGTTCTCCCTCTCTTTTGGTCTCTTTTCTTCTTTTTCCTTATTCAAACTCTTTTTCTTTTACCCTAATTAGCATATAATTAAGTATAAAAGATGATGAATTAACCCATTATTTATTTCAAAGTTATCTCTTTTAACCCCCAAGTAATTAAATTATTAATATTAGATCACTAACTTTATAATCATAAGCAGGAATAGTCCAAAACGCCCCTTAAAACATTTAAAAGAAATCCGACCCAGTCAGGATTATGCAGCCTGTGATGGCCCGTCGTGCCTGCGACGGTCCATCCTGCTTCTTCCGTCACGAAGTTTAGAGACTAAATTTAACAAAGGGTCCGTGACGGCCCGTCATGCCTGTGACGGTCCGTCCTGCCATTTCGTCGCGAAGTTCAGAGAGTCGATCTTAGTACCCAATTTTCAGAATTCTATGTGTTTTGAAACGAGACCCCCTCGACGGTCCGTCGTGCCCATGACGGTCCGTCGTGGGATCCGTCGACTCAGCCAGTTTTTCCAGAAATAAAATCAGCTGCTCAAAACGACAAAACAGGTCGTTACAACAGATACCAATTTACCCATCGTTCGTCCTCGAACGATCACAAGAAGAAAAACAAGAGCGAAAAGGAGTACCTGAGTCTGTAAACAGGTGTGGGTATCTTTCTTGCATATCAGTCTCCTTCTCCCAAGTGGACTCTTCAACCGGACGACTCTTCCATTGAACCTTGATGGATGCAATCTCCCTTGACCTCAACTTGCGGACTTGTCTATCTAAAATAGCAATAGGATCCTCCTCATAAGACAAATTCTCATCAAGCAGAACCGAATCCCAACGAAAGATGTAGTTTCCATCCCCATGGTATCTTTTCAACATAGACACAAGAAATACCGGATGCACTCCTGATAGTCCTTGAGGCAAGTCTAATTCATAAGCTACCTCCCCCACGCGCTTTAGAACATCAAAGGGACCAATATACCTCGGACTAAGTTTACCTCGCTTACCAAACCGCATCACCCCTTTCATGGGCGAAACCTTTAGCAAGACTTACTCACCCTCCATAAACTCCAAGTCTCTAACCTTTCGATCTGCATATTCTTTTTGCCTACTTTGAGCCGCTAGAAGCTTTTCCTGAATGCATTTTAATTTCTCTAACGATTCCCTCAGAAGGTCAGTACCCCAAGGTCTAACTTTAAATGCATCAAACCAACCAATGGGAGACCTACACCTTCTCCCATACAGTGCCTCAAATGGGGCCATACCAATACTTGAGTGATAGCTATTATTGTATGAGAATTCTGCTAAGGGAAAGAAGTTATCCCAATGGCCACCAAATTCTATCACACATGCACAAAGCATATTATACCAACACTTGAATCGTTCGTTCAGACTGACCATCGGTCTGAGGGTGAAATGCGGTACTAAGATCCAACCTAGTACCTAACTCAGCATGCAATGTTTTCCAAAACTTAGAAGTAAACTGCGTATCTCTATCTAATATAATGGAAAGTGGAACCCCATGCAATCGAAAAAACTTCCGAGATGTAAAGTTTGGCTAACTTCTCTGCATTGTAAGTCACCTTGACTGAAATGAAGTGAGCAGACTTAGTTAACCTATCAACAATTACCCAAATGGAGGCATACTTACCAATTGTCTTTGGAAGACCAACCACGAAGTCCATTGCAATTCTCTCCCACTTCCATTCAGGAATGAGCATTCTCTGAAGGGTCCCTCCAGGCCTCTGGTGCTCATACTTTACTTGCTGACAATTTGGATATTTAGCAATGAAATCAACAATGTCGCGCTTCATTCTACTCCACCAAAAGTGTTGCTTTAGGTCACGATACATCTTGGTTGCACCAGGATGTATAGAATACCTTGAACTATGAGCCTCTGTAAAAATAGTGTGAATCAAATCATCGACGCGGGGTACACATACCCTTCCCCTGATTCTCAAAACACCTTCTTCATTGATTGTTGCTTCTTTAGACCCTCCTCGCAACACTTTATCTCGGATCCCTATCAATTTCTCATCAGTAAATTGCTTTCCCTTAATCTTGTCAAGAAAGGAAGATCTTGCCTCCACACAGGCCAAAACTCCTCCCTTCTCATTTACTTCTTGTCTCACAAGGTCAATAGCCAGAGTCTGAACCTCTCTAGCCAATGGGCGTCTAGAAACCTGTAAGTGACCTAGGCTTCCCATGCTCCCTGCTTTTCTACTTAACGCATCTGCCACAACGTTAGCTTTTCCCGGATGATACAAGATTGTGATATCTTAGTCCTTCAGTAGTTCCATCCATCTCCTCTGTCTCAAATTCAAATCTTTCTGAGTAAAGACATACTATAGGCTACTATGATCCATATAGACTTCACACTTAACCCCATATAGATAGTGCCTCCATTGCTTTAATGCAAACACTACCGCGGCCAACTCCAAATCATGGGTCGGGTAATTACGTTCGTGCACCTTTAATTGCCTTGAAGCATAAGCAATTACATTCTTCTCTTGCATTAGCACTGCACCCAAACCATAATATGATGCATCACGATAAACAATGAAATTCTTGCCTTCCACTGGCAAGGTAAGAATTGGTGCAGTAGTCAACAAGGTCTTGAGTTTCTGAAGGCTTTCCTCACATTCATCCGACCATACAAATGGAACATTCTGCTTAGTCAAGCTTGGCAATTGGGAAGCAATAGAAGAGAATCCCTTTACAAATCGGCGGTAGTAGCTAGCTAAACCAACAAAGCTCCTCACCTCTGTAACATTAGTGGGTTTTGCCCAACTCTTCACTGCTTCGATCTTGGAAGGATCCACCATCACTCCATCCTTAGAAACCACATGCCCCAAGAAGGACACTGCATCTAGCCAAAACTGACACTTGGAGGATTTGGAATAAAGCTTTTTCTCCCTCAACATTTCCAATACAATTTTCAAGTGCTCCTCATGTTACTTCTTGCTCTTTGAGTATACCAATATATCATCAATGAATACAATGACAAAGAGATCGAGATATGGCTTAAAAATCCCATTCATCAAGCTCATGAAAGCAGCAGGGGCATTCGTAAGCCCAAAAGACATTACTAAGAACTCATAATGCCCATACCTGGTCCGAAAAGCATTCTTCGGCACATCCGTTGCCCGTATTTTCAATTGATGGTAACCGGATCTCAAATCGATTTTTGAGAAGGTACAAGCACCTTGTAATTGATCGAACTAATCATCAATGCGAGGAAGAGGATACTTGTTCTTAACAGTTACCTTATTCAGTTGCCTGTAGTCTATGCACATCCGAAAACTTCCATCCTTCTTCTTCACAAACAAAACAGGAGCACCCCAAGGGGATTCACATGGCCTAATAAAGCCTTTACCTAACAGTTCCTGAAATTGAGCCTTTAACTCACTTAACTCCGCAGGAGCCATTCTATAAGGGGGTATGGAAATGGGGCGGGTACCCGGTTCAAGATCAATGCAAAAGTCAATATCCCTATCCGGTGGCATACCAGGAAGGTCTGAAGGGGACACATCCAGAAACTCAGGGACTATCGAAACCGACTCAATTGAAGGTACTTGGGTAGTATCATCCTTGAGGTGTGCCAAGTACTGTAAACACCCTTTACTAACCATTCTCTTAGCACGAAGAAAGGAGATGATACGAACTGGAGTGGAAGTGTAGTCACCCTCCCACACTAACGGATCTGTCCCAGGCTTGGCCAACGTTACAATTTTAGCATTACAATCTAAGATTGCAAAATTCGGTGAAAGCCAAGTCATACCCAGAATTACATCAAAGTCAACCATTTCTAAGATAACCAAGTCCACTTGAGTATTGCTCCCCACAAACGTCACCAGACAAGACCTATATACCCTTTCAACTATCACTGACTCACCCACCGGAGTACACACACGAATAGGCATGTCAAGCAATTCACAAGGTAAATTAAGACCAGTAGCAAATGAGGAAGATACATATGAAAATATGGAGCCAGGATCAAATAATACAGAATCCATGAAATCACAAACCAAAAGATTACCTGTGATAACAGCATCAGATGTCTCCGCTTCAGACCGCGCGGGGAAAGCTTAACAATGGGCCCTATCGCCTGTCTGCCCGTTGCCCCTACCATGTTGTGCTGTAGTGGCTCTAGTTTTCCCGTCACCCCGGCCGTTTTGGTGACCACCATTACCTCGACCACCACATCCTCCAGAATGACGGCCTCTTCCATGACCACCTCTACCTCTGACTATGGGAGGTCTGTAACTCTATTTTGGACAATACCTCTTAATGTGTCCAGTCTCCCCACATCCATAACACTCTCTGGATTCAAGCATCGCTCTTTGTGAGAATGACGAAGTCTGGGAATAACCTCTAACCTCGGAGAAATGTTGACCTGTCTGAGGTGGACCCCCAACTACAGTCTGTAGTGAAGACTGAATGGGTCGGGCTAGATAACCTCCTGAACCCTTCCCTCTGGAGTAAGAACCATTAAACTCACCTCCCTTACAAAACCCTTTTGATGTCGATGCCATGGTGAAGTCATCTGGATTCACTCCCTCCACCTCTATCACAAAGTCTACCACTTCTTGAAAGGATTTTGCTGTAGCCGCTACCTGTAAGGCTTAAATCCGCAATTCTAACCTCAACCCCTTCACAAAACGGTGAATCCGCTCTTGTGGACTGAAACAAAGTTCGGTGGCATACCTGCATAATGCATGAAACTTAGCCTCATACGCAATAACCGACATCCTGCCTTGCTCTAGGCTCAAGAACTCGTCTCTCCTCCTATCGCTCAAGGTCCGGGGAATATACTTCTCCATAAATAAGCTAGAGAATGACGCCCAAGTCATAGGTTGTGCCTGTGCGGGTTGACACTCAACATGTGACCGCCACCACATTTTGGCATTTCCCTGAAATTGATAGGTTACAAACTCAACGCCAAACCGTTCCACTATGCCCATTTTATGTAGTAACTCATGACAATCAACCAGAAAATCGTAGGCATCCTATGATTCAGCACCCTTAAAGACTGGAGGTTTCAATTTCAAGAACTTATTGAAAAGTTCGTGCTGATCACTTGTCATTATAGGCCCTGTGGTCAAACGAGTAAACGTGCCTAATTCAAATGAGGCATCCATGTGGGGAGCCAGAACGGCCGCATGTTGTACTTCTGGAACCTTAGGTGCTGGTGCAGAAAACAATGGAGGTGTCTGGCCTTGATCAGATAACCCGCTAAGATAAGCAAGAACCTGATTAATCATCTCTGGGGTAGGTTGGGGTGGTAATTCCTCATTCTGCACTTGTTCATTCTCCCCTTGCTCACCCTCTCTTATTACTTCCTCAGTCGGTGGAGGAGTCACCGCCCTAGTACTAGTTGGGC
Organism: Solanum peruvianum; assembly: GCA_027705065.1. Classification (NCBI taxonomy): domain Eukaryota; kingdom Viridiplantae; phylum Streptophyta; class Magnoliopsida; order Solanales; family Solanaceae; genus Solanum; species Solanum peruvianum. The sequence goes on along the minus strand of JAKWJD010001756.1, from coordinate 7,527,969 downwards.
TAGGTGTTTATCCTCTTCCTCTAGAGGACGTCCTCCCGTGACCTATACCACGGACTCTTACCACTGCTCCTCTCCGAGCTACAGTCCCAGTGGCTTGCTCAGACGCATCTAGTCTTGCCGGTGTTGGTGTTGGCGCAGTCGTTGCTCTAGTTCTAACCATCTGTGAAATAGAGTGAAGATGGTTAGATACCAATTTGTATCACCTAGATACCAATTGGATCCAAGCAATAGCACGAAAGAAAGAAAGAATGGAATTTTCCTAAAGTCTTATAGCCTCTCAAAGAAAAGTAAAGGCGTCCCCCTACCATTCCTTAAGACTCTACTTGACTCGTTCTTGTGTGATGAGACCAACGAACCTAATGCTCTGATACCAAGTTTGTCACGACCCAAAAAGAGTCGCGATTGGCACCCACACTTATCCTACTATGTGAGCGAACCAACCAATCTAAACCCCAACATTTCAACCATAATAACAGAATATAATGCGCAAGACTTAAAACTCATTAACGAAATCAATTAAATAACTTCTAAAATTTATCAATCATTCTCCCCAAAATCTGGAAGTCATCACCACAAGAACATCTATCCTCAAATAACTAAATCTAAGAGTATCTAAGAAGCTAAAAGAAGTAAAAAGCTAGTCCATTCCGGAATTTCTAGGCATCAAGACATGAAGAGGAAGATCCAGTCAAAGCTAGAAGCAATAGCTCACCCTGAAATCTGGCGTGATGAAGACTGGCTAGAGTTGCGGTTGAGTTGAAGACGATGGCACGTTTACTGCACTCCACAATTAACAAAGAAAAACAAATACAAGTAGGGGTAAGTACAAACACAAGTACTGAGTAGGTATCATCGGCCAACTCAAAATAGAAAACAGTATATATCAGATAATAACGTAAAATCAACTAATATTCTTAACGGGTGATAGCAACACGTATAAGAATCATTTGCAACAACACTAATCACTTTCATGAGGACTCAAGTCTCCACACCATACTCATTTGGGGATTAGTTCTTTAGATTGAGTATATTAGCATATTTCAAGATTCATTATCTTTATTCCTCTCGTGTCGGTACGTGACACTCTGCTCCATATACTATCCTGGTGTCGGAACGTGACACTCTGATCCATATACTATCCTGGTGTCAGAACGGGACACTCCAATCCATATACTATCCTGGTGTCGGAACGTGACACTCCGATCCATATACTATCCTGGTGTCGGAACGTGACACCCGATACATATACTATCCTGGTGTCGGAACGTGACACTCCGATCCATATACTATCCTGGTGTCGGAACGTGAAACTCCGATCCATATACTATCCTGGTGTCGGAACGTGACACCCGATCCATATACTATCCTGGTGTCGGAACGTGACACTCCAATCCATATACTATCCTGGTGTCGGAACGTGACACCCGATCCATATACTATCGTGGTGTCAGAACGTGACACTCCGATCCATATACTATCCTAGTGTCGGAACGTGACACTCTGATCCATATACTATCGTGGTGTCGGAACGTGACACTCCGATCCTCTAATCTCATTACTTTAGTTCATCAAGCCTTTTTTTATACCAAGGCATCATCATTAACAAAGTAAATTTAGGTTTTAAGATTCAACAGCCTCATCATGCTAATTCATCACAATTATATAATCACATCATGCAAGCACACAATTAAGCATATAGAGGACTTTATAATACTACCCAACACATATCATTCGCTATTAAGAGTTTACTATGAGATAGTATACCTCCACCGAAGAATTGTAATCAATCAAGCTAATCCTCAAAATCTTTGCTTTCCTCTTCGTTCCTCTCTCTCTCTATCGTTCTCCCTCTCTTTCTGTCTCTTTTCTTCTTTTTCCTTATTTAAACTCTTTTTCTTTTACCCTAATTAGCATATAATTAAGTATAAAATATGATGAATTAACCCATTATTTATTTCAAGGTTATCTCTTTTAACCCCAAAGTAATTAAATTATTAATATTAAACCACTAACTTTATAATCATAAGCAGGAATAGTCCAAAACGCCCCTTAAAACATTTAACAGAAATCCGACCCAGTAAGGATTTCGCAGCCTGTGACGGCCCGTCGTGCCTGCGACGGTCCGTCCTGCTGCTTCCGTCATGAAGTTTAGAGACTAAATTTTACTAAGGGTCCGTGACGGCCCGTCATGCCTGTGACGGTCCGTCCTACCATTTCGTCGCGAAGTTCAGAGAGTCGATCTCAGTATCCTTTTTTCTGAATTCTAAGTGTTTTGAAACGAGACCCCCTCGACGGTCCGTCATGCCCATGACGGTCCGTCGTGGGATCCGTCGACTCAGCTAGTTTTTCTAGAAATAAAATCTGCTGCTCAAAAGACTGAACAGGTCGTTACAAAGTAGCAGATAACTCTGTCCAACAAAACTAGGAAAATGAGAAGATTCACCCAACCGTTTCGTTTTTGCTACAATTTAAACGTGAGACTTTGATTCTCAATCACTTCATTGATCACTAGAAGATGCCCTTGGGTGCATTTAATTAATGTTGTTAGTTCAATTTTTATGCAATCAACATTTAAATACCTTAAAAATCATTTTCTCGTGTAAATGTAATATATGTAATGTCATTATTTAAAAATCATTTTCTCGTGTATTTAAACATTTATATTTTAATGTCTCGATGTGTTTCCTTTATCTATAACATAAGTCTTGATAGTTAAAACCGTTTAAAAATAATATAAATTTTTCATTTATAACCTATTCATTTTATTGTTTTATCTTGATTGAATTATATAATGATAATATGTGGTTAAAGATATTTCAATCTTAGAATTGAAAATTTTGAAGTGTGTTGAGAAATAAAGTTATAGAAAATATTTTAAAGTACAATTCAAGTATTACCAAGAACGTGATGTTCTAAAGACTTTGAAAGATCAAAGTTATAACATAGATTATCAATAGATATCTAATGTATTTACTTGACAAAATAAATCGAAATGATATATTTAGATCTTGATCACTTACTGAGTAATTTAAAAAAATATTAGTATGCATCAAAGATATCACAAGAAGTATTATCTTATACTACAATGAAACTAGTAAATGTCGACAATTAAATTCTCAATATTATTATTGATAATCTAAATGCAATATATCCTTCAGAATGAAAAACACTCTTATTTTTTAAAATATGAAAAAAGTGGTTGTTAAATTAATAAAACTTTAAAAGAATAATCTAGAGGTGATAAAATCCTAATCGATAAAAAACTAGAACTAAAATTCTAATATTTGTGGTCGAATTAAGGCTTTTTAGGTTGTTTTGGCCATGGTTGCTAGTTTCAGCTTTTCTGAAACTAAGGGTTTCACATTGGACCTCTTTAATTTAAGGTTGAATTTTTTAATCGAAATAAAGAAAAAAACTAATTTAGTGAAGCACAAAATTTAAGTTTGGGTTGTTTTTTAAGTGAGGTTAAGTCAGTTGATATAGTAAATTAAAAGCTTACATACACCCCTCTCCCTTTGTTCCTTTACTTCCAATCCAAGAACTATATTTTTTATTTACATGTTTCCCATTTTGGTATCATATTTTTGTCTTTTTTAAGAGTCTAGTAAATGATTCAAATTATCTATGAGCAATAACTTATTAGAGTACTCAGTAAGTAGCTTTTAATTTAATTCGGGACACTAATCATTAGATTTTAAAAAACTATATGTGATAACTTATATTTATTCACAGTAGATAAAAGGACAACTATGCTCAATCATTTTCCAAAAGGTAAGAATAATATAATTCAATTAAGTCGAACTAATGAAATGGTAAAATTATAATAAAATGTGAGTGAAAATTGTCTTAACTATCAACATTTATATTATTGACTATATAGTATCATATTAAATTGAGTCATTGACACATAATGTTTATAGAGACAAGAAAAGAGATTTGAATGTTGACCACAGAAAAGTTGACTTAACCTATTTTATGAAAATGATTTTGTTGCTATGATTATTAATTGTTTTTTTGCAGGTGCTTAAGATCGGAAGATTTGATTAGTTCTGGATTTTTATAAAATCTAATATAAATCAAAACACCAATCACCAACTATAAAAGCCAATTTTTTGTTCCATAAGTTTTCATCCCTTAATTACATTTTCTATTTCTCTATACATGTCCTCCAGTTTGGAGAATATATTTAAGTTTTCTTTTCTATCTTCCAAAAATGTTTTCCAAGATTTGTGGATCAAAATCTAGAATGCAATAGGGAAAAGCAATCAAGCAGCACCTACAAATCTCCTGTCAATACTACTTGAGGGTTGATATGTGAGTGCCCTTGTGCTTTCCCACATATACATAGTAATTTATGCACTCATGTTTCATTTTTCTTTTTCCCTTTTTTAAATATTTATGTTGGTTTTTCTTTGTACGCACTCTAGTTCAAGATTCACACATTATCATCGTGATTATAAAACCAGTAGAGTAATTTTTTTGTTCCTCACTTTTTTGGGCCCACAATTTATGTATATATTCAAAAAAAAGTTATTGAAAATTTATATTTTTACATACTTACTTCATAAGATTCGCGTGCATTCTACCCTTTAGAACCTCATTTGAAAAATTTAATTGAATATTTTATAGTTATTTAATTTTTATATGTTAATCATAAAACTATTTTTTTACTATGAAGATTGACTTTATACCCAAAAACTTTTTGAGACGATCGTAAATTCAAACACTTATTCAATATGAATATGTATCGTACGTTTTATCATGATAATCATGTCCAAAAATAGATCTTAAATTCCATTAAAAAAACTAGTGAAAGAAAATTAATAACATATTAGTGTTTTGAGTAGAGTACGTTTTCTAAAATGCAAAATGCTTTATGCAAGGAAGCAACAAATTTTTATTTCGTGTGGAATTGAATTTGTTGTTCTCATTTATTCTGTTATAGCTTGTAGGTGAATCATTTTATTTGATAAATAAGATGATAGTTTTATTGTTCATCAATTTTTTGAAGCGGAAAGTTAATTGAGTATTCCTTAAATTGTAGAATGTCAAATTAAAAAGAATTGTGATCACAAAATCATGAGAAGAGACAATATCGATTTGACAACTCATGCTTTTGTGATCATGGATTTTTTCAATTGTCATCCCCGAGGTATACCCATTTGATGATTTAGCTTCTATAAATTGATGGACAATAGATCCACCATCTGGTTTACCACATATAAATGGTATACTTAATTCTATTGAAAAATAATGACAGTAATTTCAATTCCACACAGAATAGAATAATTCTTGCTTTCTTACATAACATTTTTTTTACATTTTGGATAACACAATCTCCTCAGAACGCTTAAAATTTATGAAATTCCTTTCATTTTTTTTTAATGTGACAACTCCTTCTTATCATGATTATCTCAATAAAAGAATCAATATATAAATTTTTTGTTTAATGAATGTGTTTATCTCAAATTAATGTGAGTGTAAGAAAAAAATATTTATATAAGGGGACCAAGAACTATGACATAAATGCACTAAGTTACATATAGAGTGTGGAAAATCCTCAAGGCGACTCAAAACTGAGTCATCATGTTTAGAGAATGTTCAACATTGCTGCTAAATATAATTAAGTGTATCAAGCTGAACAAGTTCTAAAAATATTTCATAAATTAATTTACTACTTGTAAAAGTTCACAATTTAAAAAATTAAATATAAGCGATATATTGATAAATATGTCTACATGACAAACATAGTATGGTCTTAAAAACTATTTATGTATTTGTTTTTATTAATAAATAGGAATTTTTAGTTTTAAAGTTCTTTTACTGATCGGCTAAACACCAAGATTTTTCAAAACAAACTATTTTTTTCTCAAAATAAGTGTTTTTGTCCTCCTAATAATAATGCCAAACAAACTCTTATTATTGTGGCATTATTTTTGGGAGGCCAACATACTTATTTTGAGAATAATGATATTTTTTTAGTGGAACTACTATTTAATAGGAGGAGAAGTAGTTTTTCGAATGTTCAGAACAAACTAAATTTTCTTTATTCTTAAATAAAAATAAACAAAATAAAAAAATTATCTTTTCTAGACTTTGTTTTGTTTTTTAATCAATTATCCTTGTTATATATACATATTTATCAATATATTTCTTATATTATTTTTGTAGTTAATTTTCGTATGTAGTGATTTAATTTGTGAAATAATTTTTAAATTTATTTATTTAATATTTTCAAGTATATTAAATTATTATGTTCATACTTAATTTTTTTTTTATTTATCTATGTAAAATAATGAAAATTATAATATATACCTTTTAATAAATGTACATATTAATTTCGATGAAAACCAAAAAATTTAATAATCAATATTTAAAATAATTTATCTTTAAAAATAATCTTTATCTTAAATTTGTATTGGTACTTGTCCTTTTTCGTAATTTGACTCTTAAAAAAAATTCAGAAAATGATGGCCAGAGACAATTTGCTTATCAAATACACTTAATTAATGACTAGGCAAACACAATTGCTGTTTGTCAAAAGCATTTTTTTATAAATCTATTTTTAATTTATTCTTTAAAAATTATTTTTAGCAATAATATCAAACATGATCTAATTACGTGAAAATAATAAGCTATTTAGATGAAATAAATAAGGAAGATCAGACAATTTTTAAATTGTTCAATATTTTCAAATATATTTAAATTATTACATTAATAATTAATTTTATTTATATATCTATATCAAATATTGAAAATTTTAATATATTCTTCTTATAATAAATGTACAAATTATTTTGATAAAAAATTAATGAAAAATTTAATAATAATATTTAAAATAATTTATCTCTTTAAATAATCTTTATATTAAAATTTATATTGATACTTGTCCTTTTTCGCAATTTGAGTATTAAATTTTTTTAAAAATGATGGCCAGAGACAATTTAATTATCAAAAACACTTTTTGAATAACTAGGCAAACACAAATTGCTATATGTCAAAAACACTTTTTTAAAACCTATTTTTAATTTATTCTTTAAAAGATTATAAGTGTAACGACCTGTTTAGTCGTTTCGAGCAGCAGAATTACTTTTGATAAAAACTGACTGGGTCGACGGATCACGCGACGGACCGTCATGGTCACGACGGACCGTGACGAACTCCGTCGTCCCACACTTGTGTAATTCTCCTGCTGTTCTCCTCATTACTCTCGAAGACATGTAGCACGAACCGTCATGGGCACGACGGACCGTCGAGGGTCTCGTTCCAAGACACTTCAACTCTGAAAATTTGGGTACGGGGATCAACTCTCTGAACTTCGCGACGGAACTGCAGCACGGACCGTTGTAGACACGACGGACCGTCACAAACCTTTACTGAAATTGAGTCTCTGAACTCTGTGACGACCCTGCAGGACGGACCGTCGCAGGCACTACGGGCCGTCACGAGTGACGTAACCTTGACTGGGTCGGATTTCTGCTAAAAGTTTTTAAAAGGCGTTTTGGACCATTCATGATTATAATTATAAAATTAGTGGGGTAAGTTTAATAATTTAATTACTTGGGGGTTGAAGGAGATAACCTTGAAATAAATAGTGGGTCACTTTTATCATCTTTTATACTTAATTATATGATAATTAGGGTAAAAGAAAAAGAGTTTGAATAAGGAAAAATAGAAAGAACAGAGAGAAGAGGGAAGAACGAACGAGAGAGGGAGAAGTGAAGAGGAAAGCAAAGGCATTGAGAAGTAGATTGCTTGATCACGATTCTTCGGTGGAGGTAGGTTATGGTTTATGCTATTTCATATTAAACCCTAAATAGCGATTGATATGTATTGGGTGGTATTGTAAAGTCTTCTATGTGCTTAATTGTGTTGTTGCATGTTGTGATTATGTAAATGGTGATGGAATATAACGATGATACTGTGGAATATTAAGAACCTTAATTTTCCTTTATTAATGATGAAGCCTTGACATAAATGAAGGCTTGATTAACTAAAGTAATGAGATTAGGGGATTGGGTTTCAAGAACCGACACGTAGAATTAGGGGATCGGGTGTCATGAACCGATACGTAGTATTAGGGGATCGGAGTGTCACGTTCCGACACCAGGATAATAAAGAGAATGAATCTTGAGGGGATCGAAGTGTCACGTTCCGACGCCAGGATAATAAAGAGAATGAATTTTGAGGGGATCGGAGTGTCACGTTCCGACACCAGGATAATAAAGAGAATGAATCTTGAGGGGATCGGAGTGTCACGTTCCGACACCAGGATAATAAAGAGAATTCATCTTGAATTATGTTATAATACTCAAATTTAAAGAACCTATTTCCCAAATGAGTATGGTGTGGAGGCTTGAGTCCTCGTAGATGTGCTTGGGTTGTGGCCAATGGTTATGATACTTGTTGTTGTCACCTGTTGAGTATGTAGATGATTTTATATTATTATTTGATATATATTGCTTTCTATTTTGAGTTGGCCGATGATATCTACTCAATACGTGTTCCTTGTACTGACCCCTACTTGTATTCTTTTTCTTTGTTATTTGTGGAGAGCAGCAAACGTACCATCAACTTCAACTCGTCTGCAACTCTAGCCAGTCTTCAGCATATCAAATTTCAGGGTGAGCTATTGTTCCTAGCTCAGACTGGATTCTCTCCTTCACGTCTTGATGTCTTGAAGTTCGGACATGGACCATTCCTTTTACACATTTTAGTTTCTTAAATACTCTTAGATTTAATAATAGAGGATAGATGTTCTTGTGGTGATGTCTTCCAGATTTTGGGAATAATAAGTATTAAATTTTAGAAGTTATTTATTGGCTATATTAATGAGTTTTAAGTATTCCGCATTATATTTTGTTCGTTATGGTTAGAATATTGGTAAATGATTGGGGTTTAGATTGGTTGGTTCGCTCACATTGGAGGATAAATGTGGGTGCCACTCACGGCTTATTTTGGGTTGTGACAAACTTGGTATAAGAGCGTTAGGTTCGTTGGTCTCATCACCCAAGAACGAGTCTAGTAGAGTCTTAAGGATCGGTAGGGGGACGCCTTTACTTTTCTTTGAGAGGCTATAGGACTTTAGGAAAATTCCATTCTTTCTTTCTTTCGTGCTATTACTTGGATCCAATTGGTATCTAGGTGATACGAATTGGTATCTGACATCCTCACTATACTTCGCAGATTGTTAGAACTGGAGCAACAACTGTGCCAACACCAACACCGGCAAGACAGGATGCGTCTGAGCCAGCCACTGGGGCTGTAGGTCGAAGAGGAACAGTGGCAAGAGGTCGTTGTAGAGGTCGCGGGAGGATGTCCTCTAGAGGTAGAGGACAAACACCTGGTCCAACTAGTACTAGGGCAGTGACTCCTCCACCGACTGATGAGGTAGTAAGAGAGGGTGAGGAAGGGGAAAATGAGCATGTGAAAGATGAGGAGTTACCACCCAAACCTACCCTAGAGATGATTAACCAGGTTCTTGCTTATCTTAGCGGGTTACCGGATCAGGGCCAGACACCTCCAGTGTTTTCTGCACCAGCACCTCAGGTTCCGGGAGTACAACATGCAGCTGCTGTGGCTCCCCGCATGGATGCCTCATTGGAAATAGGCACGTTTCCTCGATTGACTACAGGGCCTATAATGACTAGTGATCATCATGAACTTTTCACTAAATTCTTGAAGTTGAAACCTCCTGTCTTCAAGGGTGTTGAATCTGAGGATGCTTATGATTTTCTGGTTGACTGTCATGAGTTGCTACATAAGATGGGCATAGTAGAACAATTTGGCGTTCATTTTGTGACCTATCAGTTTTAGGGGAACGCCAAAATGTGGTGGCGGTCGTATGTTGAGTGTCAACCAGCACAGGAACCACCTATGACTTGTGCATCATTATCTAGCTTATTTATGGAGAAGTATATACCCAGGACTTTGAGGGATAGGAGGAGAGACGAGTTCCTAAGCTAAGAGCAAGGTAGGATGTCTGTTACTTCTTATGAGGCTAAGTTTCGTGCACTATCCAGGTATGCCACCCAGCTTTGCTTCAGTCCACAAGAGCGGATTCGCCATTTTGTAAAGGGATTGAGGTCAGATTTGCAGATTCCAGCCCTACAGGTAGCGGCTGCAGCGAAATCCTTTCAAGAAGTGGTTGATTTTGTGATAGAGGTAGAAGGGGTGAAGCCAGACGATTTCACCATGTCCTCGACATCTAAGAAGTTTAGTAAGGGAGGTGAGTTTAGTGGTTCTTACTCCAGGGGGCAGAGTTCGGGAGGTTACCCAGCCCGACCTGTTCAATCTTCACTGCAGGCTGTAGCTGGTGGTCCATCGCAGACCAGCCAACATTCCTCTGAGTTTGGAGGTTACCCCCATACTTCATCATTCTCACAGAGACCTATGATTGAATCCAGAGAGTGTTATGGATGTGGGGAGATTGGACATATTAGGAGATATTGTCCAAAACAGAGTTACAGACACCCAATAGTCAGAGGTAGAGGTGGTCATGGAAGAGGCCGCCATTCTTGAGGACGTGGTGGTCAAGGTAATGGAGGTCACCCAATAAACCGAGGTGGCGGGAAAACTTGAACTACTGCAGCGCAACATGGTAGGGGCAACATGCAGACAGGTGATAGGGCCCATTGTTATGCTTTCCCTGGGAGGTTTGAAGCGGAGACATCTGATGTTTTTATCACAAGTAATCTTCTTGTTTGTGATTGCATGGCTTGTGTATTATTTCATCCTGGATCCACATTTTCATATGTATCTTCCTCATTTGCTTTTGGTCTTGATTTACATTGTGATTTGCTTGACATGCCCATTCGTGTCTCTACTCCTGTGGGTGAGTCTGTGATAGTTGAGAAGGTGTAAGGTCTTGTCTTTTGACTTTTGTGGGGAACAATACTCATGTGGACTTGATTATTCTAGAGATGATTGATTTCAATGTAATTCTGGGTATGACTTGTCTCTCTCCAAATTTTGCAATCTTAGATTCTAATGCTAAAACTGTGACATTGGCCAAGCCTGGGACAGATCCGCTAGTGTGGGAGGGTAACTACACTTCCACCCCAGTTCGTATTATCTCCTTCCTTCGTGCTAAGAGAATGGTGAGTAAGGGTTGTTTAGCTTTCTTGGACCATCTCAGGGATGATACTTCCCAAGTACCTTCGATTGAGTCTGTTTCGATAGTCCGTGAGTTTCTGGACGTGTTTGCTACAGACCTTCCTGGTATGCCACCGGATAGGGACATAGATTTCTGTATTGATCTGGAGCCGGTTACTCGCCCCATTTCCATAGCCCCTAATAGAATGGCTCCAACAGAGTTAAGGGAGTTAAAGGCCCAACTTCAGGAGTTGTTAGGGAAAGGATTTATTTGACCAAGTGCTTCCCTTGGGGTGCTCCTATCTTATTTGTGAAGAAGAAGGATGGAAGTTTTAGGATGTGCATAGACTACATGCAACTAAATAAGGTAACTGTTAAGAACAAGTATCCTCTTTCTCACATTGATGATTTGTTCGATCAGTTACAAGGTGCTTGTACCTTCTCAAAAATCGACTTGAGATCTGGTTATCATCAATTGAAAATACGGGCAGCAGATGTGCCAAAGACTGCTTTACAAACCAGGTGTGGGAATTATGAATTCTTAGTAATGTCTTTTGGACTAACGAATGCCCCTGCTGCGTTCATGAGCCTGATGAACGGGATTTTTAAGCCATATCTGGATCTCTTTGTCATTGTGTTTATTGATAATATACTGGTATACTCAAAGAGTAGGAAAGAACATGAGGAGCATTTGAGAATTGTATTGGAAGTGTTGAGGGAGAAAAGGCTTTATGCCAAATTTTCCAAGTGTGAATTTTGGCTAGATTCACTAACCTTCTTGGGGCACGTCGTTTCTAAGGATGGGGTGATGGTGGATCCCTCTAAGATTGAAGCAGTGAAGAGTTGGGTAAGACCTACCAATGTTACAGAGGTAAGGAGCTTTGTTGGTTTAGCTAGCTACTACCGTCGATTTGTCAAGGGATATTCTTCTGTTGCCTCCCAACTGACAAATTTGACTAAGAAGAATGTTCCATTTGTATGGACGGATGAATGTGAAGAAAGCTTCCAGAATCTGAAGACCTTGTTGACTATTGCACAAATTATTACCTTGCTAGTGGAAGGCAAGAATTTCATTGTTTATTGTGATGCATCTTATTATGGGTTGGGTGCAGTGCTAATGCAAGAGAGAAATGTGATTGCTTATGCTTCAAGGTAATTAAAAGTGCATGAACGTAACTATCCGACCCATGATTTGGAGTTGGCTGCGGTCGTGTTTGCACTAAATCAATGGAGACATTATCTATATGGGGTTAAGTGTGAAGTCTATATAGATCATCGTAGTTTACAATATAATTTTACTCAGAAGGATTTGAATTTGAGGCAGAGGAGGTGGATGTAACTACTGAAGGACTACGATGTTACTATATTGTATCACCCACGAAAAGCTAATGTGGTGGCAGATGCATTAAGTAGAAAAACAGGGAGCATGGGGAGTCTAGCCCACTTACAAGTTTCTAGATGCCCGTTGGCTAGAGAGGTTCAGACTGTGGCTAATGACTTTATGAGGCTGTAAATATTAGAGAAAGGAGGATTTTTGGCCTGTGTGGAGGCAAGATCTTCTTTTCTTGACAAGATTAAGGGAAAACAGTTTGATGATGAGAAGCTGAGCCGAATTCGGGATATGGTGTTGCGAGGAGAGGCTAAAAAGGCAATAATTGATGAGGAAGGTGTTTTGAGAATTAATGGAAGGGTATGTGTGCCCCGTGTTGATTATTTGATCCACACCACTCTTACAGTGGCTCATAGTTCAGGATATTCTAATACATCCTTGTGCAACCAAGATGTACCGTGACCTAAAGCAACATTTCTGGTGGAGTAGGATGAAGCGTGACATTGCTGATTTTGTTGCCCAATGCCCGAATTGTCAACAAGTAAAGTATGAACACCACAGGCTCGGAGGGACACTTCAGAGAATTCCCATTCCTGAATGGAAATGGGAAAGAATTGCAATGGATTTCATGGTTAGTTTTCCAAAGACATTGGGTAAGTTTGATTCTATTTGGGTAATTGTTGACAGATTAACTAAATCTACTCACTTCGTTCCGGTTAAGGTGACTTACAATGCAGAGAAGTTAGACAAACTCTATATCTCAGAAATTGTTCGATTGCATGGAGTTCCACTTTTCATCATATCAGATAGAGGTACACAATTTACTTCTAAGTTTTGGAGAACATTGCATGTTGAATTAGGTACTTGGTTGGACCTTAGTATTGCGTTTCACCCTCAGACAGATGGAACAGTCTGAGCGAATGATTCAGGTGTTTGAGGATATGCTTCGTGCATGTGTGATAGAATTTGGTGGTCATTGGGATAACTTCTTACCCTTAGCAGAGTTCTCATACAATAATAGCTATCACTCAAGTATTGATATGGCCCCATTTGAGGCACTGTATGAGAGGAGATGTAGGTCTCCCATTGGTTGATTTGATGCATTTGAGGTAAGACCATGGGGTACTGATCTTTTGAGGGAATCATTAGAGAAAGTGAAATTCATTCAAGAAAAGCTTTTAGTGGCGCAAAGTAGGCAGAAGGAATATGCACATCGAAAGGTTAGAGACTTGGAGTTCATGGAGGGTGAACAAGTCTTGCTGAAGGTTTCACCCATGAAAGGGGTGATGCGGTTTGGTAAGCGAGGTAAGCTTAGTGCGAGATATATTGGTCCCTTTGAAGTTCTGAAACGGGTGGGGGAGGTGGCTTATGAATTGGCATTACCTCCAGGACTCTCTGGAGTGCACCCGGTATTCCATGTGTCTATGCTGAAAAGATATCATGGAGATGGAAATTACATTATTCGTTGGATTCAGTTCTTCTTGATGAGAATTTGTCTTATGAGGAAGAGCCTGTTGCTATTCTAGATTGAGAAATTCGCAAGTTGAGATCAAGGGAGATTGCATCCATCAAAGTTTAATGGAAGAATCGGCCAGTTGAAGAGTCCACTTGGGAGAAGGAGGCTGATATGAAAGAAAAATATCCACATCTCTTTACAGACTCAGGTACTCTTTCTCGCCCTTGTTTTTCTTCTTGTGATCGTTCGAGGACGAACGATGGGTAAATTGGTATCTATTGTAACAACCTATTTTGTCGTTTCGAGCAGCAGAATTACTTTTGATAAAAACTGAATGGGTCGAAGGATCAAGCGACGGACTGTCATGGTCACGACGGACCGTGACGGACTCCGTCATCCCACACTTGTGTAATTCTCCTGCTGCTCTCCTCATTACTCTCGACGACAGGTAGGACGAACCGTCATGGGCACGACGGACCGTCGAGGGTCTCGTTCCAAAACACTTCAACTCTGAAAATTTGGGTACAGGGATCAACTCTCTAAACTGCGCGACGGAAGTGCAGCACGGACCGTCATAGACCTTTTACTGAAATTGAGTCACTGAACTCTGTGACGACCCTGCAGGACGGACCGTCGCAGGCATGGCGGGCCATCACGAGTGACGTAACCTTGACTGGGTCGGATATCTGCTAAAAGTTTTTAAGGGGTGTTTTGGACCATTCATGATTATAATTATAAAATTAGTGGGGTAAGTTTACTAATTTAATTACTTGGGGGTTAAAGGAGATAACCTTGAAATAAATAGAGGGTTAATTTTATCATCTTTAATACTTAATTATATTATAATTAGGGTAAAATAAAAAGAGTTTGAATAAGGAAAAGTAGAAAGAACAGAGAGAAGAGGGAAGAACGAACGAGAGAGGGAGAAGTGAAGAGAAAAGCAAAGGCATTGAGAAGTAGATTGCTTTATCACGATTCTTCGGTGGAGGTAGGTTATGGTTTATGCTATTTCATAGTAAACTCTAAATAGCGATTGATATGTATTGGGTGGTATTGTAAAGTCTTGTATATGCTTAATTGTGTTGTTGCATGTTGTGATTATGTAAATGGTGATGGAATATAACGATGATACTGTGGAATCTTAAGAACCTTAATTTCCCTTTATTAATGATGAATCCTTGACATAAAAGGAAGGCTTGATTAACTAAAGTAATGAGATTAGGGGATCGGGTGTCAAGAACCGACACGTAGAATTAGGGGATCGGGTGTCACGAACCGACACGTAGTATTAGGGGATCGGAGTGTCACGTTCCGTCACCAAGATAATAAAGAGAATGAATCTTGAGGGGATCGGAGTGTCACGTTCTGACACCAGGATAATAAAGAGAATGAATTTTGAGGGGATCGGAGTATCACGTTCCGACGCCAGGATAATAAAGAGAATGAATCTTGAGGGGATCAGAGTGTCACGTTCCGACACCAGGATAATAAAGAGAATGAATCTTGAATTATGTTATAATACTCAAATTTAAAGAACCTATTTCCCAAATGAGTATGGTGTGGAGGCTTGAGTCCTCATAGATGTGCTTGGGTTGTGGCCAATGGTTATGATACTTGTTGTTGTCACCTGTTGAGTATGTAGATGATTTTATATTATTATTTGATATATATTGCTTTCTATTTTGAGTTGGCCGATGATATCTACTCAATACGTGTTCCTTGTACTGACCCCTACTTGTATTATTTGTCTTTGTTATTTGTGGAGTGCAACAAACGTACCATCAACTTCGACTCGTCCGCAACTCTAGCCAGTCTTCAGCATATCGGATTTCAGGGTAAGCTATTGTTCCTAGCTCAGACTGGATTCTCTCCTTCACGTCTTGATGTCTTGAAGTTCGGACATGGACCATTCCTTTTACTTATTTTAGTTTTCTTAAATACTCTTAGATTTAGTAATTGAGGATAGATGTTCTTGTTGTGATGACTTCCAGATTTTGGGAATAATAAGTATTAAATTTTAGAAGTTATTTATTGGTTGTATTAATGAGTTTTAAGTCTTCCGCATTATATTTTGTTCGTTATGGTTAGAATATTGGTAAATGATTGGGGTTTAGATTGGTTTGTTCGCTCACATAGGAGGATAAATGTGGGTGCACTCATGGCTTGTTTTGGGTCGTGACAATAAGTCAACATTTTAACTAATTTAATGATAGAGAAATTGTAAGGAAAATGGTGTCTGCGATTGTAGGGGAGGGGAGGGGGACTAGAAATTGATATCATTTGATAAAATATTATTGATTACACAATGATAAAGTTTAAAATAGTTCATAAGCTTTTAATGAATATTTTGGTAAAACTACAATAAATACATAGACCTATAGATTGTGTTCCGGTTTCGAATATAGTCCTTAATATTTTTATAATAGATATTTTTATAATTTTTTCAAATGATAAATTTTTTAAAAAATATGATAAAATAAGTTGTATATTTATGCATTTTTTCTAATTATTAATAATGAAAAGGAGAAATGAAAATTATTTACAAAAGTATATTAAGATATATACAAATGATATACAAAATAATAAATATATAAGTCAGATGCCCATGGTAAATGAATCAAAATAAATTATATTTTATACATACTAATTATTCCATTTAATTTACCCATTGAATGTAAGGTTCATTTCATATTTTATCAACATAACTTTTGAAATCCTATTTTCACAAAAAAAAATAACTTTTGAAATCCGTAAATTTTTGTTATTTTTTTGCGTTGTTTATAATGCAATCGAAGATGTTGGAGAGACAAATGATTTCAATTGTGTAGATATGTTCAATTGGTGTTTTTATTATTTTTGTACCTAAACTAGTGGTGAAGTAAAAATTTTCGTTTAAAGATGTTCAAACTTTAAAAGAATGATGTTCCGACGTAATAATAAATTAATAATGTTCATTTATTCATATGTCCACATAATAATGAATTTTTTTTTCTGTACACGATCTAATTTTTCGATGAAGGGTGTTCGACTGACCACTCTTCGTCAGTTATAGCTTCGCCCTGACTTATACTATAGTATTTAGTTAAGGGTAAAAACACAGTTAAACTATTAGGCTTTATTGAGTTGCATATATGAGTCAACTTGAACTATTATACAGTGGTTAGCGAAACACATATGAACATTGACTAGAGCATATATTTATCTTAAAATGCTTTTAGGTGTATTTGTCCATTAAACCCTCGTCCGCCTTTATCTATAACAACTCTATTACCTGACATATTAATTTTTTAAATATATTATTAATTGTTTTCTTTAAAAAATAAACTCTCCTTTTCAAGTCGGAGATATTGTTGTCACGATAGACGAGACACAAGTAAAAAGGTGGAGAAGAAGATTATGAATGTCAAGGTTGTTATAAATTAATTTATATTGACATAATTTTAATTTTTAAACTAATACTAATTTATTTAGATTCGTCCTGTTGGGTTTATTTTCTCACATCGAGTTTCACGAGACAAAAACTCTAAACAAAAGAGACTGTGTAAATCCATCATCAGAAATTAAACAAAGTATATTTCACCTTAATATTTTGTACAAAGTAAGTTTATATTTTTAGTAAATAAATTATATAGAAATAATTTTTGAATAAAGAGTAAGATAATCGATCAATAATGGATAGACAAATTGAATTTTCAACTTTTTAAACTTTGGGTCCACATTGTGAATATGAGACTTTGATTTTCAACCACTTCATTGGTGTTTAGGACACACCCTTAGGTGCCTTAAATTATTATTGTTAGTTCACTTTTTATGCAATCAATATTTAATACCTTAAAATCGTTTAATGTTAATATCTCAATTTCTTACCTTGTATCTATGATATTATTCTTAATCATTTGTTTTGTCTTTATTGAATTATATAATGATAAATGTGTGGTTAGAAAGATTTCAAATATAGAAATGATTATTTAGATGTGTGGAATAAAAAAAGAAAAAAATGTAAAAAGTAGAAATGAAGTTATGGAAAATTTTTTAAAGAACAATTCAAGAATTTTCAAGAACACAATTTTCTAAAGACTTGGCACAATTCTAGTAATAATATAGATACGAAAAATATCTAACGTCCTTACTTAAGAAAATGAATCAAAATAATAGATTTAGATCTTGACTACTTAATGAGTAATTTAAAACAACAATTAGTATGATTCAAAATATCACAAGAAAAAATACCTTATACTATGAAACTAATGAAAGTTGACAACTAATTGAATTCTCAATGTTATTTTTAATAATCTCAATGTAATGTGTCCTTAAAAATGAAAAACACAATACTCATATACAGGAGAAAAAAGGTGGTTGTCAACTTAATAAAATTCTAAAAGATAATCTTGAGCTAATAAAACCATAATGGAAAATCTAGAAAATTACTTATTGAAAATATAAAGTTCATATTAAAAAGTGACAAGATAAACTTTAGTATGTAATAGATTCTCCTTAACTGCTTTTAGTTTTTAACTTATGTTATTGAACTTTTATTCCAAAAAAATTGCTCCTTCTATATATGCTCATATTACAACTTTTTTTTTATGTCCGCCAAAAAATTATCCCAAATGTATGAACTATTTCAAGATGGATATTTAATATATTCTAATTAAATACATGTTTTAATTGTACCTATTTATTTGACAGATTGAAAGACAAATTACTACTCTAGATTTTTGGAGATTAAAAAAATATATTTTAAGCTTATGTAGAGATGCTTCATTTTCTTTATGTTAAATTCAATGGAGTTTTATTTTTATTTTCATTCCGAAATAATGCATATGTGAGTTTGTTTATTTATTTGAAAGATTGTAAAGTAAGATAAATGAAGATGTTATAATTGTTCCTTAGCTTGGGATTGGTACTAATTAATTCATATGTAACCCTCAAGTCCTAATGGAAGGGTATAAATCTAGGTTCGCTAATTCAATATATTGACCTTCATTGAATTTGTAATTTTTAAGAGCTAGAATTATATAATCTTCCTCAAAATGTATATTCATTACCTCAGGAATCATACCATCTTTACCCAGAAGTCAAAGTTTCGAGAAGGGTTTTGTAGGGGATACATGTCCACATACTTTAAATAACGGTATGGGTCATTATATTTCTATTAAGATGGCAGACAGTGATATTTTATATCTAATTTAAAGACTATGAAGTCAAGAAATTTTATAATGATATGTATATTTTACAAGTTACATGAATTTATTTAGGGATAGCTAAATATATATTTGTCAATAGTGATCGAAATGCTACTCAGTTGCATAAGCACTTAAAGTTGTGGAACTATACTAATGACATGGAAAAAAATATTTGTTGTATGACCACGATCATTATTTTATATTTAAAAAACAATGTTACGACCTCTTGTTCTTCTAAGTTTATTTATGGCTTGCTAGTAATTTAATTGGCTAAAATTTGGTGCACTATCATTATGTTTAAAAAATATATCACATTATGTTTACTTGTAATTACATAGAAGGACAATTACATACAATGTTATTCCTAAAAAGTTAGATATTGTATAATTAACTCAAGATTAATATTATGTACTACAAAATACAGAATTGAATCGTTAACATATTAATAAGTATAGAGATAAAAAAATCACTTTAAGGTACTTAAGGTTAACCGGACAAAATTTCAATTAATAATGCACCTGAATAGTTATAGGTAATGACACACCCTATAAGAAAAAAATATTTAATGATATAAATTAAAGACTATTTTTTACTACTATACTTTTTATTATTTTCAAGTTATTGTCATAGACAATGATAAGTAGCTAAGAACATCATAAGAAGGATTGGTAACTATGTAAAAATGATTCAAAAATTCTCTTATACTTTGAGATACTTTTTTTATTGAAAAAATCTCAACAATTTACTGAATGTTGACTAGAGAGACTAATAATCTATTTATATATTTTATAATACTGATATTCTTGCTAATTAAGAATTTGGTTCTAATAGATTTCTAAGAGTGATAGATTTGAATTCTCAACAATTTTCTGAATGTTAACTAGATGGACTAATAATCTATTTACATATTTTATGATAATGATTGTCTTGCAAATTAAGGATATGATTCTAATAGATTTTTAAGAGTGATATATTTGAAATCTCAACAATTTACCAAATGTTGACTAGAGGGGCCAATAATCTATTTACATATTTTTAATGATACTAATTTTCTTGCTAAGTTAAGAATATGATTTTCACAGATTTTTAAGAGTGATAGATCTAAAATCTCAACAATTTACTAAATGTTTACTAGAGGAACCAAGAATCCATTTACATATTTTATGATACAGATTTTCTTGCGAATTAAGAATACGATTCTACTAAATTTTTAAGAGTGAAATATTTGAAATTTCAATAATTTTCTGAATGTTGTCTATAGGGACTAATAATCTATTTACATATTTTACGATATTGATTTTCTTGCTAATTAAGAATATGATTCGAATATATTTTTAAGAGCGATAGATTAGAAATCTCAACAATTTATTAGATGTGGACTAAAGGGACTAACAATATATTTACATATTTTTTATGACAATGATTTTCTAGCTAATATTATGATTTGGTAAATTTTTTTAGATTGGTAGGTTTGAAATCTTAACTATTCAATGAATGTGGACTATAAAACATAATTATTTACATATTTTGTGATAATGAGTTTCTTCATAAAATTATATTTTTGGTAGGTTCTTTTAAGTTTGATAGATTTGATTTCGTTTTGACTTCTAATAAAATCTATGTAAATTAATATATATGGAATGTTATTTATTATATGTTCAAGTTTTCCATTGTAAAAAATACTCATATCAACTATAAAAGCCTCTCTTTATCCCTTAATTTTTCATCTTCAGTTGCATTTTCTATTCTTTCGATATACTCCACATTAGGGATCATATCTTAGCCTTATTTTATTTTATACCAATTTTTTTTCAAAATTTGTAGACTTAAATTTGGAATATAATAGTGAGAAGCAATCCACCAAAGCCATCAACTCTCTTGTTTGTATTACCTTGGATGTATCTTTGAGTACCTTTCAGCTTTCATACACTGATAAAGGTTTATAAGCAGGCAACACAGTGTCGATATATAGTCTTGTGTTGCCCGTTTATTCTCCTCTCTAATGCTTATTTTGTTTTTTTGTGGGATCGATTTATATTTTATACTTACATTATTTTATTTTGTTTGTCCACTTAAAATTTTATAGTTTCTTAAATTAATCATAATATATGTATTTTATCACAATTTTTATATCAATCAAAATATTATTTGAGACTTTTGAAAATTATTGATGGATTAAGTAATTAACGTTCATGATAAGACATAAAAAATCTCTTGATATGCTGAAAGTGAATTTATTTTTTAATATAATAGACAAATCAAAGTGAATGAACAGAATTTTTAAAAGCTCGATAATAATTTTGAAATAGTAGGATAAACTCAAAAATTCGTAGGATATTTTTTCTTGTTGTGGCAACTACATGTTCTTTTTTGACATGAAAAAATAAAAAGTTACCAGCGTGGTGCTATTTTTTTCACTTCTAAATTATCTATTTGACTATAAAAATATAATTCACATTTTCCAAATAAATTTTAGTTTTTTTGAAAATCGTGTAAATTTGAAATGAAATTAAAATTGTGTTTCAAATTGAAAGAAATCTTATTGTAGCTTATTTTCTAATTCACCTTTAAAACAATAGTACATTCAAATATGGATAGTATTATTCTACATACATAAAAAAAATCAATTGCTATAAAAATTAATGTTATTGGGTCCTTGCATCATGGGCAACAAGGGATAAATATATATAAACTTGTGCACTCATGTCTCATTTTTCGCTACCCTTTCTACAAATTTACATAATTGAGATTCACACACTTCAATATTAAAAATTATACATTGTATATCATACTATGATTATCTTGGTAAGAAATAGCTCTCAAATGCAAAAAGAAGTGAAAAAAGACATAAAAGATGAGCGTTTTAAGGAGATCACGTTCTCGAATATGCGGAAAGCTCTGTATAAGAAAACAGCAATTTTTGGTTGTATAAATAAGAAAGCAAAAAATATGTTTATTTGTTTTTTCTTACACAGAGTTTTCAACATATTCGAGAACATGACCTGTTAACATGCTCATCTTTTGTGGACTTCCTTTCACTTTTTTTTATATATATTTAAGAGTTCTTTCTTTCTATACTTATCACAATACAAAAAAAAAATGATTTATAAATTTCTTATTGATTGAAAAAAAGCATGTATAATATCTAGGTTGTTACTACCATCAACAATTTAATCTCTAAATTCATTGATAATAATAATGTTGTTCTTACACCTAAAACATGATAATTATTAGATGAGTAAGTATATAATTTTTACTCCTAAATATGTAATATACATCGATAACTGAACAAATTTTACTTATCACATAATTCGTATGCAAACATAAATTAACATTTGACATGAGCTTCAAATAACTTTTCTTTTCTCTTCGACAACCTACAATATTAATTTGGTTGCTAAAATTTATATACATCCACATAAATTGAGAGTACACCTAGGAGCCAGAGGTTATGGAGTAGATTTGTCATTTTAGCATTTTCAAAACACATAGAAATAAATCATGTCATTTTTGTCTACATTGAAGAAAAATAATGCAAATGTTATACTAATCGCAACTGATTTTTTGGGATTCATCAATTCATACTCGAGGAGAACATAAGAAGGCCAAGGAGAAAATTGAAACAATGAAAATGATAATGAAAACTTCAAAGTAGAAAATTGAAGATATAAAGATACATAGTTTATGATTTACTGAATGTAGACTACAAGGACTAATAATCTATTTACATATTTTACGATACTGATTTTCTTGCTTATTAACAATATGATTCTAATAGACTTTTAAGAGTGATAGATTTGAAATCCCAATAATTTGGTTAATGTTTACTAGAGGGGCTAATAATTTTTTTACATATTTTATTATGTTAATTTTCTTACTAATTACTGAATGTGGACTAAAGGGAGTAATAATTTTATTTACATTTTTAATGATAATAATTTTCTTACTAATATTATGATGTGGTAGTTTTTTAGAGTGTGGTAGATTTGTAATCTTAACAATTCAATGAATGTGGACTATAAAACTGTAACATCTCAAATTCTAGAATGAACTATGGTAAGCTAGATAAAAAAGAAGAATTAAATTGGGAAATAAGTAAGGAAATCTGGAAATTTTCAGATTTCAAAAGAAAGTTTTGGTTATTTTCAAATGGTCATAACTTCCATATAAGGAGGAGTTTGAGTGAATTCTGTATATGAATGGAAAGTTCGTCGAAAGATCTTTCCAACCACGTAAGGTTTGCAAATTTTGAGATCGTATGAGGGAGATATTACTTCCGAAAATTGGGCTGTTGAATAGAGGAGATTCCAAATCTAGATTTCTTAAGGGTGTTTTTGGTCTTTTCCTAAATTAATTATTATTTTATGGGTAATAAGTTTGGGTTTAATATTATCCTAATGAGTTTTCACATTGAAAATATAAGCCAGGGCTTTGAGAGAAAGGAGAAGATAGAAGAAGGGAGAAGAAGGCGCAAGAACACAAAGAATTTGTTTGTGGATTTCTTCAAGGGTGATCCCTAACAAAGTATGGGAGATCATTCGGTGATGGTTCCTTTCACCCACACTCAAATTGCTTCAGTTTGGTAAAGTTTGTATTAGTGAATAGTGAACATAGAATTCTTGATGAAACATTGTGAAACGTTGTTGGTTGATTTGTTGTTGATCTCTCGTTTAGGTCCTTCGTTATTGACTTTTTTCGGGTCTAAACTATTGAGTAATAAGTTAATTAGGGATATTAAGTGTTTGGGTGGAATCCATAGGAGTTTGAGAAGGTTTAGAGATGAAAAACGAAGAAGAAAGTCGGAAAGCCCGTGTGATCGGCATTGGGGAGCCGCGCCTCCAAAGCGTTCCAGGACAAAGTATGTCCGTCAAGATCTGGCGTGCCGCGTCTTCCAGAGCACCTGAGGACAGCCTCTGTCCATTAGGCTCTGTCTCTCCGCGCCTCTTAAAGTGCTCCGACCCCTGGAGATCCCGTCTTTTTCCTATCTTTTCATACTAGTTTGTAAGTGATGTATCCTTCTTTCCTAGTTGATTTTTTTTCTTTTTTTTCTTCTATGTCTCATGATGGGAGTGCTAGAAACAAAAACACTTTAAAGTACATCTAAACATCATGAAATCATCCATAAAGATGAAATCGTGGTACTTGAATCCATACTTCAAATCAAGAAAGCTAAGATCAAAGTCAAAGAAGTTAAGAGTCAAGTCTAGAAGTTAAGAAGCTAGTCAAAGTAAAGTTATAAAATTTTATAAAGTCTTTTACAAAATTTATAACTTTGTTTTAAGACTTAATGTTCAACTCAAGAATGTGTAAAGAGTTGAGTTCATTTCTCAAAATCTATAAGGGAACTAAGTATTCCCTAGTTAAGTTTCAAGTAAGCAAAGAGTATCAAGTTGAGTTCACTTTTAAGAGTTATGAGGGAACTAAGTTGTCTCTAAGAGTTTCAACAAAATGTTGTCAAAATTTAAAGAAGAAAAGGAAGCTAGACTTTCCTAGAGCCTATGACAAGTTTTAATAGAAGAAAGAGGAAACTATGATTTCCAAGAGAGCTTTTAAACTCTATGTTTTGAGCACCGATGTGGGAATACGAGTTCAAATAACTCAAGTCTCCATGTAAACCATGTAGTCATCATAGGTAGAAAAGGATCATATAGTCTACTAGTGGATCCATTGGGCAGTTCAGTTCCTATACTTTGGCAAGTTTAGGAGGCCACACAACATGGGCCGAGTAACGTTGTATCATCATTGTAACTCTTAAGTGATGGTTTCCGGTTAGATAATCTCTTTCAAAGTAGTATATTTACACATACATCAGTCATTATATTTTCATATACAAGAGTATTGTATTTTATATAGACATTATTGTATACTTGTATATATATATATATATATATATATATATATATATATATATATATGCACACACACACACTCAGTGATTTAAGCATGTTTTAAGTAACATTTCTTTATATTGCATTTATTTTAACTGGGTATATTGAATAAGAGTTAGTAGATCATGTGTTTAGCAGAGTCAAGGTAAGTATTCATTCTTAATCCCTTTCAAGACTATGTTTTGTTAGTTCTCCATCTCGCATGCTCGGTCATTCAATGTACTAATGCCACTTGGTCTGCTTTGTTTTATGATGCAAAAGCAGTTAACCCGAATCAGCACGCGGCGTTTCATTTATCTAGATTGAGAGCGAGATTCAGTGGTGAGACTTTTCGCTTTTAGGAGGACATCCATTTCACTTACTGTTAGTAGTTTAGCTTTAGGATGTTGTGGGGTCTGTCGCAACATCCCGCTTTAGTCAGTTTAGAGGCTTCGTGGGTAGTAGAAATTTTATTTAGAGTTTTTCTTTTTAGTTATTGGGGATTAAGTGCCATTTTGTCCAAACTTATGATATGAAATATTTTTTTTATTTTGTATCATTCTTCCTTAAGTTGAGACTAGTCTTCCCCTGAGTTAAGTAAGTCAGTCCAAGGGTTTCCTTGGGGACCAACAATGGTCTTTCAGTGCCCGTCCCGCCAGGGTGTAGGCTCGCAGGGTGACAAATACTTAATTATTTATATATTTTATGGTAATGATTTTCTTTCTAAGATTATGTTATTGTAGGGTTTTTAAGTTCGATAGATTTGATTTATTTTTTACTTCTAATAAAATCTATGCAAATCATATATGGAATATTATTTATTATATTTCCAAGTTTTCTCTTGTAAAAACTACTTATATCAATTATAAAAGCCTCGACTTGTTCCTTAATTTTTCTTTCCCATTTGCATTTTCTATTCTTTCCATACGTGGCCTCCACTCTTGAGATCATATTTTAGCTTTCTTTTATGTTCTTCAAAAAATATTTTAAAAAAATTTGTTGACAAAAATCAGGAATGTAATAGTGAGAACCAATCCACCAAAGCGAGCAACTCTCTTGTTTGCACTACCTAAGGGCTCATCAAGACAAATCATCCTAAAGCCCAACTAGTTCAATGAATGCGGAAGTAAAACTTGAGTAAAAATCTAATATTATAAAATACGACAGAAAACAAGTTGAGCTTAGGGTGTGTTTGGTTTTGAGGAAAATATTTTCCACGGAAAATGTTTTCCTAGAAAATGTTTTCTTGGAAAACAAGTAGATTTTAAATTTATTTTCTCATGTTTGGTTAATGAGTACAAAATAATTTTCGGAACTGATTTTTAGTGTTTGATTTATGAATGAAAAATGTTTTTGAGAGACATCTTTTATTTTAACTAGAGTAAAAAATAATTTATGACATTGAAAATATTATTTAAAATCAAAATTATTATTTTTGGGGTGGGTGGGTGGGGGCGGGGGGAGTGGGAGGGGGAGGGAGAGGGGAGGGTTTAGGAGTGAAAAAATAGAAATTTGAAGTTGATGGTAATTTAAAAAAACAAAATAATTTTTTTGGGGGGGGGGGGGGTTGGGGTGGGTGGGGGCTGGTAGGGTGGTGGCCGGGGGAGGGGGAGAGGTTTAAAAAATAAAAAATAAAAATTGAAGTTGAAAATATTTTTAAAAAGCAAAATTAGTTTTTGGGGAGGAGGTGGGGTTGGGGGGGGGGGGGGCTGGCCGGTGGGGGGGAAGGTCAAGGATCAGGTGAAAAAATAAAAATTTTAAAATTGAAAATATTTTTTTAAAATTGATGTTTTTCCCCCAAAAAATATAATTTGAAATTGGAGGAGAGTTATGGAAAACGTTTTCCTTAATTTTGGAAGGGAAGTCATTTTCCTTAATTTTGAGGAAAATGAGTTGATTTAGAAAATATTTTCCAAAACTTTTGTCCCAACCAAACATGGGAAAATTGGAAAACATTTTCCAGAAAATGTTTACCTTCATACAAAACACACTCTCAATTAAACCCCCAAAACCTTATTGTCACGTGTACAAGCCTCTAAAGTATTGCAACTGAATCAAAAGAAAAATACAAATCTCATATGACCTTATTTCTAAAGTAGAGCAATATAAAAAAAAAGGAGTGAAAAGGTCCACTGATGTGACAAGCAGCTACCTCACAAACCTCCATAAGAGGCCTTTGACAAGGAGAAGAGAAAATATCCCAAGGGTCCGGACAAGTAACATACAAAAATGTAGAAGCAAGGGGTGAGTATCAAACCACATGGTACTTAGTAAGTTAACTTCGAAACTCAAGCTAAGGGAATAAAATATGCATACTCCTTACACACCAATCGAATCTCCACAACTACAATCTGCATAAAATCAACCTAACCTAACAGTTCACAATTTAATATCCTCAACAGAAACTCAATATTCATCAATCACAACTTTTACAAAAATTTACTCACAATATCAACAAACCACTATGTCAAGTTCACCAAATAGAGGTAATCAATTATCAAGTACTTTCAAACCACCAATAAAACACAAGATCATCAAGAATTAAAAATGTCATTGTCACGCCCCGAGCCTACACCCTGGGCGGGACAGACACTCGAAGACAATTGATGGTCCTCAAGCGAAACCTTCGCCTGACTTACTTAACTCAGTGGAAGACTAAACTCAACGTAAACAAGAAATAATACATGTTTAAAGGAAAATACTCAACATAATATCTGGCAATGATGGCACTCAAGTCTCCACAAGCAACAATAAACTCTAAACTGAAGTATTAGTGCCTACGAAGCCTATAAACTAACTGAAGAGGAATGTTGCAATAGACCCAAAACATCCTAAATCTAAACTACTAAAATCAAAATAAATGGATTTCCTCCCGAATCCAAATAGGCTCACCACTTACTCTGGAGCACAATCTTAATTAGAGAAACGTCACGTGGTAATCATGGTTACCTACGTTTGCATCATAAAATGATGCATGCCAACTGCATCAGTACATTAAATGTACGAGTATGCAAGTTGAAAATGTAAACAAAATTTAGGCTTTAAAATGAGTTAGAATGAATACTTACTTTGACTCTGCTCAACTCATGATGTACTAACTCTTATTCAACATATGCAGTTAAAATAAATGCAATATAAAGAAATGCTTACTGAAAACATTCTTAAATATATGAGTATATATATGTATATACGAGTACAAAATAATGTTTGAGACGTATATAAAATACAATACTTTTGTGTATAAAATTACAATGACTGATATATATAAAACATATTTACCTATGGAAGATTCTCTAACCGACAACAATCACTTAAGAGCAACACAATAATACAACGTTCTACCAGACGCTGCCAGCACGTCTTCTACCTGACCAAACGTATAAGACCATAATTGCCTCAAGGATCCACTAGTAAACTAATAAAAAGAATCATCTAAAAAGTATGACCCTTTTCTTCCAATGGTGGATACATCGTTTATGGGGGCTGTAAGTTATCTGAACTCTCCCCCATATCGGTGTTCAATACTAATCCCAACAATATACTGGGCTCTTATGTTTTAAAAACATATTTATTCTTTGGTTTGATATTAGTGATCAAAACTTAGCTTTTAAAAGTCTCTCTTGGAAATCATAGTTTCCTCTTCCTTCTATTAAAACTAGTCATAGGCTCTGTGGAAGTCTAGCGTCCCTTCCTTCTCAAAAGTTTGAAAACATTTTGCTTAACCTCTTAGGAACTACAAAGTTCCCATATAACTCTTAAGAAGTGAACTCAACTCTATAGTCTTTGCTTACTTGAAACTTAACTCTTAAGGACTACTTAGTTCCTTTATAAATCTTGGGAAATGAACTCTACTCTTTACCCTTTCTTGACTTGAACCTTATTCTTTAAAACAAAGTGAAAATGTTTTTGAAAGACTTAAGAAAACTTGATAACTTTACTTTAATTTGGCTCTTAACTTCTATACATGACTCTTAACTTCCTTGACTTTGATCTTAAGTTTACTTGAATTGGATTATGGATTCAACAATCATGATCTTAATATTATGGATGATTTCATGATGTTTATATGTACTCTAGAGTGTTGAAATCAACTAGGAATGAAGGGTATATCACTTAGGAACTAGTACGAAAAGATAGGTAAAACCGGGTTCTTGGCACTCTGAGAGGCGCGGAGCACTTTAAACTTTGGAGGCACGGCGCCCCAGCATCTATCCAATGGTTTTTTTTACTTTCTTCTTCATTTTTCATATCTAAACCTTTCCAACTTCACTTCAATTCCACCCCAAAGTCTTAGGATCCCTAAATAACTCATTTCCCAATAGTTTAGACCCAAAATCAGACGCTGAAATATGGACTAAAACTAACAAAGATCAACAACGATCCGATCAATAAGAACTTCAAACTTTTCATCAAGAACTTCAAGATTTTCATTCAATTTAACTCTAAAGTGATGAACGAATCAAATCGCAGGGCGGGTGAAATAACCCAACACTGAATGATCTCATATACCTTGCTAGGGATCACCCCGAATGAAATCAACAAATGAATTCTTAGCGTTCTTGCATCTTCTTGTCCCTTCTCCTCTTTTATCCTTTCTCTCAAATCCCTAGCTTGTATTTACTAAGCTAAAGATAGTAACATCATTTCAACAGTCAACAACGAGATTTCGTAAGGTACAATATACCAGGGACTAAGTACCCCTTCTTACAAACATCATAACTCCCTTCATAGGTGAAACCTTAAGATACACACAATCATCTGCCTCAAACTCTAATGGCCTTATCCTAACATCTATGTAGGGCTTTTGCAGACTTTGTGTTGTCTTCAACCGTTCTTGAATCAGTTTCACCTTCTCTATATCTAGATGAACTAAATCTGGTCCTATCAACCCTGCTTTGCCAACTTCAAACCACCAATAGGAGATCTGCATCTTCTCCCATAAAAAGCTTCATATGGGGACATTTCGATGCTCGAATGATAACTATTGTTGTAAGCTAACTCAATGAGAGGTATGTGATCATCCCATTTTTCCTTGACATCGAACACACAAGATCTTGACATATCTTTCAAGGTCTGCGCAGTATTATCCGCTTGTCCATCCGTCTGACGATGAAAAGCAGTGCTCAAATTTACCTTGGAACCCAAACCTTTCTGGAAAAATTTCAAGAATTGTGCACCTCTATGTGAAATAATGGAGACCGAAACTCCATGAAGTCTTACCACTTCTTGAAGTTACAACATTGCATAATCCTTGGCCAAATAAATAGTCTTTACCAGCAAGAAATGGGTTGTCTTTCTCTTTCTGTCGACAATCACCCAAATAGAATCATGTTGTATTTGCGATCTTGAAAAGCCTGTGATAAAGTCCGTATTAATCATCTCTCACTTCAATTCTAGAAGTTTTATATTCTGAGCTAAGCCTCTAGGCCTTTGGTATTCCATTTTCACTTGTTGGCAATTTGAACACTTTGCAAAAACTCAACAATATCTTTCTTCATGACTTCCCACCAATATACCTCTCTCAAATCAAGGTACATTTTGGTGGCACCTGGATGAATGGAATATTTCGAGCTATGAGCCTCCTCCAACATTCTCTATTGGAGTCCATCCACCTTAGGAACACATTATATACCTTGGTATTTCAACACACCATCTCCCCCTTGTTCGAAGGACAATACACTTTGGATATGGAAACTTGCCTTCAAATCAAGCAAAATAGGGTATTGGTCGTTCTTCTCTTTCACCTTTGATACAAAGGATGATTCAACCCCATTGGTCACCACTATGCCTCCTTCTGTGGAACCCATAAGTCTGACTCCCAGTCGTGCAAGTCTATGCATGTCTTTTGATAAGTCCCTCTTTTCTTCTTAAACATGGGAAGTACTTCCCATGGACGACTTACTTAAGGCATCAACAACCACATTAGCCTTACCTGGGTGGTAAATAATACTCATGTCATAATCCGTTTTTGAACCACCTTCTCTGTCTGAGGTTGAGCTTTTTCAGAGTGAACACATAGTGGAGGCTCTTGTGATTAGTCAATATATCCACATGAACACCATATAAATAATAAATCCATATATTTAACACAAACACTACTGCAACCAATTCCAAGTCATGAGTTTGATAATTCTTCTCATAAACTTTCAACTGCCTTGAAGCATAAGCCATAACCTTTCCATTATGCATTAATATACAACCCAAGCCAACTCTTGATTCATTACAATACACCACTAAGCCTTGAGTACCCTTTGGTAAGGTCAAAACAGGAGCGGTAGTCAATCTCTTTTTCAGCTCCTGAATGATTTTCTCACAAGTTTCAACCAATTAAAATTTACTGTCTTCTGAGTTAACTTGGTCAAAGGAGAGGAGATAGATGAGAATCCTTCAACAAATCTCCTATAATAGCCAACCAAACCCAAGAAACTCCTTATATCTGTTGGAGATGTGGGTCTTGGTCAACTTTGAATTGCCTCAATCTTCTAAGTGTGAACTCTAACACCTTCACCAGAAACAATGTAGCCTAAGCATGCCACATACTTAAGATAAAACTCACAATTTGAGAACTTGGCATACAATTATTTGTCTCTCAACGTCTAAAGAACAATCCTTAGGTGACTAGCATGATCTTCTTGATTTCTTGAATAAATCTGTATGTCATCAATGAAGACAATGACAAACAGATCTAAATAAGGTTTGAAGACTCTTTCATAAGATCCATGAAAGTTCCAGGTGCATTTGTCAAACAAAAGGACACAACAAAAAATCATAATGTCCATACCTTGTACTGAAAATTGTCTAAGGAATATCACATTCCCTTACTATCAACTGATGATAGCTTGATTTGAGGCCGATCTTGGAAAAACAAAAAGCACCCTGAAGTTGATCAAAAAGGGCATCTATCCTTGGAAAAGGATATTTTTTCTTGATGATCACCTTATTCAACTGACGATAATAAATACACATCCTAAGGTTAGACAATCACTCGAATAAATCCTTATCTAACATATCTTTCAATTGCTCTTTAATTTTTTTTTTAACTCTGCAGATCCCATTATGTATGGTGGAATAGAGATAGGACGAGTATCTAGGATGACGTTTATGCCGCTCTCTTTTGGGAGGGTCTCCTGGTAGATCATTGGGAAATACTTCTAGAAACTCACTAACTAGAGGAACTGACTGAAGGGTTACCTCAATACTTGAGTCATTAACTCTGTCTAAGTGATAGATGCACCCCTTAGACACTAAATTCCTCGCCTTAAGGTACGAAATAAAGCGACACTTAGACACTGCTGAACCACTAGCCCACTCTATGACTGGCTCATTAGAAATCTGAAACTTGACGAGTTTTGCAATCTGTTGATGAATAACAGGTATGGAGTTAGTCCATAACTAGAATGACATCAAAATCTATAATGTCTAACGCTATTAAATCACTCATGGTACTCTTGTGACAGACGTAAACAGGACGATAATGATAGACTCTTTATGCTAGAATGGATTTACCAATAGGTCTGGATACACCGAATGATTCGCTAAGTTGCTCAGGATAAATCTCAAACTTCATAGCAACGTAAGGAGTTACAAAAGATAAACTAGCTCCTGGGTATTAATATGCATAAGCAGTAAATTCAATGACTCGAATCATACAGTGACAACATCTGTAAAATTCACTTGTTCGCGGCAATTATTAAAAGCATACAAGTGGTTTGTTCTTCCACATATACCAAAAGCAGCCCCCAAGGTCCAGCCCTGTTTTGTGGAGAAACTAATGAAGATTAAGCTCTATTGTGTGGATTCCACCACCTTGCTTGTCCTTGGTGCACTCTTTCATGAATTGACTCTCTTGACCACACTTGAAACAACCCGTAAAGCCTTCATGACAAATGCCATAGTCATTCTTACCACATTTGTCACAGGTAACAGGCTTAGTACCTCCTTGCGCCACACTACCCTTGAGACTGAGTTGGCCTACCCTTGTATGCTACGAATTCTGACCAATATACTAACTTCATTTCCTGGGTGTAGGTGGACTAGAAGATGATGGTGCATGCCCCTTTTGTTTCTGGAATTGTGGTTGGCCTGAAACACCTTTTTGTTGGAAAGACATGTTTCCAGTCTTGGCATTCTTGTTTCGGTACTGTTCTCTATCCTTCACCTTCTCTTATATAAATTCTTGAACATATACCATCAGCCTGGACATGTCCATGTAACCTATTAATATGGCAATGTTACCTTCCTTACTTGAAGCATGACCCAACCGTGCAACAAACTGACTCATTTTGCTCCTTATGTATTTCACCAACTCCGGAGCATAGCGATATAGTTGGGTGAACTTCATCTCATACTCATGTACACTCATGGAGTCCTATTTCAATTAAGGAACTCCCTCAATTTGAGTTCCTTCATTTCGCGAGGAAAGAACCTCCCCAAGAGGCTTCTTCGCAGCAAGCCCAACTTGTATGTGGTGCACTCTCTGCTCTACCATCCTTCCATTGATCAAACCAAGTTCTATACACACCCTTTAGTTGATAGGCAACCAGTTCAACCCTCTCAACATCCACCACATGCATTACCTTAAACACCTTCTTTAATCCCTCTACAAAGTTCTCCGGATCCTCAGTGGGGTTTGATCTAGTTAAATTAGGAGAGTTCATTCCCAAAACTCGCAAACTCTCAAGGTATCAGCTCCTTGTTGTCGAGCTGCTCTCTTTTCCCAACCTGGTTGGTCACAACCTGACTAAGCATCCGGATAGCTTCCCGGAATTCGACATTGGTAACCTCTCATTGGGGTTTCACCACTGGTGCATTTGGAACCTCTTGTTCAACATTCTTTCACTGTCGACCTCTGAATGGTATTCTTGGATGCATGATTATCTGAAAAATACATGTAAGCAATAATTAGAGAGAGACTTTAGAGATAATCTCTTTGCATGAAAGAAGGAAACATTACTAAATGTTGTAGCCTCCTAATCATAAATGTTGCATGTTTGACACCGACGACTAGGAATCTACAGAAACAACTTCATAGATATCGTAGGACTCTTGAACTTTTGGCTTTGATACCAAGATTATCACGGCCCGAGCTTACACCCTAGGCGAGATTGGCACTCGAAGAGAATTGTTGGACCTCAAGTGAACCCTTGGTCGGACTTACCTAACTCATCTGAAGACTAAACTCAACTTAAACAAGAAATAAGATATGTTTAAAGGGAAATACTCCATATAATATTTGGCCATGATGTCACTCAAATCTCAAAAAGCAATAATAAACTCTAAATTGAAATGCTAGTGTCTACAAAGCCTCCAAACTAACTAAAGAGGGATGTTAGGACATCCCACAACATTCTAAAACTAAACTACTAAAAGAAAAAAGAAATGGATGTCTTCTGGAATGCCATGAGGCTCACCACTTACTCTAGATCTCAATCCGGATCAACGAAATGTTGCATGCTGATCCTGGTTACCTGCATTTTCATCATAAAATGATACAAGCATACTTGCATCAGTACATTGAATGTATGAGTATGCGAGTTGGAAAACTAAACATAACTTAGACTTAGAAGTGAGTAAGAATGAATACTTACCTAGGCTTTGCTCAACTCATGATGTACTAACTGTTATTAAATATACTCTGTTAAAATAAATACAATATAAAGAAATGTTGACAGAAAACATGATTAAACCTATGAATATATATATATATATATATATATATATATATAAAAGTACACAATAATGTTTGACACGTATATAAAATACAATACTAATATGTATGAAATTATAATGACTGACGTATATAAAAATATTTTTACCTATGGGAGATTCTCTAACCAACAACAATTACATAAGATCTACAGTAATGATACATCGGTCTACCACACGCTGCCAGAGTATCCTATACCAAACCAAAGGTATAAGACCTGAACGTCCTAATGGATCTACTAATAAAATGTGATAACGAATCATCTAAAAAGTATGACCCTTTTGTTCCCATGGTGGCTAAATGATTTTTGAAGGTTGTGAGTTATCTGAACTCTCCCGCATATCACTGCTCAATACTACTCCCAAAAATATACTGTCCCTTATGTTTTAAAAAACATACTGATTTTGTGATTTGAGATTAGTGCTCAAAACTTAGCTTTTAAATATCTCTCTTGGAAATCATAATTTCCTCTTCCTTCTATTAAAACTAGTCATAGGCTCTGTGGAAGTCTAGCTTCCCTTCCTTCTCAAAAGTTTTAAAATATTTTGTTTAAACTCTTAGCGACTACTTAGTTTCCTTATAACTCTTGAGAAGTGAACTAAACTTGATACTCTTTGCTTACTTGAAACATAAATCTTACGGATTACTTACTTCCCTTATAGATTTTGAGAAATGAACTCAACTCTTTACTCTTTCTTGACTTGAACTTTTAGTTTTTATAACAAAGTTAAAATGTTTATGAAAGTCATTAGAAAATTTAATTTTACTTTGACTTTCTTCTTTAACTTCTAGACTTGACTTTTAACTTCCGTAATTTTGATCTTAACTTTCCTTTAATTGGATTGTGAATTCAAGGATCATGATCTCATGTTTATTGATGATTTCATGATGTTTAGATGTACTCTAGAGTGTTGGAATCAAACAGGAATGAAGGGTATATCACTTAAGAACTAGTACAAAAATATAGGGAAAGAGTGGGGTCTCTAGGGGTCCTAGCGCTCTAATAGGCGTGGAGGGCCATAGCTTGATGGACTGACTCTGTCTTGAGGGGCTATGGAGGTGCGGTGCCACATCATATATCCAATGGATTTTCCAACTTTCTTCTTCGTTTTTCATTTCTAAACCTTCCCAAACTTCCATGGATGCCACCCCAAACACTTAGGATCCTTAAATATCTTAATACCCAATAGCTTAGACCTCAAAACAGTCCTAAAAAATGGATAAAAACTAGCAGAGATCAACAACAATCCAACAAACAAGAACTTAAACATTTTCATCAAAAACTTCAACATTTTCATTCAATTTAACTGTAAGTTCTGTAATGAATCAAATTAGAGTAGGTGAAAGAATCTAACACCGAATGGTATCATATATCTTGTTAGGGATCACCCCCAACAAAATCCACGAATGAATTTTTTGCGTTCTTGCGTCTTCTTCTCCCTTCTCCTCTTTTATCCTTTCTCTCATAGCCCTAACTAATTTTCTAAATATAAAAACTGATTGGGATCAGCTTAAACCCCAACTTATTACCCCTAAAACGAAAATAATAATTAATTTAGGAAAATACAAAAACACCCTTAAAAAATCCGAATTGAAACTTTCCCTGCTCAACAACCCAACTTTCGAAAGACATTTATCCCTCATACAACCTGGGAAATTCACGTACTTGGTATCGTTGGAAAGATTTTCTCATGAGATTTCCACCCATATAAATAACTCACCCAAACTTCTGATAAGATGAGAGTTATGGTCTTTTAAAAATGATCTAATGCTTACTTTTAAAATCTGGAATTTTTTCAGATTTCCTTACTTATTTCAAATTTTGATTTTTGTTGTTTTACTTAGCATAACCTTAGCGAATTCAAGGCACGAGATAAAATAGTCATGGAATGTAATGTAATATAACATCATGATATGATATGCCTCAGAATACTAAGTATTCTTAACTGTGTATACATGATACTCCTCGAAAATATATCGAAAGTCATGACCTATGGGAGATTCGCGAGGTTCTTATAACAATATGGATGATCTACACTTGTGTATGCTGACGATCTCAACGTACTATCATAAAATCAAACAATCCCCATCACGGACGACCTCCACGTGCCAAACTTATAATAATAATTGATTCCTTGAACATACGATATCCGCATGCCCAAATAATAATCATACTTGAATGGGTGTCCATGTGCTAAAGTAAGTCTGCTCTACTTAAAGAGTGTCAATGTAAATAAGTGAAATTTCTAAAGTTCATAATTTTATCTTTAGATGTTATTTTTGAGCATAGAAAAACTATATTTCACGGTTCATACATCATTTGAACTTATTAGTAACTATAATCATCAATTCGAATTAACATATATAATTTATTAAATCATCACAATGAGTTTTTGTTAAAAAACTATATGCAATCAATGTGTGCCTCTCTTTAAGGCATACAATGTATACTACCATATCTTTTAGTATTTGTCGCTGAAGTAAGACCTTTTTAGGTTCTTTTGGTCATAGTTTCTACATTCAGCTTTACTAGAATATATCTGTCTGAGGTTGAGCTTTTTCAGAGTGAACACATAGTGGAGGCTCTTGTGATTAGTCAATATATCCACATGAACACCATATAAATAATAAATCCATATATTTAACACAAACACTACTGCAACCAATTCCAAGTCATGAGTTTGATAATTCTTCTCATAAACTTTCAACTGCCTTGAAGCATAAGCCATAACCTTTCCATTATGCATTAATATACAACCCAAGCCAACTCTTGATTCATTACAATA
The DNA here is from genome assembly GCA_027705065.1 of Solanum peruvianum. Classification (NCBI taxonomy): domain Eukaryota; kingdom Viridiplantae; phylum Streptophyta; class Magnoliopsida; order Solanales; family Solanaceae; genus Solanum; species Solanum peruvianum. The sequence goes on along the minus strand of JAKWJD010001756.1, from coordinate 7,490,544 downwards.
CACCACTAAGCCTTGAGTACCCTTTGGTAAGGTCAAAACAGGAGCGGTAGTCAATCTCTTTTTCAGCTCCTGAATGATTTTCTCACAAGCTTCAACCAATTAAAATTTACTGTCTTCTGAGTTAACTTGGTCAAAGGAGAGGAGATAGATGAGAATCCTTCAACAAATCTCCTATAATAGCCAACCAAACCCAAGAAACTCCTTATATCTGTTGGAGATGTGGGTCTTGGTCAACTTTGAATTGCCTCAATCTTCTGAGTGTGAACTCTAACACCTTCACCAGAAACAATGTAGCCTAAGCATGCCACATACTTAAGATAAAACTCACAATTTGAGAACTTGGCATACAATTATTTGTCTCTCAACGTCTAAAGAACAATCCTTAGGTGACTAGCATGATCTTCTTGATTTCTTGAATAAATCTGTATGTCATCAATGAAGACAATGACAAACAGATCTAAATAAGGTTTGAAGACTCTTTCATAAGATTCATGAAAGTTCCAGGTGCATTTGTCAAACAAAAGGACACAACAAAAAATTATAATGTCCATACCTTGTACTGAAAATTGTCTAAGGAATATCACATTCCCTTACTATCAACTGATGATAGCTTGATTTGAGGCCGATCTTGGAAAAACAAAAAGCACCCTGAAGTTGATCAAAAAGGGCATCTATCCTTGGAAAAGGATATTTTTTCTTGATGATCACCTTATTCAACTGACGATAATAAATACACATCCTAAGGTTAGACAATCACTCGAATAAATCCTTATCTAACATATCTTTCAATTGCTCTTTAATTTTTTTTTTAACTCTGCAGATCCCATTATGTATGGTGGAATAGAGATAGGACGAGTATCTAGGATGACGTTTATGCCGCTCTCTTTTGGGAGGGTCTCCTGGTAGATTATTGGGAAATACTTCTAGAAACTCACTAACTAGAGGAACTGACTGAAGGGTTACCTCAATACTTGAGTCATTAACTCTGTCTAAGTGATAGATGCACCCCTTAGACACTAAATTCCTCGCCTTAAGGTACGAAATAAAGCGACACTTAGACACTGCTGAACCACTAGCCCACTCTATGACTGGCTCATTAGAAATCTGAAACTTGACGAGTTTTGCAATCTGTTGATGAATAACAGGTATGGAGTTAGTCCATAACTAGAATGACATCAAAATCTATAATGTCTAACGCTATTAAATCACTCATGGTACTCTTGTGACAGACGTAAACAGGACGATAATGATAGACTCTTTATGCTAGAATGGATTTACCAATAGGTCTGGATACACCGAATGATTCGCTAAGTTGCTCAGGATAAATCTCAAACTTCATAGCAACGTAAGGAGTTACAAAAGATAAACTAGCTCCTGGGTATTAATATGCATAAGCAGTAAATTCAATGACTCGAATCATACAGTGACAACATCTGTAAAATTCACTTGTTCGCGGCAATTATTAAAAGCATACAAGTGGTTTGTTCTTCCACATATACCAAAAGCAGCCCCAAGGTGCAGCCCTGTTTTGTGGAGAAACTAATGAAGATTAAGCTCTATTGTGTGGATTCCACCACCTTGCTTGTCCTTGGTGCACTCTTTCATGAATTGACTCTCTTGACCACACTTGAAACAACCCGTAAAGCCTTCATGACAAATGCCATAGTCATTCTTACCACATTTGTCACAGGTAACAGGCTTAGTACCTCCTTGCGCCACACTACCCTTGAGACTGAGTTGGCCTACCCTTGTATGCTACGAATTCTGACCAATATACTAACTTCATTTCCTGGGTGTAGGTGGACTAGAAGATGATGGTGCATGCCCCTTTTGTTTCTGGAATTGTGGTTGGCCTGAAACACCTTTTTGTTGGAAAGACATGTTTCCAGTCTTGGCATTCTTGTTTCGGTACTGTTCTCTATCCTTCACCTTCTCTTATATAAATTCTTGAACATATACCATCAGCCTGGACATGTCCATGTAACCTATTAATATGGCAATGTTACCTTCCTTACTTGAAGCATGACCCAACCGTGCAACAAACTGACTCATTTTGCTCCTTATGTATTTCACCAACTCCGGAGCATAGCGATATAGTTGGGTGAACTTCATCTCATACTCATGTACACTCATGGAGTCCTATTTCAATTAAGGAACTCCCTCAATTTGAGTTCCTTCATTTCGCGAGGAAAGAACCTCCCCAAGAGGCTTCTTCGCAGCAAGCCCAACTTGTATGTGGTGCACTCTCTGCTCTACCATCCTTCCATTGATCAAACCAAGTTCTATACACACCCTTTAGTTGATAGGCAACCAGTTCAACCCTCTCAACATCCACCACATGCATTACCTCAAACACCTTCTTTAATCCCTCTACAAAGTTCTCCGGATCCTCAGTGGGGTTTGATCTAGTTAAATTAGGAGAGTTCATTCCCAAAACTCGCAAACTCTCAAGGTATCAGCTCCTTGTTGTCGAGCTGCTCTCTTTTCCCAACCTGGTTGGTCACAACCTGACTAAGCATCCGGATAGCTTCCCGGAATTCGACATTGGTAACCTCTCATTGGGGTTTCACCACTGGTGCATTTGGAACCTCTTGTTCAACATTCTTTCACTGTCGACCTCTGAATGGTATTCTTGGATGCATGATTATCTGAAAAATACATGTAAGCAATAATTAGAGAGAGACTTTAGAGATAATCTCTTCGCATGAAAGAAGGAAACATTACTAAATGTTGTATCCTCCTAATCATAAATGTTGCATGTTTGACACCGACGACTAGGAATCTACAGAAACAACTTCATAGATATCGTAGGACTCTTGAACTTTTGGCTTTGATACCAAGATTATCACGGCCCGAGCTTACACCCTAGGCGAGATTGGCACTCGAAGAGAATTGTTGGACCTCAAGTGAACCCTTGGTCGGACTTACCTAACTCATCTGAAGACTAAACTCAACTTAAACAAGAAATAAGATATGTTTAAAGGGAAATACTCCATATAATATTTGGCCATGATGTCACTCAAATCTCAAAAAGCAATAATAAACTCTAAATTGAAATGCTAGTGTCTACAAAGCCTCCAAACTAACTAAAGAGGGATGTTAGGACATCCCACAACATTCTAAAACTAAACTACTAAAAGAAAAAAGAAATGGATGTCTTCTGGAATGCCATGAGGCTCACCACTTACTCTAGATCTCAATCCGGATCAACGAAATGTTGCATGCTGATCTTGGTACCTGCATTTTCATCATAAAATGATACAAGCATACTTGCATCAGTACGTTGAATGTATGAGTATGCGAGTTGGAAAACTAAACATAACTTAGACTTAGAAGTGAGTAAGAATGAATACTTACCTAGGCTTTGCTCAACTCATGATGTACTAACTGTTATTAAATATACTCTGTTAAAATAAATACAATATAAAGAAATGTTGACAGAAAACATGATTAAACCTATGAATATATATATATATATATATATATATATATATATATATATATATATAAAAGTACACAATAATGTTTGACACGTATATAAAATACAATACTAATATGTATGAAATTATAATGACTGACGTATATAAAAATATTTTTACCTATGGGAGATTCTCTAACCAACAACAATTACATAAGATCTACAGTAATGATACATCGGTCTACCACACGCTGCCAGAGTATCCTATACCAAACCAAAGGTATAAGACCTGAACGTCCTAATGGATCTACTAATAAAATGTGATAACGAATCATCTAAAAAGTATGACCCTTTTGTTCCCATGGTGGCTAAATGATTTTTGAAGGTTGTGAGTTATCTGAACTCTCCCGCATATCACTGCTCAATACTACTCCCAAAAATATACTGTCCCTTATGTTTTAAAAAACATACTGATTTTGTGATTTGAGATTAGTGCTCAAAACTTAGCTTTTAAATATCTCTCTTGGAAATCATAATTTCCTCTTCCTTCTATTAAAACTAGTCATAGGCTCTGTGGAAGTCTAGCTTCCCTTCCTTCTCAAAAGTTTTAAAATATTTTGTTTAAACTCTTAGCGACTACTTAGTTTCCTTATAACTCTTGAGAAGTGAACTAAACTTGATACTCTTTGCTTACTTGAAACATAAATCTTACGGATTACTTACTTCCCTTATAGATTTTGAGAAATGAACTCAACTCTTTACTCTTTCTTGACTTGAACTTTTAGTTTTTATAACAAAGTTAAAATGTTTATGAAAGTCATTAGAAAATTTAATTTTACTTTGACTTTCTTCTTTAACTTCTAGACTTGACTTTTAACTTCCGTAATTTTGATCTTAACTTTCCTTTAATTGGATTGTGAATTCAAGGATCATGATCTCATGTTTATTGATGATTTCATGATGTTTAGATGTACTCTAGAGTGTTGGAATCAAACAGGAATGAAGGGTATATCACTTAAGAACTAGTACAAAAATATAGGGAAAGAGTGGGGTCTCTAGGGGTCCTAGCGCTCTAATAGGCGTGGAGGGCCATAGCTTGATGGACTGACTCTGTCTTGAGGGGCTATGGAGGTGCGGTGCCACATCATATATCCAATGGATTTTCCAACTTTCTTCTTCGTTTTTCATTTCTAAACCTTCCCAAACTTCCATGGATGCCACCCCAAACACTTAGGATCCTTAAATATCTTAATACCCAATAGCTTAGACCTCAAAACAGTCCTAAAAAATGGATAAAAACTAGCAGAGATCAACAACAATCCAACAAACAAGAACTTAAACATTTTCATCAAAAACTTCAACATTTTCATTCAATTTAACTGTAAGTTCTGTAATGAATCAAATTAGAGTAGGTGAAAGAATCTAACACCGAATGGTATCATATATCTTGTTAGGGATCACCCCCAACAAAATCCACGAATGAATTTTTTGCGTTCTTGCGTCTTCTTCTCCCTTCTCCTCTTTTATCCTTTCTCTCATAGCCCTAACTAATTTTCTAAATATAAAAACTGATTGGGATCAGCTTAAACCCCAACTTATTACCCCTAAAACGAAAATAATAATTAATTTAGGAAAATACAAAAACACCCTTAAAAAATCCGAATTGAAACTTTCCCTGCTCAACAACCCAACTTTCGAAAGACATTTATCCCTCATACAACCTGGGAAATTCACGTACTTGGTATCGTTGGAAAGATTTTCTCATGAGATTTCCACCCATATAAATAACTCACCCAAACTTCTGATAAGATGAGAGTTATGGTCTTTTAAAAATGATCTAATGCTTACTTTTAAAATCTGGAATTTTTTCAGATTTCCTTACTTATTTCAAATTTTGATTCTTGTTGTTTTACTTAGCATAACCTTAGCGAATTCAAGGCACGAGATAAAATAGTCATGGAATGTAATGTAATATAACATCATGATATGATATGCCTCAGAATACTAAGTATTCTTAACTGTGTATACATGATACTCCTCGAAAATATATCGAAAGTCATGACCTATGGGAGATTCGCGAGGTTCTTATAACAATATGGATGATCTACACTTGTGTATGCTGACGATCTCAACGTACTATCATAAAATCAAACAATCCCCATCACGGACGACCTCCACGTGCCAAACTTATAATAATAATTGATTCCTTGAACATACGATATCCGCATGCCCAAATAATAATCATACTTGAATGGGTGTCCATGTGCTAAAGTAAGTCTGCTCTACTTAAAGAGTGTCAATGTAAATAAGTGAAATTTCTAAAGTTCATAATTTTATCTTTAGATGTTATTTTTGAGCATAGAAAAACTATATTTCACGGTTCATACATCATTTGAACTTATTAGTAACTATAATTATCAATTCGAATTAACATATATAATTTATTAAATCATCACAATGAGTTTTTGTTAAAAAACTATATGCAATCAATGTGTGCCTCTCTTTAAGGCATACAATGTATACTACCATATCTTTTAGTATTTGTCGCTGAAGTAAGACCTTTTTAGGTTCTTTTGGTCATAGTTTCTACATTCAGCTTTACTAGAATATATTTTCTATTTACATGTTCCCCATTTTAGAATCATATGTTTGTCTTTTTTTAAGTGTCTAATAAATTATTCAAATTATCCAAGAGTAATAACTTATTAAGTACTCATTAAGTAGTTTTTAATTTAATTTGAAGTACTAATCATTTTTTTAAAAAAATTATATGTGATAGCTTATATTTAATTACAATAGATAAAAGGAAAATTATACTCAATCATTTTCAAAAAAGTGAGAAATAATATAATTCAATGGGAAAATACCCAAGTACCCCCTCAACCTATGCCCGAAATCCCAGAGACACACTTATACTATACTAAGATCCTATTACCCCCCTGAAATTATTTTATATGTAATTTTCTACCCCTTTAGCCTAAGTTGCACTAGTTCGAAAAAAAAAGTCAACCATCGTTGGTCCCACAAGAGAGTGCCACGTAAGCTAAAAAGGGGTAAAAAATTATTAATAAAATAAGTTCAGGGGGGTAATAGGACCTTAGTATAGTATAAGTGTGTCTCTGAGATTTTGGGCATAGGTTGAGGGGGTACTTGGGCATTATCCCTAATTCAATCAAGCTGAACTAATGAAATGGTAAACTTACAATTATAATGTGAGTCAAAATTTTCAAAATTATCAATATTAATATTATTGACTATATGGTATGAAATTGAGTCGTTGACATATTAATGTGTGTAGAGACAAGAAAAGGTATTATTTGAATGTTGACCACACAAAAGTTTACTTAAATATATTTGTCTATTTTATGAAAATGATTTTTTTACGAAGAAAAAGAATATTTATACAAGTAAAAATAAAATTTATATGACATAAATGCACAAGTTACTATACTTAATGACCAATGTATTACAGATTAATATGAGTTTTTTAGGTGCATATTCATTGCATATGAAAGATGTTAAAAGAGCATGTTTGATATTGTTTCTAAAAAAAATTATTTTTAACAACATCTTTATTATAACAATTTCTCAGAAAAGTGATATTGAAAAAAAAAGTAATTTATGTTTTACTAATTCATATGAAAATTGACATTTAAAAAAATTAAATTTATATTTGAGTAATTGATATGAAAAGTAATTTTGATAAAATTTTGTATTTGATGAATATAATATTATAAATATTTTATTCTATTTTTATTTATATAACAAAATGCACATTCAAATTTTTAATTAATATTATTATAATATAGAAGAGACATGATGAGGACGACCAATGACAATTTTATGATAAACATTATGATGGGTTATGTTTTAAATTCATAATTGTATAATTAATTGTCAAAATAGTTTTCTAGAAGAATCCAATTTTCCTTTTCAAGAGTCACAAAAGTTTTGTTTCAGGTGTGGCCCACAAACTCATTTTATTTTATTTTTAAAAATCAATTTGCATTTGTTTGATCATAATAATAATGTGAATTTTTTTTAACTTTTATAGTCTTGACAATTCAAATCATTGATCTATCTTTATTACTACTACAACATATTCAACACAATCCTACTATCTTCCATGTATGTAATTTTCTTTTTAATTATATATAATGGTTTTCAATATTCATATATTTTTATTTATCTTATCTTATATACAAAATAATATTTATTTTATCTTTAAAAATTGTGACTTAAATAAGAAAATACAAATATCACAATTCTAAAGAGATTAAAAAAAAAGAAGAATATAGCTTTGGTAATGTGAGAACTGATAAATAATGACCGCACAATTATAGATTAAGAAAATACATAACCAATTAACAGGATAAATTTTGAAATAGTATAAATATATGGGATCAAAAATTAATTTTCCATAAAATTATATATCATTTACATAGGAAAGTACATAGATAAACTACAGATTGACCTTTATATAATAGTGAGATGTACTTTTTAGTCTTGATTTCAACTTCTTACAATCTTGAATCATGATAAATTAGTGTCATTTGTCGAGAATAAGAAGCTGATTAAATATTAGATTATGAATGCTTTACAATTTATAAATAAATATTTTCTCAATTAATATCAATACTTGAATTTCACAATTAAGTTAATTTATTACTTTATCTATATAAAAGTTTTTATTATCATCGACTAGATATTGATGAAAAAAAACTATGAAACATAATTGTGAAAAAGGTTTAGATCAAAATAGTAAAAAAATAAAAAATAACCAAAGTTTGTACTCACTCCATTTCGATTTATGAATTGTTTATTTGATTTAAAATGAAGTTTTTCTTTAAAAAAAATACTTTAAAACTCATTGTCTAAAACAAACCATAGATGTTCATATGACTATAAATCTTCTTACTAAGAATAACATCTATATTTTAAAGTCAAACTGTTGTTAAATATATTAATATATCATTCTTTTGAAATTGACTACAGAGAAAAATATGTCACATAAATTAAAGTTAAAATGACATAAACTTTCATAGTTTTAATAGTTGATTACATTATATCTATTTTTTTTAAAAATATTACAAAAAAATTTTTACAATTAAGAAGTTTATATTTATTAGTAAACATGCAAATACATCGGTCATGATACATTGCTATTCAGGAAACTTGCAGACACATAGCTTACGAATGAATCCGAGAGGAGAGAGCTATATTTGAGAGGGAATATGGATGTAACCGAGAGGAGAGAGATGTATCCAATAAACGATAAAGATGTGTTCAAAGGGGGATGAAGTAGTATTCGAGAGAGGATATGCATGTATTCTAGAGGATATAGTGATGTATCTGACAAAGGAGAGAAATGTATCTAATAGGTATTTTTATAATTTTTTTAGATGATAGAAAATTTTAGAAATTATAATAAAATAATAAACGAATTTAGATTAAAAAAAATTGTGAGGATAGTTAATTATATTAGGCCCGTGAACGGGCATTCAATTATCTAGTCATAGATATATAAATTAAAAAAATTAACTAAATAGTGATATTATATTAAAATGAAGATTTTGTTATAAATCCATTGAATTGTGTGGATTGTCCTTTAGATATACTCAAAACTTTATTGTATTCATGTATACATGTTTCCAAGGTGATAAGAACCATTTGGATAACTATGTACCTACTAATTGAGCATTTATCATGGTGGCCTTTGGGGTGATATCTCAACTCTATAAATAGAGATATCATTCACCTTTTGTATAATACACTTGAATAAGAAGAAAATTCCTTTCTTCTATCTACTTCTCTTGTCTTCGTCTCTTTATATTTATATTGCCATGAACTTGATTTTATAACACGTCATCAGCACGAGTCTCTATCTAATTAGGGGGAGTTCTTATTTTTCTTTAGCTCATATTTTGGTTGATCTCTTTATGAAGATCAAAGTATTATATGCATAAAATCAGGTATGTATTTTCTAAAATATTTTATGATTTAGAATAAAATAGTATTCAATCACTAACAATTATCAGGAACCGAAGACATATACTACTATTGGTTGAATATGACATGCTATACAAAACTTATTAAATGGAAGAAGGTATAAAATTTTAATAGCACGAGTTTGAACATTAGTTTGATTGTTTTGAAAGACTCAAAGAATAAATCATGTTGTACTTCGGTTTATTATACCGTTGGTTAAGGGTATGACGATGGATTCAAGTTTCATCGCACCAAAAGGGTAAGACATCAGGTTAAAGTCCGGATGCACCATAATGAAAAATACTTGAGGATAAGACGATAGAGTTTAAGTTCTATCGCACCAAAAGGGTAAGACATCAATTAGAGTTTTGATGCACTGTGATTGGGTTCAAGTCCCATAGAATTATGGCGTAACACGCCTTATATGGGTACGACATTGAGTTTGAGATAATGAACCATAGCGATGATAAAATGATGGCTAACAAAAATAATATATTTTTGATGAAATGTCTTGAAATTGATCATATTGAATTTGCTTCATTCCTTGAAAAGAATATGTTAGCAACATGTGATAACTCTGAAATCCGCCTGTTGACTTGCTCCATTCAATCATATGAATGTGGTAGCACTGAATGATTAGTATGAAAAATGACAAATAATTAATGATATCAATAAGGGCGTGGAGGAACAAAATTATAATAGTCATCATTGTGGTAATGATAAAAGGAAGAACACTATGAGTTCTTCAAATAGTCCTTCAAAATGTGAAGGTAATTTTTATTATCAAAATTGTATGAAAGGTCATTAGACTTGTGAATGTTGCCAACCCAATAATTTTACAAGTTTATACATCCTCTATCATGATACAAGAAGATAAAGTGATGGTACACTTGATCTTTCAAAGTGATGTTGAGGTGTGTCATGGAAATATGATGAATTTTAAAGCCATGACAATGTGCTTATAATGCAAATTTATGAAGTACATATAAATAATTAGTCCATTCCTTGAAGAGAATGTGACGTGTGATGAGTATCGTGAATTCTCGACCATTCTATAAGAGAATGTGTCCAGATGTGATATAATCATTATGGGTTGGATATATACCACAACTCGCCTCTATGGAAGGTTTGAGAAAAAAAAATATATGTCACTTCTCATCTCTACGGGAGATTCGAGAGGAAATAAAATTTATTTGGCAGAAATGGCTAATTGTATTGTACGTTTTATACGTCACTATGGAATGTTTATTGTGAACTACCGAAAGGGCAAAAGAAAGAAATACTTCTTGCCTATAAGGGTTGTGGTCGTTATTGTGTGGCAATACAAATTTGCCATTGATGGTGTACCTATGGTACAATAAAAGCAAAGCAAGAAAGACATATTGCTCGTAACGATTTTGACCAGGACAATAATAATATAATTTCCTCCTTGAAGGAGATACTCACCATAGGGATGGTGTCATATGTGATAGTACACAATATTAATTGCAAGATCTTACGAGTTGTGCTATTATCAGAGGAATAATATTGGGGTTGTAGTAAGTCTCAAAAGAAACTTTAAAATTTCGGATGAATTGAAAATAAATATTGAGACTCTAAATCACTACAACCGAAGAGGGTTATATTACGTAAAAGATTACCCCACTTTTCCTCTTGTTTGTTTCATACAAACATGTACATGCTGATGAAGTCACATGTAAAAGTAAATTATAAGTGTATTAAAATAAAGATCAGTTGGCATGACTGCTTGACCATTCCGACTAAATGTGATGCAAACGTGATTGAGAATTCAGGTGATTTATATGAAGAAGAAATAAAGATTTTTCAAGAATTCTCTTGTGTTGCTTGTTCTCTTGGTAAAATGATCATTGTACTAGCTAAGGTTGGGACTGTAATCCCCTAAAATTTTTGGAACATATAAAAGGGTGAATATGGGCCCGTTCACCTGTCATGTGGATCATTTGCAACTATATGATTAATGTATTTATGCGATGGTCACATATATTTTATTGTCAACTTACAAATTGGTTTTTGTAAGGTTGTTTGCTCGAATTGTTAAAATTAAGAGCACAGTTCCAAACTAAGAAATTATATTGATAATGCTGGTTGATTTATCAGAAATTGTATGCCTCCAATTATAGCTAAATCATGGTTATGAGAACAAAACTCCCAAATAAGATTTGGTATGAGATAATTTTATTTAACATGTAGCAACACATGTATGCATCAAACCAACAAGGTTTCCCCATTAAAATTGGTTTAGGGTCAGGAACCATATAATTTTCATCTAAAATGTTGAATGTGCGGTTATGATTTTTATTGCTCCACCCACAAAGATGAACTTCCAAATAAGGTTGGAATGAATGTTAGATTTTATAACATTAGGGGGAGAGATGATTGACAGCTGAAAATTATGTGTGATGTTAATTATGAATTTTCTAGATCCTCGTTAAATAAATATGTGAACTTAAAGTTCAAGAGATAATTCAGTTGCATAATGTTGTAAATCAGTTGCCAGATGAATGCACTGACCCTATGATATAATTCAGCTGCAAATGCTCCAATGTGAAGTTCTCGAAGGACAGAGTCTATGATACGCCAGAAGCGTAATAGACCAATCTATTCCAAATATAAAATTCTTTGAAGAAGGAAGGAGTAAATGATTAATATGGTCATGATAATGAGGCAAGTGCTATAAAATAGCATATTGACATAACACTTCATAAAATCTTGAAAAAGGTTCAGGTATCTGAAATAATGAAAAACGAAGAGATCTCAATAAGTTATGTCTTATTGGAATAGATATCAAATAACCGTCGACATTGTAACGACCTGTTTAGTCGTTTTTAGCAGCAGAGTTTTTTTTCTGGAAATCACTGTCTGGGTCGACGGATCCCACGACGGACCGTCAAGGGGGTCTCGTTCCAAAACACTTAGAATTCTGAAATTTGGGTACGGAGATCGACTCTCTGAACTTCGTGACGGAATGGAAGGACGGACCGTCGTTTGCACGACGGACCGTCACAAATCTTTCCACATAATAAACTCTCTGAACTTTTTGCCGGACCTGCAGGACGGGCCGTCACAGTCATGACGGACCGTCACAGGTTGCGTAACCCAGACTCGGTCGGATTTTTGTTAAGTTTTAAAGGGGCGTTTTGGACAATTCATGCTTATAATTATAAAGTTAGTGGATTAATGCTAATAATTCAATTACTTGGGGGTTAAAGGACATAACCTTGAAATAAATAGTAGGTTATTTTATCATCTTTTATACTTAATTATATGCTTATTAGGGTAAAAGAAAAAGGGTTTGAATAAGGAACAATAGAAAGAACAGAGAGAAAAGAGAGAAACGATCGAGAGGAAGAGAAGAACGCAAGGAAAGCAAAGGTTTTGAGAAGATAGCTTGTTTAATCGCGATTCCTCGGTGGAGGTAGGTTATGGTTTATACTATCTTATAGTAAACTCTCAATAGAGAATGATATGTATTGGGTAGTATTATAAAGTCTTCTATATGCTTGATTGTGTGCTTGCATGATGTGATTATATAATTGTGATGAATTAGCATGATAAGGCTGTTGAATCTTAAATCCTAAATTTACTTTGTTAATGATGATGCCTTGGTATAAAAGAAGGCTTGATGAACTAAAGTAATGAGTATAAGAGGATCGGGTGTCACATTCCGACACCAGGATAGTATATGGATCCGAGTGTCACGTTCTGACACCAGGATAGTATATGGATCGGAGTGTCACGTTCCGACACCAGGATAGTATATGGATCGGAGTGTCACGATCCGACACCAGTATAGTAGATGGATCAGAGTTTCACGTTCCGACACCAGGATAGTAGATGGATCGGAGTGTCACGTTCCGGCACCAGGATAGTAAAGAGAATGAATCTTGAAATATGTTAATATACTTAATCCAAAGAACCTGTTCCCAAATGAGTATGGTGTGGAGGATTGAGTCCTCATAGATGTGCTTGGTGTTGTGACCAAGGGTTATGTTAAGTTTTGTGGTCACCTGTTAAGATTATTAGCTGATTTTATGTTAATATCTGACATATATTGCTTCCTATTTTGAGTTGGCTGATGATACCTACTCAGTACTTGTGCCTTATACTGACCCCTACTTGTATTTGTTTTTCTTTGTTAATTGTGGAGTGCAACAAACGTGTCATCGTGTTCAACTCAACCTCAACTCTAGCCAGTCTTCATCACGCCAGATTTCAGGGTGAGCTATTGCTTCTAGCTTGGACTGGATCTTCCTCTTCATGTCTTGATGCCTTGAAATTCTGGCATGGACCAGCTTTTTACTTATTTTATCTTCTTAGATACTCTAAGATTTAGTAATTTGAGGATAGATGTTGTGGTGATGACTTCCAGATTTTGGGAATAATAAGTATTAAATTTTAGAAGTTATTTATTGGTTATATTAATGAGTTTTAAGTGTTCCGCATTATATTCTGTTTATTATGTTTGAAATATTGGTAAATGATTGGGGTTATGGATGTGGGGAGACTGGACACATTAAGAGGTATTGTCCAAAACAGAGTTACAGACCTCCAATAGTCAGAGGTAGAGGTGGTCATGGAAGAGGCCTCATTCTGGAGGACGTGGTGGCTGAGATAATGGTGGTCACCAAAACGGCCAGGGTGACCGGAAAACTGGAGCCACTACAGCACAACATGGTAGGGGCAATGGGCAGACAGGTGATAGGGCCCATTGTTACGCTTTCCCTGGGCGGTCTGAAGCGGAGACATCTGATGCTGTTATCAAGGTTTAATCTTTTGGTTTGTGATTGCATGGCTTCTGTATTATTTGATCCTTGCTCCACATTTTCATATGTATCTTCCTCATTTGTTACTGGTCTTAATTTACATTGTGAATTGCTTGACATGCCTATTCGTATTTCTACTCCGGTGGGTGAGTATGTGATAGTTGAAAAGGTATATAGGTCTTGTCTGGTGACTTTTGTGGGGAGCAATACTCATGTAGACTTGGTTATCTTAGAAATGGTTGATTTCGATGTAATTCTAGGTATGACTTGGCTTTCTCCAAATTTTGCAATCTTAGATTGTAATGCTAAAACTGTAACGTTGGCCAATCCTGGGAAAGATCCGTTAGTGTGGGAGGGTTACTACACTTCCACTCCAGTTCGTATCATATCCTTTCTTAGTGCTAAGAGAATGGTTAGTAAAGGATGTTTAGCGTTCTTGGCACACCTCAGGATGACACTACCCAAGTACCTTCAATTGAGTCGGTTTCGATAGTCCGTGAGTTTCTGGATGTGTTCCCTGCAGACCTTCCTGGTATGCCACCGGATAGGGATATCGACTTTTGCATTGATCTGGAGCCGGGTACTCGCCCCATTTCTATACACCCTTATTGGATGGCCCCAGCGGAGTTAAGGGAATTTAAGGCCCAACTTCAAGAGTTGTTAAGTAAACGCTTTATTAGACCAAGCGCTTCCCCTTGGGGTGCTCCGGTGTTATTTGTGAAGAAGAAGGATGGGAGTTTTAGGATGTGCATAGACTACCGGCAGTTGAACAAGGAAACTATTAAGAACAAGTACCCCATTCCTCGCATTGATGACTTGTTAGATAAGTTACAAGGTGCTTGTGTCTTCTATAAGATTGACTTGAGATCCGGTTATCATCAATTGAAAATACGGGCAACAGATGTGCCAAAGACTGCTTTTTGAACAAAGGTATGGGCATTACGAATTCGTAGTAATGTCTTTTGGTCTTACGAATGCCCCTGCTGCTTTCATGAGCTTGATGAACGGGATTTTTAAGCCATATCTGGATCTGTTTGTGATCGTATTTATTGATGATATACTGATATACTCCAAGAGTAAGAATGAACATGAGGAGCATTTGAGAATTGTGTTGGAAGTATTAAGGGAGAAAAGGCTTTATGCCAAATTCTCCAAGTGTGAGTTTTGGCTAGATTCAGTGTCCTTCTTGAGGCACGTGGTTTCTAAGGATGGAGTGAAGGTGGATCCTTCTAAGATTGAAACAGTGAGGAATTGGGTAAGACCTACTAATGTGTCAGAAGTAAGGAGCTTTGTTGGTTTAGCCAGCTACTACCGTCGATTTGTCAAGGGATTCTCTTCTATTGCTTCCCAATTGAAAAACTTGACTAAGCATGTGTTGGATTAGCCAGCTACTACCGTCGATTGGTCAGTCTGAGCGAACGATTCATATGTTGGAGGATATGCTTCGTGCATGTGTGATATAATTTGGTGGTCATTGGGATAACTTCTTACCCTTAGCAGGGTTTTCTTACAATAATAGCTATCACTCGAGTATTGATATGGCCCCATTCGAAGCATTGTATGGGAGGAGATGTAGGTCTCCCATTGGTTGGTTTGATGCATTTGAGGTTAGACCTTGGGGTACTGATCTTTTTGAGGGTTTCATTAGAGAAAGTGAAATCTATTCAAGAAAAGCTTTTAGCGGCGCAAAGTAGGCAAAAGGATTATGCAGATCGAAAGGTTAGAGACTTGGAGTTCATGGAGGGTGAACAAGTCTTGCTGAAGGTTTCACCCATGAAAGGGGTGATGCGGTTTGGTAAAAGAGGTAATCTAAGCCCAAGGTATATTGGACTATTTGAAGTACTTAAGAGAGTAGGGGAGGTGGCTTATGAATTAGCCTTGCCTCCAGGACTGTCAGGAGTGCATCCTGTATTTCATGTGTCTATGTTGAAAAGATACCATGGGGATGGAAACTACATCATTCGTTGGGATTCAGTTCTGCTTGATGAGAATTTGTCTTATGAGAAGGAGCCTGTTGCCATTCTAGATAGAGAAATTCGCAAGTTAAGATCAAGGGAGATTGCATCCATCAATGTTCAATGGAAGAATCGACCAGTTGAAGAGTCCACTTGGGAGAAGGAGGCTGATATGCAAGAAAGATACCCACACCTGTTTACAGATTCAGGTACTCCTTTTCGCCATTGTTTTTCTTCTTGTGATCATTCGAGGACGAACGATGGGTAAATTGGTATCTATTGTAACGACCTTTTTAGTCGTTTTGAGCAGCAGAGTTTATTTCTGGAAATCACTGTCTGGGTCGACGGATCCCACGACGGACCGTCATGGGCACGACGGACCGTCGAGGGGGTCTCGTTCCAAAACACTTAGTATTCTGAAATTTGAGTACAGAGATCGACTCTCTGAACTTCGTGACGGAATGGAAGGATGGACCGTCGTTGGCACGACAGACCGTCACAAATCTTTCCACAGAATAAACTCTCTGAACTTTTTGACGGACGTGCAGGACGGACCCTCACAGCCATGACGGACCGTCACAGGCTGCATAACCCTGACTGGGTCAGATTTCTATTAAATGTTTTTAAGGGGCATTTTGGACTATTCAGGCTTATAATTATAAAGTTAGTGGATTAATGCTAATAATTCAATTACTTGGGGGTTAAAGGAGATAACCTTGAAATAAATAGTGGGTTATTTTATCATCTTTTATACTTAATTATATGACAATTAGGGTAAAAGAAAAAGGGTTTGAATAAGAAAAATAGAAAGAACAAGGAGAGGGAGAAACGAACGATCAAGAAGAGAGAACGCAAGGAAAGCAAAGGTTTTGGGAAGATAGCTTGTTGATCGCAATTCTTCGGTGGAGGTAGGTTATGGTTTATACTATCTCATAGTAAACTCTTAATAGCGAATGATATGTGTTGGGTAGTATTATATAGTCTTCTATATTCTTAACTGTGTGCTTGCATGATGTGAATATATAATTGTGATGAATTAGCATGATGAGGCTGTTAAATCTTAAATCCTAAATTAACTTTGTTAATGATGACGCCTTGGTATTGTAACGACATGTTTAGTCGTTTTGAGCAGCAGATTTTATTTCTGGAAAACTGGCTGAAACGACAGACCCCACGACGGACCGTCATGGTCACGACGGACCGTCGCAGGGTCTCGTTTCAAAATACTTAGAAATTCTGAAATTGGGTACTGAAAATCGACTCTCTGAACTTCGTGACGGAATGGCAGGACGGACCGTCACAGGTGTGACGGACCGTCAAAGATTCTTCAAAGGAAATTGAGTCTCTGACCCTTGCGACGACCTGCAGGACGGACCGTCGCAGGCACGACGGGCCGTCACAGGTTGCGTAATCCCAGTATGGGTCGGATTTCTTTACACGTTTTAAGGGTCGTTTTGGACTATTCCTACTTTAATTATAAAGTTAGAGGGTTAAGGATTATAAGTTTAATTACTTGGGGGTTAAAAGAGGTAACCTTAAGTTAATTAGTGGGTTATTATGCCATCTTTTAAACTTAATTATATACTAATTAGGGTAAAAGAAAGAGGGTTTGAATAAGAAAATAGAAAGAGCAAGAGAGAGGGAGAGTTGATCGAACGAAAGAGGAGAAGAAACACTGCTTGGGAAATTGCTTGCTTGATCAATTCTTCGGTGGAGGTAGGTTATGGTTTTCACACTATTCGTAGTAAACTCTTAATAGCGAATGATATGTGTTAGTAATATTCTAAACCCTTCTATATGCTTAATTGTATGCTTGCATGAATATGATTATGAAATTGTGAATAAATAAGCATGATGAAGCTATTGAATCCCAAATCTTGAAAAGAAACCCTAATCTACTTTGTTAATGATGATGCCTTGGTATAAAAGAAGGCTTGATGAACGAAAGTGGTGAGATTAGGGGATCGGGTGCCACGTTCTGGTACCAGGATAGAGATAGAGGATCGGGTGCCACGTTCCGGTACCAGGATATAATGAGGATCGGAGTGTCACTTTCCGACACCAGGATAGTATATGGATCGGGTGCCACGTTCCGGTACCAGGATAGAGATAGAGGATCGGGTGCCACGTTCCGGTACCAGGATAAAATGAGGATCGGAGTGTCACGTACCGACACGAGGGGAATAAAGATAATGAATCTTGAAATATGTTAATGAATTCAATCTAATGAATCTAATTTCCAAATGAGTATGATATTGAAGCTTGAGTCCTCATGGATGAACTTGTTAGTACTTAATGATGATTTTAGTACTTGTTGTTGCTACATGTTGAGTATTATAGTTGATTTATGATATTAACTGATATATATTGTTTTCTATTTTGAGTTGGCCGATGATACTTACTCAGTACCCGTGCTTTGTACTGACCCCTACTTTTATGTTTTCTTCTTTGTATTTGTGGAGTGCAACAAACGTGCCGTCTTCTTCGACTCAACAGTTTTTCAAGCCAGTCTTTACTACATCGGAAATTCAGGGTGAGCTAATGCTTCTAGCTTGGACTGGATCTTCTTCTTCAAGTCTTGATGCCTTGAAATTCCGGCATGGACTATCTTTTTATGTATTTTTAGCTTCTTAGACATTTTTAGTTAGTAACTTGATCATAGATGTCCTTGTGATGATGACTTCAAGATTTTGGGGATAATAATAGTTATTGATTTGATTTTATTAATGAGTTAAGTCTTCCGCATTACTTTCTGTTGATATATGTTGAAATAATAAGGGTTAGATTGGTTGGTTCGCTCACATAGGAGGGTAAGTGTGGGTGCCAGTCGCGGCTCGGTTTTTGGGTCGTGACAAACTTGGTATCAGAGCCTTAGGTTCGTTGGTCTCATCACACAAGAACGAGTCTAGTAGAGTCTTAAGGAACGGTAGGGGGACGCCTTTACTTTTCTTTGAGAGGCTATAAGACTTTAGGAAAATTCCATTCTTTCTTTCTTTCTTTCGTGCTATTACTTGAATCCAATTGGTATCTAGGTGATACAAATTGGTATCTGACCATCTTCACTCTCTTTCGCAGATGGTTAGAACTAGAGCAACGACCGCACCAAGACCAACACCGGCAAGACAAGAAACGTCTGAGCCAGCCACTGGGGCTGTGGCTCGAGGGAGAACAGCGGCAAGAGGCCGTGGTAGAGGTCGTGGGAGGACGTCCTCTAGAGGAAGAGGACGAGCACCTAGCCCATCTGATTATAGGGCAGTGACTCCTCCACCGACTGAGGAAGTAGTAAGAGAAAGGGAGGATGGGGAGAATGAACAAGTGCAGAATGAGGAAATGCCACCCCAACCTACCCCAGAGATGATTAATCAAGTTCTTGCTTATCTTAGCGGGTTGTCTTATCAGGGTCAGACACCCCCAGTGTTTTCTGCACCAGCACCTCAGGTTCCGGAGGTACAACATGCGGCTACTATGGCTCCCCGCATGGATGCCTCATTGGAGATAGGCACGTTTCCTCGTCTGACTACGGGGCCCATAATGACCAATGATCAGCATGAAATTTTCAGTAAGTTCTTGAAATTGAAACCTCCAGTCTTCAAGGGTGCGGAATCTGAGGATGCTTACGATTTTCTGGTTGACTGTCATGAGCTACTACACAAGATGAGTATAGTAGAACGGTTTGGTGTTGAGTTCGTGAGTTATCAGTTTCAAGGGAACGCCAAAATGTGGTGGCGATCACATGTTGAGTGTCAACCGACAGAGGCAACACCTATGACTTGGGCCTCATTATCTAGCTTGTTTATGGAGAAGTACATCCCACGGACTTTGAGGGATAGGAAGAGGGATGAGTTCTTGAGCCTAGATCAAGGTAGGATGTCGGTCAATGAATATGAGGCTAGGTTTCGCGCGCTATGTAGATATGCCCTGCAACTTTGTTTCAGTCCACAAGAGCGGATTCGCTGGTTTGTGAAGGGGTTGAGGTCAGAGTTGCGGATTTCGGCCTTACAGGTAGCGGCTACGGCAAAATCCTTCCAAGAAGTGGTAGACTTCGTGATAGAGGTGGAAGGAGTGAAGCCCGATGACTTCACCTCGACATCGACATCAAAAAGGTTTCGAAAGGGAGGTGAGTTTAGTGGTTCCTACTCTAGAGGACAGAGTTCCGGAGGTTACTCAGTTTGACCCATTCAGTCTTCACTACAGACTGTAGTTGGGGGTCCACCTCAGACCGGCCAACACTTCTCTGAGAGACCTATGCATGAACCCGGAGAGTGCTACGAATGTGGGGAGATTGGACATATTAAGAGATATTGCCCAAAACAGAGTTATCGGCCCCCAATAGCTGGAGGTAGAGGTGGTTATGAAAGAGGCCGTCGTTCTGGAGGACGCAGTGGTCGAGGTAATGGTGGTCACCAAAACGGCCGAGGTGATGGGCAAATTGGAGCCACTACATCACAACATGGTAGGGGCAATGGGCAGACAAACGATAGGGCCCATTGTTACGCTTTCCATGGGCGGTCTGAAGCGGAGGCGTCTGATGCTGTCATCACAGGTAAGCTTTTGGTTTGCGATTGCATGGCTTCTGTATTGTTTGATCCCGGATCCACATTTTCTTATGTATCTTCCTCATTTGCTAATGATCTAAATTTGCATTGTGAATTACTTGACATGCCTATTCGTGTTTCTACTCCGGTGGGAGAGTCTGTGGTAGTTGAAAAGGTATATAGGTCTTGTTTGGTGAATTTTTGGGGAGCAACACTTATGTGGATTAGGTTATCTTAGAAATGGTTGATTTTGATGTAATTCTGGGTATGACTTGGCTTTCTCCGCAATTTGCGATCTTGGATTGTAATGCTAAAACTGTGACGTTAGCCAAGCCTGGGACAGACCCGTTAGTGTGGGAGGGTGACTACACTTCCAATCCGGTGCATATCATCTCCTTTCTTCGTGCTAAGAAAATGGTTAGTAAAGGGTGTTTAGCTTTCTTGGCCCATCTCAAGGATGACACTACCCAAGTACCTTCGATTGAGTCGGTTTCAGTAGTCCGTGAGTTTTTGGATGTGTTCCCTGCAGATCTTCCTGGCATGCCACCAGATAGGGATATTGACTTCTGTATCGATCTTGAACCGGGTACTCGCCCCATTTCTATACCCCCTTATAGAATGGCTCCCGCAGAGTTAAGAGAGTTAAAGGCCCTACTTCAAGAGTTGTTGAGCAAAGGTTTCATTAGACCAAGTGCATCTCCTTGGAGTGCTCCGATTTTGTTTGTGAAGAAGAAGGATGAGAGTTTTCGGATGTGCATAGACTACCGGCAGTTGAACAAGGTAACTATTAAGAACAAGTATCCTCTTCCTCGCATTGATGACTTGTTCGATCAGATTACAAGGTGCTTGTGTCTTCTCCAAGATTGATTTGAGATCTTGTTATCATCAATTGAAAATACGGGCAACGGATGTGCCAAAGACTGCTTTTCGGACTAGGTATGGGCATTATGAATTTGTAGTGATGTCCTTTGGTCTTACGAATGCCCCTGCTGCGTTCATGAGCTTGATGAACGGGATATTTAAGCCGTATTTGGATCTCTTTGTGATCGTATTTATTGATGATATACTGATATACTCTAAAAGTAAGAAGGAACATGAGGAGCATTTGAGAATGGTATTGGAAATGTTGAGGGAGAAAAAGCTTTAGCCAAGTTCTTTAAGTGTGGGTTTTGGCTAGATGCAGTATCCTTCTTGGGGCACGTGGTTTCTAAGGAAGGAGTGATGGTGGATCCTTCTAAGATTGAGACAGTGAAGAATTGGGTAAAACCCACTAATGTGTCAGAAATACGGAGTTTTGTTGGGTTAGCTAGCTACTACCGCCGATTTGTCAAGGGATTCTCTTCTATTGCTTCCCAATTGACGAACTTGACTAAGCAGAATGTTCCATTTGTATGGTCGGATGAGTGCAAAGAAAGCTTTCAGAAACTCAAGACTTTGTTGACTACCGCACCTATCCTCACTTTGCCGGTAGAGGGTAAGAACTTCATTGTTTATTGTGATGCATCCTATTCGGGTTTGGGTGCAGTGCTAATGCAAGAGAAGAACGTGATTGCTTATGCTTCAAGACAATTAAAAGTGCATGAACGTAACTATCCAACTCATGACTTGGAATTGGCCGCGGTAGTGTTTGCATTAAAGCAATGGAGGCACTATTTATATGGGGTTAAGTGTGAAGTATATATGGATCATCGTAGTCTACAGTATGTCTTTACTCAGAAAGATTTGAACTTGAGACAAAGGAGATGGATGGAACTACTGAAGGACTACGACATCACTATTTTGTATCATCCGGGAAAAGCGAATGTTGTGGCAGATACTTTAAGTAGAAAGGCGGGAAGCATGGGAAGTCTAGCTCATTTGCAAGCTTCTAGACGCCCATTGGCTAGAGAAGTGCAGATTTTGGCTAATGACCTTATGAGGTTAGAAGTAAATGAGAAGGGAGGATTGTTAGCTTGTGTGGAGGCAAGATACTCCTTCCTTGACAATATTAAGGGGAAGCAGTTTGATGATGAGAAATTGATCCGGATTCGAGATAAAGTGATGCAAGGAGAGGCTAAAGAAGCAAAAATCGATGAGGAAGGTGTTTTGAGGATTAAGAAAAGGGTATGTGTACCCCGCATCGATGATTTGATCAACACTATTTTGATAGAGGCTCATAGTTCAAGGTATTCGATACATCCGGGTGAAACCAAGATGTACCGCGATCTAAAGCAACACTTTTGGTGGAGTAGAATGAAGCGTGATATTGTTGACTTTATTGCCAAATGTCCAAACTGTCAACAAGTAAAGTATGAACACCAAAGGCCCGGAGGAACACTTCAGAGAATGCCCATTCCTGAATGGAAGTGGGAGAGAATTGCAATGGATTTTTTGGTTGGTCTTCCAAAGACAATAGGTAAGTATGACTCTATTTGGGTGATTGTTGATAGGTTAACTAAGTCTGCTCATTTCATTCCGGTCAAGGTGACATACAATGCAGAGAGGTTAGCCAAAATTTACATCTCAGAAATTGTTCGATTGCATGGGGTTCCACTCTCCATCATATCAGATAGAGGTACGCAGTTTACTTCTATGTTTTGGAAAACATTGCATGCGGAATTGGGTACTAGGTTGGACCTTAGTACCACGTTCCATCCTCAGACCGATGGTCAGTCTGAGCGAACGATTCAAGTGTTAGAGGATATGCTTCGTGCTTGTGTGATAGAATTTGGTGGTCATTGGGATAACTTCCTACCCTTAGCGGAGTTTTCATACAATAATAGTTATCACTCAAGCATTGATATGGCCCCATTTGAAGCATTGTATGGTAGGAGATGTAGGTCTCCCATTGGGTGGTTTGATGCATTTGAGGTTAGACCTTGGGGTACTGACCTTTTGAGGGATTCGATAGAGAAAGTGAAATCTATTCAAGAAATGCTTCTAGCGGCGCAAAGTAGGCAAAAAGAATATGCAAATCGAAAGGTTAGAGACTTAGAGTTCATGGAGGGTGACAAGTCTTGTTGAAAGTTTCGCCAATGAAAGGGGTGATGCGGTTTGGTAAAAGAGGTAAGCTAAGTCCGAGGTACATTGGGCCATTTGAAGTACTTAAGCGAGTAGGGGAGGTGGCTTATGAGCTAGCCTTGCCCCCAGGGCTGTCCGGAGTACATCCGGTATTCCATGTGTCTATGATAAAAAGATACCATGGGGATGGAAACTACATTATCCGTTGGGATTCAGTTTTGCTTGATGAAAATTGTCTTATGAGGAGGAGCCTGTTGCTATTTTAGATAGAGAAGTTCGCATGTTGAGGGCAAGGGAGATTGCATCCATCAAGGTGCAATGGAAGAATCGACCGGTTGAAGAAGCCACTTGGGAGAAGGAGGCAGATATGCAAGAAAAATACCCACATCTGTTTAAGGATTCAGGTACTCCGTCTCGCCCTTGTTTTTCTTCTTGTGATCGTTCGAGGACGAACGATGGGTAAATTGGTATCTATTGTAACGACCTGTTTAGTCGTTTTGAGCAGCAGATTTTATTTCTGGAAAACTGGCTGAAACGACGGACCCCACGACGGACCGTCATGGTCACGACGGACCGTCGCAGGGTCTCGTTTTAAAATACTTAGAAATTCTGAAATTGGGTACTGAAAATCGACTCTCTGAACTTCGTGACAGAATGGCAGGACGGACCGTCACAGATTCTTCAGTGGAAATTGAGTCTCTGACCCTTGCGACGACCTGCAGGACGGACCGTCGCAGGCACGACGGGCCATCGCAGGTTGCGTAATCCCAGTCTGGGTCGGATTTGTTTACACATTTTAAGGGTCGTTTTGGACTATTCCTACTTTAATTATAAAGTTAGAGGGTTAAGGATTATAAGTTTAATTACTTGGGGGTTAAAAGAGGTAACCTTAAGTTAATTAGTGGGTTATTATGCAATCTTTTAAACTTAATTATATACTAATTAGGGTAAAAGAAAGAGGGTTTGAATAAGAAAATAGAAAAAGCAAGAGAGAGGGAGAGTCGATCGAACGAAAGAGGAGAAGAAACGCTGCTTGGGAAATTGCTTGCTTGATCAATTCTTCGGTGGAGGTAGGTTATGGTTTTCACACTATTCGTAGTAAACTCTTAATAGCAAATGATATGTGTTAGTAATATTGTAAACCCTTCTATATGCTTAATTGTATGCTTGCATGAATATGATTATGAAATTGTGAATAAATAAGCATGATGAAGCTATTGAATCCCAAATCTTGAAAAGAAACCCTAATCTACTTTGTTAATGATGATGCCTTGGTATAAAAGAAGGCTTGATGAACGAAAGTGTTGGGATTAGGGGATCGAGTGCCACGTTCTGGTACCAGATAGAGATAGAGGATCGGGTGCCACGTTCCGGTACCAGGATAGAATGAGGATCGGAGTGTCACGTTCCGACACCAGGATAGTATATGGATCGGGTGCCACGTTCCGGTACCAGGATAGAGATAGAGGATCGGGTGCCACGTTCCGGTACCAGGATAGAATGAGGATCGGAGTGTCACGTTCCGACACCAGGATAGTATATGGATCGGGTGCCACGTTCCGGTACCAGGATAGTATATGAGGATCGGAGTGTCACGTACCGACACGAGGGGAATAAAGATAATGAATCTTGAAATATGTTAATGAATTCAATCTAATTAATCTAATTTCTAAATGAGTATGATATTGAGGCTTGAGTCCTCATGGATGAACTTGTTAGTACTTAATGATGATTTTAGTACTTGTTGTTGCTACATGTTGAGTATTATAGTTGATTTATGATATTAACTGATATATACTGTTTTCTATTTTGAGTTGGCCGATGATACTTACTCAGTACCTGTGCTTTGTACTGACCCCTACTTTTATGTTTTCTTCTTTGTATTTGTGGAGTGCAGCAAACGTGCCGTCTTCTTCGACTCAACACTAATTCAAGGCAGTCTTTACTACATTGGAAATTCAGGGTGAGCTAATGCTTCTAGCTTGGACAGGATCTTCTTCTTCAAGTCTTGATGCCTTGAACTTCCGACATTGACTAGCTTTTTATGTATTTTTAGCTTCTTAGACATTTTTAGTTAGTAACTTGATCATAGATGTTCTTGTGATGATGACTTCTAGATTTTGGGGATAATAATAGTTATTGATTTAATTTTATTAATGAGTTAAGTCTTCCTCATTACTTTCTGTTGATATATGTTGAAACAATAAGGGTTAGATTAGTTGGTTCGCTCACATAGGAGGGTAAGTGTTGGTGCCACTCGCGGCTCGGTTTTTGGGTCGTGACAGGTATAAAAGAAGGCTTGATGAACTAAAGTAATGAGATTAGAGGATCGGGTGTCACGTTCCGACACCAGGATAGAATTAGAGGATCGGGTGTCACGTTCCGACACCAGGATAGTATATGGATCGAAGTGTCACGTTCCGACACCAGGATAGAATTAGAGGATCGGGTGTCATGTTCCAACACCAGGATAGTATATGGATCAGAGTGTCACGTTCCGACACCACGATAGTATATGGATCGGAGTGTCACGTTCCGACACCAGGATAGTAGATGGATCGGAGTTTCACGTTCCGACACAAGGATAGTAAAGGATCAGAGTGTCACGTTCCGACACCAGGAGAGTAAAGAGAATGAATCTTGAAATATGTTAATATACTCAATCTTAAGAACCTGTTTCCCAAATGAGTATGGTGTGGAGGCTTGAGTCCTCATAGATGTGCTTGGCGTTGTGACCAAGGGTTATGGTAATTGTTGTTGTCGCCTGTTAAGAATATTAGCTGATTTTATGTTATTATCTGATATATACTGTTTTCTATTTTGAGTTGGCCGATGATACCTACTCAGTACTTGTGCCTTGTACTGACCCCTACTTGTATTTGTTTTTCTTTGATTATTTGTGGAGTGCAGCAAACGTACCGTCGTCTTCAACTCGTCCTCAACTGTAGCCAGTCTTCATCACGCCAGATTTCAAGGTGAGCTATTGCTTCTAGCTTGGACTGGATCTTCCTCTTCATGTCTTGATGCCTTGGAATTCCGGCATGGACTAGCTTTTACTTATTTTAGCTTCTTAGATACTCTTAGATTTAGTAATTTGAAGATAGACGTTCTTGTGGTGATGACTTTCAGATTTTGGGGATAATAGTTAATAAAATTTAGAAGTTATTCATTGGTTATATTAATGAGTTTTAAGTCTTCCGCATTATATTCTATCTATTATGGTTGAAATGTTGGGGTTTAGATTGGTTGGTTCGCTCACATGGTAGAATAAGTGTGAGTGACACTCGCGGCTCGTTTTGGGTCGTGACAGTTGCAAGTCCACATGTTTTAAGTTATAAAAGCTTGTTTCTTGGACTTCAGTTTTACACCTTAACATTCCAAAATAATTTTTTGAAATATTATTTTTTACTTGTTCAAATATTAAGACATTTTACTGGAGTTAGTAATCCATCATCACTATCTTTACCATAGTGATTTGATATACTACATATCTCTTTTAATATTTGCTTGTCATAATTCAAAACTTTAGATAAAATATAAATAAATTTGAAAGGTATTCCTCTTTTATAGAGCTTCATGAAATTAAATTGAATCAATGAATCATTATGAAGAAAAGGTACTAGAAATGAAATTGTTGTCAATGGTGATACAAAAAATGTTGAACGGAATTGGAAGCTAGAAGGTACATTCAATTGGAGCCATATCAAATATGTCTTGGGTTTTTTACCAACTGATTGCACCACAACTTCCCTGTAACCATAAAAGATAATTCCATTATTGGTGAACTTGATATGCGAGATAAACAAGTAGGGAATGTTTAGATCAAGGGATAAGAGATAATAATTCTAGATAAAATGTTGAAATACTAATCATGTATAGACATTTGTAACATTATAAGGATGTTCATATTTCGAACACAAGCCAAGTATATGTTGGGATCAAAATAAGCAGGTGTAATGCGAAAGCTAGAAAAACAAATCTTGAAAGACCACGAGTAAGAAGACAAATGACAAAATGTACCAAAAGACACAATGATTTAACATGGTTTGGTCAATCGACCTACGTCCACAAAAGAGATGAAAAATCCACTATAAATATGATAATACAAAATATAGAGAGAAATAACCTCAACCAATTCACTAAAATACATGAGAGGTTCACACAAGTGATAACGTATCAAGCTTGCGACACACAACCCCCCCCCCAACCAAAACTGTCAAAGCCCTTAATACTACATTGTGAATGCTGATTAAGTTAGAAAAAACATCCCTCTATTTATAGAGTCCTAAACATTTTCCTACTAGAAAAGGATTAGTCAACTGATAACCTTTTCCTAAAAGAAAAAATCAGGGCAAGTAAAACCCAATAGTATAGAGGAGGTTATATATACATCATTGCCTTCGTAAATGATTTTATTTGATGGTAAGTGTAGGGAGATCTAAGCGTATCATTACTATAACAAAAGTGTGTATTCAATTGTCAATTCCTATACAAACGCCTACACATAATAAAGGGGAACCACAGAACGCCTGTATTACATGTCGTGATAGTTTAGACATAGAAATTTCAATTTTTTGTCTAATAATCAAATTTAAATTCTTATGTACGTACACGTACATTCAGGATGCTGATCTACCCAAGAAACAAATTTTATTATCTGCTGGCATGTCGTGAACTTGTGTTTTAGCTTTACTTGAGACTGCATAGAATATTTAAGAGTTGGGCCTTTAGTTTGCACCGAACTCTTGATTCCAGTTTTCAAGCTCCTCCCACTTGATGGCTAGGCCTACTCACTTTCATGTCCTTCTGAAAATATCAATATCTTGAACCCCTCACTTGTAAAATAAGAACACCAATTTTGGATGAGTCAATGTTATTCATCGATTTAACATGGTTGGTACGCAAACTGAGTTGCTTTCAAGTGTTGGTCATCATACTTAATTTGTGGCCAGAATTATCAAAGAGATACATATAATTTCAACCCTTAGAGATAGAACCACACAAATTATAAAATTACAATACTAACAAAGCTTCCAATTTCCAAATTGTCTTAACTCTCTTCTTCACGAAGCTTCCAATTTCAGATAGTGCATCCAAAGGTGTATAAAAAACTAAAACTGACATATAAGACAAATGACATCAACCTCACGGGAATTAATTAAGAGTATGGATACTCTTTCGGTGGCCTGTCTCTGACAAGGTTGATTGAGTAGAGAGTTAAAATTTCAAACGAATATAATTCTTGATCTGTATAAACTTCATCACAAAGAGTAAAATAGCCCAAAATGTGAAGTGAGTCCAATAAGTTATGACGGGAAGAGTAGTCTTCGGAATTCGACCTCATAGAAGAGCATAAGGACATCTTTGGAGCAGTATTTCAACTACTCCTGGTGCACGTGGAATCAATTCATTTACTATATTGGAAAAAAAGGTAGCAGTGGTAGCTGACAACCTGATTTGCCTTGACTGAGAGAATGTTAGCACAAAGCTCTTGTTGCGAGGAAAAGATGAAAAAGGTAACTACCACGGGATCAATGTAAGACCCCAAAAATGACTTAGGTTAAGATAGATTCAAATATATTTGTCATGATTGTATAATTTCCTAAAATGTTCGATAATGTTGATTAGAGTCAGTCCCTAAGAGATTAGATGCATTGGAAGTCAAACGTCAAGGAACGATCAAGACGTTCGACGAATAAGTTACCTAAGGGCCTCATATGTGGATCTATGTTTTTATGTTTGATGCATGAGATTATATTGTTCTTAAATGAGTTTGTATAGTTTTTATAGGTAGTGTTTCAATCTTTTTGATGTTTGAAGGTCAAACGATCAAGAACGTCCAGGACGTTCGAAAGATGTGCGTTGAGATGAACTTGTGTGTCTAAGAATGTTTCGTAGAGATTTAAATGTCCGTTTTGGATGAAATTCGTGTGTGAGGTCCTATACTTGTATACGATCATGTTTGGGTTGGAAAAGTCTGGGAAAATATACCCAAGGACCATCCAAGGGTAATTGAAAAAGGACCCAATGTTGGTGCAAGAACTGTCCAAGACAGCCCAACCAACGGTTGGCAATCAACGCCCCGTGGGTCAGTAGACACCCTGTTGGTGGGGTCTTTTCGGTTAGAACTTAGTCATGGTAGAGTATTATCCAAAGAAAAGTCTCAGTCCCAAACCACGTACCAACAGGGTGGTCCGTTTGTTAAGGGGTGGTCCGTCGATTGGCAAGTCGTCTATGAGGCAATTCCAGCGCTGCTTCACTATAATGTTAGGGGCGAAGTTAAAATTCACCCCAATTCTTTTAGAAAAAGGAAGAAGGTTTTTTTAGGTGATTAAGGGTATTTTAAGAGTATATAAGTTATTAAACTCTCATTTAAACCCTAACACTAAGATCAAAACCCTTTTCCTCCTAAAGTTTTTCCAAAAAACCTCCATGAGAGGTGAAGATGAAGATGGAGCTTGACGATGAGTATTCAATGGATTTTATTCTTCAATTAGCATTTGTTTATTCTAATAAGGTATAATAGTTCTTCATCTACGGTTTGTTATCATCTTAGAGCCAATTTCGAAGATGATTTTCAAAGATTTCAAAAAGATGAAAAGTCCAATTTCTACTCTAATTCTTGGGTTCTTGCATAAAAGGTTTTCAAATGTTAAGATATCATAATATTTATGTTTACTTTATGTTTTCCAATGAAATTTTCCATGAAATTTGATCATCTCAAATCTCTAAATTTTACTAAAATATGGGTGAATTTACTATACTTTCATATTGATGAATTCATGTATAGATTGTTATGGGCTCTTGATTCTTTTATAATGTATGTATGATTTATAGGATGTTTCAATATGATTAATTGAGTAATGAATACTCTTAGATCTATTGAATGCTAAGGTAATTCAATGGATATGAACTTAATGCTTATATATTCTAGTGTAGTTTTCTATGGGCTTTCTATTGATGAAGGGATTGCATTCAATTGATATATAATTGGTATTATATTATTAAATCTATATCGAATTGATTTAGACTCATTGATTATTATGATTTATGTTTTGAATTAATGTTCATGGACATGGGTAAGGGCCTTATGGTATTAAATTGAATTGTTTTGCTTTGGATTGAAGTGGTGAGATGAATTGGGTGGTACGCTGCCCTAACTCTTTTATTATTATGTATGACTATTGTAATTTCGTTCTTGAATTATATGTTATTGGTATGGTCCACTTATGGTTGCGGTGTTATGTGAATTGATATGGCCTTGTCAACGTTACTTTATGCAATATGATTATCATGCCTTGAGTGCACTGCTTGAAGTATTATGATGATTATAAGAAGTATGATAACGTCTATCTATATGTGAAAGCATATGTTATTTTATGATTTTATGATAGAGTATAGTATGACTTTATATATTGTAGTAGTTGTTCGGATGTGCTTTTAGAATGAATTGTTC
This sequence comes from Solanum peruvianum, assembly GCA_027705065.1. Classification (NCBI taxonomy): domain Eukaryota; kingdom Viridiplantae; phylum Streptophyta; class Magnoliopsida; order Solanales; family Solanaceae; genus Solanum; species Solanum peruvianum. The sequence goes on along the minus strand of JAKWJD010001756.1, from coordinate 7,459,408 downwards.
CTATGTGCTTCTAGAATGATTTGTGTCCCTTACTTGATACATGTATGAATATTACTATATGATGTCTTGACATAGGATTCTAAGAGTCTTGTATGTATGCATGATGTGTGGAACCTTGAACCTAGTGGTAAAGTTATGAATCTTGATGTAGTAAGCCGTAATGGTATCCTTAATGTGATGAATAATGGACTTGAGGTTGATTGGCTTGAACGGTTTCATATGTAACCTTGGGGAAAGTCATAATGAGCTTCTTGTCTCCATTGTAAGACAGCCCCTAACGGAGCTCTTTGGTAGGGTACATGTAATTGGGTTATGAACTAAATATGGAACCCTTTTATATGAACCTTAATGTGAATTACTCTATGAAAGCAAAGGCTAGCACTGAGTGATTATGGTAAGGGAAATAGTTCTAGTTAAAGTACGAGACTAGAATACAAATAAGCCCTTCATATTCCTTAACCATGTGCCTACATGGGATCTGTCCACGTTCTACCATTGGAAAGTAGAAAAACCTCATCGGAGTAGGATTGAACTCCGGATTCCAGGCTTTGCTACCATGGTCTATGTCGGTTATTGCGTATTCTCATCATATGGGATATTTACTAGCATTAAAGGTGTTCTATGAATTTTAAGTGGTGGTATGGGACTCTATCTAGACATTGCGCAATAGGCTTTGAAGATGTTAGTGAGTGTCCCTAGGTCTTCTCGAAGACCATAACTTGAATGTCCTTTAAAGTGATGTATGCATTTCTTAATGAAATAATGACTTATGTTATGAAGTATGTAAGTAAATAATTACCTAATCTAGAGTGACTTAGGGATTCCTTAGTTAAATCGTGAAGAGGGCATAAAGGATGACCTCTTCATGTCATATCTATGGAAGTCTTGTGAATGCCTTTAGTTAGGCAAGATGTTTGGTGTTGTGTAAATGATATTAGTCTTAGGTATTCTTAAAGTCTATTTACTTTAGTAGGTCTTTTGATATCCTTTGGAAGTATAGTGTCATTTCATCTATGTGTTGGTGGATATAGTGAGATGATTTTATCCTTAGGAGTCTATTGGATGTTGAGTGTGTGTGTAAGGGACTGTATGGGCCGTCGCTTCACTACTCACTCAAGTGAGACTTAGAATTACCTTTGGTAGAAGAATCTTACCTTGACGTTATGATGTTATTGTAGGTGTGTATGTGTCTCACTATGAGTAATCATAAGGATCCTTTAGGCACATCAATGGAGGGTGTATGGGCGGTCTCTCTTTGTGTGACTTAAGTGAACCTTAGGATAGCTTTACTGAGAAGACTACATGTTTGCAGATGTTTAATTACGCAATTAAAAGAATTCATTGTAACAGTGAAGTACTTCACTTCAGAGTGAATTGAGTTCACTGTAAAGTGAATTCTAATAATGTGATAATTTGTTTATAGTTATTCTATGCAATTCTAAGTTGTTAAATGTTGTTTTTTGCTTAAAGTATGATGATTTAATAAAAATATCATGAAAATCATGCTTATTACTAAATTTCCATTTTTCATGATTTTTCCATGGCTTCCATACTTAGTACATCTAATGTTCTAACCCATCTTTTACTTTTGACGAAAGTTTACGGAATTGGAAGTATTGATGTGCCATGAAGTATGGATAGGTTTCTAAGGGTTGAAGATGAAGTAATGGTTAGTCCTCATTGATTCGAGGACAATATCCACATGTTCTTGTATGTCTTAAGTCTTTATTTTATAGCTTGTATAGCTTATCCCCAAGTGTTGTAAACTCCAAAGTTTAGATGGTTCCATGGGATGTTGTAAAGGTTTAATGTTTTAATGAAAGTCTTCCATTTGCATATTGTTAATGAAAGAGTTCTTAGTGTGTGAATAAAGTTTAAATGATTACTCATTTTAGAATGTTTATTATGCAATGAATGATACGAGAAGCTTAGATGCGACATCTAGAAGTCTCAATTACCGTGTGACAAAACAAGGATACTTTAACTTCTAGTGTGTATTTGTGGGTTGCGACAATCAACACGATCCTAATTGCTTCATTATTAAAATAAGAGGGTTACAAATATTGTTCTAATGGATACACAACAAGTGTCAAAAGAGAATAAACAATAGCTACACCAACAAAAAATAAATATAAAGAAACACCACCTAAACAAAGCTGTTGTCCAGGACCTAAAACAGGATCTTTCTGACCTCCAAATCTGCTCTCCACCGTTCAAATCAACCACCAAAATGTCTTACCTAACGGTTAGTTAATCAGGAACACGATCTGAAGGTTGTTAGTAAGAGAAAAAGATTGCAACAAAAGAACCCGCTTTCTTCTCAATTTCTCTTGTTGAAAGATCTCTCAGAAACCTCTCTCATATCTTAATGTTTTTCAAAGACAATACTAATGAGAAATTGAATTATTCTTTCGAGACTATCCTCTATTTATAGAATTGTGCTTTTCCTTACAAATCCAAACCTAACTACCTATAGGATTACAATTTCAAAATCCTTTTCCTAATAGAATTGGAAATAAACTAAAGAAAAAAATTTAATCCTTTTTCAAGTAGGATTAATCCATTGACCTTTGTGTGGAAAATCAACAATAGTCCAACAGATTTTTGATTGGCATCATTGCAGCCTCCCCGCATTAGGCTTGAAGACCACTTCAAGAATTCCTGTGGAAATATAGATTTCAGACGAACTACCCATTACAACAAGATCAGGGTTATTAAGAAAAATATGTTGAGCTAAAAGAATTTCTAATGGCAAAACTTTAAGAAATTTTTACCTTCTGTGTCCCTCACTAGTTGTTCTATATCTTCATCTATCATCCAGTAAAAAAAACTGAAGTACATTACATTGCTGCTAAACTGACTCTTCAGAATATTTCATAAAATAAAAAGGAATGGTCTGTACGATACAATAACAAGTCCTTCAATGATAAATTTTTATCCTCATGAACATTTGTATAAGAAAAATAACTTGACCAGGATTATTAGTAACCATAAGAAAGACAACTGTTAGAATATGTGCGTCCACTAATAATCAATGGACCAGGTACCTTGACACACTTAAAATACAAACAACAGTTAATAAAGGAAGAATATCAAAATAAGCAGTTTACGTGGAAACCTCCTTACTCAAGGAAGTAAAAACACGATCTGTCACACTGGATTTCCAACCGTTTCCACTAGTCTTCTCAAGCAAAAGTAAAACTGGTTACAAAAGAGTGAGAAAAAGTTATAAATTTCACATCCAAGCAATAACACTATTGCTTGAAGAGCCTAAGCATATATGAATCTGCCCACTAAGTTATCACACCTAGACAACTTAAGATTCACTAAGAAACACACAGGTGTCCCACTAAATCATCACACAACTAATGATTTAGACTTTTCTAAGCAATATACAGGTTGCCCATTAAATTATTTGAACTTAACTAACTTAGAATTCACCTACCAAAACAAATTGAATCCTTTATATGTTTTAGGACCATATTAAAATTTCATATCAAAAGAAATACTGCTAAGACAACTACAATATCACAACACTTTCGTTTGAGTTTTTCACACCAGGGTCCTAGACCCTAGATGAGACCGGCGTCGTTAACCTCTTAGAGGTTGAAGACAAGCCTCTTTTTAGCTTTAATAATAATCATATAGTTAAATTTAGCATAAATTTTAAAACTTTTTAACTTCACTGAAGTTTACTTATACTTCATATAATTTCTGCTTACGAGTGTTATGCTAACAGATCAAAATAAACAACCATCTATTAACGGATTGAACAATTAAAATGAAGAATTCATAATATCTTTAATAGTTGCCAACTGGCCTTAATCCAAAATCTTGAACAAATGTTTGAAAGGAAACTCTAGGGACAACATCCACTAGTGATGTGTATTCTACTAAATATAGAGAATAATGCGTAGGCATCCTCGAACTCAAGAGGACCTACATAAGTCTGGAGGTACTATTCCAAACAACTTCAACATATCTTAAATCTTCTTCAAGGACCTGCACCTATAAAGATAGTAACTGTATATGGGTTAGTACACACTTGTACTATGTATAGGTGTATACACATAAACACATAAGGACTATACTTGATTAAGGAAAACTCTTCCTATACCAACATGCCATTTTTGTAAAGTTAAGTTACTTCACTTTCCTAATTCGCAATTTATGAATCGTGCTATGAATATGACATATTTTCATGCATTTAAAGAACACAACTCATTTTCTATGTGAACATAAGACCATGGAATCATGAACATAATTTTAGAACGACTCGAGCAAAATATTATAATTTTGCTCCACCTTAGGCTAAGAGTTCCTCTCACAGACTTAGTTTATTTTTTAGTCTTTTCTTCTTTTTGTTGTGTAGTTTAAGGATATTCTTTAATACTATGTTTTACTTACGAGTGCAAAGATTTATTGTAGTCCCATTGCTACAATGAATCATGTAAGTAATACAAAAGACTAAGAAAATGAATTTGAGTACCCTACTCACAAGTTATTTTTTCCATTCTTGTTAAATTAGGCATGATGTCTTTATAATCTTTATTAGATATGCCCGTTATTTGATCATTTGCATAATATGAAGATGTTGGGGCATATATTCATACCCCAATTAATGAGTCATTATTTTTGCTCCCTTTATTGGTATAAGCCAATAACTGTTAAAACTGCATTCTTATCAAACACTGATGATTTGATATACTTATGCTTTTGATTGTTTTGTTCACTTTGAACTTACATTTCTTTTTCTTTGATATCATGTTCACTTTGAACATGCTTGGCTGACTTAGGATATTCTTTTAATACTTCCATTGGGATCTTTCAGAGAAATGACTAAGAATGACTTACATCGTTACTTAGTCTAACCTCGCCCTTTGGTCATCCTATCCAAACACCCCTCATCTTAATAGTTCTTTCTTTCTCTCTTTCTTACTTTTTTTAAAAAATCATTAGGATTTAACAGACATAGATCATGTGAGCTAACATGAAATCTAATATCTTCCCCACACTGAAAGAGGTGGTTTACTGGCCAATGTGAAACCAAATACTACCTAGCTTTCTTAGGTTGATCCAGTAGCTAGTAACCTATGCTGGCGACACAGTTCAAAGACTAGGAGATTTTGGAAACCCTTATCCACCTTGGTGGTAGTCTCATTTATTATACTTTACAACTTTTAGAGTTGACTGAATTTATTATACTTTACAACTTTTAGAGATGACTCGTACATTATGGAAGCTTGCTTCTACTATGAGGTATGGTTAGCTAAATGGATGAATTGTCATTCCTTTTTATATATATTTGATTAATGTAAACTTAAATCTTACATTATCATTATTTTGTGAATGAGACTTGTCTCACGGTGTATAACACCCTCTTATGTGAGTATCTTTACCATAATTATTTAGGTGCAAATGAGACTTGTCTGACTTCCTTTAACACCACATTCTAGGTCAATTTCATAACTCATAAGCTTTTACTTCTTTAATTACTCACTTTATGTTGTCTTTGGTAGTCTTGTATCATTTTTTATGAAAGTTATAAGAACTTATTCAGTGTGCTACTATGTTCACAAATCCTTTTAGATTGGGTATGTTGGGACATGTCACAATCATTGACATACAATAGGTTATGATTTAATTGAGTTACATCTTGTCAAGTGAATATTTAACATGTATTTGGCCTTACAAGAAACATCAAAATTTACGTTGGCCATATAAGATTGGTATGAGTTAGTCATTGGCCAATTCTATATCATATTTTGGAAATAATATTGCTAGCCAATTATTGGCACAAACCAAACTTTCATAAAAACTTTTCATGGTATTATCAGTAGCCAAGTCAAATAAATTCATGTATATACTATAGTGATCTCATCATTCTAAGCAAGCCAAGAACAATTCAGTGCTTAGTTTGTCAAAGCTATAAGGTTGATTTGGCATTGAAGATTCATTAACTAGATTTGATTCTTATTCTTATTTCTTTTGGGAAACATTGCATTCCAAACAATTACCAACATATCTACTGTAAAACACAAGCAGTAATCGAAACCTTCAAATCCTTTCAAAAGTAAACTAAATTTCATAAACGACTTATAACAATTTGATCTTCTCATACACAATAAGACATTAATCATATGGATCTAACCTATATGTCTCATTCGACATTATAAAATCACAGAAACCTACACATAATGATCAGTTAGTATCACATACCAAGAACATGCTTGAGATTTTCATTATACATACTACTAGAATCGAACATACGGAGAACAAGGGAGATGAACATTTGAAAATTTCATTGGGAACAACCATAGTTTCGATTTTCTTTAACTCAAAACAGTTGGAAAGCCTCTTGGGGAAAGGAATCCAAGATATAATACCATACCTTACTGTTGAATTAAATCTATGAATATCAACCTATAGTTTGCAGGAAAATCTTGAAGAATTGCCTTGAAATTGCCAAAGGAGAATCCGAGAGTATTTTTCTATTTTTCAGTCATGAGTTTCTTACCTAGTTATACGTGAGTCTAAGACTTAGGAACTGAATATTGAATGATTCAACATAGGCCAATTAATTAAATTAAATAAATCAATTATATAATTACCAAAATGCCCCTCCTACATTGACTAAAAATAGTAGAGCATTTTACTTAGCCATATTCTGAAAATTTTCTAAGGTTTGACCATAATGTTTAATTAATTAATTAATTTTATAATTTAATTAATTAAGTGACCTAGGGTAATTTCTAAAGTACGCCTAAGTCACTAGGACCATAACCAACGCCTTTGGACCATCGTAGGTTAGATAATAGGATGTTTCTTTAGTTAGCTACTCGGCTAGTGTCACCGGGCTAGGTCCTTGGATTTAGGGCAACTATTTACTTTTATTTTATTTCCTCCTAGTTTAATTATATAGTTGGGTAAGTTAGTTAGAGCCTAGGATTTTTTAGGGATCTAGGCCCCACGTGGCTTGACCCGACGCACGCCTGCCCCGTAACCGTCCTAACGAATTCGGTTGGAATAGGTCATTTTGTCTCTTCGACAGTAGCACATGTGCTTGAACATGTGTTGCTGCACACTTCTTGTCCCAAGGATCCTCACTATATCCTTGAGCACTACTTAAACTACATGATCATTTTAAATGATCATCTGCTATGGTACCTAGGCTTGACACTTGGATGCCTCGTACCTATTCTGTGTAGAATAAGAAATCATATTTTTTATCTTAGAGTCTTCATTGCAGGTACAATTTCTAAAGAAGCTTGGATTGGAGCATTTGATTATCAAAGTATATCTTATGTTACTTAATATATAGAAATTGGCTAACACACTTGAGCCAATTTCTCTAACATGCCCAATGTTACTCAATTTTGGGCATTGAGATACCTATGTACCCCAATACATACTCTTAAAACCTAATAGACTCTTCACTAGACAAGTACATTTTCTGAAATGTTGCAGAGTTGCTATTCAAAATACTTCTTTTATTCATATTCTGAGCCTTTGCAAGAGTTTTTGAGATGCTATTTCAATTTGCAGAAACTAAGATTGTTAATATAGGATGTTATGTTTGTGTAGAATAGTTAGAATCCTTAAAGTAATGCCATTGGCTGAGGTTTATGGTGCATCTGCCACTTTTGGAGACTGAGCACCAACTTTTTGTACTTTCTCCAAATGGAAGTAAAAAGTATAGAGACAGAAGAACCAGGATATTTCATAAGGTATCTGTGTTTTTCAAATCATCAAAACTAAAAATAGCATTTTTCTCATTCTTGATGATGACAAACAACACACGAATGCCCTTAACATTTTCTTCCCCTTGTTAAAAAAGTTGCATTCCTTTAGCCATTCATGATACCAGTCACACCTTCCCCTTAACACTCAAACCCTAGGAACATTCACATCTTCCCCTTGACAATCACTCCCCAAGCATCTCCACGAATTCCTCCATGATTCCCATTTCTCAACGATTCCCCCTAACACTCATACAAGCATCTCCATGAGTTCCTACATAATTCCCATTTCGATGATTCCCCCTGACACTCATACACCCCAAGCATCTCCAACGATTCCCCCTTTTGGCATAAAAAAAGAGATAAAATATTCCAACGATGAGAATAAGATAGTCAGGTAAGATCATAGCTTTGTGACAATCAAATATAAAACACCAGAAAATAGATATTCGAAAGAACAAAATATGAATCAGATTCATTGCACAAAAATAGCAGTCAATATATTAAATTTAAACTTAGTTAAGAGAATTTTGCAAATGTGTCAAACTAAAAAAAAGGGCGGCCACAAGAGAGACTATGAGGAGGGATACTAATGGGAAAGGGACTGAATGATGAGGGTAAGTCTAGCATTGGCGTCATTATTGTCCTTGATTTCTTTTTCTTGTAAGACAGTATAGTCTAGTGGACCCTCGTACTTGTATCAAATTTTATTATGGACTTTTCTAATTAGCTTTTTTTCATCTGGACCCTTATACTCAACATGACACGATATATTAAACCCCTCTGACCATTCATCATCCTTATGTGGTATTAATATAGATGACTTGGCAAGAGAGTGTAGTCACGCGCCTGCAAAGGCAAGTGAACATGATATTTGAAATTTCAACTTTAACTTTTAAGTTAGTAAATTTTTTTTTAAAAAAAAAAAAATTCATAAAGTAAAAAAAACTTAATCTTCTTCCCCACACTACCTTTTTTCCATCCACCCCAACCCCAACCTAATTTTCTTTCTTATCCACACCCTATTGTGATTTATCTTCATTTTCTTTCACTTTTTTATTCTTTCCCCCACCCATCCCTATTTTTTTCCTCTTCAATCATCGTTTTCCCTCTTTTTTCCCTCCCATACCTGAATTTCTATCTTTCACTCTTTTGTTGCTCCTTTTAAAATTCTTTCTTGTTTTTCTTTTTCTTTTGTTAGGCTATATAAAAAACAAAACTTTTTTGAACATAATAAGCAAAATAATCAAAAATTTGTGTAGTTGTTGATATCTCTGATGAGTAACTTCACCTCTTTTGGTGTCAAAATTATTCTTGTGTGTTTAAGAAATTTGGGGTGTGAAATAGTAGTTAACATTGGATTATGAAATGTTTGGTTAGATCTGGTTGTTAGGTGGTTTTGTTGTTGATATTGTTGTCGTTATATGACTTAGGTTGTTGTTACTTTGATCTCACTGGTAAAAATAGTGATGACGCCGTCAAAAATGGACGCCTCCAAAAAAAATAAAGTCGAAACAATGGCTCCATCTCTCTCTATGGCAGCAACAAGATCCTCTACCTTGTTTCGACTTGTTAGTATTGCTATCCATGCCGGAAAATCAAAACTGCTATATTGAATTATATAATTGGATTCTAATGGGTTCTACGACGCCGGCTTGGTAGTGAAATAGTGAAAATAGGGAGGATTAGAAATGTCAATAATAAATTAAAATTGCACTAGCGGGGAGTGAAGAAGTTTCATGACTTCATCAGTTTGCTGGATTGTGAAAAAATCGAAGAAGAAAAAATGGGGATATGGAGATGGTGAAGTTTTGATAATGATGGTGGGTTAGCGAAGGTGGAGGCAAGGTGTACAAAAATAATAATTTAATTTTATTTGATAAAATAGATTTTTTAAATTTGTCTTTTATTTAATATTTTTACTAGTAATTAAAAAATTATTATGAAGAAAATTATGACTTGTAATTAATATATATGACATGGATATAACATGTCATCTATGTAAGGGAGTGTGAGACACACACATGGTCAAAGGGATTTAAAAATCTATTTTGGTTAAGTTCAAGAGTGTAGATGACAAAAGTCTATGTAGAAGAGTCCATAATACAATGCCCTTCAAGTACGAGGGTCCACCATACTATTCTGCCTTCTTGTAATGTAAAAATCTTGGCCCTCGGTTCTACATTTTCTTTATGCACTTTTTGAAGTTCAGAGGTACCAGGTCGCTCAGTCTGAGCCTTGACAAGTTCAACTTTAAGAATAGCAATCTCATCATCTTTGCTGCTCACTCTCATGGTCATTTCTTCCAGCTCATGCTTCAGTTGTTCCTGCTCTTCTACTAACTGAGACATCTTACTCTTTGGATTTCCCTTTCCTTCGGTGTGTCCACATTAAACCTGAGTAGTCTCAGTAAAGGTTTTACTGGAAGTCCCCACCTTTCCAACACCAAAAGGAATATTCAGATACTTGAATACTTTTGTCAAAAAGTATTTGTATACCATTCCATGCTTGCCCTTCTTGTCAATCACTATCTTTATGCACGAGTTCCATCATAAGTGCAGGAAAATTCAGTGGTTCAAACTTGCACAAGGATTCCATAATGAACAAATCAGTTGATGTAGCAGAAATCGTCTTCTTAGTTCGAGGAAGAAGAACCTTGTTTACAAATTCAAACACTAGCTGATACACACCTTTCATTCATTTTTTGAGTAGTGCATCCCGTGGAGTTGTAGGAACTTTAGAACATTTTGCAACAAATTCAACAGAACAAGTCCTTCCAAGCACATACCTGATCCCCTCTCTAGGTACCCCAAAAATTTCCTTGGTAAATCCTCATCAAGATAGATTTCCTCGTTCATTACCCTTGTTTTGATATTGCCATTAACATGAAACTCAATATGATAATTGAACTCACGTACGTCTTCCTCGTGAAGAACAGTAGACTTAGTGTCGAACAGGTGCATCCATGACTGAATAAGCACAATGTCATGGAGAGTATCCATACCAGGTCTCGTAACAATATTCATATAAAAAACTCTACCTCCTAAGATACTTTGTACACGCACATTATCAACAATTGTTTGTTTGTTCATATCTTCATCATCCAAGTTTACCTGTGGACCAGATCCCTGTTCAGACATTTCAGGTTCCACCTCAAGAGTATCACTCTTTATTTTTGTTTTTCCCTTCAAATTTATTGCATGCCGAAGCTTTAGATACACCATTGGTTTTCTTTGTATCACGTTTCTACTTGGAAGGTTGTTTCAAGTTATCAGATACTTTACTATCAAATACCTCTATATATTCAGCACCAGATACCTCCACCACATTAGAAAGTGGCATTTCTAATCGAGGTAGTTTAAAAAATCTTTTCTTTCTGTAGAGTCGGAAGAAGGACATCGGCCAAATTTTGGTGTTTTATCAAAAACAGGTTGGGTTTCTCTTAAATCGTCATCCATAAAATTTCCATATCCTTCAAGCAGGACATCTTCCCTCATCTTGGTTAAAATCTTTATAACCAAACTTCCACTTACAGCCAAAATGTTGGACTCGGACGTTCTTCTTTCTGGGAGATCTCCTTCAAATAGATGATCTGACAGCATATCCACAAGGAGACCAGGTTGAGAGGAGAGAACTGGGTTGTTTAGATCAAGAGGAGAGGATTAATTTTTGACATTCTCTAGAACAATGTTGACAAGAGGAGGAGTCCATATTTTAGACGGAGATGCATAAGATGAGGGTATGCAAAAGGACACGGGATAAATTTCATTTAAAGATGCAAGAATATTCTTCGATGATGATGAAGGTTCAGCCATTTTTGAGAAAAGTGTAATGTGCAGTAAGATGTACAAGAAGAGTAAATGAAAATTTAGGGTTTTCTTAGAGAGAACGTAATATATGAGAGTGAAGAGGATGAGAGAGGAGAGAGTTGTATAAAGAGGAGTGACTAGGGTGTTAGGTCCCTAAGATTAGATATGTCACTTGGACTAAATGGATGGCACAACGGTTAGAATGACCCATGAATGACACGTGGCCATTTCAATGGTTCTCTTTAAAGTAGTTTAAAAACAATGTAAAGCTTGCTAACCTTGATAAGGACCAGGTCCTTTATTGCAAATGAAATCCCATTACTAAGTGCTTCTTTCCATACTTTACTTCAGTAGTTTTTCATGAAGGTATACCTGCAATAGGTACAACATTGAACTTACTCAGACAATGTATTATTAGTAATGAGGATAGTTGTACTGCAAATCATAGCCATCAAGGAAATTGAGTTCTTTTGGATGATGTCAGGTCAATTTGGGTTCATCATTCCCAACTTCAGCATGTTGCTCTCAAAATTATCTTTTTTAAGAGCATTAGTGAAGATGTCTGCAATCTGATCCTCTATTCTGCAATAAGATAACACAATATTCCCCTTTTCAACATTATCTCTAAAAAAATGATGTCTCAGATCAATATGTTTTGTTCTCTTATGTTGAACTGGATTTTCCCCATACTAACAGCACTAATGTTATCACACATGAGGGGAATTTTCTGTTTGCAGACTTCAAAATCTTTTAGTTGTTTCTTAATCCACAAAAGTTGAGCACAACATAAAGCAGCAACCACACATTTAGCTTCAGCTGTTGAAAGAGTCACTAAATTTTGTTTCTTGGTTCCCCAAGAGATTAGAGAAGATCCCAAAAAGTTTGCCATGCCCGAAGTACTCTTCCTCTCTACTTTATAAACTGCAAAGTCAGCATCAGCAAATCCCACCAGATTAAAAGAATCACCTGCAAGGTAGAATAGGACCAGGTCCCATGTTTTCTTCAAGTATCTTAGAATCAATTTTGCCGCTTTAAGATGTGAATCCTTGGGACATGCTTGAAATCTAGCATACATTCCAATGTTGAACACAATATTAGGTCTGCTAGAAGTGAAGTATAGCAAGATACCTTTATACATGGTTTAACTTACAAGAAGATCAACTTCATCTACTCCTAGTTTAAAGTTGGTTCCTATAGGTGTGTCTATAGTCTTAAAATCCACCATGTTGAATTTCTTCAGTAGCTCCTTTATATACTTTTTTTGACTGATTAAGGTTCCATATTGGGTTTGTTTAATTTGCAGCCCCAATAAGAATGTAAGTTCTCCAATCATGATCATGTCAAACTCATTGCCCATTAGGGTAGCAAATTCTTCACACAAATGTTCAGATGTAGCTCCAAAGATGATATCATCCACGTACACTTGTATGATGAGCAGTTCTTGTTCCTTTTTCATTAGAAACAATGTGTTGTCAATTTTTCCCTTTTGAACCCATTCTTTAGATGGAATTTGGACAACCTATCATACAAGGCTCTGGAAACTTGCTTCAGACCATACAAAGCCTTGTTTATTTTGAACATATGATTTGGTCTCTCAACATCTTCAAATCCAGGTGGTTATTTAACGTATACCTCTTCTTTCATATCTCCATTCAAGAAAGAACTTTTGACATCCATTTGGTAGAGCTTGAAACCCAAAAATGCAGCAAAGTCTAAGAGAATTCTAATAGCCTCCATTCGAGCAACGGGAGAAAAAGTCTCGTCATGATCTATGCCCTCTTCTAGATTATAACCTTGGAAAACTAATCTGGACTTATTCCTTGTGATTACAACATTCTCATCAAGCTTGTAACTGAAAACTCACCGGATCCCTATGATGGTTTTGTCAGTACGTCTTGGGACTAGGTACCATACATTGTTCTCTTAAACTGATGCACTTGCATTTAGTTTACCTAGTCTTCATTACTCAGAGCCTCTTTCACATTCTTAGGCTCAATGATTGAGATGAAAGCTGAAAAACGCAACCAGATTTCTTATTTTTTATCTGGTTTGCATTCCAGAATTCAATGGAGAGATAAGATTATCAAGTGGATGACATGAGATGTGCTTCCAAGTAGGTTTTGACGATAATGGTTGTACTTGATATTTCTGGGTTTTTTAATCATCAAAACCATCATTTTCTTCAAAATGAGTTTCTGATTGATTTAAATTTTGTACGGGACCAGAAAATTCATCAGACTTGTCATTTTCTTTAGTCTTCTCAGATGAATCTTGATCAACATCATCAGTCTACAAATTTTAAAGTGCTTCACCCCTGTTTCCTTCTTTTCTATGATCTTAGAACAGTTCATTCATATAATCTTCATCTGTCAGTTCCCGCTTTTTCAGATCACCATCTTCATCAAATACCACATTAACACTTTATTCAATGCACTGAGTTCTTTTGTCGAATACTCTGTAGGCCTTGCTTGATGATGAGTATCCTACAAAAATAGCTTCATCACTCAGAGGATCAAACTTTCCAAGATCATCCTTTCCATTGTTAAAAACAAAACACCTTCATCCAAAATCCCTTAGATATATCAACTTAGGTTTGTTCTTGTTGAGAAATTGATAGGGGGTTTTGTTCAGTAGTGACCGTAACAAGAATTTGTTAGTAACATAGCAAACAGTGTTGACTGCTTCAACCCAGAAATTCCGAAGAATATTGGACTCAATGAACATGGTTCTACCAACGTTCACCAATATTCTATCTTTTCTTTTTCCACCCCCTTTTGCTGAGGTGTTCTTGTAGCTCAAAAGTTGTGACTTATGCCATTTTCTAAGAAAAACTCATCAATATTTGTGTTTTCAAACTCAGTTCCAATATAGGACCTGATCTAAACTATCAAGTGATCCAGTTTTTCTTGGATCACTTTGAAAGAGACAATCAGCACATCAAGTGTCTCACTTTTTGATTTTATAAATATTTTCCATGTGAACCTTGAGTAATCATCAACAATAACCAGAATGTACTTTTTTCCTCTTTTGCTTTGAATTTTCAGAGGTCCACATATATCCATGTGTAGCAGTTCCAAAGTTCCTGAAGAGTTCACTTGTTTCTTTGCCTTAAATGATTATCTAGTTTGCTAGATTTTGACACATGCTTCACACACTTCACTTTCACTGAATTTCAATTTTGGCAGACCCAGGACCAGGTTCCTAGAAACCAGCTTATTCAACAAAGACGAGCTCATATGGCCTAGCCTTCAATGCCATAAGTTAGCATTATCATTCTGAGCACTCAGGCATGATAGATTGTCTCCGTCAGATGTTTCTGGGTTTGCCACATACATATTTTTACATATTTGAGCAGTAAGAACCACCTTTTTGGTAGCCAGATTAATTATAGTACAACTCTCATAGAAAAACTTGACTTCATTTCCCATATCACAGATCTGAGATACGCTGAGAAGGCTGTACTTAATTCACTCACATGATAAACAATTTCAATAGATTCTTCAAAAGTTTTTCCAACTCTCCTAACACCTAATATATGCCCCTTGGTTCCGTCACCAAAATATATACCTCCTCCATGAAGTTCCTTGAGTGAGAGGAAGTTTTTTGTATTTCCAATCATATGCTTTGAGCAGGCGCTATCCATGTACCAAGATTGACCGCTACTCTTTTCACTCACTTGCATCAAACATCACTTGTTAGAATAGGGAACCGATTTCAACCTAAGTTCTCAAATGGAAGATAAAGGAGTAAACAATGTTTTTCTTTTCCTATGAGGTAACTTAAGTCATTCTTGATCCATGAATTGGGTACGGGACCAGGTCCCCTTTCTTAGTACCTTTTCTGTCTGGTATAGATCGAGAATCTTTCTCATGATTCTTTCCAAGCCCCACACTCCCTTTTGAAATGTCCATTTCTACCACAGTGAAGACACAACAAATTGTCAGATACATACACATATTTACTGTGAGGATTGTAGAGAGGAGTGATATTTAAGCTTCCTAGACCCTTTTTGTTGTAGTTTATTGGATTTGTTATGTTGGAAAGCAATTTTGAGGATTTGGTCCATTTAAGAGAAGTAGTAAGTTCTTCCTTAAGTTGGGCCATGTCCCTTTCTAAGTTATTATTTCTTTCCAATGCTAAGGAAAATTTATTCTCAGTTGTTTTTAAAATTTCTTCTAATTCAACTTGTAAATTAGTAGACTCTCCTTTATTTTTTTATAGATTTCTTAATTATTAAGTCTAAGTGGTTTTTGAGTTCTAGTTAAAAAGAGTCTAGAACAACCATTTATTCTACAATGACTGCATTTTCACACCCATCTTCTCTCTTTTATCACTTAGATTTTCAAATTCAGCATTAATAGAGTCTCCCTTCGAAGTTAATTGAAGAATCAATCAAGACATTTGCCAATCTTCTCAATCCTTTAAGAGAGTATGTATTCAGATTTTGCTTAAACCCGAGGAGAGTTACCTTATCTTTATCATCTTGCTTATGTGACAGAGCCATGAGAGCGAACATTTCATTGAATACATTAGATTCATCTTGAATCACCACCACTAATGCATCTCCAGGTCCTTCTGAGTCTTCAGACACACTTGAGGAGTCTCCCCATACAACAAAAGCTTTCTTTACTACATAGTCAGCTGCAGTCTTTCTATCATTTTTGTCAAGTACCAGGTCCCTTCGTTTGTCCTTTTCACCTTTTGTCGTTTGGTACTCTTTGTTTTCAGCGTTGAGTAATGTACAATCTCTTAAAAAATGCCAAGACTTTCCACACTTGTGACAAGTGTCACCAGCAGTTGTAGCCCTACGAAAATTCCCTCCCTTTTTAAAACCTTTGTTTTTCCTTATAATCTTCTAAAATCTTTTGGTGAGGTAAGTAATATCATCATCTTCACTAGATCCTTCTTCATGAATGAACTTTAGCATTCGAAACTTGTTCTTCTTGGCCTCCTTTTTAAAGGAATCTTGACTTCTATTCATCTCATGTGTCTTGAGATTTCAAATGAGAGCATTCATGGTTAGAACCTTCATATCCTTTTTCTTAGTGATAGAATTTACCTTGCTTTCTGATATACCGTGGTTTCACGGTATAATTAATACTTTTTCCTTAATTTTAGTGTGTCCGAAAGTCTTCTTGTACTAGTTTTTATATAAGTTTCTCTTTTTTTTGAAGGAAATTTGTCCAAAGTTGAATGCGGAGATTTTGAGCGAAGAAATGCAGAAGAGACCACCTACGGAGCTTATGATGGTCCGTCGTGCTTGTGACGGTGTGGTAGCGTAGTAATGCTGCTGAAGAAAGATGGGGAAGTTTGACCAAGTGTGGGGTTACGAAGCTTGTGACGGTCCATCGTGGCTATGACGGTCCATTCTGCAGGTTCGTCATGAAGTTCAGAGAAGTGATCCCAATACCCAGATTCCAAGAGTTGAAGTGTTTTGGAACGAAGACCCTCGATGGACCGTTGTGCCTATGACGGTCCATCATACTTGCTGTCGAGGGTCGTGAAGAGAGCAGCAGATGAAATTGCATAAGTATGGGATGATGGATTCCACGACGGTCCGTCGTGACCACGACGATCTGTCGCGTGGTCCGTCGACCCAGCAGCGTTTTTGGCAGATTTCCAATAAACACAGTCCTTGCTTAATTAGGTTTACATTTTTTATAAATAGTTCAAAAAACCTCGTTTTTGAGGTTAGACTCTATTAGGTTATACTTTGTATTGTTAGACTCTTAGATTGTAAAATTCCTTATTGGTAAACATTGTATTGTGAGATTTTTGATAATCATTAGAATTTTTGTGAGATTATTGATTACTTTGAGATTCTTGCAAGTGAATATTGGTGATTAATCAAGCAAACTTTAGGATTTTACTCTTTCTCATTATAGTAAGTACATGAACTCTTATTTAATATATTTGAATATTGTGTTTATAGCCATGAGTAACTAAACTCCATAACTAGGGTTGTGGGAACCATAGGCAAATAATGAGATAAACCTTAACTAAAATAACAATTCTATAATAGTGTCTTGCATGTATTAATAATTCTTTCGCTTAGAAGTCCTTTTAACGGATGGCCAACGTTAGAACTCGCCTTAATGCTACTTGCCGGACCAAGGAGTTAGATAATAGGAAAAGAATTATTAACATAGATTTAGAGTATACTATCTAATAGGCTAGTATTGATTGGTACGAGGTAATAATTTAGTCAAATATCGAATACAATGCTTAAAATGAGGTAAGGATAAGGGTTAGGATAGCAACACACGTAGCCGGACCAAGGTGCGGAGTGAGATGTTCTAGATGCCGGACCAAGGATTTAGAAATACATAACTTAACACTTTGCATGCAAGATACTAGGAAAGAATTGTTATAGTTAGAGATATCAAGTTATGAACGTGTGAGGAACACGTAAACCCTAGTTACTTTGATTAATTGATTAAAACCCAACATTCATAGCTGTTAAGTGTCTCTTTCAAGTTTGTTATTTATTTTCACTTATTTAGAGATAGAAACCCCCTTTTTATGTTTTTACTTTCCGAGAAAGTCATTGACCAAACAATAGTAATAACATGTTGAAGTTAAGTCTAGACTATTTTCCTCGTGGGAACGATCCTAACCTCACTAGTTGGGTTATTTACTTGACACGAACGATTACTTGTTATTTGAGAAGTAATTTGAGCGTATCAATTTTTGGCGTCGATGCCGGGGAAATTAACTTTTAGATTAACTTGAACTTATTACTATAGTTTAGTTGATATTTTCTTGATTTTACTTTGTTTTATTGTTTTTGATTTCTTTTCAGAACTATCCTCCTTGTATGCCAAATACATGGAGAGGAAGAGAACCCTTGTTTCCCTATGATCACGAGCTAGAGCGTACACTGTGCAATATGAATCGAAACTTGGGAATAAATGATGATGATCCGAACTAGAACATTTCAGCTCCGGTGGATGTTCATGGTCAGATGTTACCCGATGCTCCGGGTGAACATCAACAGAGGGGACAAAATCCCGTTGCACGGCCCCAAGCATACTTCAGAGGGTATGATAATATAGCAGACTCGGATGTGCCACTTGTCTTGCCCCCTCTACCCACAGGCCACACCGTTGTGGTAACTAGTAGCTTGATGCAAATGCTCACTGCCAGATGTTTGTTTTCAGGGCTACCTTCTGAGGATCCACATGCCCATATAGCTAAGGTATGGGTAGTGTGTAAAAGTTGTGTGGGGAGGCCTGATTTGGATCTACATGTAATCGGGCTCAGAGTGTTTCCTCTCTCACTGACGGGAGAGGCTGCTATATGGTTCACTGAGCTCCCATACAACTCAATCTTCACTTGGAACCAATTAAGGGATGTTTTCTTGGCATGCTACTAGCCGGTCTCTAAGAAACTAAACCACAAAGACAGAGTGAACAACTTTGTGGCACTACCAGGAGAGTCAGTTAGTAGTTCTTGGGATAAATTAACCTCATTCTTGAGAAGTGTTCCAAATCACCGTATAGATGATGAGTCATTGAAGGAATACTTCTTTTGGGGACGGGATGATAACAATAAAGCAGTGTTGGACACTCTAGCAACTGGATCTTATCGGGAGTGTCCTTATGCTGATATCGCTGAAAAATTAGAGAAAATCTCCCGAAATAACAAAGCTTGGAGTACTAGGAAGTCTGATACAGGGAGAAAAACCTTCGCAGTGCAGTCCACACACAACCCAACCATAGATGAGATTCATGAAGAAATGGCTCAGATGAGAACTGAGCTTGGGTTGGTACTAAAACATGTCACTAGGGGTGCAGAAAAGATAAATGCAGTCAACTACTTGGCCAAACCACCACCTCCTAATGATGAATGCTACTATGCAGAGGATACTTAAGCAGTAAATGAGCAGATGGGGGGTTTTCCGACCAAGCGCCCAAGGCTCAAATCAGGATAATTGGCGCAAAGGTCAAGGGAACCAAGGTCGAAACTATGGTAATTACAACCGTGAGGGTCATTATGTGCGAGATGGTAACTACAACCGCGATAACAACTTCAAGAGGGTTAACTACGGTAACAGAAATGATAGGAATGGGCCCTATGTCCCTCCCCAAAATCGTAAAGTTACTCCTAGGGATGGTGGAGATAGTATGGCACGAGTTGAGGATATGTTGCACAAAATGAGAGGAGATTGATGCTAGTGATGAGCACATTAAAGAGTTAAGGGGTGACTTAGCTAGTATTGGGCAAAAATTTGATACACATGCAATTTTGATCAAACAGATCGAATTGCAAATGGCTCAATTATCTGCGACAGTGTATACACGGCAACCCGGTACTCTTCCTAGCAACACAGTCCAAAATCCAAAGAATGATGTGCACTGTATGGAAATCACTACTCGGGGTGGTAAGCAAACCATTGACCCACCGATGTCATCTACTGATGATAAGGTGGTAAAGGGTAGTTGTGAAGCAGAGGAAAGTAATGGAAAAGATGCAGAAGTACCTATGAAGGTAATTCCCATGCCTAGGCCACCACCACCCTTCCCTCAAATATTAGTGAAAAAAACCGAGGATGGTAAATATCGGCGTTTCATAACAATGTTGAAGCAACTCTCTATCAATGTGCCTTTGGTAGAAGCTCTAGAACAAATGCCCGGTTATGCCAAATTTATGAAAGATCTGGTCACCAAGAAAAGATCGGTCACTTTTTAGGATGATGATAGACTGTATCATTGTAGTGCTATTGCTAAGAGATCCCTCGTACAAAAGAAAAAAGATCTAGGTGCGTTCACTATTCCTTGTACAGTTGGGTCATTACATTTTGCGAAAGCATTATGTGATCTCGGGGCAAGCACAAATCTCATGCCCCTCTCGATTTATAAGAAGTTGGGTTTGGGGGATCCAAAACCCACTGCGATGCGGCTACTGATGGCTGATCGGACAGTGAAACGGCCCATAGGGATACTTCATGATGTGCTAGTAAAAGTGGAGTCATTCATCTTTCCGGCTGATTTTGTTATTCTTGATTGTGAGGTTGATTTTGAAGTGCCTATTATCCTTGGGAGGCCATTCCTAGCTAGAGGTGGAGCCTCAGTTTATATGGAGAAGGGACAGATGACATTTCTGTTGAGTAATGAAGAAGCGACCTTCAACATTTGTAAGACCATGAGGCAGAGTGGTGAAATCCAATCGGTATCTGCCATATCCCTCAAAGAAAAGATGAACAAGGAGAATAAAAACAAAATGAAAAACAAGAGTTTATGGTTGGGGATTTAGTGCTTTTAAACAGTTCAGGGTCGTCTTGTCCTCCGGGCAAGCTCAAGTCCAAATGGACTGGCCCTTACTTGATTACCCAAGTACTCCCTCATAGAGCAGTTGAGTTAAAAGCCAAGGAGGAAGTGCTTTTTGAGGTTAATAGAGAACGAATAAAACACTATTTTGGGCATAAATCGTTGGGAATAAAGTAATAGAGGCAAACCATATTGATGAAGGCTGAGTAATCAAGTGTCCCCAGTCGTGCCGCGACATTAAATCAGGAGCTTGTTGGCAGGCAACCCAATAATTATAGTCTTTTTAGTAATGGTAGCATTTTTCTACTAATGGGTTTTTTAATTTGCAGGCACATCACCAGGAAATTCTGCAGAAAATTACTCTGCAGCAGTCACTGACGGACAGATCGACGGACTGTTGCACCTGCGATGAACCGTCGTATGCATCTGTAGTACCAGGTATGTTTTTCTGATATTTTGAAACTAGGGCACACACGACGGAACCAACGGTGGGTCGTCACAACTGTGACGGACCGTCATCGGGGAACCGTCGCGTGATTAATGAGGTATACCCGACCCGACCCGGCTGGACCCTTTTTCAAAATAAGACTATTTAAACCCCCCAACCCCTCATTTCACCCCATTCCTTCATTATTCCTCTCATTTCCCCTCTCTTTTAAACTTCCACATTCCCTCCCACCGATCATTGCCCCCTAAAATTCTCCAACACCCTAGAGTTATCATCTACTAGTCAGAGATGTTGTTGTGGGCGTCTACCTTGCCACCGAGTACTTGTCCAGTTGTTTTTCTCCATTTCTAAGGTATGTGTCTCTAATTTATACTCATTTATCTTGCAGTTTTGTTTATTAGTTAGTGTTAAGTTGAGTTCCTCCTCGTATGTTTTTTCCTTTATACGATTCTGTCTAACCTTGGTTACAAATGTTCGAAATTGCCATGTTTACAACCTTAGACATAGGTGCTTTTGCATTGCTAGTTTCCTAGGTAGTTGGGTTAGACAAATGTAGGTCCAAAACACTACAAGTTTGATGTGGGTTCATCGGGGATGCATAGTGTACCCTCAGTTCTTTAACTGTTATTCAGAACGAGACCCCGATGATGGACCGTTGTACCCACGACGAACCATCGTAGGGTCTGTTGCAAAAGCCCTAGCAACCTGTCCCAATGGAAACATGTGACAGACCGTCGTACTCATGACGGTCTGTCCTGCACAACCGTTCCGATTGTTGGATACCCTGTTTCTTAGGGTCTCTCATTTTTCCCAAGTGTTCCTCAATGGACACATGCGACGGACCGTCGTCTTCACGACGGTCCGTCCTGCAAAACCGTTCTGGTTGTCAGAAACCCTGTTTCTAAGGGTCTCTCATTTTGTTTACAAGTGTCCTTCAACGGACACATGTGACGGACCGTCATACCCACGACGGTCCGTCCTGAACGACCGTCATGACGGTCATAGACCCCTCCCCTAAGGGTCTCCATATTTTTTTCAAGTGTTCTACGACGGACACCCACGATGGACTATCGTACCTGTGACGGTCCATCCTCCACAGACCGTCATGCTAGTTAGAGAATCTCCTTCAGGGTACTCTATATATACACAGTCCAAGTCATACACGATGGACTTCACGACAGTCCGTCATAGTCACGACGGGCCGTCACCAGGCCCGTTGTGTGTCACTATTTCTATAGCAATTACCTACTATTTTCAATGTTTTTTTAAGTATGGTTTTGCTTGTCTTGTTTGCCACTACTCGTACTAATATTGATCCTTTACAGGTACTATCTACTGTGGCACCCAAGCAAGACCGCATCTACGCATGCGGGCGATCAAAGTCTGTTGCCCCGTCTGCCCGCATGGTCATCGGCTCTGATGATGAGCGTGATCCTGAGTACGTGCCCCCAGGCACTTCCACCCCTTCCCATGCTGCGCGTGCTGTCAGAACCACACCCAAAAAGGTGGCGTCCGGCGTAGTCACTGCCTCCCAGTCTGATGAGGAGCGCAAACTGACCGGCACACCCTCTGGGTCAGCCACAAATGAGGAAAGAGCGTCTGGCTCCTTAAGAGTATCATGGTCCGAGGAATCCTTTGGCTCTGCAGAGGTTCCCGCACCCGCCACCGCTGCAACGTCGGCCTCGTCTGATGAGGCTGACAGTTCAGACTCTACATCCGGCTCACCAGCTCAGGTCCCCACCCCAGCCATTTACCAATCCAACAGGTGGTGTGACGAGGGGCAATTTCAAGTCTACTCTGACGCTAAGTTCCTGACTGATAAAGGAGTGATGACTCGAACACTCACTTTGGAGTGGCGGGTCCTTACAGAGAGTCTCCCGATGATGCCTGAGATCCACAATCTCTTCATCAGGCATCTCTTGGAGTGGACAGCACATCCGTTGGGACGATACAGTGAAGAATTGGTCCGAGAGTTCTACGCTTCTTACGTAGCGACTCTCCGATCACAGATAGATAGACGGGTTGCCCCCGCTAAACACGCCCCACTGGAGCAGGTCCGAGTACGGGGCGTACAGGTTGACATTTCCCTTCCAGCCATCCGCCGGTTTCTATACGACGAGAGTGTTGATGCTACTCGGACCCCCCTCACTGCCAAGTTTGACTACCGCTGGCAGATAGTTAAGGATGGCCAGTTCTTGCGCGAGCAATCACTGAGAGAGACCACCAAGAGGTTGATGGACCTGCACCTGTCAGTAGATGGAGAGGGTGCCGATTGGGTGACTGAGCTGAAGAGGGGCCATCAAGAAGGACAAACTCACGTTCACAGCAAAGTTCTTGTGGCTTCTTGTCCGTCACTGCCTTTCCCCCACAAATACTGATAATACTGTTACCTGGGATCGAACAGTATTAATGGTGGCGATGATAGCCGGATCCGAGGTGGACTTCGCATGGCTTCTCCAGGCAGTCATGCACGAGAGGGCATTCAAGGTCACTACTACCTACCCTTTCCCGTGCATGATCTTTGCCCTTTGCAAGTCCGCAAGTGTACCGATATGGCATGTAGATCAGCTTAAGACCCTGCAGGGCACTGTTGACGTCAGCCTCATCAGAGACGAGGCCAATGAGTTGGCTCCATGCAGAGGTCCCCGTCCAGAGCTTCCACCATTTGCTGATGATCTGGCTGATACGGTAGCCTAGGCCCGCACAGCTACACAGGCGGCGTCCACTGACACTACCCCGGTCGAGTCTATCCCGGGTAGTAACACTGCCCCGAGCTCCTCTCGCAAAGCCTCTCTATCGGCACTGGTCCCGCTTGCTAGGGTCCAAAAACTAGAGGCACATATGGACACTCTTGTGCATCATATCCAGCCGTGGATGCAGAAGTCGATTACTCAGTCCGAAGAGCGCCTAGAGAGAAAAATGGTGCAGTTTACAGAGCGGAAGATCGCTGAGGTTAACCAGCGCTTGGACGCCTTTGAGTTGAGGGTTCTAGCCCGACCAGCCCCTCCAGTGAACGTGTCGACCCATCAGGATGCAGTCGACAGTCTTCTTGCAGATATCAACACGATCTTAGAGGCTAGGGTGCCGGAGTCTGAGGCCCCTTCTGTCGAACCTGCTGAGGACACAGTGTTGGTAGCCCTTTTTGCTACTTCTGAAATTCCACCACCTCCCTGTCGAGAGAGTGTAAAGAGGCATAGGGGTCGAGCAGAGGACAAGGCGCGAGCATGGAAGAAGGAGCACTGAGAGATAGAGGCTGCGAGGAGAGCCTCACTTGCTGAGGAGGCGGTGCACCATATGAGAGCATCAGAGTTAGCGACTGCGGCGTCTAGCTCCCGCACTATAGATATAGCAGGAGGCACTACTGATGGTGCGGTTGTTTATGAGGACACCACTGAGGTTGTCCAGATTGCAGAAGACGTGGGTTTCGGGGAACCGGACCCACCAGCTTGCTGATCGACGGCGCTTTGCGCCACAGGTTTGCTTCACCTACCACTCTAGTATTTAGATTTTTATGCATTGGGGAAAATTGCATGCTTTTTTGTTTGGGGGGGGGGGTAAATGGAACGTGAGTGTTAGGGTGAAGTCTTAGTAGCCCAATTCACTATCCTCTTTTGGGGTTTTCTTGCCTATTTTCTTTTTCCCCAAAAGACTGATTACTTTTTCTGTTGAACCGGCATGTTTGTATATTTTGTACATAGTTAAATTCTGGAGCATGATGGCTAAAATGATATCCTGATAAACTGGAAAAAAATGCATGACTAGGCATAGTAACTAATAATTGTGTGGCTCTAAGCATGAAATAGAGTTACACCATTGCATTACCCTAAGTATTAAATTCGAACTAGGTGTCTGATAATATGGTATAGTGATGAGATTTCAAGTGAGTGTGAGGAAATTTGAATAGTCCACTATTGATACTGAGCTAGAAGTTGCCTGGTTAGTCCTGCTAAAAGTAAGTTGTAATAGACAATTAGGAAAGGATCATAGGCCCTTATTCAATATAGACCATTTCTAGCCTAAATTAAAGAAACCAAATGAAATTTATCCTTCTTTGATCCAAATAATCTGAGCTTAAAATTAGACCTTTCTTTTTCACCCCAACTGATCTTTTCTTGGAACAATGTGTTGGCGCTGGTCCCTCCTTGCACATGTGCACCTGAGCTTATGGCAAAAGCATAAAGTTGAGGGTGGCTAATGCATAAACAACCTTCGTTATGGCCCTGACCCAATTTTGGGTGTTGTGTACCTTGACTCATGGCAAAGCCTTGAGTTGAGGGTGGCTACTATGAGGAATGCTCTTGAAGGTGGGATTGAAAGAACAAAGAGAGAGAAATAACAAAAGTAAAGTTACTCAAGAATTAGTTGAAAAGAAAAGTAAAGAAAAAAAATACAGAAGAAATACAAGCAAGAAAAGAAGAGAGTCACTTACACAAATGAAGAAAGAAGAGAACATAGCAAGGTGAAGGAATATGAGAAACTGGACGACATAAAATGATAGAATGTGGAAGGGTTAGCCGATATGTCAAGGAGGGAAAAAAGTCACTAAAGTATACCTAAATATACCCTACCTGACCCTGAGCCTATGTTACTAACTAAGAAAGTCCTATCGTGATCCTAAGGGTTGTATAGCGAACTTAAGGCAGTGAAAATAAGGGCAAGCTTATGGCAATAGGTATGAATGAGTGTGACTTTGTTATGAGAGAGAGTGTTGAAAAATTAATCCTTATACTCAAACTTAAATCATTGTGTGAAAAATGAGGATTTTGTTTTAAAATGAGGACACTAGTTGCAATACTGGAATTGTTAGCACCTCAGTGAGAAATTGAAGAGGATAGGTGTTAGTGTATGGTGAGTCTGTGTCATGTTATGATCCCACAAAATTAAAGCCTAATAGTGATAGCATGCATAGATTTGATGTCATTTATCGGGATTGATAGCCAAATGATTCCAAAGGATAAGACATGGATACTATTATACAAAGATTGTGTAGTGAGTCATAGTGCGTCGCTTGAGGACAAACAACGAATTTAAGTTGAGGGTGTTGATATACCTTGGTTTCACGGTATAATTAATACTTTTTCCTTAAGTTTAGTGTGTCCGAAAGTCTTTTTGTACTACTTTTTATATAAGATTCTCTTTGTTTTGCAGGAAATCTATCCAATGTCAAATGCGGAGATTTTGAGCGAAGAAATGCAGAAGAGACCACCTACAAAGCTTATGACGGTCCGTCGTGCTAGTGACGGTGTGGCAGCGTAGTAAAGCTGTTGAAGGAAGATGGGGATGTCTGACCAAGTGTGGGGTTACGAAACTTGTGACGGTCCGTCGTGGCTATGATGGTCCGTCCTGCAGGCTCGTCATGAAGTTCAGAGAAGTCATCACAGTACCCTGATTCCAAGAGTTGAAGTGTTTTGAAACGAAGACCCTCGACGACCGTTGTGCCTATGACGGTCCGTCATACTTGCCGCCGAGGGTGGTGAAGAGAGCAGAAGATGTAATTGCATAAGTATGGGACGACGGAGTCCACGATGGTCCGTCATGACCTCGACGATCCGCCGCGTGGTCCGTCGACCTAGCCGCCTTTTTGGCAGATTTCCGGCAAATAGAGTCCTTGTTTAATTAGGTTTTTGTTTTTTTATAAATATTTTGAAAAACCTAGTTTTTGAGGTTAGACTCTATTAGGTTAGACTCCGTATTGTTAGACTCTTAGATTGTAAAATTTCTTATTGGTAAACATTGTAATGTGAGATTCTTGATAATCATTAGACTTTTTGTGAGATTATTGATTACTTTGAGATTCTTGCAAGTGATATTGGTGATTAATCAAGCAAACTTTTGGATTTTACTCTTTCTCATTAAAGTAAGTACATGAACTCTTATTTAATATATTTGAATATTGTGTTTATATCCATGAGTAACTAAACTCCATAACTAGGGTTGTGGGCACCATAGGTAAATAATGAGATAAACCCTACCTAAAATAACAATTCTAGAATAGTGTCTTGCATGTATTAATAATTCTTTCACTTAGAAGTCCTTTTAATGGATGGCCAATGTTATAAATCGCCTTAATGCTACTTGCCGGACCAAGGAGTTAGATAATAGGAAAAGAATTATTAGCATATATTTAGTGTATACTATCTAATAGGCTAGTATTGATTGGTACGAGGTAATAACTTAGTCAAATATCGAATACAATGCTTAATATGAGGTAAGGATAAGGGTTAGCATAGCAACTCACGTAGCCGACCAAGGTGCGGAGTGAGATTTTCTAGATGCCGGACCAAGGATTACGAAATACATAACTTATCACTTTGCATGCAAGATGCTAGGAAAGAATTGTTATAGTTAGAGTTATCAAGTTATGAACCTGTGGGGAACACGTAAACCCTAGTTACTTTGATTAATTGATTAAAACCCAACATTGAAAGCTGTTAAGTGTCTTTTTCAAGTTTGTTATTTATTTTCACTTATTTAGATATAGAAACCCCCCTTTTTATGTTTTTACTTTCCAAGAAAGTCATTGACCAAACAATAGTAATAGCAGGTTGAAGTTAAGTCTAGACTATTTTCCTCGTGGGAACGATCCCAACCTCACTAGTTTGGTTATTTACTTGACACGACCTCTTTACTTCTTATTTGAGAAGTAAGTTTGAGTGTATCACTTTCCCGAGACATAGGAAGAATTCGAAGAACCTTCCTAACTTGCTCTCTCATACTTATTGGTTCTCTAAGACTTCACAACTCTGTGATGGAAGAGACCTTGTTATACGTGTCATGAATAGTTTCTCTTTCTTTCATTTTGAAATTTACATATTGAGAAGTGAGGATGTCTATCTTTGATTCCTTCACTTGCTTAGTCCCTTTATGAGCAGTTCTCAAACAGTCCCAGGTCTCCTATGCTAATTCACAAGAAGAGATACGATTGAACTCTTCAGCACCTATACCACAAACCATCAGCTTCTTGGCTTTGTAGCCCTTCTCAATCTTCTTTCTGTCTGCTTCATTGTATTGTTGACCAGTCTTGGAATAACTCTAGTTATGTCACCATCCTTTACTTCAGAAGTTGGAAGGAAAGGTCCACCCAAGAAACTGTCCCATAGCTCACTATCTTCATCCATAAGAAAATCATGCATTCTAGTTTTCCACCAACTATAGAACTGAACATTGAACAAGGTGGGCGGATTCAGGATTGACCTTCTTCTAGGTTAAGTGGAGCAGTCATTCTAAAGCAGGAACCACTCTCTTGGTGTTAACCAGATAGAGAGTAGTTGCTCTGATACCAATTGTTAGAATACATGCGTCCACTAACAATCAATGAACAAGTTCGTTTGACACACTTAAAATATGAACAAATAGTAAATAAAGGCAGAATATCAATACAGGCAATTTACGTGAAAACCTCCTTGTTCAGGGAAGTAAAATCACGACTTGTCACATAAGATTTCCAACTTTTTGTACTAGTCTTCTCAAGCAAAAGTAAAACCGGTTACAAAAGAGTAAGAAAAAGTTATTAATCTCACAACCAAACAATAATTTTATTGCTTGAAGAGCCTAAGCAGATATGACTTTGCCCACTAAACCATCACACCTAGACAACTTAGGATTCACTAAGAAACATGCAGGTTGCCCACTAAATCACCACACAACTGATGATTTAGACTTTCCTAAGAAACACACATGTTTCCCACTAAATAAGTTGAACTTAACTAACTTAGAATTCACCGACCAAAAAAATTGAATACATTATAAGCTTTAGGACCAAATTACTATTTCTGATCAAAAAAATACTCGTAAGACAACTACACTATCAACACTTTTTTTGAGTTGCTCTTTGAAATATTTCTATTCTTCAGCTTTCTCAGCCTATGCAAGAGTTCTTGAGATGCTATTTCAAGTTGCAAAAACTAAGATTGCGAATATAGGATGATTTGTTTATGAAGAATAGTTAAAACCCTTAAAGTAATGCCCTTCGTTGAGGTTTCTGGCGCATCTGCGACTGCTGCCACTTCTGGAGACTGTGCACCAACTTTTTGTACTTTCTCCAGCTGAAAGTAAAAAGTATATTGATCCAAGAACCAGGTTCCTTCATAAGGTCCCTGTGTTTTTAAAAATCATCAAAACTAGAAATAACAATAACTCCACAACGCATATTGAACTTATTGATAGCATAATATAACTATATCACATAGAGGACAAACTTGTGACACGGAAATGAAGAATAGAAGTAAAGAATTTTCGTTTCAAGATAACTTATTTCATATATGATTGATATGGTTTCAAAAAAAGAAGAATATGGCCTTGAGTATTCACACATTGAAATGGATGTGAACGACCTTAAGATTTTTGTCTAAGTAGGGAAAACTATGAGACACTAGCACCAATATTAACTCTAGTCTGCAACTATCTTACTTTTTCCTCAGAAGTATATTAGACAATTGCAATCATAACAGACTTTTTTCCAGCTAATGTGGAAGGAAAAAAATGGGGGGGGATGCATTAAAGAGGTTTAAATTAGACAAAAACATCAAGTTCTTTCAAATTTTCCTTTTTTCTTTTGTTTAATTTTGTACATTTGATGATTAAGAACTTGCACATAATCATGCATGTATTTAGTTGTTATCTCATATTGCTGATTGTGCTTGGTAACTGAAACATAAGGATAATTAAGACAAGTACATAGAAATAAACATCAACTAACTTCATTAAAATCATTAATGACTTAAACTACTCGTTTAAATTTTGAACTCTACTTTATGTAGTTAGCCAACATCAACTAAATAATATAGAACTAAACATCGACTGACTTCATTTAATTCATTAAGGTATTAAAACTCCTCATTTTAATTTTGAACTCTCCTTTATGTAGTTAGCCAACATAAACTAAATAATAATGTTTCTAGTTCTCAGATACAACCTCACCAGGCAAAGAAAAAGCATTCCCCTTTAGTCTGTGCTTCAGAAGTTGTGTTCTAACACTAGCATTAGGTAGAGGTATATATATTCTTTTCAAACAGTAATAACAACACAATAAGAAGAAAAAAACCCTACAGATTTCTTTAGCGTTTTTTTACCGAGAAAGGTAACAACTAATATAATATATATACTACATCAAAAAATGTAGGCCACCTTCACAAGTTTGGTAATTACATTTGATCATATACCATATCTACTCCTTTCGTTAGTATTTTAAAAAAACAATTCACATTGTTCTCGAGAAATTAGAAATATACTCTACATTAATCAAAATGAGAACTGAAAATTTTAATTATTTGACAAAAAACTATGGGAAAAGTTTCATTGAGAGTAGTGTGACCTACACATGTTTTTTAGTAAACTTCATTAACTATTTGACAAAAATTTTAACACAAGGATGAAAGTGGTTAAGTTATAAATACTTGGGGTGATCTTTTTTGCTAAGAAGGATAATTCAAGTATGTATCTTAAGTTGAGGGAATAGGATAGATTAGGGATGCTTTTGGCAAAAAACTAAATTGTGTCGGTATTATCTATTTTACCTATCAGACCCAAAGAAAAAAAAACACGTTCAAGCAAGCGAATGATGAAACCATAACTATGTTGTGAGATAAAAATTACGTTATGATCAAGTAACATCACTTACCAATCTCCTTAGAACAGCGTCATCCAACTCTTTTTGCTTATTCATAGCACCTGCATTAGCATAGGCATTGAGAACAGTCACAGTAGCTAGTGAATACAAGGACCAAAAACATGGACTGATAAGATATTCTCAACAATAATTATAATCTATAGGGTTTTAGTTGAAAACAAGGAACAATTGGAAATTTCAGAGGGGCCCTGTAGAAGTCAATGCATCAGAAGCAGTTTGATATACAAAATCCTAGCATACTTGAGTTTCACACTAGAAAAGGTTTGGAAAAAATTGCTCTTCCTTGATGTACGTGATATAGCAGAATTTCACATCATTATAGTGTGAAGATAAATCATGGTGTCTTAAACATACTACCTCATTAAGTTGTTTATGTTTTCTGATAGTTTATTGTCCGAGACAGTATATCCCTCATAAGATTTCCTTTGCTGTGGAACCAAAAATATTAGCCCTTTTGTGGAATTTCTTTTATATGTTGTTTTGTAGGAATTAACTTGCTACAAGAGATGCCGCATATGACCACTTATAGAAGAAGAAAATGATCCTTTGACAGATGATTACACTCACAAAACACTACTCAATGAGCATCAGCTAGCAGGAACAACTATCTGTTTGAGACACCATAACTAAGATAATAGTTCATATTGAGCATCAATCGTACCAATTACAATTACCAGGCCATCGGAATTTGATGTCATCCCATCAAAGTGAACTACAAACTCAGACTTGAACCTTAATCTTGATTCATTCTCATTGTTAGTCCTAGTTGACAGAATTCTATCTATTTGTTGACCAGAAAGATAATCTGAAACTAAGTTTTGCTACCAATAAGTGACTGATGTCTTTTACAATGAAATACCCAAGCAAGCCTAGCGACAATTATGTACTTTTAAGCAACACAGTACTAAAGAAAAACTAATTTTTTTTTTGTTTTGTATAAGGTAAGAGAATAAAAAATGCACATAGTTTTTACTAGAGTACCTGCAAGAATTGTAAGAGACTTCATACATAGACAAAAGAAAAAGTACTTCATATATAATAATGAAAAGATTCAAGAAAACTTGATTTCCACATTGTATGTGAAGACTGGAGAGCAACTAGTTGATTTGTTCCAAAAGGCATTGAATGGAGCTCGAGTTCGCTATTTTGTAACAAGCTGTGCATAATTAATATATATGATCCTGCTTGAGGGGGAGTGTTACAGAATGTTGTAAATATATTCTATTACCTTAAATAGGTAGGAGAGATATGTAGGATATTTTCTTACCATTATTGACACTTCTTTGTAGTGTATATATGCATGTAATGTTGATATAACAAAGTATCAATTCAGTTATGTAAACAACACCTAGAAAGTTTGCACTCACGATCACAAAAAGTCTAGCATCTACTGTAGACTCCTCAGCATCTGATTTAAATTCTTGGATTTCCCTGTGTCAAAATCCTAGTCTTTCATTCAAATATTTAAGAAATAAGACTCTAATAACTCTAATCAAACAATAAAATACATAAATACGTTAAAATTTCTTGCCTCGACTGATGTAGGAGGAAAAAATGAATAGCTAGAAGCTATATAGGAAGGAACCGGAGTAAAAATGCCTTCAGCGAGTATCTTTTAAGCGTTATGGTAATGTGCAATTGCTTCATTAGCCAATCCCAATTCTTCATCTTTAAAAACATTGGAGACCTCTTCTTTGGCCAATTCAAAGTAATCTTTTAGCTTATACGTCGTCCGTTTGTTCTCGGTGGCAATGCCATCCACCGTTCGATCACCAGAGTTCTCCTGAGGATGGTTTCTAACCAAAATACAACTATATAAAATGTTTCTTAAAAAAAGAAAACAGAATATAAGATGAGTGGTGAGACTAATATATTCAAGAAAAAATAATAATGAATTCCCATATAATAAATATTGCGAATTAATAAGTCAAAATCTAAAAATATTAAATCATGTTAATTTAAGTAAGCATTACTCATGCATGCATATTCAAATACACTCTATTCAACGTTATTTATTTAGCCAAAATATTTGTTAAATTATTAATACTCATAAGCATAGGAATTAAGGATGATGATTGATGGAGTGAGGAATAGCAAGGTAAATAAGAATAAATTGCAGACTAGATAAACTTTAGCTATGTATGATGATGAAATACATATATCTATATTATAAAATCCACTGAAGTAACAACTTGTAAAAGTATAAATGTATTATTAAATCATTTTTGAAATGAACAGTGACATATTCTATTATTTATTCTTCAAGTTTCTGTCAATACAATTTCTATGTGATATATGACCAAGTTTCTTGATTGGATATTGAATCTGTGTGGTATAAAGTACATAGACATGGTAGTCATCTCTCATTCTGAAAAAAGAAATGGATGTTCTTTATATCATTTTCATCTATATAGCTATTCTCTTGTTCATTGTGTAACTCCTCTATTAGTTTTAATAGTAAGGATCTATGCTGGAAAGTCAATCAGGAACCCAAAAATGCACCAGTGGAGGGGACTGTGTTCCATCAGCTCTTATACTTCATTATAATCTATGATTATTAAACATAATTGGCAAAGAAGACCCCTACTTTCCATCTTCTGGCGCCGAAGCAGAGTTAAACATCTACCACTGATTCAAGAAATATTGAGCATATTTTTAAGACAGACTTTAGTAAGAACTATAAAGGAAAGCAAAATCAAGAGGTTATAATGGATTTGTTTGGAGAAGGGATTTTCACGGTGGACGGTGAGAAATGGAAGTTGCAGAGAAAGCTTGCAAGTTTTGAGTTCTCAGCTAGAGTATTCAGAGACTTTGGATGCAATGTTTTTAGAAAAGAAGCAGCCAAATTAGTCAGTGTTATATTCTAGGTGTTTTGATGATCCTCACAAATATAGGGACCTCGTCCCTGACAAAGTGCTCTCGTCCAGATACAAATAAGGTACAACCTTAAAATCTATCATGTCTTGTGGTAGGTGAGAAGTGTAGTGTCCTATACCAATAACAAGAGCGAATGACACTGTATGTTTTAGTATCTCCCAACTATAGGAATCTGGTCCCAGGCAGTGTTTCCTCTATCAAATACATAATTTGTTACAGATGTAAAGCTATCACGTCAGAGGTTGGTGAGGTGTCAATGTACTACACCAATCAGAATAGAGGAAGGTGTTTGTCCAATAAACAATAACTCTTTATGTTTGATAATTTTAGAATGACAAAAACCATACTCTA
This sequence comes from Solanum peruvianum, assembly GCA_027705065.1. Lineage (NCBI taxonomy): Eukaryota > Viridiplantae > Streptophyta > Magnoliopsida > Solanales > Solanaceae > Solanum > Solanum peruvianum. Next base: position 7,425,287 of record JAKWJD010001756.1, on the reverse strand, counting down.
TTCATTCATCCAAAGAAGGAAGTCAGCCCATCAATCCTTTTCAAGAACCCACAAAAGAGTTTGCATGGGACCTGGTCCCCACAAGAGTGCAACGTGAAAAGATGAAAAGATAGATATTAGAAAAGCTTCCACATCTTATGTGGTAGGTGCACATCTTTTCCAACACCAGACCTTCTGCCAATTGGATGGTTTCAACGAATTTTTGGTGAATTATATTATCTCTTTCCAAAATACACAAACTCAAGACTTGGTAAACTAAACTTGGATTTTCTCTAAAAATTCATAAGCTTGAAACTAATGTCCATCTTCAAGGAAGAACACTTCTCATCAACAAGGAACCAGATGAAGTGCTAAAGAGTCTTGTTGTTTTTACAGCATAATGTCTTATGTAATTACACTGTAAATAAGACCCAAATTTGTAAGGAATCATATTGTTTTGGTTTGTTTAAAATTCTAAGTTAGTTGTATCCAACTAACTTAGTGGGTAACCTTGTGTGTTGCTTAGTTAAATTCTAAGTCATCCAAAGTGTGGTGATTTAGTGGGCAACCTGTGTGTTGCTTAGTGAATCCTATGTTTTCTAGTGGTGATAGCTTAGTGTGTAGAGTAAAATTTGCTTAGGATCTTAAAGGAATAGAGTTGTTGCTTTGTTGTGAGATTATAACTTCTTCTAACTTGGTTGTAATCGGGTTTCACTTTTTCTTTTGAAAATTAATGAAAACAATTGAAAATCCTATGTGATAGGTCGTGATTTACTCCCTTGAGAAAGGAGGTTTCCACGTGAATTGCTTGTGCAATTTTCTGTGTTTTCTTAGGCTTTGTTCTTACTTCGAGTATGTCAAGGGACCTGGTATGTTGACTGGTAGTGGACGCACGTATTCTAATAATTGGCATCATAGTAAGTTATTTCTATCTGGTTAACACCAAGAGAGAAATTCTTGCGAGAAATGGCGTCTCTACTGAATAAGCAAAGAAATCAGTCTCCCACAAGACCTCCTCTTTTTGATGGTAAGATCTATAAATATTGGAAGATTCGGATGAGAGACTATATAATGGTTGAGGACAATGAAGTATGGGATGTCGTAAGTAAAGGTCCTAATGTGCAAACTATAGAGGTTAAATATGGAGAGGTCACAAGAGTCATTCTCAAAAATAGAAAACAATATAATGACTCTGACAGACTATTAGTCTAAAAAAATCACAAAGCAAGGATGCTACTGTTGTATGGCCTTAGTATAAATAAATACGATCGGATTTCAACTTGTGAAGCAGCCATGGAAATATGTGATCTATTGAAAACAACTTATGAGGTTACTGAGGAAATAAGGAAATTTAAGCTAGATCTCGTTACTACTCAGTTTGAAGGTTTAACCATTAATGAAGGTGAATTCATTTATGAAGTGCGCACCAGATTATACAACATCACAGATGAGCTCATGTTCCTTGAAGAACCTATTCCTATTGTCAAGCAAGTCTGTAAGATACAAGAAATTCATCCTAGATCTTGGACAAATGATTTTTTGACTATAAATGAGACAAGAGAATCTGATATAATAAGGATGCATCAACTATTTGAGCATCTTCAAGTTCATGAGATGCACAAAAAAAATGAGGGTCTTTTTCTCAAGGGAAAAGACAGGAGGACAGGTCTGGTTTATGAGGCCGATCTTACGAAAGAAAATCATGATAAGGCTACAAGATCTAATAAAGTGTGGCAAGAGTTATCTGCCTAGTTACTACATTGGAAACTTTCCTGTGCTCAAATATGACCCCATGAAATTTGTCAAGACTGCAGAAGGTAATGACAAAGAGGGGAACCAGGTTTGTCCCAAGATAAGCAAAAGAGAAGTCTTCTTCAGGGCATATGGATGCATGGGAAAAATCCTCAAGTGATTCAAATGATTCTGAAAACATAGATAATGTTTTTTGCGGAAAAGTTAGACGCGAAAGATGCTGATGAAAAGGCTATCTTATTAAAAGAAAAACTTTGATACCTTTTCTACTAGCAAGTTCAGATATCTAGTAGTTGTATTACTTGATTTGATAAGTGAGCTGACAAGTGAAAAAGATCCCATAAACAACAGTCTAGACATCTACAAGATGGAAAAATTGCATTAGTTACCCAAATATCTGATATTGAAGGTCATATGGTTGTTGTAGAAGCTGAAAATCTAGAATTGCAGAAAAAGATGAAAGGGGTAACTAATACAATTCATAAAGGAAAGTTTCACAATGATGAAATGAAGACCAAAATTACATTAGAAAGAAATCTTGAGTTAGAGAGGGACCTGGTCGATGTAAAAGATAAACTTAAAAAATCCCTCGAATGAACAAACTCCTCTATGATTCTTACAAATCCGATTGGTCAAGGCAACAACACTAGAAGAGCGCTGGGCTATAATAAGATAGATCACCCATACTATCCTCACAACAAATCTGTTTCTGATGCTGATGATTAGTTGTATGTGTATGGTAGTCATGATGGACATCTTAAGAGAGACTGTTCCGTGTTGAAAAATTGTGGAGAAAATTCATCAAACTATTCCAAACCACGAAATAGACTGAAGAAGAGACATGGTCCTGTGTATGGTCAACAGAAGAACATGCATAAGAAAGGACCTGGTCGTGCTGGTAAACAAAATAATTTTTAGAAGAAGGGACCTGGTCATGCTTATGTTACTAATTTGAATAAAATCAGTCTGCCTCACTGGATAAAGAATTCTCCTATCACTCCTTTAAATTCTTACTGAAAACTCAAACTAAAGTGGGTTCCCAAACCTAACAAGTGATATGGTATTCAGGTGATAAGAAGTAACAACACTCCGTGTTGGTTCACGAAATGCAGATGCTCAAAGAACGTGACTGGGAACCTGAAAAACTTCTTCTCTCACTCAAGGCACTTCAAGATGGAGGTGTCTCATTTGGCGATGACAGGGTATATTTTTTTTTGGGGGGGGGAACATGCTTGGGAAATCTATAGAATACATTATTTAGGATTTGTACTATGTCAATGGTTGAAGTACAATCTTCCAATTGTTCATAGATGTGTAATGAATGGAAATAGAGTGAAGTTCCTATTAGAATGATTATATGGTCACAAACTTGCTCTCTGGGGCGATGATCTTGATAGGAGAGAGATGAAAGAACATGTGTATTGCTGATATGTTTACTGGTCATTGTGGCACTTTCATTAAACATAATGATTGAGGTAAGAATGTTAAGGTATGATTCAAGAGACGTGCTCATGAGTGTTGCTTTGTTGCACAAAATTGTGTCAGGGGACCTGGTCCCAATCTGCATAAAATGATATTTGCTTTGTTGCACAAAATTGTGTCAGGGGACTTGGTCCCAGTTTGCATAAAATGATATTTGCAGATGACAAAGGATGTGACAATGATATAAAGGAGAAGCAGATTAAACCATCCTCCGGTAAAATATTCAGGCTTTTAATATTTAGAGATTCCTCAAGCTAAAGTGATAAATTTACATGATTTGTGACAAAAATGATAATATTGAAAGAGTGTGTGCGGGATACTCTTACTCCAGCAAGACTTATCCGGTGTATAAAATGTGTGCTTTGAAAAAGATGTTCATGCAATTTTTGATGAGTCTGGAAGAATTGAGAAGTTGCAAACGAAAGAAAACTCTAAGACGTAAGGGCAGCTTCAGAATCAGAGAGATGATTTAAATAGGAAGCTTGGTGAAGAACATTCTCTTCATGAATCCAGCAATCTCAAGGAAGCTGATGCAGATGATGAACCTGAGGATGGACCCGGTCCTCTAGACACTGATGTACAAAGGTGATGCAGGTCAACTGATAATGTGAATGCTTAAGGTGACACTACACAATTTTAGGTATACGACCACCCTAATAAAGTGTAGCCTAAACTAGCAAAAAGTGTGGCCTTAGATAAAAGACTACACTTTTGGACTTTAGGCAACACTTTTCCAGGGGTGCCCAAATGAATCATTACCTTAGATTTAAGGCAACACTTTTAAGTGTTGCCTTATCAGTTACGCTTTTAAGCGTAGCCTAAAAGGTAAAATGGGCACACTTTTATGTACCTTTATAGAAACATTTCTATCTCATACAACTACAATTTTAAGTGTTGCCTTAGCTTTCTTATTTGCCACAATTCGCAAGTGTGGTCTTTTCAATCTAATGTATGACAACAATTTTTAAGTGTTGCCTTTCCTATCTCATGTATGATAACACTTTGAAGTGTAGTCCTTTCCCATGTGATTACCACAATAAACAGTCCTAAGGCTACACTTTGAAGTGTGGTCATATCATTTGGGCCATATAATATATGCCACAATTTCTAATTAAAAACTACCAATATTATTTTACAATAAATAATCTCAAGCATTACATTCGCTCATAAGTAATTCAAATACATAGATTTGCAATAAACCTCAAAACATTGTACGTCTTGTGTACTTACACATACTTATACAACAATATTCCAAAAATATGTCTTGTATAACCAATACATAGAAAGCAATTTTTTAATCTATACTATAGAAAAATTCCACAAAACCAAATGCATTAGAACAAATATGACAATAGTAAGAAAAATCTTCATCGTTAAATACAATAGATCTAGTTTACTTCTGGACACTATTCAAATTCAATTACCGGCTTTTTCGTGCACAATAACTGTGATGGACTCTCGATTATTCGAATACAAAGCTGACCTTTTTCCTTGATAAATATGGACCAACCTTTTGAATAAACCTACAAAAAGGAAACAAGAATAAAACTCAAAAGCAGAAAAGATTGTTATTGTTTAAGGAATAAAGTATATGACATATATAAAAAACTGAGACTTTCTGTGATAAAGGCAATGGGTTAAACATTTACAAAAATCTCTTCTCTTATGATAAAATTTTTCCTAACATCATTAACTAGGAAGAATTGACAAGTTAAAAAAGCATACAAAAAGCTGGGAATTTTTCATCTTCTTCCTAAACAATTCAAACTTCCTTACAAATTAATTAAAAACTTATTCTTTTTAGTAGAATGCTAAAAGATTGTTTCATCTCAAGCATCTAAGGTTCATCAACTATCAATTACATATTAGGTTAGTTTATAGAGCATTTAACATCTCACTGTTTGAAGCCTCTAAAATATCTTGTATTTTTTGCACTAAAGCTTCACTTCCCCTTCCGATATCTCCACTAAACTAAAATATATTACTAGAAAAACTAACTTATAACATTACAAAGAGATAGTCACCACAAGTAACAGCCAGGGTTCAAGATCCCAATCATGACCAGGGGGCCTATCACTCAATACTTCAATAAATGTTTCAAAGAAATTGTGCACACCTTATCGTAGTTGTTGAATATAGATGGAAACAAGAAAAAGACGAAATTAAATTATGGTGAAACGATGACCAGTTACCAAGTGGAAATGCGTCTATCTTGTGTGGTTTTAATCTGAAGAAAATAAGAGCTTGAAACTATAAGAAATATACCCAGTTCCCGTCAAGGTCAAAGTCATTCCTCAAAGACTTCATATGATAAGGTGTTGTAACTGTGTACTGAATAGTAGTAAATCGTACATATTGTGGATGACAACCATAGGAACTTTTACATGCTAATTACACTTTTGAAAGTCCCCATTGTCATGGTGTATCCAGTCGAATCTTTGTTAAGAGTTATTCTAGTAAAAACAATACTTCTATAAAGATAATAAGATCTTAAATTGAGGAGTTAATCACTGCCAAGACTAACAAACGAACTGACCTTAGGAGATACACTAGAATCATATTGAGATGATGATTCGACTGACTGCAAAAGAAAATCAAGAAAACAAAATGCAGGTTATTACTAGAAAGTGCATAGATATCACAACAAGAGTCAACTTAGATCATCTCTTTTTTTAAAAGTCATGTAGAACAGTGAAAAGCAATAACATGAAGAAATAAGTATTGATAATAGATAAATTCAGGTAATCTAGATTACAATGTTTAGCTAAGAGGGTACATACACTTCATCAAAAAGCAAGTTCATTCAGCAAGTTCACCTTCTTCAGCTAAGATAAATTCAAGTGAGCTAGATAACGAAGTTTAGCTAAGAAGGTACATTTCTAAGGAGTGAGCTGAGCAGCTTGCTTCCCTGCAGGAAAATGGACTGGAGCAGTTGTTGATTCAAGCACCTAGTCTTCTAATTCTTTATGTTTTGTCTTTAATTCATCCGTCTACAACATGATGCCAAAACTAGTAGAAATACATAGGCATTTTACGTGATAAAATATTGGTTAATATAAACAACATACAAGCTCCTAAAATCAGGTTTAGTCAAAAATAATTAAAATAGATTACAATAAATAAGAAAACAGTCCAATATAAACATTTTAACAATTTTAAAAATAACAGAGTAGCTAGTACCTAATATAACATGTATAAACAAATATCTCCATTGAGTGGCTCTGGTGTCATGTTGTATTCTTAGAAATCTAGATCTTGAAACGCTTCTATTTGTTCTTGTCAGGACCTTAACGGTGACGCTTCTATAGACTTCAGGAGTTTTGGAGTTTTAGCAGCAATTAAAAGAACATATAGATTAGAATATTCTTTTATAAAACATGAAAGTATCAAGATATGGTTTAATAGGTTATTAAGTTCAAATCAGAGATACCAAAAACAAATGGACCTTTTACAGTTAGCTTCGAGCATCTTGAGCACAATATGTTTAATTTTATCTTATATAACGAACCCCTCCAATTTGCAAGTAAAAGTTGAAGCTATAGTGAAACTCTAAGTTTAATTTTTAGCACAATATGTTTGGTGACACAGGTAAAATTCATTTTCTAGCAGTACAATACTTTAGCTTTGAACTCTGAACATAGAGATATTTCTGCGACATAAATAGTATATCAGTTGAATCTTAATGAAAGAATTAAGGAATTTTTCAATTTTTATGCAATACATAATTCAGAATATTACCTTCAGTAGTAATTCCTATTGTGTCTCCAAGAAAAAATTCAAAACATCCCATGTGTTGAAGTTTATTTGTAGCAGATGTCTCTTTTGAAGGTGAATCAGTCCATTGACTGGGCACCCAATAGCACAGGATACATATCTTCTGAGAAATACTCTAAAGCTGATGCAAAGTAGTTTACTCGCTTCATAATAATTACCAGAAGACAGTGATTCAAAGTCACAATGATACAGAAAAAAAAGAGCACACAAAATGCATGTCCAATTTGCAAAACCTTCTTCAGTATTGAAGGAGAAATCGAACTAACTTAGCCTTGTGCCAAAGTATCAGATAACTCATTACCCGCAAATTCATATTGCTAGAGTTTGGAAGCAGATGGAATAGCTCATTATCTCCTCCACTTTCTGTATTAAGCCAAACATACTTTACATATGGAACAAAACAGAAAGTAAAAACTATAAACGAAAATAAAACACGGGAAGATATTGATCCTTTAGCTACTTATATTCAAAATCTATTACAGTGTTAAAGACTAAAAGAGGGTGTCTTTCCAAAGCTTGGAATAAACATGTCACTTAGTGATGATAATACTTCTGGATGTAGGTCGCAGATGATGTAAATCATGTCGAGTAAATAGGGATGTGTTAAAGAAGATATTACCTAATTAGTGCACGCAACTACAAGGATATACAGTTAAGTCTGCAGTAATTTCACAAAAGCTAACTTACGGAAAGGACTACAACTTTCAGAAGCAACTAAAAGATCTACCTTCATGCAAAAAAAAACACTCAAAATTCATTTCTAATCATTCAAGTGAACATTCTCTTTTGGTTTCCAAGTTTTAGTGGTAGACCACTCCACATCTTTAAAAACCTAATCATGTCTTTCTTTCTCATATAAGTTGATTCCAACATTTCAAGTGAATATTATATTTCATTACTTACAAAAAAATGAGTCTACTCTAGTTTACACTCATAGAACACAGTTGCAGGGTAAAATTGAAAACAAAGTGTAGTTGTTGGGGAAGTGAAGTCCAATTAGCATAAAACATTTAAAAGATATGCAAACACCATAAGACCTAATATTACTCGTAAACGCAATCTGAACATAAGTGAATCCCACTACCAACACTACATTTACTTTTTCTTATAGCCTTCAAAAATCATACTCTCTCACACACATGTTCTGCTTGCTAGGTGAAAGAGTAATCATTCCACAAGGGTAAAATGTATAAGGAAATGCTCCACATCAACTAAAGAACCTTAAAAAATAGGAAAAAAAGAACAACAAGAACTTGAAGCTAATTCTCAAAGTCCTTTTTGAGGAAAAGAGATGTTATATTTTTGTTAAACGTGAGCAAAATAACTAGCTTTATACCAACAATAAAGCAAATTGGGGGCCAGCATATACATTCTGCTTCAGAAACAATTTAGAAAGGACACATCTTTTAGAGAAAAATCAATTACAGTCAAAGAGAGAAACTTCAAGCGTGGATATAAACACAAGAATAAGGGTAACCTAATAGCAAGGATAAAATATGTAGTGTTGGGTATTCTAAGGCAGTATATCATATCAAAGTGAGAGTCCCAAACATACGAAAAGTTATATTTCTTCATACAACTTAGAACTGTGCACAACACTAAGATATAAATGTATGAGATGTGAAGAAAAGAAAAATACCTTTTGATGGCAAAATTACAAGCCTTGTACAACTTCTGCTTGGAATCTGAGAATATATGCGTATGACAGAATCTCATAAGTGCCATTACCTTCGATTTACAGCCATGATCCTCACATGTATTAGTGATGACCGCATTCGTGTTGTTCTCTCCAGTTTCTACAGTACCATTATTATTACTCTTATCGGCATCTTCCTAGAAAGCACTCATTCCATACTTTCAGAAATGCTGACTACGCTTGAGCTTTTATTCCTCCATTAATGACCAATAACAATCTATGTATATGCGCTGGAGTTAAAGCAATGAATCCCGCACGACAAAGAATCAACTGATGTAGGTAAGAACTACGAGCAATACTCCCAAAAATAAAAATAAAATCATATAAACAAAGATAAGAATATAATAACCCTAATGCTAAATATATATTAACGCTCAAGCAATAAACCCAAAAACCGTCAACGTCGAAGTTTAAAGATAAACAATTTACCCAATAAAATCCCCTCAATGTAACGAATCCTTAAGAAAGCATCTTCTTAACTGAATCTTCTATTCCATTTTTCAAGAAAAAACAAAAATATCATCAGGTTTTGAATGTCTGAGATGAACAACGAAATCTTGAAACCTGAATTATTATTTTTTTTGTATTTTTGCTTCCTAAAAATTTCAGATTTGGAGCTTCAATGTCTTGAGCTGAGTGGAACATTCTTCATTCAAGAAATTGGGATATCTTCAATGAGCTGGGCAGAGCGTTTTTTCTCCCACAAAAAATCATATTTGGACCTTGAAATTTTATGTTTTATGACTTAAAGTGCAGTGAAAGAGTAAAGTAAAGTGAAACACATAATGTTTATCATTTATTAAAGTTTATTTTTTTTGGCCAATATAAATTGGAGGGAGTGTTAAAATATCGAAGGGAATATAAAATTTTATTGAATATTTTTAAGGCAACACTTATAAGGTATTGTTTTTTCAATTATAAAAATAGGACATTTTAGAAGTGTGGCCATATATGTAAATAAGTGTTGCTAATTATATCAAATTGTAACAACACTTATAAAGTGTAGATTATACCATTTAACAACACTTTCAAAGTGTTGCCAAAATTATCTTAGCTAAAAGATAAAAATTTCAGCTACGCTTTAAAGCATTTCCAAAACTACTTTAGGCAATACTTTACAAGTGTAGTGAAGAATTAGTGTGGTCGTAGGCCTAAAATGGTGTAGTGTGAGAATGAAGAAAATTATCTAGCTCATTTTACAAGAAGCAATGTATGAGTACTTAATTCCCAACAAGCTGATAGGCTATCCAAATAACTCTTCAACAATCACTTCAAAATAGGTTCAAAGACTCATGTCCAAAGAAATCAGTGTTGAAGGATTCTTTTAGAATCTGAAGATATTTGAAGAAGACAGGGGACCTGGTCCTATTCTGTCCATCGGGAGACTTTTTTATTTGGAGCATATGGTGATGTTGACTATGCTGGGTATCAAGCTAATGGAAAGAGTACATAAAGAGTGGATTATGCTATACGCTGATCTTTCCCTCATGGGAAACTAAAAGGAAAGATTCAATTGCTCTTTCACCAACTGAGACAATAAACGTAGAAAGTGTAGTTTGATGGAATCAGCTCTTGTAAGCCTAGCGTCAAATTGAAGCTCTTAAAAATTTGACTTAAGTAATCAAGCTGATGATGGAAATGCTAAAATCTCCTTAAATAGATCCTGCCTGAAGGAATCAACTCTTTCATGACTATGAAAAAGAGCAGGTATCCTTGCTTTTCAGTTATGTATGTTTTAGCAAGTTCAGTTTCATACCTTTTGTAGGAATACATACATGGAAAAGGGTTGAAAGAAAAAGGAGGTTAGGACAGATCTAGGCAATCACATTCAAACTATAGAGAGGGACCTGGTACTTTCTCGAAGATTAGCACTTTTAGCATTACAGTTTGAATTGTGCTTGAGAACCAGTGCAATTGCCACATGTTTGTCATTCAGGAATCTGATTTTTGTCTCATCTTTTGAGTACCTAGATGATACTTCCTTTATCTTTCTTTATATTCCATATTTCTTTCTATTTCCTCAGAAAAATCAAGTTACCTTCCAAACATCAAGGTGTTTCTAAATTCTCTTTTCTCTTATTTTCAAATGCACTTCAAATTGTTAAAACCATTATTCTTCTCGGAGAATAATCTGATGAAAATGTTTTAACTATGAAGAGTGATCTAGTCCTCTATGAAAAATCAAGAAATGGAAAAGATGATGTAAAAAAAGGGAGAAGATGGTATTTTGAGAACTAGAAGTTTTCTGTAGAGGAAGGTGTTAAAAAATCTTCTTGGTTCCTCAATTGTGGATTTATCCATCTCGTAGGCCTTGAGTTGTTTGTATTACCAATATTTCTGTTATGAAATACTCAGGCTGGTGTTGGAAGCTATGAAAATTGCTCGTGTTGACTGGAATGGGTTGTCTAAAAGTCTAGGTTCTGAAACAACACTATCATAGGGGCGAGGTGCCAAAACAAATAATTTAAAAAGGGGAAAATTGGTAGCCCTAAATGTTCAACATACACGTCTGGTCGCACATAATGTTATACTTTAAGAGAAGATTCTTTAAATCTTATGCTAAGTGATATGCTCTATTAATTAAATTCTTTCAATCTCTTGCCTATTAGTCATCCCTTCTTTTCTTTTCTCTTTATGGCAGTCCTCATTAATCTTTTCGGGCATTGTTCTGGCTTCTATTTGTAATCACATTTGCAATACTTTGATCACTGTTAATATGTTTATTGATGAAAAATGTCTTGTTTCTACTTACTTATCTCAATACTTTATGCCTTTTTACTCATGCTCATTGTTGCCTAAGTTTCCATGAATTTTCTTGAACTGCATGTCTGTCAACTTGGTTTACTTTTTTAACCCTTTTTGATGATGTCAAAGGGGGAAATTTGTTAAGGTAATGTATGAGATCAATGGTGTTATCACTGCTGGAAGAAGACACGGGTCATGCCGATAGGGGGAATCAATGCTAGCTACTTGAAGAGGAAATGGTTCTGCCAACAGGGGGTATCAATGCTAACTACCTAAATAGGACCTGGTCCTGTCGATACGGAGAAGAAGTAGAATAAGTTTGTCATCATAAAAAAAGGGGGAAAAGCTATATTGGTGTTTTGATGATTTGATAAACTTTGGGAATAATTAAACTCTAGTTACCCTAAGAAGTCTTTTTGATAGTGGGAACTAGTGAATAAGTATGTCATCATCAAAAAGGGGGGAAATGTTATGTTGATGTTTTGATAAGTTGACAAACTTCGGGGATGATGAAACTTCAGTTACCCCAAGAATTCTTGTTGATAGGGGGAAATGGTGAATAAGTATATTACCCCAAGAATTCTTGTTGATAATGTGTCGGATCCACTTACAAAAGGCCTAAAGAGAGAGGGAGTTGAGAAATCATCGATGGGAATGGGACTATGGCCGAGAACAAGTCATCGTGGCGGTAAATCTACCTATAAGACTGGAGATCCCAAGATCTAGGTTCAAGGAGATAAAACAAAGTCATTGTTGACGGTTCAACATTGTCAAAAGGAAAAAAAATTATTATTATTATTTTATGGTCCATTCTCATGATGAGACAATGTTTAGTAACCAGGATAAAGACATAAAGACTTTTTAATGGTTTCTAAGTTTGATACACGGAATATCAAATGGTGTATCTATGGGATAACACATTTAGAAATCACCTATGTAAGTGTGAAGTGTAAGCCGCTTCAAGGAGAAACCGGTAAGGCCAGTTCTTTAAGCACTTACTATCCAAGATGTGTTCATGGCTGAAACGAACAAAACAATGAGAACTAAGAACAGTTCAAGGGTTGATTGTGTGACATATGTTGTCTAGGTATACACCAAAGCTCGACGGTTCAAAGATATCAAATCTACCGATTGACCGAGTATATCCGATATATGTTCACTACGGAAAGTATAAAGGGAAACCTACTTATCCAGATGCGATTAACCTTTACCTTCAAGACACACAAGTTTTTTTTATGCATATGTTTTAACAATAGCCTTCCCCATTCATGTGGGGGATTGTTGGGTTTTAGCAAGTGTGAATGGGAAAAGAAAAGAGAGCATATCAAAAGTGAGGGAACTACTTTGGAGGGAAAATGAAAAGTCATTTGCAAAGTGCAAATGAAAAGTCATTTCTTTGGATTTTGATTTGGATTTGGCAAATGATGTGATTGATTGATAAATTTTTTGGACAAAATTTATTTAATCAATTTTTGTTAAATCAAATAAATCCTGTTAATATTATCTCTTATGCATTTGCGGGTAACAGTAACATTCCGAAAAGTCTTAACTTTTCCGAAAAGTCGTTACTTTCCAAAAAGTAGTTATTTTCCTAACAGACACAATTTTTCAAAAAGTTGTTATTTTTTCCAAAAGACACAACTTTCTGGATAAAATGGGTCTGAACAGATTTGATTGAACAACCATGTTCCTTGCTGAAAATGGCTATAAAAGGAAGTCAATTTTTGATTTTTTAATCACTGAAAATTTTTCTTTCTCTGCATTTATTTTTTCTCTCAAATAAAATCAAAGTGTCGATCGACTGAGTCTGTGTGACTTGTTGTTGTTCTTAAGTTCGTTGAATTTAAAGAAGTTTGAGGTACCGCTATTTCTTTAACATGTTTAATCCGTTTTATCTTGGGAGAAATTAATCCATAACCTTGGGTATAGTGAGGGGATTAAATTTCATAAGGACACACAGTAGTTTCCTTGGACTCGAATTAATTCTTGTATTCAATATTATTTTCTGCTTCATCTTATTTCTGTTACTGTTTCTGTTTATTAACTTTATAAATACAAGTTATTGTAAGAACAACACCTGGTACCCGCAAGACTGCGACGTGAAAAGGACGAAAAGACTGTTGTCAGAAAAGCTGTCATCTCTAATGCGGTGGGTGCACAACTTTTCCAACAGCAGGCCTTCAACCAATGGGATGACTTCAACGAATTTGTGGCAATTTATATTATCTCTTTCCAACAAACACAAATTTAAGACTTGGCAAATTAAACTTGGATTTTCTCTTAAAATTCACAAGCTTGAACAGAAGGCCATCTTCAAGGAAGAACATTGCTCAACTCAACAAAAGGACCTGATAGAGTAAAGAAGAATCTTTGTTGCATTTAGAGCTTTGTGTCTATGTACTTACATTGTAAATTTGTTCCTAATCTATAAAGGATTCAGATATTTGTTTTGGGTTTGTAAAAGTCTAAATCAGTTAAGGCTAACTGATTTAGTGGGCAACATTGGTTTGTTGCTTAGTCAAATTCTAAGTGATCTAGAGTTAGGTGGTTTAGTGGGCGGTGTTGTATCCGCTTAGGCTCTTCAAGTAATAGGTAGATTACTTGATCGTGAGATTAATAACTTTTTCTCACATTGATTGTAACTGGGTTTCGCTTTTGCTTGAGAAGATTAGTGAAGACGGTTGTAAATCCTGTGCAACAGGTCGTGGTTTTACTCCCTTGAGCAAGGAGGTTTCCACGTAAACTGCTTGTGTTGTGTTCTTTATATTGTTTAATCTTCCGCACTGTTCTTGCTGTGTCAAGGGACCTGGTTCGTTGAGTGGTAGTGATCGCACATATCCAACAAGTGGTATCAGAGCAGGTGCTCTCTATCTGGTTGACACCAAGAGAGAAGTTCCTGCGAGAAATGGCGTCACTACTGAATAAGCAAAGAAATTAGTCTCCCACAAGACCTCCTCTGTTTGATAGTAAGCTATATAAATATTGGAAGATTCGGATGAGAGACTATCTCATGGCTGATAACAGTGAAGTATGGGATGTCATATGTAAAGGTCCTTATGTCCCAACTATGGAGGTTAAAGATGGAGAGGTCACAAGAGTCATTCCCAAAACTAGAAAACAATATAATGACTTCGACATGCTGTTAGTCCAGAAAAATCATAAACCAAGGAAGCTATTGATGTGTGGCCTTAGTATAAATGAATACGATCTGATTTCATCTTGTAAATCAGCCAAGGAAATTTGGGATCTGTTAGAAACAACTTATGAGGGCACTGAGGAAATAAGGAAATCTAAGCTAGATCTCTTTTCTACTCAGTTTGAAGATTTCACCATGAATGATGGTGAACTCATTCATAAAGTGCGCACCAGATTCTCCAACATCACAGATGAGCTCATGTTCCTTGAAGAACCTGTTCCTATTGTCAAGATTGCAGAAGGTAAAGACAAAGAAGGGGACCAGGTCTGTCCCAAGATAAGCAGAAGAGAAGTCTTCTTCAGGGAAGTAAAAAGAGAAATGGCTGCATGGGAAAAATCCTCAAGTGATTCAGATGATTCTAAAAATACAGATAATGGTTTTATGGCAAAGTGAGACGAGGGAGGTTCTGATGAAAAGGTAACTCTATCTTATTTCAAGCAAAACTTGAATACCTTTTCTACTAGTAAGTTTAGAAAGTTGGTTGTTGTATTACTTGATTTGATAAGTGAGATGAAAGATGAGAAGGATCTCGTATACAACAACCTAGACATCTTTCAAGATGGAAAAATTGTTTTAGTTGCCAAAATATCTGATATTGAAAGTCGAATAGTTGTTCTAGAAACAGAAAATCTAGAACTAAAGGAAAAGATTAAAGGGGAGACTACTACAATTTTTAAAGGAAAGAATGAGGCTAGCAGATTGTAGTTGGACCTTGAAAATAAGCTGCATACTGCTGAAATGAAGATTAAAGTGGCTTTCGAGAGAAATCATGCATTGGAGAGGGACCTGGTCCGTGTAAAAGAGGAACTTGAAAATTCCCTCAAATGGACTAATTCCTCTAAGATCCTTACAAATATACTCGGTCAAGGAAACAACATAAAAGGAGATCTGAGTTGCAAAAGAGACTGTCCTCCGTTTAAAGATTGAGGAGAAAGTTCATCAAAATATTCCAAACCACGGAAAAAACTGAAGAAAGGACCTGGTCCTGTGTATGGCCAACAGAAGAACTTGCAGAAGTGGGGACCTGTTCATCATGCTAAATTTGTCAGATCCGACAGTAATGTGGAAAAGAAGCACAAGGGACCTGGTCCTCGCTATCGTTTTAGCAAGAACACTCTGCCCCCTTGGACAGGAAGGTTTCTTGTTAAGCCTTTTGACAGTTATTGGGAACTCTGTTTGAAGTGGGTTCCTAAGTCTAACAAGTAATTCTTGTGCAGAAGAGAGGAAGCAGTCAGTTTTTTTTAATAAATAGCATATGCTCAAAACACATGACTAAGAAGGTTACAAAAATTCCTCTCTCTCTCAAGACACTTCAAGGTTGAGGTGCCTCTTTTGGCGAATGGCAAGAAACACTACATTATTGGTGTAGATTTGTGATGAATTAAATGAAGCTAAGCTCTTATCAGATAACTGTTTTGTCACAAACTTGCTCTCTCGGACAATGATTTTGATAGAAAAGAGATGTAAGAACATGTATATTGCTGATCTGTTTACTGCTCATTGTGATAGTCTCACTGAACTTAATGCTCAAGGTATGAATGCTGAGGCATGATTAACGAGATGTCCTCATGAGTGTTGATTTTCTGCACAAACCTGTGGCAGGGGACCTGGTCCAAGTATGCATAAAATGATATTTGCAAATGACAAAGGTTGTGACGATGATGTTAAGGAGAAGCAGATCAGACCTCCTTCAGGCTTATCAGGGGTATACTAAAAATGGTCATGTGTTTATTGATGAGTCTAAAAGATTTTAAAAGTTGCAAGGAAAGAAGTTTCTCAGATAGAAGAGTTGCTTCAGAATCAGAGAGATGGTTTAAATAGTGAGTTTGCTGAAGAACATCCTCATGAATCCAACAATCTCAAAGAAGATGATGTAGATGATTAACCTGATGAGGGACCTTGTCCTCTACACAGCTTAACAAAGATGATGTAGTTCAAAATGATAATGTGAATTTTGAAGGTGTGAATGAAGAAGCTAATCAAGCTCAGTTTGAAAGAATCAAACTCTGATAGTAGGTTCCCCAACAAGCTGATCGGTTGTCCAAGTTGCTTCTCAACAATGTCTTCAAGAGAGCCAATCTTTGAGGTGTTGTGTGAAGAGAATCTTTGTTAAAAGGCAAGATTCAATTGCTGTTTCATCAACTGAGGCAATAAATGTAGCAAGTGCAGCTTGATGGGTTCAACTCTTGTGGATCAAGAAACATCTTGAAGCTCATAAAAATCTGGCTGAATTAATCAAGATGATGATGGAAATGCTAAAACCTTATTGTATGGATCCTTCCTGAAGCAATCAACTCTTTTAATGACTATGAAAAGGGAGCAGGTATCCTTGCTTTTCGGTTATGTATGTTTTAGCAAATTCAATTTCATACCTTTTGTAGGTATACACACATGGAAAAGGGGATGAAGAAAAAGGGAGGTGAGGATAGATCTAGGCAATGACATTGAAACTACAGAGAGGGACCTGGTCCTTTCTCGAAGGTTAGCAATCTTAACATTGCAGTTTGAATTATGCATGAGAACCATTGAAATTGCCACATGTCTGTCCTTCAGGAATCTGACTGTTGTCTCATCTTTTGAGTGCCAAAATGATACCTTATTTTCTCTTTCTTTATATTCCATATTTCTTTCTATTTCCCCAGAAAAATCGAGTTGCCTTCCAAATATCAAGGTGCTTCAAAATTTTCTTTTCTCTTCTTTTCAAACACACTTCAAATTGTTAACCCCTTGATTCTTGCTGGAGAAATCTTTGATGAAAATTTTCTAAGTGTGAAGAGGGATCTGGTCCTCCATGAAAAATGAAGAAGTGGAAAATGATGCTCAAAAAGGGAGAAGTTGATATTCTGAGAACTCAAAGTTTTCTGAAGAGGAAGGTGTGTAAAAAAAAATCTTCTTGGTTCCTCAATTGTTTATCTATTCATCTCGGAGGCCTTGAGTTGTTTGTGTTACCAATCATTCTGTTATGAAAAACTCAAGCTGATGTTAGAAGCTATGACAGTTGCTCGTGTTAACTGGAATACTGAAAAAGTCTAGCTTCTGAAACAACTCTATCATAAGGACCAGGTGCCAACAAAAAAAAAGTAAAAAAAGAAATAAAAAAAAATGGGCAGCCCTGAAGGGTAAACATACAGGTTGGGCTGCACATCATGTTGTACGCTAAGAGAATATTCTTGAAATCTTATGCTAGGGATATGCTCTAGTAATTCTATTCTTTCAATCCCTTGCCTCTAATCATCCCTTCTCTTCCTACCTCTCTATGTCAGTCCTTATTTATCTCTTTGGCATTGTTCTGGTTTTCATCTGTAATCTTACATGCAATGCTTTGATGACTGATCTTTTGTTTATGGATGTTAAATGTCTTGTTTCTACTGACTTTCTCATTACTTTATGCCTTTATGCTCATGCTCTGTGTTGCCCAAGTGGCTATGAATTTGCAAGAACTATCTTTCTGTCAATTTGGTTTACTCCTTTAACCCTTTTTTATGATGTCAAAAGGGGAAAAGTTGTTAAGGTAATGTATGAGATCAATAGTGTTATAACTGCTTGAATAAGACATGGTCACATCGATAGGAGGAATCAATGGTAGCTACTTGAAGAGATATGGTCATGCTGACGGGGAATAAATGCTTGCTACCTGACGAGGACCTTGTCCTGTCGATACGGGGAAGAAGATGTTTGTCATCATCAAAAAGTGGGAAGATGATATGTTGATGTTTTGATGATTTGACAAACTTTAGGGATGATTAAACTCCAGTTACCCCAAGAATTGTTTTTGATAGGGGGAACTGATGAATAAGTATGTCATCATCAAAAAGGAGGAAAATGCTATGTTGATATTTTGATGAGTTGACAAACTTCGAGATGATTAAACTCCATACCCCAAGAATTCTTTTTGATAGGGGGAACTGATGAATAAGTATGTCATCATCAAAAAGGAGGAAAATGCTATGTTGATATTTCCATGAGTTGACAAACTTCGAGATGATGAACTCAAGTTACCCTAAGAATTCTTTTTGATAGGGGGAACTGGTGAATAAGTATGTTATCATCAAAAAGGGGAAAATGTTAGTTCGAAGGTGAGTTAAGATGATAGCTCGAACTTGATATGAAGTTTTGATGATTTAACAAACTTATCGATCTAACAAGGAACCAAATCCTTGTTATTGGAACTGCTTAAAATAAGATGAATGATAAACTCAGTGTGAGGTATATTTGTGTGCTATCATAAAAAAGGGGGGAAATGTTATATTCTAGGTGTTTTGATGATCCTCACTAATGCGGGGACCTGGTTCCTGACAAAGTGTCTCGTCCAGATACAAATGGGGTACACTCATAAAAGTTGTCATGTCAGGTGGTAGGTGAAAAGTGCAGTATCCTACACCAATAAGAAGAGCGGATGAGATTGTATGTTTCAGTATCTCAAAAATGCAGGGACCTGGTACCAGGTAGAGTTTCCTCTATCAGATACATTATTGGTTACAGCGGTAGAGCTGTCACGTCAGAGGTTGGTAAGGCGTCAGTGTACACCAATCAGAATGGAGAAGGGTGTTTGTCCAACAGATAATAAATCTTTATGTTTGATATTTTTTGCATGACAAACACCATATTATATTCATTCATCCAAAGAAGGAAGTTAGCCAGTAAGCCTTTTCAAGAACTCATATAGAAGTTTGCAAGGGACCTGGTTCCCGCAAGCAAGGGACCTGGTACCCGCAAGACTGCGACGTGAAAAGGATGAAAAGACAGCTGTCAGAAAAGCTGTCATCTCTGATGCGGTAGGTGCACAACTTTTCCAACCGCAGGCCTTCAGCCAATTGGATGACTTCAACGAATTTGTGGCAATTTATATTATCTCTTCTCAACAAACACAAATTTAAGACTTGGCAAATTAAACTTGGATTTTCTCTGAAAATTCACAAGCTTGAACAGAAGGCCATCTTCAAGGAAGAACATTGCTCAACTCAACAGAAGGACCTGATAGAGTAAAGAAGAATCTTTGTTGCATTTAGAGCTTTGTGTCTATGTACTTACATTGTAATTCTATTCCTAATCTATAAAGGATTCAGATATTTGTTTTGGGTTTGTAAAAGTCTAAATCAGTTAAGGCTAATCGATTTAGTGGGCAACATTGGTTTGTTGCTTAATCAAATTCTAAGTCATCTAGAGTTAGGTGGTTTAGTTGGCGGTGTTGTATCCGCTTAGGCTCTTCAAGTAATAGGTAGAGTACTTGATCGTAAGATTAATAACTTTTTCTCACATTGATTGTAAATGGGTTTCGCTTTTGCTTGAGAAGATTAGTGAAGACGGTTGTAAATCCTGTGCAACAGGTCGTGGTTTTACTCCCTTGAGCTAGGAGGTTTCCACGTAAACAGCTTGTGTTGTGTTCTTTATATTGTTTAATCTTCCGCACTGTTCTTGCTGTGTCAAGGGACCTGGTCCGTTGACTGGTAGTGATCGCACATATCCAACAGTCCTCGAGAAAATGCATTATCTTCATGCAACATTAATAGAGACCTTGAGGCTACACCCTGCTCTCCTAGTGGCACTACTTCTGTCCATAAAACTGCAATATATGCAAAACCAAATTATCAATGTACTACTTCTGTCCATATAACTGCAATATATTTAAAACCAAATAAATCTATCATATATTCTCTTTTGTATCTATATGTGACTATATCTAATATGCAACATGTCATTTGTCGATATGAAGATTGGCAGTTGTGTGGATGCAGATGATGTTCTTCCCGATGACTATAAAATCAAGAAAGGGTGCCTTACATGTGGGGGAAGTGTGATAATAATATATTTTAAGCAATTGTGATTCTTTTATTATTTGAATGTGATGATGTTAGAGTTGATTTGCATTCCATGATAACTTTTATATCATTATATTATTTGTACTTATAAAATCATGTTAAAAGTTTTATTTTCCTATGAGTTTCATTAATTATATTTTTAGTTGTTTTTGATTGGGACTTACATATCGTTCCATTCTAGTGTAACGCCTTGCCACACGCATTAATTTTTCAAAACATTGGTGTGTGTGTATATATATATATATATATATATATATATTATATTTGCTTCTCCGACCTGAAAGATTGTTGGATAGATGGGAGTTTCCACCCACAGTCACCATTCAAATTCATCGTATTTCTTGTAAGAGTATGTTTTAATTATGATGGGTTTTAATAGGTGTCAATGAAAAATGAAGAGTTGCGAATTTTATGAAGAGTTGTGACTTTTATGAAAAGTTGTGACTTTTATGAAAAGTTGCGACTTTTATGAAAAGTTGCGACTTTCATGGAAAGTTTTGACTTTTATGGAAAGTTGTGACTTTTGTGAAAGGTGATGACCTTTTAAAAAGATTGTGAGTTTTCCAAAGGCTTGTGACCTTTCCGGTAAGGCACAATGAGAACTTTTTTCGCACTACCCTCTGTTTTCTTTAAACTAAGGAATTTCCTCTCATTTTAGAAAGAGGATTTTCTAGACTTCTTCCTCTACTACTAAATCTAGTATTCTATGAGTAGTTCACAGCCGTTAAGTGGCTCGCTTACACCAGCGTTTTGAGTAACAATATACTGGTGATTGAGATCATTCTATCATGAGAGGACATATTCCAAATCAAACCTCAGATACTAGAGGGAAATAATTTCTGTAAGGGGACATTGTACATTCAGTAGGCTTGATCTTCTTTCTATTATTTCAAATTTTGGTATGTGTTACAAATTTTAGATTTGTGAACTTATTTTTGTTCTTTTATTTTTCACTGGTTCATTAAACTTTGGTTACTTCATTTTTTCAATCTGTTTTTGATTAAATTTCTCTATTAGTTCAAATTTTCTTGTTGTGAAAATGTTCTTAAACTTTGTTGTGTCTTATCAAGTTTTCCAAAGTTTTGTTCTAAGGGTCATAGGAATACAAGATGAAAAATAATCTTAAGGAATTTATTATACTATTAGTATTTTTTTGTATACTACTGATTCTGAGAATATGATCATAGAAATTGAAGATAATTGCATTACTTCTTTATAATTAATTGTTTTGTTTAGCAAGGTCAAAGTGAGAACGTAACCAAAAAAAATTTGTGGTATTCCTTAAACATTACACCAAGTAACCTTCTTATTATTTATCTAAGGGGGGAAATAGTTTCTCAGAGTTAATAGTTTTGAATTTTTATCATGTGTATCTTTGGAAAAAGATACTCAAATTGTATGTTGTCGAATGAACTTTTTGTGGCAAATAGTGTTGCCTTTAAAATTCATTATCTTTCAAATCCAGAGAAGCACATTTTTGTTTAATAAAATAGTATGACAAATATTATAGTTGGAAGGGTATTTGAAAAGAAAAACATTTCTATGTGACAAATAATATGTTAAACTTTATTTGGAGACTAACGTTTTTTAGTTTTCTACTCCTTACTAATTTGATTATGCGTCATTGTTATGGATTAAAACCTTTTGTAGTGTCTATTCTGAATAAATTAGACTATGCAATTGATTAATTGAATGTGCAAACTTCACCTACTAAGTATTTGTTGTACTATAAAAACATTCTAATTACAAAGTGCTATGTCTATTTCTGATTGAGGAAAAAGACCAATGACTTAGAGTTGGTGAGTTTGTGCCTCTATGGAATGAACTTTAATATCATTGTTTATATTAGACCCCGAAAATGAATTAGGTGAAGCTAAAGACTAACATGGTTTTCATAATAGTGTAAATTCCTAAAATGGTTTATAATATGGGTTTGAGGCAGTGTATCAGAGTTTAGGTTCTTTGGAAGTCAAATGTCCAGGGACGACTAAGACGTTCGACGACTAAGTCACCTATCTGCCTCATATGTAATTTAATGTGTTTATGAGTGATGTATGAGATTATAAGGTTCTTAAATGAGTTTATATGGTTTATATAGGCAGTGTGTCAAGTTTCGCAAGTTTGGAGTCAAACGTTCGAGAACGTCCATTACGTTCAAATGGTTTGTCTTAAAATGACCTTGCGTGTCTATGTATGTTTCATTGAGATTTACGTTTTTTTTTGGATGAAACTCATGTAATAGGTCCTAAGCTCGTATAAAAAACGTATTTGGGGTGGAAACTTTCGGGTATGACTACATGTAGGACCCACAATGGGCCCTAAAGGAGGACCCCAACATATGAGCGTAACACTGCAAGGCATTGGGTAAAAAATGACCCAATCGATAGCCAGTCGACCAGGCAACGGCCCGTCGATTGTTCTCCTTGATGAATCCAAGTTTCCTGAAGGTTTGGAAGTTGTAGGTGCAACCCACGAGACCCCAACGACAGGGCGTGGGTGAGACCACAGTCCGTTGCTATATGTGTTGATGGGCTGCCTGTTTTCCTGCCACCTTTCTGTTAACTTGAGGGGTGAAGTTGTAAATTCACCCTAAGTCTTATTAAAGGTGACGACGGTTGTTATGATTGTTTATGGGTATTTAAGAGTATATAAGTCATTAAACTCTCATTATAACCCTAAAACCTAAATCAAAACATATTCCCTCCAAAAGTTTCTTCAAAAACCTCCATGAGAGTTCAAGTGAAGATGGAGCTTGAAGATGGGTCTTCAGTGGAATTTCCTCTTCAATTAACTTTGGATTATTCTAATAAGGTATGGGAGTTCTTCATCTAAGGATTTCTACAACCTTAGATCCAATTTCAAAGATGATTTTCAAAGATTTCCAAAAGAGGAAAAAGTCCAATTTCTACTTTAAGTCTTGGGTTATTGCACACAATTCTTTCAAACGTTTATATATATGATATAATTGATGTTTTCCAATGAAATTTTACATGAACCCTTGACATTTCCGAATCTCTCCATTTGGAATAAAATATGGGTTATGTGATTATGCTTTGATATTGATGAATTCATGTGTAGATTGTTATGGGATTTTGATTCATGTATAGGTTATGGTTAATTGGTTTATAGGCTGTTTCAATTTGATCAATTGGACATTGTACATTCTTAGATCTATTGAATGTTAAACTTATTTAATTGATATGAACTTAATGCTTATAGATTCTAGTGTAGATTTCTATGGTCTTTCTAATGATGCAATAAATATATTCAATTGATATCTAGGTTGTCTAAGATTTATATATAAGTATGTAACGAATTGACCTAGTTTCACTGATTATTGATATAATTGTACTGAATTGTTGGTTATGGGCTTCGGTAAGGGCCTTATGATATCGAATTGGATGTTTTAGCATTGAATTCAAAGTGGTAAGATGGAGTGGGGTATGGTGCCCTAATTCCTTTTATTTTATGTTAGTTAGACTTTAATTAAGTTGTTATTGGTATGGTACATTTATGGTGGCGGTGCTATGTGAATTGATGTGGCCTTGTCGGCGTTACTTTATGTAATTTGATGATAATATCCTTGTAGGCACTACTTGAAGTACTATGATGTTTAGTATAGTAGTTTTCTGTTAAGTATGAGTATGTATATCTATTTCTGAAGCAATGTGAAAGTATGTGTTCTTTCTATGTAGGTTTGGAAATCATGTAGACTATTGCTATATGCTTATGTGCGTAGTCTTAGGATTGATCTGTGGTTGTATATACTTAACTATATGAGTATATAATAGTTATATTGATGATGATATGGTAGTGCGTAGGATGACTTAAAGATGATGATGGTTATTACTATGTGCTTATAGAATGTCTAGTAATATGTGCTAACGTGAAGTATGTGGTGTCTTGTCATGGTTGACTTGTGTCCCTTACTTGATGCTTGTATGAATATGAATATATGATTTCTTGACTTAGGGTGCTTAAGTCTTTAAATCTTGAATGTACGAACTATGTGTGACATTGAATGATGTTAAGAGAGTCTTTATGTGAAACCTTGAACCTAGTGGTATGGTTATGAATGTTGGAGTAGAAAGTTGTAATGGTATCCTTCAAAGTAGAGGATCACCGACTTAAGGTTGATTGGATGGAACGGCATCATATCAAATCATAGGAATGTCATAATGAGCTTCTTGTCTCCATTGTAAGGTAACCCTAAAGGGCCTCTTTTGTACGGTATATGTAATTGGGTTCTGAACTTGTTATGGAACCCTCTATTGTGAAACTTTAATGTGAATTACTCTATAAGAACAAAGGCTAGCACCGATTGAGTATGGCAAGCGAAAGTATTTATATTTAAGTATGAGACTATATTACAAAGCATGCCGTTCAAACTCCTTAACCATGTGCCTACATGTGATGTGTACTAGTTCTACCCTTGGCAAATAGAACACCCTCATCGGAGTAGGTTAGAACTTTTGATTCATGAGTTTCTACCATGGTCTATGTCGGTTATGGCCTATTATCACCATATATAATACCCACTAGTATTAGAGAAGTTCTATGAGGTTTAGGTGGTGGTATGAGACGCTATCTAGACATTGCACAATAGGCTTTTAAGGTGTTAGTGGGAGTCACTAGGTCTTGTGTGAGACAATTAGTTGAATGTCCTTTATGTGGTGAATGAGTCTTAAATGAACTAATGAATATAAAAACTTAATTTAAGAATGTATGTTAAATGAAGTAGTACTTATCTAGAGTAGTTAAGGGTTGTCTAGTTAAGGTATGAAAGGGGGAATAGGAATGGTCACTTCTTATCTTACCTAGATAAGTCTAAAAAATGACTCTAGTTAGGGAAATTGTTTGGTGTTGTAGACATGATCTAAGCCTTAGATAGTCTTAAGGACTATTTAGGTATTCTTGAAGAGGTCAATCATAGACATTATCTTCTTGATTTACTAAAGTAGATTTTTGATATCCTTTGGGAGGAGAATATCATATCGTCTATGTGTTGGTGTATTTAGTAAGAATTATTATATCCTAGGGAGTCAATGGGATCTCTTGAGTGTGTGTGTAAGGGATTGTATGGGTGGTCGCTTCACAACTCACTCAAGTAAGACTTTGAATCACCTTTGGTAGAAGAATAATCTTACCTTGATGTTTATGATGCTTTGTAAGTGTGTATGTGACTCATTATAAGTAATCTTAAGGGTCGTTTAGGCAAATCTAGATATGGTGTATGGGAGGTCTCTATTTGTGTGACTTAAGTGAATCTTAGGATAGCTTTGAGTGAGAAGATTACAAGTTAAAGGGTGTCTAAAGACAGTGAAGCGAATTCATTGTAAGGTTTTTAAAAACGTGATTATTTGCTTAAGTGATTTCTTATGTATTTCTAAATTGTTAAATGTTGTTCTTAAGATTATAGTATGATGTTTTAATCGAAATTCATGAAAATCATGTGATTTACTAAGTGTTCCTTTTTCATGGTTTTTGCATGGCTTCCATACATAGTACATCTAATGTGCTAACCCCTTCTTTCAATTTTTCACTTAAGTGTAGAGAATTGGAATCTTGATGTGCCATGGAGGATGGATAGGTTTCTAAGGATTGAAGATTAAGTATTGGTGAGTCCTTATCGATTCAAGGATAAAATCTACATGTTCTTTTATGTCTAAGTCTTTATTTTATTGTCTTGTATGGGATTGGTCCCATGTTTTGTGTACTCTAAAGTTTATATGGTTCATGTAGAAGTTGTAAAGATTTAATGTTTTGAATGAAAGTCTTCCACTTGCGTATTGTTTTATGAAAGAGTTAATCGTGTGTGAAGAAAGTTTTAAATTCTTACTCGTTTTTATTATGTTTATTATGCATTGAATAATACGAGAGGCTTAGATGAGACTTCTTGAAGTCTCATCTGCAGTGTGACCACACAAGGATACTCTAACTTCTAGGGTGTACTTGCTGCTCGTGACAGTAAATATTGTCAAAAAGAATTGTAAGTTTATAATTCTTTCTTAGAATATATTTTCAAAAGAGGTTTCATACTGCCAATGAAATTTTGATAGTCGGGGAAAATTTGTGGAAAAACTATTCTAAAATACTTGAAAATATTTTTGAGATCACATTTAAAAAGTGGGTATTCTTTGCTTATGAAATAGATAAAATTAGACTTGATGTCTAATTTCATTTTGGCGCAAAAGATATGTAATTAAATGATACCTTTATATTATGTTACACCAACAAAATTCTTGAAGTATATTTGGTATTTTGCTCTTAAATTTCTCTATAATATATATACTTGTTCAAAATAATTGTATTCTTTTGAAAAATGTGTGACATAAAATGTGATTTTCGTAAAAAGATATATCTATTATAATAAAATTATTTTCATAGGCATGAAGATATACCTAACAAAGAGCTTTTCAAACTTAATATAATTTATTTTTTCTTACTTTATTGACTCAACATTTGTGACATGAGTACTTGGGTCGTGTCAATTACAAAACATTGTAAGAAAAACTCATCAACTTAGATGTTTTCTCTAACTTTGAGTACAATATTAAAAATGTCACATCTATGTGGAATCTAAGTATGCTGAGCAGTCTAATAAATATGTTGAAAGGAATTTTAATCACTTAGAATTGATTTGCACTGATATTTGTGATATGAAGTCAACACCATCTCATGGTACGAAAAAGTATCTTGTTACTTCTATTGACATTTTAATTAGAAATGACTATCTATTTGTTGAATGGTAAGGATGAAGCAGTAGAAATTTCTAGACAATGTAATAACAAAGTTGAAATCAGTTGGGAAAAATATAAGAAGTGATAAGAATAGAGAGTATAAATCTCTTTGTGCAGAAATATGTTTTGATAGTGAAAGTATCCATTAACTAATTCCCTAATCACCTCAATCTAATAAAAATCGAATGTTGAAAGAAATGATAGATGCATTATTTATAAGTTCGGTTTAACCATAAAACATATGTAGAGGAACTATCCTTACTTCAAAAGGGAACAACAAAAAGTTGCATTTTCAGAAAAAAAAAAAAGAAAGAAAGGTTGGTTTGTTCAAGACATAATCTATTCCATATGAGGAATGGAAACGAAGAAGATCCAACTTGAGATATTTCGAAGTGTGGGGGTGTCTAGACAAAGTCAAAGTTCCTATTCCTAAAAGGATTAAAATAGAACCTAAGGTTGTGGACTACAAAATTAGACTTGATTAGTCTAGTGAAAGGTTTAAACGACATTGAAAATTACAAAACGAGAATGTACTTAACAAAGAGATTCATACCCGTAGTAAATTTCAGGAGACATATACTTCCTTTTAATATTATTTTGTAACATTTCTTGTGTTATGTTAACTCATCCTTTTGGACAAATGGTGTCAATAGTGAGATTCATTCAATCTTGAGCAATTCTATTGGAAGCTGGTTGATCTTCCTCTATGAAATAAACTTATGGGTTCAAAGTGAATCCTCAAAAGAAAATGAAAGTCCATAGAATTGTTGAAAAATATAGAGGAAGACTCTATGTGAAAGGCTTTAGAGAAAAACATGATTTTGATCTTGTTGATATAT
Source organism: Solanum peruvianum (assembly GCA_027705065.1). Taxonomy (NCBI): domain Eukaryota; kingdom Viridiplantae; phylum Streptophyta; class Magnoliopsida; order Solanales; family Solanaceae; genus Solanum; species Solanum peruvianum. Next base: position 7,397,265 of record JAKWJD010001756.1, on the reverse strand, counting down.
ATACTAATCAGTAACTAGGATTACATTCATTCGGATGCTGATATTATTAGTTTTGATATATGAACTTCAAATTCATCAAATAAATGTTAAAACATTTCCCTTAAACGGAAAATTAGAGAATGAAATTTACATGGAACAACCCGAGGTTTTCATTTTTCCTGGTAAATAAAAGAAAGTTTGTGAACTTGTTAAGTCACATTATGAACTAAAACAAGCAACCAAACAATGACATAAGAAATTTGACCCAATTATGTTGTCAAATGGATTTAAGAATGATAGAAGTGATAAATGTGTTCATTAAAATCACAAGGTCATTGTTTGTTTGTATATTGGTTATATGTTGATCATCAGTAGAGACATAAATGACATAAATGCTACTAAACGTATGCTATAAAGCAAGTTGAATGAAAATTATTGGAGTTGCTAATGGGATCTTAGGTATAAGAATCCTTAGAACTCCATAATTTTTAGCATTTTCACTCTCTAATTGCATTGAAAATGTACTTGACTAGTTCAAATATTTGGATTTCAATATTATCAAGTCTCAAATAAACGCGAGCTTTGCATTTCAAAATATTGAAATTTGAAAGTGACTCACAATTGGATTGTGTTAGAGTGTTTGAAAGTATGATGTATATCATGAAGTGTGCACAATCAGATATAACATTTGCTATCAATGAATTGAGCCGGTTCACAAGCGTTCCCAATAAAACTCATTAGATGACAATAAAAAGTATTTTTGAGTATTTGAGAAATACTTAAAATTATGTCTTGCATTATAACAATGTCAGTAGTAGTTAAAGGATATAGTGATGCTAATTGGATCACCGGACAAAAAAAGTAAAATCCACGAGTGGATATGTATTTACTCTTGGTAGAGTAGCAGTACTTGGAAATATTTCAAAAGAGACATGTATCGCTAGCTCTACAATGATCGATAAGGTTTGCAAATAATTTGAAAGACTCTGAAATATCTTGATAGATATTCTTTTTTGACCAAACCATTGCCATTAGTATGCATACACTTTGATAGTTAAGATGCAATAGATAGGGCATGGAGCATGATGTATAATGGAAAGTATCGTAATATAGGACATAGACATTATATCGTTAGAAAACTACTCTCTAGTGGAATTATCAAAATATGTAAAGTCAAAGAATAATGTGTAAGATCCACTTACAAAAAGGCCTAACTAGAGAGAAAATTTAAACTTCATCTAAGGGAATGAATTTATGACATAGGACAAGTCATCATGTCGGTAACTCTATCTAGCAGACTAGAGATCCCAAGAGCTAAATTCAAGGAGAAAGATAAAGTTGTGAATGACGATTAAGCATTGTCAATCAACTCAATCCATTCTCATGATGAATAACAATGCTTAGGAACAAGGATACAACATTAAGAATTCTTAATCAGTTAAGCTTAATGGTTTTAATGATTATCTAAGTTTGGCAGAGTTGATAATATAGTGTATCTACACGATAACACGGTTAGAAATCACTTAAGTGAGTGTGAAGTGTAAGCCGCTTCAAAGAAGATGATTTTCAAAGGCCCATCTCTCTATACACTCATGAAACTAGGAGGGGTTCATGACTTAAACGAACACAATCGTAAGAACCATCAATGTTAAAGGGTTAATTGTCTGACATAGGTTGTCTAGGTATACACCAAACTCCTCTGTTCATAGTTATATCATCTATCGATCGACAAAGTATATGCGACATATGTTCATTACGGAAATTCCAAGGGCAAACCTACTTATCCTGATGCAATTAATTCTTGCTTGTAAAGTATAGATACCTTTCCGTTTATTTGTCTTAGAGTCATTCCCCATTCATGTGTGGGATTGTTGGGTTTTAAAAGGTGTGAATGAAAAATGAAGAGTTGTGACTTTTACGAAGAATTGAGACTTTTATGAAAGGTTGCAACTTATGAAAAGTGAAAAGTTGCGACTTTTAATAAATGTTGCGAATTTTATGAAAAGTTGTTACTTTTATGAAAAGTTGCGACTTTTAGGGAAAGTTGTAACTTTTTTGAAAAGTTGCGACTTTTAGGGAAAGTTGTAACATTTTTGAAAAGGTGCGACTTTTATGGAAAGTTGTAACTTTTTTGAAAAGTTGCGACTTTTATGGAAAGTTGTAACTTTTGTGAAAGGTGACAACCTTTAAAAAGATAGTTATTTTTCTTAAGGCTTGTAACCTTTCCGGTAAGGCACAATAAGAAACTTTTCGCACTACCCCTTGTTTTCTATAAATTGAGGAATTTTCTCTCATTTTAAAAAGTGAATTTTCTGGACTTCTTCTTCTACTACTAAATTTAGTATTCTCCGTGTACATTACTATCGTTGAGTGGCTCGCTAACACCATTTTGGGTATCAATATACAGGTGATTGAGATCATTCTTCCTGAAAGGCATATTCCAAGTCAAACCTCAAATACTATAGGGGAATAATTTCCTTAAGAGGATCCTATGCATTCAGATGACTTGATCTTCTTTTTGTTTTTCAAAATTCTGATATGTGCTACCGATTTAAGATTTGTGTATTAATTTTTGTTCTCCTATTCTTCAGTGGTTCATTAAACTTTTGTTACTTCATGTTTCTGCATAGTGTATTGGAATTAGTAAGATTCTTTAAACACAGATTGACAATAATTCTTCTTTAAGAAAAATATTTCGTATATTTTTTCTAATCAGTTTCTGATCTAGTTTCTCTACTAGTTTTAATTTTCTTGTTGTAAAAATGTTCTTAAACTTTGTTGTGTCATATCAAGTTCTTCAATGTTTTGTTCTAGGCATCATATGAATACAAGATGAACAACAAATTATTCATACTAAGTGTTTCTCGAAATGATAGTTAGGCTATATAGTTGTTGTTAAGTTCAATTTATTTTATAGTGGTAAGAGTCCCAAATTGGTTGGGGTATGAACACATGATCTGCTTATATGGACTTGTGAAATCCATACCTCGTGACCTATCTAGGTTTAGAAGAAAGCTGATCAAGATCTCACCAAGGGACTTTAGGGCTTATGTTAGTCCGTAACCACGAAGGTAGTAATTTACTTACTGTAATATATATCTTCCTTCACACTGGGGTTCCATTATATTATCTCTTCACTATCTCATTGCTTTATTAAATATACGGGCTGGTCCAAGATTATGTCTAGGCAAAGATTTTTGTTTATTGGCGAATGAAGATATTATCAATAATTCTTCTCCATTCTTCAGGCTTAAATTATCCCATGACAAAAAGGAAGTAACTTATAGAACCATGTTCAAACTCCACATAAAAGAATGAATGCAGGTTTGTGCAGTTCCAAGAAGAGGATTAGAAGAAGCATAAAATACACAAAGACACCATATTAGTGAGATGTTGCACTCAAATTTTACATTTGTAACCTGGTTTTTCTTGTGAACTTCAATAAAAAATAAAAAGGAGTGGAAATCATAACAAACTACCAGCTACCAAAATAACCCTCTATCCTCGGTCTAGAGAGAAAAATATTTTTCCTATATAAATATATTTTTCGAGAAAACAAGTGATGTGTGTGTGTTTGGTAGTAAATACAAAATATTGTGATATAATATTTATACATAATCTAGGTAAATATTATGGGTAGCTTTGTAAGTTAAATCAGTGCTCAGATAAGCAAAGAAATTAATGATGGTGATTGCTGGTGTGAGGACAAACATGCAAAAACAACAGTCTAAGTTGCACACTAAATATACCATAGAGATGTGTGATGACTATGATGACACCTATATACTTGTGTGATGTTTTATGTTAAGTAGGACAATTTAAGGATGTATTTCAAGTTGAGGGTATAGGATAATTTAAGGATATAGTTTACTTGAGGAGCTTTTACTAAAGGACAATGAAACTATGGGAAATTTTTTATTAAGAGCAGTGTGACCTACACACGTTTTTGTGTAAAATCCATTAATTATATGAAAAAGTTTTAACACAAGGATGAAAGTGGTTTAAGTTTTAAATACTTTGTTAGGTTGTGGAGCCCTGATTAATATTGATGTACTTGTCATATATTATTTTTCAAGGTTTACTCAGATAGCAAGAGTGCCATACAGTTGGTAAAAAATACAGTCTATCATTCTAAGACAAAACACATCAGAAGGCGGTACCATTTCACTCGCAGGGCAATGGAGGATGGTTATACGGGTCTTGGAGAAGATAGAGTGTACAAATAAACCGGCAGACATGTTGACAAAATGTGTTGATGTTGGGAAACTTGGGTTATGCAAAACCTCGGTTGGTCTTCTGTAGTTGTTGCTACAGATGTTGTGGTGTGGTAAAGTTGTTGATGATGAAGAGATTTTTTTTGAGAATGTATTTTTTGGATGACTCAATCAGTCTCCAAGTGGGAGAATTGTTAGGTTGTGGAGCCTGATTAATATTCGATGTACTGTCATATATTAATGTTCACGAAGGAGGGGTTCGGTACAGCGCCCCCACCCATATATTAGGCTGCAATATTTATTCTCCATTTATTCTCTGTAACCTAAAATACTCTGAATAATATATACCCACCTCCGTGGAAGTTTACTCACGGGGTGTTACAAGAAATATTGATTTCTCTCTTTCTTTCGAAAGTTCTTGTGTTCTTCACTCATCAAGTGTATGTGTTTAAACTCGATACTAACATACTTTGGTAATGTTTTTTTGTTAAGAAGGATAATTTTAGGATATAGTTTACGGATTTTGGGGCCAAAGCAGAGTGAAATATATACCACTCACTCAAGAAATGTTGAACACATTCTTAAGACCAACTCTGGTAAGTACTCCAAAGGATAAAGGAATCAAAAGATTATAATGGATTTTTTTGGTGAAGGGATTTTCGTGGTAGATGTTGAGAAATAGAAGCAACAGAGAAAGCTTGCTAGTTTTGAGTTCTTAGCTAGATTATTGAGAGAATTTAGCTGTAAAGTTTTCAGAAAAGGAGCAACCAAATTGGTCAACAATGTTTCTGAGTTCCCTCTTGCCAACCAAGTTTTTTAAATGCAAGTAAGTCATTGAATAACTTGATGAATTTCAGTTTATATCACTAGCCAACTTTTATCACAAAAACATTCTAGCACATTTGTAGGAATTGCTAATGAGAGGCTCCCTGGATTACATATTCAAAGTTAGCTTTGGAGTTGATCTAAACTGCCTGGAAGGGTCAAGTGGAAATGATAACAAATTCATTACGGCCTTTGATGATTCAAATGCATTGTTATATTGGCGTTATGTTGATCCATTCTGGAAGCTGAAGAGATACTTCAACATTGACTCTGAATTTCTCCTGAAAAAGAACATCAAATTCATCTGAGGATTTAATCGACTCTGAAAAGCCTTATTAGTAATTAAGTAAATTATTGAATTCATTGCTAAAACACCATTGATGTTTAAGAGAAGTGTTACATGGGTAAAAATTCCCACATTCGTTAGGGAATGGACCGGTGGTCTCCTTATATGGACTTGGGCAATCCTCCATTTAGGAGCTAGCTTTTGGGTTTGAGTTAAGCCCAAGTTCCATATTTTTACAAGAATCATCCATGATACGAATGATTAACTAGTACTGTTATCTACATTTGAAAGTGTGAGCAGTCTTACATTAAATAATTCAAAGTTTCTTATTAATTTGTGTTATTGACAGATATATAAAGTAGGCTTTAGTTGCTGTCGGATAAAAAAACTCTTCTAAATCTGCATATTTAGTCAATAGATGTTGGAAATTTTATCTAATTGAATTCCAGGATCTGGCAATCTATTAAATGATTACTAAATAATTTATAGCCTAATATATGAATCTCCCAGTAAAAGAAACAAAATGATGAAACAATTCTCGGATTGCCATCTTGAGTTTTCTTCTAAATAATCTCTACGGATGTTATAATTATAACATTATAAAGGACTTGTTTGGGGATGGTATTTTCACTATTAATGGAGATAAGTGGCAGGAGCAAAGGAAATTTTTGAGCCATGAGTTCTCTATGAGGGTCTTGAGGGATTTCAGCAGTTTGGTCTTCAGAAAAAATGTGGCAAATCTAGCTCAAATATTGTGTGAAGCTGCAAATTCCAACAAGACAGTTGACATTCAAGTAAGTTTCCATGACTCAACTATATTAAGAAACCTTTATTTGTTTTCACCAGACAGGTAAACCTAGTGTCGTCTATACTGCAGGAACTATTCATACAAACAGCTGTAGATTCTATATTCAGGGGTCCATTTGGACCTGAGCAAGACAACATGTTAGGTTCAAATGAAGAAGGCAAAAGATTTAGCGATGAATTTGACAATGCTAATGCAATGACAACTTGGAGATATACTGATATCTTCTGGAAGATCAAAATATTTGAGTAGAAGCCAAGTTAAGGGAGAATATTAGAACTGTTGATGCATTTGTTTATATTTTGATCCACATAACAACTGAGCAGATGAGTAAACCAGAAAGTCATAATCTATATATAGGTTAATTGTCTTATAGCTACTACTTTTATAATTGAGGATGGATGTTTCGATATTATGATATTTTGCCAGATGCAGTGGAAGAAAGAAGACATTTTGTCAAGGTTTCTGCAAATAACTGATACAAATCCAAAGTATTTGCATGATATAATATTGAGCTTCTTAATAGCTTGCAACGATAAAACAAAAACTACCATTTCTTGGTTCGTATATGTTCTTTGCGAGTACCCTCATGTACAGGAGAAAGTAGTACAAGAGATAAAAAAGGTAACAACTGAGAAAAACGATGCAACATACATAATGGATTTTCCAGCTAATGTGAGTGAAGAAGCACATGAAAAGATGCAATATCTTCATGCAGCATTGACAGAGACTCTTAGGCTTTATCATGAAGTTCCATTGGTATGAAAGAACTTTCTCTATCATACATCTGTGGAAAAGTAGATGTATTTTTATGTTCATAGTTTGCTTTTTCCTCTTACTGTAGGATCCAAAAATATTCTTTCATATGATATCTTACCCGATAGGTTTAGTCTGAACAAAGGTGACATGGTGTGTTACCTACCCTATGCAATGGGAATAATGAAATTTATATGGGGGGATGATGCAGAAGTATATAAACCAGACAGATGGTTTGATCACAATGGTTTCTTCAGGCGTGATAACCCCTTCGAATTTACAGCTTTACAGGTTAGTCAAAGTTGTAATTAATTCTTTTAAAGTCTTGAAAGTGACTCTGTATAATTTGCCTAGTACCTTTATAGTGTCACATTACTAGCTAACTAAGAATATTATTTTGTTGAAAAAACAGGCAAGGCCGAGGATCGGCTTGAGAAAAGAGTTTGCTTATAGGCAGATGAAGATATTTTCGGCTATGTTGTTACCTTGCTTTGTATTCAAGTTGACTTATAGCAAGAAATCAATCAATTAAAGGACAATTATTAGTCTTCACATTGATGGGAATTGAATGTTTGTGTCTTTCCTAGATAGAGCAACTACGAAGAGTATACATTAATATGTATAATGTATATTAGTATCAGCCTAGTTCTACCCGAATGTTGTTTATGACATCAATATCTGAAATAAATCTATCAAATGTCATTAACCAAGCATGGAAATAACGTTTGTTGTCTATAGTATGTATCATTGTTACACGTTCACATTATCATTGTGTTACCTTCATCCCCAAGTGTTTTCATGCCATGTAAGTTTGTTATGTTCTGTGGAATAACAATTGTTTCCCCTTCCCTGACCACACTTCAGGAAGAAGTGATTATAGAATTCAATTTTGCTCCCTAGCTTCAAAGAAAGAACCACAGATAAAATTTGCATGAAAATTAACTTACATCGTTGTTGTTTGCTGTTCACTAGTGTCGAATATGTTTGCAGATTAGTCACAATCTACCCCAATCAATGAGCTGGTAGATTTGATTGTAATTTGCTACAAGTAAGTTTGAAGATTTGATAATAATAATTTGTTGTAAATAAGGATAAAATATGTTATTACAGGAAGTTAGTTTATGGGAAATCTCTTGATTCAAGGATCTCCCAAGAATTAGTGATTGATTAGTTTATTTAATCTTACTTGTTCCCCTAAAAATATTGTATAAAATCTATGAATTAAATTATACTTTTGTAGTATCTATTCTTTCATGGTATTAGAGCGAGGTATTTCCACATAATATAATATGGATTAAACACCCTTTCATAGTGAGCATCTTTCTGGACAATCAGCACAAGACAAAGATTTTTCTCTAGGAAGTCCTACAGAAAATTTGATGACACAAGGACGCAATGTTTCTCACATGCCCTTCAAGTTAATTAACTTCTCATCGATTAAAAGGTTAAGTACAAAAGGTAAGAGCTAAAAAGATAAATGAGTTTCGCATAACACAGTATAGAAACCTAATCCTAGGGAAAAACTATATGGAATGGGCAAAATTTGTAAAGCTTGAAATCGATGGTCCTGGAAATCTTGGATATCTGATCAGAGAGACGAAAAAAGCCGGGAGTCGGAGATCCCAAGATGAACTCTTGGAGATTAGAGAATTCACCTGTGATTTCTTAGTTAATAAATTCCATGGAACTAGTCAAAGGTAAATCTTATCTTTTTTTTCACTGCTAAGGATATGTGAGAAGCTGCTAGGGAGATATATTATAATGTAGAACATGTCTCTCAACTTTTAAATTAAAAATTAAATTAAGGCAAACTAAGCAGGGTGAGAAGGAAGTCACTACTTATGATAATGAAATTATGTCTTTGTTGCAAGAATTATACCCGTTTTACAATGATGAATGGGAGAGTTATGTGGAAAGTGTAAAAGCAAAAAAATAAGAAGAAGAATATGATAGAGTTTAACTTTTATTTAGCAAGATTAAATCAGGAGTTTTACCAAAATAGGTCGCGAATCCTAAGGAAAAACCTCTACCCTCACTTCGTGAAACCTTTTCTTAAGTTAGGAGAGAGGAAACTAGGAGGAAAGTTATGTAAAAACCTGATTTACATGTTGAACTAAATTCTTATATACACTCTTCAGCTCTTGTAAAATTGAAGAATAAAGATGACAAAAACAAAAGTCCACGATGCGATTACTGCAAAAAACACTAGCACACCCGGGAAACATACTCGGAGATTCAAGGGAAACAACCAAATTTGAAGAAGAAGGGATTTTACAACCGCGGTTTTCTATATCAAAATGGTCAGACCCTACAAACAACTTACTTTGATCAGGGGAAACAAACTGACACCAATGTCTCCATTTAAAAGGGAACAACTATAAATTCTGCACAAACTCCTTCAATCGCCACAATTTCGTCAAACGCACCAAAGTCTTCTAATCATTCTATTTTTTTGTTGAAAAAGGTATTGCATCGTCTTCTTTTCTTAGTGCCAATTCCAGTTAAATAGATCCTTGAATGATAGATTCAGGATCTAGCGACCACATGACTGGAAGTTCCCATTTTTTCTCTACTTACACTCCTTGTGCAGGGAACAATAAAGTCAAGATTGCTGATGGTTCCTTCTCTGCAATTGCTGGAAAAGGAACTGTTAAACTATCACCATCTCTTTCACTTCATGATACTCTTCATTTCCAAATCTCTCTTGTAATCTTATTTATCTCTCAATTGTCATTCAATATTTGATTGAAATTTGGGTGAATTTTAGGAAAAGGTCTCGAGGAAGATGATTTACAGTGCTATAGAATCTGGATGTCTTTATTTTCTTGATAACGGGAAAAACTCACTATAAATGAATCCTATTTGCTTGAACTCTACTTCTGTTTGAATAAAGTCATACTTTGGCACTATTGTCTTGAACATCCAAGTTTTTATTGACATTTTTCACCTCAGTTATTGAGATATAAAAATCCATCCTTGTTCCAATGTGAATTTTGTGAAATGTCTAAGCATCGTCGATCTTCTTTTCCCTCTCAAAAGTATCAGTCTTTAAAACCTTTTATGATGTTTCACAGTGATGTTTGGCATCCGTCTAGAATTTCAACAATGTTTGGAAAATGATGGTTTTTATCTTTTATTGATGATTATACTAGGACAAATCTGAGGTTTAAATGTGTTTGAGACTTTCTATGTCATGGTAGAAACACAATTAAATGAGAAAATCAAGATTTTTCGGAATCAAAATGGTCGTAAATTTTTTAATGAACAATTAGGAAATAGTTTCAGAAAAAATGGGATAGTACACCAAAGCTTTTGTCAGTATACTCCTCAACAAAATGGTATAGTTGAAAGAAAGAATTGACACATTTTAGAGGTAACGAGAGCTTTACGATTTTTTGCTACTAAAATTCCTCAACACCTTTGGGGAGAGTCCCTTCTGACTGCCACTTGCCTTCTTAATAGGATTTCATCTCTTCCTCTTGAATTTAAAACACCTTTTAAAGTTTTCAAAGAGATTTTTCCTACTTCTAGCCTAACTACATATGTTCCACCGAAAGTTTTTGGTTGTACAACTTTTGTTCATGTTCATAATCGTAGTAAACTAGAAACGTGGACTAAGAAGTGTGTTTTTGTAGGATATGCCCCCAAATCAAAAGGGATATAAGTGTTATGATACACATACTAGGAAGATAATTGTCACAATGAATATAAATTTTTTTGAGTCCCAACTCTATTTTAATACTCATATTCAAGGGGAGTATCGTGAAGGTGAAGAATTGTTTTTCTGTGATATTGAGGAAACTAGACATCAGGTAAATGAGGAACATGATATTACAATAAATACTAATGTGAGATCCAAGATGTGATAGAGACCAAAGTGACTGAAATGTTAAAAACTCAAAAAATGAACCTGTAGAGCCTTCAAATGCCAAAAATAAAAATCGAATAGAGAACAAACAAATTAAATACAAGTGTCTTAGAGAATGAACCGAACTCAAGGAAAAAAGATCGAAGAATCTCCTCACTGCCAAGAGTCAGTTCCGCAAGACCTTACTGGAATTCAAGGTAATCTTTAAACTTATTCTTTTACTCACTCCTCGGATCTTGACATAACTATTGTGAAACGCAAAGGTGTAAGAAATTTTTCTAAATATCCCGTTTCTATGTTTGTCCTATAAATGTCTCCTAGATATTCAGCCTTTACTTCACAACTTTCTAGTGTGGAGCAATAAATGCTTGCTTAGATGCACTCACAAAGGATCTAGTGAATTTGAAGGTTGATTTTTACTCAACTGATCCTACTAGTAAGAATTATGGCTGGAAGGGTAAAAGTGGAGCGGTAGAAGGGTCAAAACTAGATGCAGGAGGATATTCCTTAATTCTTAGGTATACAAAATTGGATTTTCCACGGTTTACTGGCCAAGGGGACCCTTTGGTATGGTTGAACAGATGCGATCATTTATTTCGACACCAACAAACTCCACGAACAAAATCTAGGATAAAAAAACCACAACTTCAAAATTCATGCTACTGGTGTTTAAAGACCGGATGCACATTTTCTTGTAAATGAGATAATTCAGAGCAAGACCAGTAGCAGGTTCTTGAATTGCAAAAAATTAAGATTGATACATTACATTATATCCGAATACATAAATATATGGCAAAGTATTGTTATTTAGTATTGTACAATCAACCCTAGTGCTTGAGGTTTGAGAATTCAGATCTCAATTTAATGGAATTTTTTATATCATTTATTTGGTGTACCATTTTACAATGAATCATTGATGCCTTCATAATGATCTAGTGAACAGAGGGCAACATGGTTTAAGGTATTTCAAGATCTTTAGAAGTGAATTTTAATTCATCGCAAGTATGATCTTGGAGACTTCATCATCTATCTTGGTGTATAATGATTAACATCAATATCTCTAACTAGTTCCACTCTGGAGGGATTCCACTGAAAATATGTTAAAAGACTAGCAAAAAATGAAAAAAGCTCTCGATATCTTAGTTCTAGATTATCCTTGATCAAATAAATATAACACACCTTAGGATTTCTATATATCCTTTTCTATGAGTATGGCCCTGAATCCGAGCAGTAAAAGTCAAGTGTTAGTCTTGTAATGTCGTAGAATAGGTGGCTAATAAGAGTGGTGTCTTGAATGAAGAAATGAGAAGATCTCAAGCCTCATCTTCTTCAGCTTCACACTCCGATATTTTGGTTACTGAAGATAGGGTGAGAAACAAGTACAGAGGTCAGAATGATAGAGGTAAAAGTAGAAGCAAGTCAAAGTCTAAATACAAGAATATTACATGTGACTATTGCCACAAGAATGGGCATATCATTAATTATTGTTACAAGCACAAGAGAGATATGGGACAATAAAACAGAGAAGGCGATACTGAAAATCATGTTGTTGTTGTTGCTAATGATGATCTTCTTGTTTCTTGTGATGCAAATGCCATTAATCTTGTTCGTGATGAGTCTAGCTTGTTTGTGGATTCTGGTGCTACTTCTCATGTCACGCCAAAGAAGGAATTATTTTCTTCTTATACTCCAGGTAATTTTGGAACGTTGAAAATGGGCAATAATCATGAAGTTGAAGTTATTGGCATTGGGACAGTTTGTTTGGAAAGTAACAATGGTTCCAAACTAGTTCTCAATAATGTCAAGAATGCTACAGATGTTCGCTTGAATCTGATTTCTGTGGGATATCTTGATGATGAGGGTTATGTTAATACCATTGGTGTTGGCCAGTTGAAGCTTACTAGAGGTTTGATGGTTGTGGCCCGTGGTGACATGTTGTCTGACTTTTATGTATTTCAGGGCTCCATGTCCAGAGACTCAGTAAATTTGGTGGAGAATGAAACTTCATCAGAGTTGTGGCATAGAAGGCTGAGTCATATGAGTGAGAAGGGGATTGATAGTTTGGCTAAGAAAAATTTGCTTTCTGGAGTGAAACAAGCAAAGTTTAATAAATGTGTTCATTGCTTAGCCGGTAAATAGAAAAGAGTTTCTTTTCAGAGTCATCCGCCTTCGAAAAGCTTGATTTGCTGGAGTTGGTACATTCTGATTTGTGTGGTCCTTTTAAGGTAAGATCTCATGGTGGTGCACTTTGCTTTGTGACTTTTATTGATGATCATTCTCGCAAACTCTGGGTATTTCCTTTGAAGTCCAAGGATCAAGTACTTGATGTGTTAAAGAGTTTCCAGGCCGTGGTTGAAAGACAACATGGAAGACATTGAAATGCATCCGCTCAGATAATGGTGGTGAGTATATTGGTCCTTTTGATAGATATTGCAGAGAGCAGGGTATTAGGCATCAGAAAACTCCTCCAAAGACTCCTCAGTTAAATAGTTTAGTAGAGAGGATGAACAGAACTCTAGTTGAGAGGGTTAGATGTATGCTTTCAGATGTTAAGCTGTCAGATTCCTTTTGGGCAGAAGCACTTAATACTGCTGCTTATGTTATCAATTATCTCCTGTTGTTGCTTGAGATGGTGATGTCCCTGACAGTGTTTGGACTCGTAAGAATGTTTCTTATGATAATCTTAGAGTCTTTGGGTGTAAAGCTTTTGTACATGTTCCTAAGGATGAAAGGTCAAAGTTGGATGTTAAAACTAGGTAGTGTATCTTCATTGGTTATGGTCAAGATTAATTTGGCTATCATTTCTATGATCCTGTTGAGAAGAAACTTGTTAGAAGCCGTGATGTTGTGTTCTTTGAAGACCAAACAATTGAAGATTTTGACAAAGCTGACAAGGATGATTTTCAGAGTAGTGAGAGCTTAGTTGATGTTGATCCAGTTCCTTTGACTATTGCACCGGAAGAAAATCTTCATAATGATGAAAATCAAGTTGATAATGAAGATGGTGATCATGTTCAGAATGACCGGCATGATGTTGTTGATGCTCCAGTGCAAGATGATGTGGTTGTCCAACAACCAATTATAGATGCTCCAGAGAGTTCTCTGAGACGATCTAGTAGAGAGAGAATTCCTTCATCTCGTTATTCTCCCAATGAGTATGTACTCTTGACTGACCGGGGAGAACCTGAGAGTCTTGATGAGGCCATGGAAAGTGAAGAAAAAGAAAGGTGGTTTGATGCTATGGAAGATGAGATTAAATCCTTGCATGATAATCATACCTTTGATTTGGTTAAGTTACCTAACGACAGAAAAGCTTTGAAAAACAGGTGGGTTTTTTGGGTGAAACATGAAGATGGTAATCCAGTTCCACGCTACAAAGATAGAGTAGTTGTCAAGGGATTTAATCAGAAAAGGGGAGTTGATTTTGATGAGATATTCTCTCCAGTTGTGAAGATGTCATCCATTCGTGTGGTTCTATGCTTGGCTGGTAGTCTAGATCTAGAGGTTGAGCAAATGGATGTTAAAACTGCTTTCCTATATGGTGACTTAGATGAAGAAATTTATATGGAGAAACCGGAAGGTTTTGAAGTCAAGGGTAAAGAGAATTATGTTTGCAAATTGAAGAAGAGCTTGTATGGTTTGAAACAAGCTCCCAGGCAGTGGTACATGAAGTTTGATTCTTTTATGAGTCAGCAGGGCTTCAAGAAGACTTCTTCAGACCATTGTGTTTTTGTGCAAAAGTTCTCTGATGGTTACTTTATTATTGTGTTGCTTTATGTTGATGACATGCTTGTTGTTGGTCATAATACTTGCAGGATTCAGAAGTTGAAGCAAGAGTTGAGTAAGACTTTTGCTATGAAAGACTTAGGACCAGCAAGGCAGATTCTTGGCATGCAGATTGTCCGTGATAGAAAGGCCAAGAAATTTGTATTATCACAAGAGAAGTACATTCAGAAAGTACTTCGCAGATTCAGCATGGACAAAGCTAAGGTTGTTAGTACACCTTTAGCTATACACTTCAAATTGAGCACGAAACAGTGTCCTTCTACTGATGATGAGAAGGAAGATATGAATAAAGTTCCTTATGCTTCAGTTGTTGTTAGTTTGATGTATGCGATGGTTTGTACAAGACCGGATATTGCTCACGCTGTTGGAGTTGTTAGTCGTTTTCTTTCTAATCCGGGAAGAGAACATTGGAATGTTATGAAGTGTGTTATGAGATATCTCTGTGGCACTTCTAGTCTGAGTTTGTGTTTTGGTACAGGGAAGCCTATTCTTTGTGGTTATACTGATTCAGACATGGATGGTAATGTTGATACTCGCAAGTCTACTTCAGGGTACTTGGTTACTTTTGCAGGGAGAGCTGTGTCTTGGCAATCTAGGTTGGAAAAATGTGTTGCTCTATCTACTACAGAAGCTGAGCTTATTGTTGTCGTTGAAGCTTCTAAAGAATTGCTTTGGATGAAGAGATTCTTGGGGGAACTTGGTTGTGCTCAAGAGAGGTATGTGCTTTATTGTGACAGTCAAAGTGCAATACATCTTGGCAAGAATTCTACGTTCCATGGTCGGTCTAAACACATTGATGTGAGATACCATTGGATTCGAGATGTGTTGGATTCTAAGTTGCTTGAGCTTGAAAAGATTCATACAAATGACAATGGTTCCGATATGATGACTAAAGCTTTTCCAAGAGGGAAGTTTGAAGATTGTTGCATGGTCGCCGGGATGGCAGTCTCCTCACATAGTCGTGAGGGGGAGAATTGTTGGGTTATGGACCTTTTTCCCTTCCTATGTGGATAAATAAAAGCCCAATTTGGACCAACCCATTTTTTGCCCATAGGCCCATTCTTATGAGGCAAATATAAGTCTATTTAGGTCTTATTTTTATATACACAGAGATTTTTTCAGCAGCCAAAAAGAGAGAAAGAGAGCAGTTTTCGCAGTCAAAATTCAGCCCTAACAGCCAACTTCAAATTACGATTCCCGCTTCGTTTCTTGTCCGATTGAGTTGATTATTGGACAACATATTATGTTCATCTCAATCTTTGATTAAGTACTGACAGAGTTGGATTTGGTGGCCTGCAGCTTCAGTTTTGCTGTCGTGAACTGTAGTTGTGAAATTGGTGATTTTGCTCCTTTAATTCTCTAGATTTGGTGCAATCTTATTTTGTTGTTGCTCGTTGTTTGACACTTGTTTTGTGTACAATTTTGGAGAAAAATATTGTAATCTTGGTGATTATAGTGGAGCTTTTGTTCCCGTGTTTTTTTACTCTTCACATCGAAGGGTTTTCCACGTAAATCTTGGTGTCTTGTGTGATTGGTTTATTATTGCCTTGTTATATTTGTTTGGTTGAATTACTTGCTGCCTTACTATCATATTGCTTGTGGTTGTTTGTCTTCTCTTGGTTCAAATCGAGAAGGGAATGTATAGACTTGGGTATTCTTCTGCTGTTATTCTATCAGGCATCCTTTGTTAGTTCCTTGTCTTTCCCAACACACATTCCTATTAAAAATTCATGCAAAAGTTCTTACTACACTTTCCTATTAAAAATTCATGCAAAAATTCTTACACAGTATTTTACCAACTTATATTATTAAAATTTCACCAAAGGAAAAAAAAGAACTTCAAACCACCATCCATCTCCAAAACTTAAAAAACTAGATATGATTTCTTCAATTGTTTTTTAAGAGAAACAACAATCAATAATCTTCATCCTATATGCAAAAATTTGCAGAAAGTAAAACTGGTGTACCATTGAAAAAGAGGTCATGAAAATGCAAAGACTACAGGTTTGTTTAAATTAATAATATTTTCCCTACAAAAAATGGAAACTTTGGAATGCTATACATCATCTTAAGCTTCTAACGGCGATATAAATTAAAGGAGAAATAGTCTTACAAAAACAGGAAGAAAAATAACACGAGAGCAAAATAAAAAAGAAGAAGAGCATAGAGAATGACTTCTAAAGAGCAACTTTAGCCGGTAAGCTTCCAATTAGTCAGCCAAAAAAAAGCATCATCATATAGAGTAAAGAGCTGAAACTTACTCATCTAATATTTGATGAATACTTAATGATATTTTGCAAAGGAAATTTGGCTTCAATAAATAGAGTGATGGAGACACTAGATCACTTTCGTTCTGCCACAGGTTTGGAGGCTAACATGGAATTATCAAGTGTTTTTATGGCTGGGGTGAATGAGGAAACAAGTCCAAATGCATGGTTGGTATAACCAAGGAAGATACATGCTTACACAAACTAGAAAATATTCCATCACTAGTAGTTACTTAGCATTGATTGGACAACAACCACGTATGAGAACTGCTAAGCTAGTGTGGACATTTATGGTTCTACCTAAACATAGATTTATAACGTGGTTGGTTGTTCAAGAAAGAATACTCACGCAGGACAGGAAACTGAAATTACATATTCAGGTGAAGGACACTGATTGCTGCCTTTGTGATAAGAAGGTCATGGATACTACAATGCACTTATTTGTGTAGTGTGAGTGGAAAAAGGCTTTATGGGAAGGGTTGAAAAAATGGACTGGAATATCTTTGCAAAACAATGGTATCAAGGAGACACTAGAAAGAATAAGATTGAACCAGTAGAAGAAATTTAAGAAGGAGACTATTGAAGCTACTTGTGGAGCAATCGTATATCACATATGCAGAGGTAGGAACTGGAAAAAGTTCAAAGGAAAATTTGTACATACAAAGGAAGCAGCAACACAGATCAAAAAGGAGATTATAGAGAAATTAAAATTTCTTAGTAGTTCAAAGAAAACACAGAGTTGTAGGAGCTTTGTTCAAACGTTACTTTGTAATTAAGTTTTTTTGTTTGTAGGAGGCCTAACTCCTGTTACAACGTATATGTGCTCTTTATTTGTACTGATTTTCACAGTTACCATAAAATTTGCAGATGTTTATCAAAATAATTAACTCACTTGTGGCATGGACTTCCTTATTTCAACTTTTGTGTGTGGGAGAAGCGACTTATGATAGCATATAAAGCATTTGGATCAATTGTATTGACTTTAACTAGTGCTTGTTCTAAAAGTGGCAAATTCTGTGAACAGAACGAAGAGTCAAAGGATTCAATTAGAGCAAAGACATGAGGAATGAACAAATAAACAAATATTACGCAAATTAATTTGATGTATATCAAGATAAATGAACCACTTTTTAGATGTGCAAATACAGCTCAGAAAGGGCATTATACTCCCTCAAATGCAAACTATAGCTCAAAAGTCCATAAATCCATCTAAGAACCATTTCAAGCATGGCTGACAAAATCCAAATTAGCTTGGAACTACAGGGGAAGGTAATTTACAGCGCCCATAGAATTTTTCTTCAAGTAGTTTTAATTCATATTTGTTGGCACCTAATTAAAAATCACATTGTAGTCTACATGATACATCTATAAAGCTCTATTAATTAATTTAATTAACATTTTGGAAAAGAAGCAAAAGAAGATTAATTGTTATGGTCATGAAACCATTGAACTTGATGCTGCTGTAACCAAACTAACTTAAAAGGATTTATATATAAGAAATGACAGTTAAGTTTACACATAATTTGAATTCTAAGCATTGGTTCTTGCATGAAAAGGTTTAATTAATGTTTAATGAACTAATTAATGTTAATTAATGGTTTTATGATTAAAAAATTCCATCAACCCATGTATCCCTTGAAATTCTAATTTTGGGTCTAATGTTGGTGAATTTATCATGATCTAATTTTGTTGAATTCATGTTTAGATTGTATATGACTATTGAATTATATGTTTATCATAGTTGGAATTGTTAATAGTTTGCCTTATAGTCTTGATATTGGGTTTTTTCGGATCACTGATATGGATGAATTATTGGCCTAGTCTTATGGACATTTTTATTGGTAAGATCCCTTGTTGTGTGAATTTGTTGGAAAGGTTAAGGAATGACGATTGTGGCTATTGAAAAGTGGTGAGTTGACCTAAATCCTTTTTCTAGTATAAAATTGATATCGAATTGTTATTTATTGGTATGATTGACTAATGGTGGCAATGTTTAATTATTATAAATTTTATAAACATGGCCTTGTCGTCATTATTATGTGAATTATGGTATTATAATGATATAGTAT
This sequence comes from Solanum peruvianum, assembly GCA_027705065.1. Lineage (NCBI taxonomy): Eukaryota > Viridiplantae > Streptophyta > Magnoliopsida > Solanales > Solanaceae > Solanum > Solanum peruvianum. The sequence goes on along the minus strand of JAKWJD010001756.1, from coordinate 7,378,410 downwards.
GAATGAATATATAAAGTTAAGGTGCTCATCTGATGTCTATATGATTTTTTATGGTAAGATCCCTTCGTTTATTAAGTTTTTGTTTTTTATAAATAGTTCGAAAAACTTCGTTTTGGGGGTTAGATTCTCTTATGTTGGATTCTCTTATGTTAGACTCTTTGTTAGTAGACTCTGTGATTGTTAGACTTTTGGAGAATCTTTAGATTTTGATTAATTTCAGTAATTGATCCACTTTTTCTGTCATTGATTGTTGGTGCGTTCTTCACATTATTCTAATATCATTCGTTCAAGTTGAAATTTTTTGAGGTGCTGTTTGTACTGTTTATGTGGGTTTATTGATTTTTGACCATTTTGGGGCATTCACGTAATATTCGGCCATTTTTGGGTGGTAATGCAAGGAAGTGAAGCATTGTTCTCTTATGCTTCATGGCATTCTAAGGTCTTGGGGCAAGCCAAATAAATTTTGTGGCGTTTTTAGAATTGTTTATGTTTGATACTTGATTAGTTGACCACTTAGGGCAGCTACTTAATAATCAGCCAATTTCCAACAGATATGAAAAGAAGTAAACTTTTGTTCTCTTATTCGTAATAATATTCTAAGATCATTGATGTATGTCGGAAAACATTTAAGGCGTTTTTTATATTATTTCTTTGAGTTTCATTTTTCGGCCATTTTGGGGCATTTACATAATATTAGCCATTTTTCAGGTAGCTACGAACAGAAATAATGTTTTGTTCTCTTATTCATCACGATATTCTAAGGTTATTTGTGCAAGTTAAAAAATATTTTATTCATTTTTTCTATTATTTATGGGTGTTTCTTGATTTTTGTGATATATATGCATTTACATAATATTTCTCCATTTTTAGGCAATTAGCAAAAGGACTAAAGTTTTGTTCATTTTTTGTTACGATATTCTAAGGTCACTGGTCCAATTTTAAATTTTTTTGAAGAGTTTTTAGTACTTTTCTATGTTTCTTGATTTTTAGGTCATTTTGGGGCCTTTATATAATATTCAACCATTTTTGGCAGCTACGAAAAGAAGTAAAGTCTTGGTATATTATTGGTCATAATATTTTAAGGTCGTTGTTAAAAGTTTAAATTTTTTTGGTGGTTTTGTATTGTTTATGTAAGTTTCTTAAACATTCGGTCATGTTGGGGCATTAACGTAATATTCAGTCATACTCGGAAAGGTACAAAAAAGTAAAGTTTTGTTCTTTTATTCATCAAAATATTCTAAGGTCATTGGTGCAAGTTCAAATTCTTTTTACAAACCTTTTGTATTATTTATGTGTATTCCTTGATTTTTCGGGCATTTTAGGGCATTTACATAATATTCAACCATTTCTGAGAATTACGAAACAAGTAAAGTTTCGTTCTCTTATTCGTCACAATATTCAAAGGTCACTAGTACAAGTCAAAAAAATTTTGAGCCATTTTTTGTAGTATTTATGTGTGTTTCTTTATTCTTTTTGTCATTTTGACAGATTTACTTAATATTCCGTCATTTTTGGGCAGTTATGAAGAGAAGTCTTTTTCTATTATTCTTCACAATATTCTAAGGTCATGTGTGCAAGTCGAAATTCTTTTGAGGCATTTTTTTTTATTATTTATGTATGTTTCTTACTTTTTCAGCAGTTTTAGGTTATTTACGTAAAATTGTTCCATTTTCGAGCAATTATGAAATGAAGAATGTTTTGTTCATTTATTTGTCACTGTATTTTAAGTTTACTAGTACAATTTTGAAAATTTGTTGAAGCGTTTTTTGCATTTTTATGTGTTTTACCTGATTTTTCAGCAATTTTGCGGTATTGTGTAATTATCGGCCATTTTTTTGGAAGTTCTGAAAAAAAATATAATTTTGTTCTCTTAGTCATTATGATAATCTAAAGTCATTGGTGCAAGTATAAAAAAATTTGAGGCATTTTTTGTATTTTGTATGTGTATATCTTTATTTTGGCTGCTACTTTTGAGCAGTTACAAAAAAGAAGTAAAGTTTTGTTCTATCATTCCTCACGATATTCTTAGTTCTTCATCTTTTAGATGTCTTGGAGCATTCACGTAATATTCTCCTATTTTTGGCCATTTACAAAAAGAAGTAAATATTATTCGGTTATTTATCACAATATTCTATAAGGTCATTGATACAAGTAAAAATATTAGGCTTTTTTTGTATTATTTATGTGTGTTTCTTAATTTTTGGTAATTTTTAGTCATTTACTTATATTAGACACTTTCGGGCAATTACGAAAAGAATTAATGTTTTGTTCTATTATTAGTCACGATATTCTATGTCATTGATATAAGTCGTATTTTTTTTTTGTTGCATTGTTTGTATTGTTTATACGTGTTTCATCATTGATCGTCTTTTTTGGGGATTTATATAATATTTTGACATTTTTGAGTTGTTACGAAAAGAAGTAATGTTTTGTTTTGTTATTCCACAAGATATTCTAAGTTCATTAGTGCATGTCGTTATTTTTGGGTTGTTTTTATACTGTTTTGGTGTGTTCTTTATTTTTCTGCAATTTTAGTGCATAACATAATATTTGACAATATTTGGGTAGATACAAAGAGAAGTAAAGTTTTGTTCTGTTATTCGTCTTGATATTATAAGGTCATTAGTGCAAGTCAAAATTTATTTCAGGCATTTTTTGTATTGTTTAAGTGGGTTTCTTGATTTTTCGTTTTTTGCTATTTTGGGGTATTTATGTATATTTTGACAATTTTTGGAAGTTATGAAAAGAAGTAAAGTTTTGTTCTATTATTCTAAACGATACACTAATGTGCAAGTAAAAAAAAACTTGAGGCGTTTTTTGTAAAATGAACATTTATTTCTTTATTTTTTTGCAATTTTGGGGTATTAACGTAATATTTGACTATTTTAAGGAGTTACGAAAAGAAGTACAATTTTATTCTTTTATTCGTCCATGATATTCTAAGTTCATTGGTGAAAGTCAAATTATTTTCAGGCGTATTTTGTATTTTTAGGTTTGTTTCTTTATTTTTCAGCCATTTTGTGCATTTACGTAATATTCGGCCATTTTCTAACAGTTATAAAAAGAAGGTAACATTTTGTTCTATTATTTGTTACAAAATTCTCTGGTCAATGTGCAAGTCAACAAATTTTTGAGGCAATTTTGTATTGTTTAGTGAAGTTTTGTTCTCTTATTCTTCACAATATTCTAAGGTGGTTATTAAAGCATGTTAAACTTTTTTGAGGTTTTTTTTTTGTATTTTTTCTGTGTGTTTCGTTATTTTTCAGCCATTTAGGGTATTTATACAATATTTGACAATTTTTAGGCAGCTAAGAAAACTAGTAAAGTTTTGTTCTCTTATTCATCACGATATTCTAAGGTCATTAGTGGAAGTTGAATTTTTTTGGCCATTTTTGTATTGTTTATGTGGGTTTCATAAATATTCGGTCATTTTTGGTGCGTTAATGTAATATTCTTTCATATTTGAAATGTTACGGAAAAAAAAGTTTTGTTCCTATTCGTCAAAATATTCTAAGGTCATTACTGCAAGTTCAAATTTTTTTGAGGAATATTTTGTATCATTTATGTTTGTTGCTTATTTTTTCATCCATTTTAGGACATTTACGTAATATTCGGCTATTTTCGGGCAGTTATGAGAAAAAGTAAAGTATTATTCTCTTATTCATCACAATATTCTAAGGTCATTGTTGAAATTGGAAACTTTTCGAAGGCCTTTTTGTATAGTTTATGTGTGTTTCTGATTTTTATGTCATTTTGAGTAATTTATGTACTATTGAGCCATTTTTGGCAGTCACGAAAAGAAATAAAGTCTTGCTTTATTATTCTTCACACTATTCTAAGGTCATTGGTGCAAGTCAAAATTCTTTTGACGCATTTTTTTGTATTGTTTATGTGTGTTTCTTGTTTGTCAGTCATTTTGGGTATTTACGTAATATTCTGTCATTTTTGAGCAGTTATGAACTGAACGAATATTTTATTCATTTATTTTTCATTATATTCTAAGGATAGTTGTGCAATTCAAAAAACAAATTAGGTGTTTTTTGTATTGTTAATGTGTTGTACTTGATTTTTCAGCCATTTTGGGCATTTATGTAATATTCTGCCATTCTGGGCATCCACGAAAAGAATTATTTTTTTTTCGTCATAGTCATCCCGATAATCTAAAGGCATCAGTTCAATTAAAAAAGAATTGAGACATGTTTTTGTATTGTTTATCTGTATTTCTTGATTTTTTGTTCATTTTAGGGCATTTACATACTAGTCGGCTACTTTCAGGCAATAACAAAAAAAGAAGAAAAATATTGTTCTGTTATTCCTCACGATATTCTAAGTTCATTGGTATAACTCAAAAAAATTTTGAGGTGTTTTTTGTGTTGATTATGTGTGTCTTGATTCTTCAGCCATTTTTGGGCATTCAAGTAAATCTAAAAATTTTCTATGTACATTAAGATGAATTTTTGTTCAACTTCAAACGTCCACAAATCATAGATAAGGATGAGAAAGGTGTGTTTTCACATATCATAGGAAAGTTCTTGGAATAATCTTTTCAACACTATCGCGTTTGCACGATTTTGAGGTTGTATGAGTGATTTATTCGCATACAAAGTTGGTTTGTTCAAATAAGGAAATGTCCAATCCGTATTTTGAAAAAGTAATTTGGTCTTTTCCATACCCAGCTTATTTGTTTTTGGTTATTATTATAAGGTCTAAACATATAGGATTCAACTTAAGCTTTTGAAAAATAGAGTTGGGGTTTTGGGAGAAAGAACACAAGAGAAAGGAGAATAGTAAAAGCAAGATTTGTCATTTCGTAAGGAATTGATTGCGGATTTCATTAATGATTTTACCCTCAAAGCTATGTGAGACTTTTATAACGTTGAGTTTGTGTACCGACGATCCAAGCGTGTTTGGTTGAGCGTGAATTCATTCTAAAATATTGGAATTTTAATGTTCTTGATAATTGTTCTTGAATTACATACGGTCTTAAAAATGAGTTGAGATTCAGTACATGTTGTGGGTATATGAATCTAAATTGAAATTGAGAAAATCAATAAAAAATAATTGAATTAAGGTCAAATAATGGGTCAAAAGGTTCGTTGGGTTTGACTGTAAAGGGGCTGGTGTGATGCGCCCTCGTAGTACCGGAGAGGCTGCAACGGCACGCCTAGAGTGTGCATAAAATGAGTACCAGAAAATTTGGCTGGCGCGGAGCGGCAGGAACACCCTCGGATCATTGTTTTCACTAGTTTCTCGTCATTTTGCCTATTTAAGTCTTTCTAAAGAATACTAACACTATTCATTGATTCTAACTAATCTAAATGACTTTTAAACATCTAGAAATTTGACAGAAACATGAATCATTACCTTTAATTAACAAAGTAAAATTCAATGAAAGTTAAGAGCTAAGTCTAGGAAGTTCCTGGAGTCTTTTCCTGAAATCTTTCACAAATATATTAACTTTGTTTTAAGAGTTAAGTTTCCAGTCAACGAAAGTGTAAATATTTGAGTTCATTTCTCTATAATTTATATGGGAATTGAGTATTTTCACGAGTTTAAAAATGTTTTCACGCTTGAACTAAAAAGGGCAACAACAATTTTAAAGAGAGATTTTAGGCTAAAGTTTTGAAAAACTATATCAAACAAAATAAAGAAATTTTGTTTTACAAATGTGATAAGTATATTTTGAGAGTAGTGTTGAGCACCGATATGGGGATGCGAATTCTTATTAACTCCAGTCTCCATAAAAAAATGTAAACTTTATGGGTATAAATCATACTTTTAAGATTACTTCTTAAGTTTCTTTTTATCATAGACTAGGTATCCATTTAGTTAAGGCGTTATTGATGACGGAAAAGTATGTCAGAATTTTGGAAGTGTGGGAAAGATGTTGTATCACTTAGTCTCATAGTGTAGTTTTCCATTAGAGAAACTCCCATAGTAATTATACTTGATAAATAAGTAAAGTTGAATTTGTTATTTCATACATTTAACAAGTTGATTTGTTTTTTAATGTTCTAAATACTTTGTATAAATTGCACTATCATTGTTGTTTTACCTTGCATTTTGAGTTGAGTAATTTATGATTTAGTAAAGCCAAGGTAAGTTTCCTTTCATATTCTTTTAAAGCTTATTTTATGTATAGAATTCAAACTCACATACTCGTACATTCAATGTAGTGCTGCATGTCGTCCTACATCGTCTTATAATACATACAAAGGTAATAATGATAAGCATCTAGCACCTCGTTGATGCAGTTGAATACTCGGAGTATGTTTTTGATCCTCCATACATTTTTAATGACTCTTTTTTACATTGCTTTCTATTTTTAAGATGATAGAATTTTCCATTTTTAATTTATAGTATATTCAATTAGTTGTTAAATTGTATTCACATTATTATTCCTTATATGAAGACTTGAGTTTCAATTTCAGACAAATTGACCTTTAAAGATTCTTAGTTATTCAATTAATTAGTTGAGTGATGTGCATTTGATATTGTAAGAATTCTTACAGTCTTTCGCTGTGTAACTAAGTCATGCCAAGTGTTCCCTTGAGGCCAACAATAGTTCTCGAGGGCTAGCCACGTCTGGGGTGTAGGCTTCGTGTAATAACCCTCAAAATAAACTAAAATAAACTAGACATTCACATGATTTCTTGAGTTAATAACTTGATAAATTGATGAGAAATAGTATCCAAGGGCTGGTTTTAATTGTTTTAAAGTCAAACGTCAAGAAACAAACAACACATTTCAAAAACTAGTCTTCGATTTCTAGTGTGTCCTTGCATGTTGGATGTGTTCTGGTGTGTCGTTTAGAGTCTAAAATTAGGAGAGAAGACGGTGGTGCGTATAAGGTCATGTTTAGGGTTTAAACGTCCATGTATGATTACCGAAGGACCACCCTAAGGATTATTCAGGAGGAACCTAAGCTCAACCCCCACAACTTCCAAAGTTGGGTGATCTACGACAATGAACTATTGCCAGTAGGTCATTTGACGGTGCGTCAACCACTTCTGTAGGTCAATAATTATACTAGGGAGCCTAATATCACATGGAAAAGTATCTGAACCAAATGACGACCTGCAGGATAACTCGTCACACCACCTACAGTCCTTAGTTGGTGGCCTTGGTCAAGACCTGCGATTCTGTCCTAGTGGCAACCAACCGAGAGGTTGATTGGAAAATTCATCCCACGTTCTAATTAAATTATTGACGGTTATGTTTATTTTAGGTATCTTAAACATATTTAACAATAAAACCCTCACTTAGACTCAAACATCAAAATTAAACTCTTCCCTCTCAAAGAGATACTCTCAAGAACACCATTTAAGGTCTAGGTCAAATTAAAGCTAGGATAAGGGGTTTCAAGTGATTTCCTCATAAATTTTCATGGGCTTGTTTATACTAAGGTATGGTAATCCTTCATTCTTGAATAAAGTCTTATTTATGGAGTCCAATTCAAAAATTTTCAACGGTGGATCAATGATCAATTTTGCCAATTTCTTTTCTATGCATTGCATTCATTGAGAAGATGTTTTTAAGTTATGTTATTGAAGTAATTATGTTTAATAAAGTTTTAAAAATGATTTTAATGGTATTCCTTGAAGAACCCATGTTTCATCAAAATCTCCTAAATCGACTTATTAAATGGGTTTTGGGTCTATGATTTCATGTTGATAGGATTCAACTTAAGTGGAGTTGTATTGTTGATTCCTATTTTTATATTTTTCTACAATGCATAAATGTAATTAATTTTTGGAAAATTGAGAAAAAATGATCATGGTTTGGATGAAGGGTAAGTTGACCTATATTTTTCTAATTCTTATTGAATTTCTCTTGTGTGGTATGATAATGTATATGAAATTTGTATTAAGATTATGGCCTTGAAGGCATTGAATATTAAGTAAATAAATGTCATGATGCTCATGTATAGATATGTATTATGAAGTTATGCATGTGAATCTTGAAGATAGTATGTGTATTTGAGAAAATTTGAATGTGAAGTATGGTGGTGTGTGGATTATGATTAATGTAGTATGATCATCTTTAGAAGACAATTTCATGAATGATGGTTGTTATGTGAAATTCTTTCTCACATACACACACATGATAGAAAAAATAAAGCTAATGAAAATGTAATGAATGTGGGTCTATTGAAAGGTTTTCTCGGTAGAACTCTTATGAATGAATGGGGAACTTTAAGGTGGAAACTCTCTGTGAACAGAGGTGTAATATCTTGTAAAAACCTCAATATTCCTAAGATCTTTCCAATGAATGAACGATAGGTCGGGACGATTATTATTTCCGTAAGTAAAGTTAGAGTACTTTGTAGAAATCCATTAACCTACAGTTAATGAATGTAATGAAAGTCTAATACTCTACCAGGACTAATGCTTTGCACCAAGAGGATATGAAATTGGGTGGGTACTCACTGTGAGTAGAGGTGTAGTATCCAAACGTAACCCTTTGAGCTGGGCACTCTCCGTTAGTTGAAGTGTAGGACTTGGATGCAACCTCCTTATCCTCTAATTATGCACCCGCGTAGGACTAACTAGTGGTTTCAATATAATATCTAAGACAATGACCCTACCTTATGCAAGTGAGGATCTGTCATCTCATAGGGTTTAATACTTGAATTCCATGTTAATATCTCATGGTGTATGTTGGTTAAATCTAGCCGCCACAGAATAATAAAATGAACTAGGTCTTCCTAAAGGTATATGCGAAGACCCAAAAATGCACTAAGTCAAAGTAGAGCCTATTACTTATGTCATGTGATTTTAAGGTCCTAAAATTGTAAAAGATGTTGTTTATAGTAAGTTATAAAGTTTGGAGGTAAAACGCCCAGGAACGTCAAATGACATTTGAAAGTTAGCCTTGAGATGTGCTAGCGTGCCTTAGTATATTTCATGAGGTTTTCCGTAGTGTTTGGAGCTGAAATTGATAGGGAGGGTACCTAACATCTAGATATACTTATTTGGGGTGTAAAAGTCTTGAAAAAACACCCCAAGGACCAAACTAAGGGTTGTTGAAGAGGACTCAATCTGGGAGAAAAAGGTGTCTAAAACTAGTCCCAACCAACGAGGGGCATTAATGGACCATATGCCACGACCGGAGTCGAGACCCTAGACGAGACCGGCGTCACTGACCTCTCAGAGGTCGCAGAGAAGCCAACATACGTCATTGTTACTTCATCCAGGTTAATTTTAGAAGAAAATTTGAACTTTTTGTTTCTTAACATTCATATAAGACATTCTACTTAAATTAATAAACGTTCACAATCAATCATGTAATATTAAGATCATCAAATGAAAGAAATAGTTTCATACAACATTAAGTGCATGCTTGTCAAAATGGAAACAATACAATGTCGGAAATAAGATGAGAAAGAAACGCTAGTGGAACATACACCACTAAATCATTCCTATATCTAAGCTAGAATATAATAGGCAAGCGTCCTCGAAATCATGAGGGCCTACCAAATCCGGATGAATGTTCCACATCCAGAGTGAGTTACATCGTACTGTAAGTTCTAACGTACACCTGTGCTTGCACCTAAAAGTAGATATTCTATGGGATTAGTACACACTTGTACTAAGTATGGGTATATGCAATCACACCCGAAGGACATGCATGATTAAGAATAGCTCTTTCCTAACAACATGATTTATGGAAAGTAAAGTCAAATGAATTGTCAAATTTGGATTAGGAAAGTCAGTGGACTTTCCAAATTTGGATTAGGAAAGTCAGCAGACTTACCAAATTTTAATTAGGAAAGTCATGCCATAAGAGTTACATGAATCATCATACCTATAATTTTGCAAGCAGCACATAACGTATTACACATATCATATAACATAGTTCATATCATTCTTTCATATGCCATGAGACCTTGGAATCATGGACTTGACATTATGACTTCCCGAAAAGAGGGCTCAACATATGGGACCTCAACTAAAGAGCCTTCTTTAACAAACACATAGTCTGCTTCATACATTCATACTTACTTCATTTTCATTCTTTCATATATTCGTGCAACCACCAGTCATAACTAGGATGTAGTTTAAGACTCTTATCGGGTTTGCTATGCAATGACCGAAAATAACCTAGTGTGATTACTTAAGTCTATCTTACGTCTTGATCCTCCTATGATAACACCTTTTGTATCGTTCATTTCATTATGTGAATTCGTTCAGGCTGGCCTCATTCTTTCTTTTGGAACTTTGACCTTAACCGACATAGATAATGTGAGCATTATGAAATCCAGTGTGTAATCCCCACACCTAAAAGAGGTGGGATCACCGGCCAAAGTAAACCAAAACATGCTAGCGTATATAGGGAATTGAACCTTGATAAATCCAGCAACATTAAATCACTTTTGCACATCATGATTTACACAGACATCAGTTTTAACATACTCTATGTTGATATAAATTAACATGCTTACAATTCCAAACACATACTGATGAACATATTATGACGAAAATCACACTTCATACTTAAACTACCAGCAAACATACCAACAATATGATCTCTAACCTATTTCAGATTGAAATCAGAAGGATAATATGGACAAGGAGTTCGACAAGAACAGGAACAATCCTTGTTTCAAAATTCGTTGAATTCGTAGAAAGGAAATTATCTTGGAGAATGGAGTAAATGAGAGAAACCCATACCTTAATATCTCTCAACACTTGTTTCAATGCTTCCGATTCCCACGACACCACTGCCTCGCCACAAAAATCCCAAAGACAATCTGTCGAGAAGAATGTTGTTGATTTTCATTTTAGCTTAACTTTTCGTTTGAGATTTTGCGTGTAAGTTCTTCAAGAGAGAAGAACTATTATTTTCAGTTATTTTATTGCCAAAAAACGTGAAAATGAGATAGAGAGACGTGAATGAGAGGATTAGGATTAGGAGAGTTAGGTGGAGACCTAGTCAAACAAGGACTCCTAATTATTTATTAATTTTATTATTATTATTTTTTTAATTAAAAATCAGATTTTTCCCTTACTTAAATATCATTTATATATATTAATTAAATAATCTAATTCACTGAATAAAATTAAATCATATTAATCATTGCTTCCACCAAGGCTCGAACCCTGGTGGAGCTAAATTTTGCTTGATGGGTCAAATTCGGCAACCTCTACCTGAATTGCCCCTCCACCATATTATTAATTAATTAATTAATTATTTAGGGTAATTAAAATACTACCCTTATCCTAGAAAAGACCATTTTACCCCCAGATCCTCCAAACATAAGATATCCCCTTTTTAAGTCAAATAAAAACTTATCCGGGTAAATCTTCATATTCGAATGCCCTACATGGCTGGACCCAACCTATCCTAGCTCGACTAACTAACCAAGTTAGCTAGCTTGGCTGGTGTAGAGGTTCATAGATCTGGTACCAAGGGCATCAATCCATGTGAACCAGGTCTAATCTAGGCCTTCTAGATACGTTAGACATTAGTTAGCATAGTATTTTTTAAGGTTGTTACATTATCTCCCCTTAGGAACATTCGTCGCCGAATGAAACTACACATTATTTTAAAATAAAAATGGTGATTTTTGAAAATTTGTTTACATACTTGAGACTTTACTCTTTGTGAATTTCTGTTTAACACTTACTCTTGATTAGTGCATATTACTCATGTTTATGTGAAGCTTCATATTTGAGATTAAGGAACTTCATTCTACATCACACTTAACTTGATGCACCTCACCACTCATGAAACACACACAAAAAAGGAAAAAATGAATCATGTCCATGCTATACAAAAACAGCAACATGACATGCAATCATGAATTCATTTTAACTCACATAGTGCAATTATTACATATACAACTTTGGACTTACAACACCAAGTTGACTATTGCACTAAAACATAGAGTTTCTTAAACGAAACCAGCCTTAGGAGGAGTATATCTAACCCCTTAGACAACATCTTGTTGTCCTTAAGATTTGAAATTATATGGCTTTGTTTGATTAGTACACGCCCTGCCCATTTATACCTTATCTCATTTGGCAACTGAAACCTCACTAACCTGGTTCGATAGTCTATGGTAGCCTAACATTTATGGAGAAAATCCATACCTAAGCGATTCAATGTTTTTTATTGGTGAATATGTGATTTATATAATAGTAGATTGGTGAACATCCTTGAAACCAACTAGCAGCTTCGCATTAATAGACTAAGGAACTCCTTCCTAAAATAGTCTCATCAAAGCATACAACATAAATAAACACATAATTCACATAATTCAGCAACAAACATGATGACTCAAACATATTAACTTCATACTAATGCATAAACCATACAGATGAAAAACTAATTTAGGGTACGCACCTGAGACATCACTGAAGGTGTCTTCCCCTACACCCCTAGACTTGAGTGCGAAGAATCATTGCCTCGTTGGAACCTCTTCACGTGGACCATTCGGCTTAACTTTCTCCTTCCTTTTTTCTTGACCTCTCATATATGGACAATCCTTCATCATGAGACCTGGTTTACCAGAACTGTAACAAGCGTTAGAGTCCATCCTACACTCTCCTCCATGAAGTTTTCCACACTTTCCTATAAGGAGTCCTCTTCTAAGGTGTATCTACTTCATTGTTCCTCTTAACTCTGGGCTCGAAATTCCTATCATAGAGACCCTTGGATGAAATTGACTCTCCTTTGTGGGAGATTCCCTTTATAAACTTGAGATTATATCTGATTTCAGTTCTACTTTTCCTTAAAAAATTCTCCTCAACTTGCCTTGACTTGTTGCCTGCCCTAGTGTGCTTCCTCTTCCTGCTTTTCTTCCACTTGTTAGCCATGTACCACAAGACTGAAAGGTCCATGCTATCATGAAGATAGCTTCCCTACAATCCTCCTTGATATCCTCAACAATCTTAGATCCAGTGTAGAAGGTTGGATTTATCCTCGTGAAGTCCCTTAACATGTTAGCCATGGTTCTGGCAGGTGGGTTCTCCTTGTGAACACCTTGTTTCTCAACAGTGGCTGTCATAGCCTAAACTTGTAAAGGGATGGCTTGGCCATTAGTACCAAGGCTGTCCTCACTTCTCCATCTCTCAACCCATTTGGGTTAACATGCAACTCCATTCCAGCAGCTAGAGCCTTGGGAGGAACTTGGTTTACATTAGAAGCTGCTCCTCTAATCTCTCCACATGCATTTCTCCTCGTATTCATCTTTCTGAATCTCAAGAGTTGATGTTAGATACACTCTTAAAACCAAGAAATCAAACATTAGATAAGGCACTATAAGATCAGAAGAAGGGAATTTTTCCTATGCATCATCAGGATAGTGGTGCACTTAACTACCATGACATAGAAACTACTCGATGTGGTTGATGTGAACTTATTACCCTCAAAATATAACCTAAATCTCTGATACAAACTTTGTCATAACCGGAGTCTAGAGTTCAGACGAGACTAACGTCGTTGACATCTCAAAGGTCGCACACAAGCCTACATACATCATTGTTACTTCATTTATGTTAATTTTAGTTGAAAATTTAAACTTTTTTTACTTAACATTCAAATAAGACATTCTACTTAAACTAATAAACGTTCACGATCAACTATCTATTATTAAGATCATCAAATGAAAGAAATAGTTCCATACTGCATGAAGTGTATACTTGCTAAAAAGGCACCAATACATTGTATAAAATAGGATAAGAAAGAAATGCTAGTAGAACATACTCCACTAACTCAAACCTATATCTATGGTAGAATATAATGGGCAAGCGTCCTCGAAAGAATGAGGTCCTACCGAATTCAGATGAATGTTCCACGTTCGGATAGCTGCAACGTTGTACTGTAAGCTCCAACGTCCACCTGTGCCTGCACCAAAAAGTAAATATTGTATGGGCTTAGTAACACTTGTACTAAATATGGGTATATGCAAGCACACGCAACAAGGATATGCATGTGTAAAAATAGCTTTTTCCTAACAAAAATATTTATGGAAAGTCAAGTCAGTGAAGTTTCCAAATTTTGATTAGAAAAGTCAAGTCAGTGGACTTGCTGAATTTTGATTAGGAAAGTCAAGTCAATGGACTTGTAAAATTTGGACTAGGAAGGTCAGTGGAGTTTCCAAATTTGGATTAGGAAAGTTATGCCGTTAAAGTAACATGAATCATCATACTTTTCATTTTGCAAGCAGCACATAACGTATTACACATATCATATCACACAGTTCATATCATTATTTCATATGCCATGAGACCTTGGAATCATGGACCTGAAATTAGGACTTCCCAAAAATGAGGGCTCAACATATGGGACATTAACTTAGGAGCCTTCTTTAACAAAAACAGAGTCTTCTTCATTCATTCATACGTATTTTTTTTCATTCTTTTATATACTAGTGCGGCCACCAATCATACCTAGGATGTAGTATAAGAGTCTCATCGGGTTCACTATGCAATGACAAGGAATAACTTAGTGTTATTACTTAAGTATAGCTCACCTCTTGATCATCCTATACTAACACCTTTGGTCTCGTTGATTTCATTATGTGCATTCATTGCAGTTGGCCTCATTCTTTCCTTGTGATCTTTAACTTTAAACGACATAGATCATGTTAGCATCATGAAATCCAGTGTGTAATCCCCACACCGAAAAGAGGTGGAATCACCGACCTAAGTGAACCAAAGCATGATAGTGTATATAGGTAATTAAACCCTGCTCGATCCCCATATTGGCAATATAGTGTCAAAGACAAGGATATATAAGGAGACCCATACCCGGAATGCCGGACAATCTCATCTCGTGAGGGTTACGTGAACCTCCGCCCTTCCCGAAGGAAGGCATCACCTCTCATAGCTAGCCCATTGGTGCTCAGTAGAAAGTTCCATTACATTTAACTCATACATCATGGAAGTTGGCTTCTAGTATAAAGACATCATAAGTCATTAGATGATTTCTCATATAATCTATCATTAGTATTAAGTATGCATTAACTTCAATACTTTCATTAGAGTGTTTATAAGGGCTGGTCTTTTCATTGACTTTACACTCTCATTGGTGAGTATGTTTTGGGATTGCTCTCATCTTTCACATTCGCCTCTTATCATATTGTCACCTATTCATTAACTTTAACACATTTGCTTTTCATAATTACTCACCCCTTCACGTGAATGTTCATTCATCATATGCCAATCCACTTGGCCATTTAGTATGTTTCACACTCTTACATAATCCTTCTAGGGTTACATCATTTTATCACATAAATCCTAGGCTCACTTACTTTTGAACGTATGCTAGACTTATGAGTCCAAACATACAATCCATGAGGCTTCATTCATAGCTTGTTTAAGTGATTTATTTTTACCAAAGATTATGTGGTACAAGACCTATGCATCTTGTAGATATGCCAAGATATTGATTTCGATCTTTAGAGGCATCATTCATTAAATATTTACTTACGTATGACTTATGTGCTAATATGGAATTGAGCAAGGGAACCCGATTTCGAATCCCTTGGACAACACTTAATCTTATTTTAAACACGATAATTGCATTTTTCATATTTGGGAGACCCTGGTTTGATCCCCTTCAACCTCATAATATTTCCTTTTATTTTCTCCTCTCTGTTTTTGTTTAAGTCAAGGAGGTTGAGGGTTCAATCCCCCATAAGCTCATTATTTTTCTTTTAATTTGTCTCCTAACTTTCTCACCTAAGCAAGAGGTTGTGGGTTCAATCCCCACTCGCCACATTTATTTTCTGCTTTATATTTCTTCTAACTCTCCATCCATTCAAGAGGTTCAGGGTTCAATCTCCACTCACCACCTCTAATTTTCTTGCATTTTTCTCAAGAAATTTATATGAAATTTCATTTAGTGAGGTCATGGGTTCAATCCCCAATGACCTAACATTTTAAAAAAAATAATTAAACGAAGCTCATTGCTGGAAATTTAGTCTCCTCGAATTTGTTAATTTTTTTAGCTTTCATGTAATGATGTGTTGGTTTAAATACTTAGTGATTTCACTTATTTTATATTCATTTTTCATTGCATTTTATACAACTTTGATTGGACGAACCCAACCTACCAAATTTTGGATTTTTTTACTATTTTCTCCTTGTTGTTATCATCATTTGTTCATTAGATCTTAGGACATTTCATGAATCATTTGGTGAATTTTCAAGTATATTTTTTTCATGGTTATATTCAGCCAAGAATTACCATTAGATCCAGAAACATTACACCACTTCTGCAGATCATGATTTACACAAACATTTAAGCAAACATCACTTTTCACGTACTTTCAGTTGGCATAAATTAACATGATTACAGTTCCAAACACATAATCATAATCAAATTATCACGAAAATCAGACATCATACATAAACTACCAGCAAACACACCAACAACATGATCTCTAACCTATTTCAAATTGAAATCAGAAGGATACTAGGGACAAGGAGTTCGAAAAGAACGGGAACAACCCTAATTTCAAAATTCGTTTAATTCGTGGAAAGGAAATTCTCTTGGAGAAAGGAGTCCAGTAGAGAAACCCATACCTTAATGTCGTTCAACACTTGTTTCAATGCTGCCAATTCCCTCGACACCACTTCCTTACCACCAAAATCCCAAACACAATCCGTCGAGAAGAATGTTGTTGATTTTCGTTTTGAGCTTAGCTTTTCGTTTGAGTTTTTTGTGTTTAGGTTCTTCAAGAGTGAACAAATATTATTTTCAGTTATTTTTCTTATAAAAAACGTGAGAAATGAGAGTGAGAGACGTGAGAATAAGAGAGTGTTAGGTGGAGACTTAGTCAAACTAGGACTCCTAATTATTTTCCCTTACATAAATCAGATGTTTAAATATTAATTAATTCAACTAATTTACTTAATAAAATTAAATCAATTTAATCCTTGCTTCAACCAAGTCTCGAACCGGGGTGGAGCTAGATATTGCTTAAAGGGTCGAATTCGGCAGCCTCTACCTGAATTGCCCCTCGGCCTTATTAATTAAATAATTAATTAAATATTTAGGATAATTACAATACCACCCTTAATAAGGAAAATACCATTTTACCCCTAGACCCTCCAAACATAAGATTTCCCCTTTTTAAGTCCAATAAAAACTCATTCGGCTAAATCTTCATATTCGGGTGCCCTACATGGCTCTCGACAAAAGAAGAAGTGCTGAATCCTGATAGCTTAGAGGATGAACCTTTATGAACTTTTTCACAATCGTTACTTAATAATCTACATTCAAAGCCTAGCCGCCAATAAACACTTCCATAGTTACTAAATTTTCAAAACAAAGAAACCTTAAGGGTGTGTTTGGTACGAAGGAAAATGTTCCATGGAAAATGTTTTCTGTGAAAACAAGTAAATTTTGGAGTTATTTTCTTATATTTTGTTAGTGAGTGGAAAATATTTTCCGGAATAATGTTTAGTGTTTGATTTATAAATGAAAAATGATTTCTGAGAATAATATTTTATTTTTACTAGAGTAGATTATGAAATTGAAAATATTTTTTCAAAACAAATTTTCTTTTGGGGTGGGTGGTGGGTGTGGGAGAGTATGTTTGTATAGGGGGTTGGGGGTGCAACGGTAGTTGAAAAACTAAAAATTTGAAGTTGAAAATATTTTTTAAAAACAAAATTTTCTTTTTTTGAAGGGGTGGGGTGGGGGGGGGGCTAGGGTTTATAGGGGGTGGGTGATACGCTCAAACTTACTTCTCAAATGAGAAGTAAAGCGGTCGTGTCAAGTAAATAACCCAACTAGTGAGGTTGGGATCGTTCCCACGAGGAAAATAGTCTAGACTTAACTTTAACCTAGTATTACTATCGTTTAGTCAATAACTTTCTTTGGAAAGTAAAAATATAAAAAGGGGGGTTTGTATTACCTATTGAGTAAAAATAACTAATGTAATTGAAAGAGACAGTTGACAGCTTTTAATATTAGGTTTTAATCAATGAATTAAAGCAACTAGGGTTTACGTGTTCCCCATAGGTTCGTAACTTGATAATTCTAACTATAACAATCCTTTCCAAGTATCTTGCATGCAAAGTGATAAGTTATGTATTTCTAAATCCTTGGTCCGGCATCTAGAAAATCTCACTCCGCACCTTGGTCCGGCTACGTGTGTTGCTTTCCTAACCCTTATCTTTACCTCATATTAAGCATCGTATTCGATATTTGACTAAGTTATTACCTCGTACCAATCAATACTAGCCTATTAGATAGTATACACTAAATCTATGTTAATAATTCTTTTCCTATTATCTACCTCCTTGGTCCGGCAAGTAGCATTAAGGCGAGTTCTAACGTTGATCATCCGTTAAAAAGACTTCTAAGCGAAAGAATTATTAATACATGCAAGACACTATTCTAGAATTGTTATTTTAGTTAGGGTTTATCTCATTATTTGCCTATGGTTCCCACAACCCTAGTTATGGAATTTAGTTCCTCATAGCCATAAACACAATATTCAAATATGTTAAACAAGAGTTCATGTACTTACTTTAATGAGAAAGAATAAAGTCCGAAATTATACTTGATTAATCACCAAAAATCACTTGTATCAATCTCCAATAATCAAACACTCAAAACACAAAGTTTAATAATCACAAGGTCTAACTATATGGAATTTTTTAATCAAAGAGTCTAACCCCAAAACGAGGTTTTTCAAACTATTTATAAAAAATAAAAACCTAATTAAATAAGGATTCTAATTTCTGGAAATCTGCCAAAACACGGCTGGGTCGACGGACCACGCGACGGACCGTCGTAGTCATGACGGACCGTCGTGGGCTCCGTCGTCCCATACTTGTCCCATTTCTTCAGCTGCTTTCTTCATTCCCCTCGACGGCAAGTGTGACGGACCGTCATAGGCACGACGGTCCGTCGAGGGTCTTCGTTTCAAAATACTTCAACTCCTGGAATCTGGGTACTGGGATCACTTCTCTAATCTTCACGACGGACCTGCAGGACGGACCGTCATGGCCATGACGGACCGTCACAAGCTTCGTAATCCCACACTTGGTCAGACTTCCCCATCTTCCCTCAGCAGCTTCTCTACGCTGCCACCTACGGACCGTCGAAAGCACGACGGACCGTCATAAGCTCCGTAGGTGGTCTCTTCTGCATTTTTACGCTCAAAATGTCCGCAATTCAGCTTTAGACAGATTTCCTGCAAAACAAAGAAAAACTTATATCAAAATTAGCACAAAAAGGCTTTCGGACACACTAAACTTAAGGAAAAAGTATTAATTATACCGTGAAACCACGGTATATCAACACCCTCAACTTAAATTCGTTGTTTGTCCTCAAGCGACGCACTATGACTCACTACACAATCTTTGTACAATAGTATTCACGTTTTATCCTTTGCAATCATTTGGCTATCAATCCCGATTAATCCCATCAAATCTATGCATGCTATCACTATTAGGCTTGAATTTTGTAGGATTCGAACATGACACAGACTCACCATGCACCAACACCTATCCTCTTCAATTTCTCACCGAGGTGCTAACAATTCCGGTATTGCAACTAGTGTCCTTACTTTAGAACAAATCCTCATTTTTCACACAATAATTTCAGTTTGAGTATAAGGATTACATTTCAAACACTCGCTCTCAGAACAAAGTCACACTTATTCATACCTATTGCCATAAGCTTGCCCTTATTTTCACTGCCTTAAGTTCGCTATACAACCCTTAGGATCACGATAGGACTTTTTTAGCTTGTAACGTGGGCTCAGAGTCAGGTAGGGTATATTTAGGTATACTTTAGTGACTTTTTGCCCTCCTGACATATCGGCTAAACCTTCCACCCTATATCACTTTATCTCACCCAGTTTCTCCTATTCTTTCACCTTGCTGTTTCCCTTCTTTCTTTATTTGCGTAAGTGACTCTTTTCTTTTCTTGTTTGTAATTCTTGAATATTTTTTTTTTTTTTTTTCAACGAGTTCTTGAGTCACTTCACTTGTGTTCTTTCTCTCTCTTTGTTCTTTCAACCCCACTTTCCAGGGCATTCCTCAAAACAGCCACCCTCAACTCATGGCTTTGCCATGAGTCAAGGTACACAATACCCAAAATCGGGTCAGGGCCATAACGAAGGTTGTTTATACATTAGCCACCCTCAACTTATGCTTTTGGCATAAGTTGAGGTGCACATGTCCAAGGAGGGACCAGGGCCAACATATTGTTCCCAGAAAAATCAGTTGGGGTGAAAAAGAAAGGTCTAATTTTAAGCTCAAGTTATTTGGATCAAAGAAGGATAACTTTCATTTGGTTTCTTTATTTAGGCTAGAAATGGGCTTTATTGAATAAGGGCCTATGATCATTTCCTAATTGTTTGTTACAGCTTACTTTTAGCAGGACTAACCAGGCAAGTTCTAGCTCAGTATCAATAGTGGACTATTCAACTTTCCTCACACTCACTTGACATCTCATCACTATACCAGATTATCAGACACCTAGTTTGACTTGAAGATTTAGGGTCATGCAATGGTGTAACTCTATTTCATGTTTAGAGCCACACACTTTTCAGTTACTACGCCTAGTCATGCAACATTTTCCAGTTTTATCGGGATATCATTTTAGCCATCATGCTTCAGAGTTAAACTTATGTACAAAAGATATAACGTGCCGGTTCAACAGAAAAATAATCAGTCTTTTGGGGAAAAGAACACAGGCAAGAAAACCCCAAAAGAGGATAGTGAGTTGGGCTACTCAGACTTCACCCTAACACTCACTTTCCATTTACCCCACCCCCAACAAAAAGCATGCAATTGTCCCCAATGCATAAAAAAATCTAAAGATCAGAGGGGTAGGTGAAGCAAACCTGTGGCGCATAGCGCCGTCGATCAGCAAGCTGGTGGGTCCGGTTTCCCGGAACCCACAGCCTCTGCAATCTGGACACCCTCAGTAGTGTCCTCAGCAATCTGGACACCCTCAGTGGTGTCCTCAGCAACAACGGCACCCTCAGTGCCTCCAATGGTCTCTACAGTATGGGAGCTAGAGGTCCCAGCCGCTATCTGTGATGCTCGGATCCGGTGTGCCTCCGCCTCAGCAATTGAGGCTCTCCTCGCGGCCTTCAACTTGCGGCGTTCCTTCTTCTTCGCTCGCGCCTCATCCTCTCCGCGATCCCTACGCCTCTTGGCAATCTCTGGAGGGGGGGATGGTGGAATGTCAGGAGTCGAAAACAGGGCCGCCAATACAGTATCCTCAGCAGGCTCGACAGACTCCGGCACTCTTGTCGCTAGGATCGTGTCGACGTCTGCACGAAGACAGTCGACTGCAGCCTGAAGAGTCGACACATCTACCGGATGGGCTGGTCGAGCTAGTACTCTTAATTCAAAGGCATCGAAGCGCTGGTGCACCTCAGCAACCTTCCGCTGCATCTGCCTCTCCATGCGCGCTTCAGACTCGGCAATAGACTTCTGCATCCACGGCTGGATATGATGCAGAAGAGTGGCCATTTGTGCCTCCAACTTTTGGACTCGAGCAAGCGGGGCTGGTGTCGGTAGAGGGGCCGTGCTACTACCGGGATAGACTCGACCGGGGTAGTGTCCGTGGATGCCTGTGTAGCTGTGCGGGCCTGGGCCACCGTATCTGCAAGATCATCCGATAGTGGTGGCAGCTCTGGACGGGGCCCTCGACGTGGGGCCAACTCATTGGCCTCGTCTCTGATGAGGCCGACGTCAACGGTACCCGGCGGGGTCTTCAACTGATCTATGTGCCACACGGGCACACCTGCAGACCTGCAAAGGGCAAAGATCATACACGGGAAGGGGTAGGTAGTAGTGACCTTGAATGCCCTCTCGTGCATGACCGCCTGGAGAAACCGTGCATAGTCCACCTCGAAGCCGGCGACCATCGCCGCCATCAGCACTGCTCGATCCCAGGTGACTATGTTATCAGCAGCTGTGGGGGAAAGGCAGTGACGCACGAGCAGCCACAAGAACTTGGCGACGAACGTGAGGTTGGCCTTCTTGATGGCCCCCTTCGGCTCAGTGACCCAGTCAGCACCCTCTCCGTCGACTGATAGATGCAGGGCCATCCACCTCTTGGTGGTCTCTCTTAGTGTCCGCTCGCGCATGAATTGTCCATCCTTGACTATCTGCCAGCGATAGTCAAACTCGGCAGTGGTGGGGGTCCGAGTAGCAGCTGCACTCTCGCCGTAGAGGAACCGGCGGATGGCGGGCAGGGAAATGTCGACCTGCACGCCCCGGACTAAAACCTGCTCCAATGGGGCCTGTTTCGCGGGAGCAGCCCGCCTGTCGATCTGTGATCGGAGAGTCGCTACGTAGGACGCATAGAACTCTCGGACCATCTCCTCACTGTAGCGTCCCAATGGACGGGCTGTCCACTCTAGGCGATGCCTGGTGAAGATGTTGTGGATTTCCGGCATCGAGGGGAGACTCCCTGTAAGTACCCGCCGCTCCAGGGTGAGTGCCCGAGCCATTACCCCTTTATCAGTAAGGAATTTTGCGTCGGAGTACACCTGAAACTGGCCCTCAACGCACCACCGGTTTGGCTGGTCTGGATCTGGGGTGGGGACCTGGGCTGGTGCGCCGGATGTGGAGTCTGAACTGTCAGCCTCATCAGACGAGGCCGACGCTGCAGCAGTGGCTGGTGCGGGAACCTCAGCAGATCCTGAAGCTTCCTCGGACCAGGATACTCCTAAGGAGCCAGACGCTCCTTCCTCGTTGGTGGCCGACCCAGAGGGTGTGCCGGTCAGTGTGCGCTCCTCATCAGACTGGGAGGCAGTGACTACGCCGGACGCCACCGTCTTCTTGGGTGTGGCTCGGGGGGCACGTGCAGCACGGGAAGGTGCGGAGGTGCCTGGGGGCATGTATTCAGGGTCCCACTCATCATCAGATCTAATGATCAAGCGTGCAGACGGTGCCACAGACTTGGATCGCCCGCGTGCGTAAGCTCGGTCTTGCTTGGGTGCCATGGTCGATAGTACCTGAAAAGGGTCACTATTAGTACGAGTAATGTCAGACAAGACAAGCAAGCTCATTCACCATAAAACATTTCAAATAGTGTGAGAGTGATAGTGAAACTGTATCACACGACGGGACCGACGACGGCTCGTCGTGGATACGACGGACCGTCATGAGGTCCGTCGTGGTGTACTTGGTCGAAGTACATAGAAAGAACCCTGGAAGAGGGGTCTCTGACAACCATGACGGTTGTGCAGGACGGACCGTCGTTGGTGTGACGGTCCGTCGTGAGTGTCCGTTGTTGGACACTTGGAAAAATTTTGGAGGCCCTTAGAAACAGGGTCTCTGACAACTATGACGGTTGTGCAGGACGGACCGTCGTGGGTGTGACGGTCCGTCGTGAGTGTCCGTCGTTGGACACTTGGAAAAATTTTCGAGACCCTTAGAAACGGGGTCTCTGACAACCATGACGGTTGTGCAGGACGGACCGTCGTGGGTGTGACGGTCCGTCGTGAGTATCCGTTGTTGGACACTTGGAAAAATTTTGGAGACCCTTAGAAACAGGGTCTCTGACAACCATGACGGTTGTGCAGGACGGACCGTCGTGGGTGTGACGGTCCGTCGTGAGTGTCCGTCGTTAGACACTTGGAAAAATTTTGGAGACCCTTAGAAACAGGGTCTCTGACAACCATGACGGTTGTGCAGGACGGACCGTCGTGGGTGTGTGACGGTCCGTCGTGAGTGTCCGTTGTTGGACACTTGGAAAATTTTTGGAGACCCTTAGAAACAGGGTCTCTGACAACCATGACGGTTGTGCAGGACGGACCGTCGTGGGTGTGACGGTCCGTCGTGAGTGTCCGTCGTTAGACACTTGGAAAAATTTTGGAGACCCTTAGAAACAGGGTCTCTGACAACCATGACGGTTGTGCAGGACGGACCGTCGTGGGTGTGACGGTCCGTCACAGGCGCCGTTGGGGAAGGTGCTAGGGCTTATGCGACGGACCCTACGACGGTCCGTCGTGGATACGACGGACCGTCATCGGGGTCTCGTTCTGACTATCAGAGACAGAACTGAAGGTACCCTAAGCAACCCCAATGAACCCACATGGTCTTGTAGTCTTATGGACCTATATGTGTCTAGCCCAACTACCTAGGAAACAATAAATGTGAAATTACCTATGTCTAGGGTTATTAACATGGCAAATTCAAACATTTAGAGCCTAGGTCTAGACATAATCATATCAAGGGAACAAGATACGACTAAGAACAAAACTAATACTAACTAATAAATAAAAATACAAGAGAAATGAGTACAAATTTAGAGACACATACCTTGGAAATGGAGAAAACACAAGTGGGGAATGATGCAGGTGGCAAGGTAGATCCCAAAAACAGCAGTACCGACAAGTAACTGTTAGTAATAGAGTTTGGGGAGATTGTGGGAGTAATGATCAGTGGGGGAGTTTGAAAAGAGAGGGGAGATGAGAGGAATGAGGAAATAATGGGGGAAATATGGAGGGGCGGGAGTATAAACGGTCAGAATTTGAAAAGGGTCGTCCGGGTCGGGTCGGGTTAATTTCATTAAACGCGCGACGGGTCCCCGACGACGGTCCGTCGCACATGCGACGCCCCGTCATAGTGTCCGTCGTGTGTGCCCTAATTTCAAAAAATGACAGAAATACGTACCTGGTGTGACGGATGGATACGACGGTCCGTCACGTGTGCGACGGTCCGTCGATGTATCCGTCAGTGGCTGCTGCAGAGTATTTTTCTGCAGAATTTCCTGGTGATGTGCCTGCAAATTTAAAACCCATTTATAGAAAAATGCTACTATTATTATTAAAAAAAAACAATAAGTATTGGGTTGCCTCCCAACAAGCGCCAGATTTAACGTCGCGGCACGACTGGGGCCACTTGATTACTCAGACTTCATCAAGATGGTATGCCTCGATCACTTCATTCGCTGATTCAGCATGCCCGAGGTAGATTTTTATGCGCTGTCCATTCACCTTGAACCGCACACCCTCCTTAGTTTCCAATTCAACTGCTCCATGAGGGAATAGTTGGGTAACCGTGTAAGGACCAGTCCATTTGGACTTGAGTTTACCTGGAAACAAACGCAATCTGGAATTGAATAGAAGCACTAAATCCCCGACCATAAACTCTCGTTTTTCAATTTTGTTGTCATGATACTTCTTCATCTTTTCTTTATATAGGGCTGAGCTTTCATAGGCTTTCAAGCGAAATTCATCAAGTTCATTCAACCCATTTAACCTTTGCTCTGCAGCTTCGCTCCAATCCATTTTTAACTTCTTCATAGCCCACATGGCTTTATGTTCTAACTCAACCGGAAGATGACAAGCTTTCCCATATACAAGTTGGTATGGAGACATACCTATGGGAGTCTTATAAGCTGTCCGGTAGGCCCACAGAGCATCATCAAGCCTCCTTGACCAATCTGTTCGACTAGCATTCACTGTTTTGGACAATATCTGTTTGATCTCCCGATTCGATACCTCAACTTGCCCACTAGTTTGAGGGTGGTAAGGTGTGGCCACATTATGGCGAACACCATATTTCTCCAATAACCCCTTGAACAATCTGTTGCAGAAGTGGGAACCCCCATCACTAATAATGGCCCTTGGAGTGCCAAAACGGGAGAATATATTCTTTTTCAAGAATGCAGTGACACTCTTCCCTTCATTGTTTGCGAGAGCTATGGTTTCGACCCATTTAGATACATAATCAAATGCTACAAGAATGTACTTCATCCCATGAGAACTCACGAAAGGGCCCATAAAGTCAATACCCCACACATCAAATAACTCAATCACAAGAATGGGGTTTAGAGGGAGCTCTTGCTTTCTTGAAATACCACCATCTCGTTGACATTTGTCACATGATTTAGCAAAACCATGAGCATCTTGATGAAGAGTTGGCCAATAGTAACCACATTGCAATATCTTGTGAGCGGTTCGGATACCACTGTGATGTCCGCCAACAGGTGAAGAATGGCATGCCTCCAATACACTCAACATTTCACATTCTGGCACACAACGCCGAATAAGCCCGTCGGCACAACTCCTATACAAGTATGGTTCATCCCAAAAGAACTTCTTCACATCGTACATGAACTTTTTCCTTTGATGAAAGGACAAGTCTGATGGAACAATATCACTAGCCAGATAGTTCGCAAAATCTGCGAACCATGGAATCAAGTCTTGTGAAGCAGCCAATACATGTTCATCGGGGAAAGTATCATCAATGTCAGTCTTATCCCCTAACTCTCTCATAGCTTCATCCTCTAGACGGGACAAATGATCAGCAACTTGATTTTCAGTCCCTTTTCTATCCAGCACTTCAAAGTCAAATTCTTGCAGTAGTAATACCCAACGAATCAGCCTTGGTTTCGCATCCTTTTTCGCCATCAAATATCTCAGTGCTGAATGGTCAGTATGCACTATGACTCTAGTACCCAGCAAATAGGAGCGAAATTTCTCAAAAGCAAAGACTACTGCGAGGAGTTCTTGCTCAGTCACTGTGTAGTTCTTCTGGGCTTCATTTAGGGCTTTACTAGCATAGTAAATTGGGTGAAGGATTTTGTTTCTTCTCTGTCCCAATACTACACCAAGAGCCACCCCACTAGCATCGCACATTACCTCAAATGGACTGTTCCAATCCGGAGAAATAATGATAGGTGCAGACACTAACTTCTCTTTTAACTCACTGAATGCTTTAAGACAGGACTCATCAAAACAAAATTTACATTCTTTCTCCAGTAATTTGCACAATGGGTGTGCAATCTTTGAAAAGTCTTTGATGAATCTTCGGTAAAAACCTGCATGCCCAAGAAAGCTTCTCACACCTTTCACAGAGATCGGCGGGGGAAGTCTCTCTATTACCTCAACTTTAGCTCGATCAACCTCTATACCCTTTTCTGAAATGCGATGACCCAACACAATACCCTCTTTCACCATGAAATGACACTTTTCCCAGTTTAGTACCAGATTGCAGTCTTCACATCTCTTAAGAACCTCAGATAAATTGGACAGAATCGCTCGAATGAATCACCAACCACAGAAAAATCATCCATAAAAACTTCTATAGTATCCTCCACCATGTCAGAAAATATTGACATCATACATCTCTGAAAGGTTGCGGGTGCATTGCACAACCCAAACGGCATTCTTCTGAACGCAAAAGTCCCATATAGACAAGTGAAAGTGGTTTTCTCTTGATCTTCTGGTGCGATAGAAATCTGATTATATCCAGAATACCCATCAAGAAAACAATACCACCCTTTTCCGGCAAGTCTATCCAACATCTGATCCATGAAGGGCATAGGAAAATGGTCTTTTTCAGTCCATGAGTTCAGTTTACGGTAGTCCATACACACCCTCCATCCAGTAACCGGTCTCATTGGAACAAGTTCATTCTTTTCGTTGGGGACCACAGTCATTCCCCCTTTCTTAGGTACACACTGAACCGGGCATACCCAACTACTATCAGCGATTGGATATATGACTCCGGCATCCAACCACTTGATGATTTCCTTCTTCACAACCTCTTGCATAGGAGGGTTCAAGCGTCTCTGGTGCTCAACACTCGGCTTATGATCAGGCATGAGTTGGATTTTATGAGAGCAAATACCGGGGGGGATCCCAATAATGTCTGCAATAGTCCACCCAATAGCTCTTTTGAACCTTTTTAGTACCGTCACCAAACTCTGAACCTGTTGTGCATCCAAGTCTGACGCAATGATTACCGGCAAAGTGTCACCCTTTCCTAAGAATTCATACCTGAGATGAGGTGGGAGAGCTTTTAGTTCTAATTTTGGAGCTTCCTCTATAGATGGTTTCGCGGGTGGGGACTCACGATTCTTCATATCAAGCTCAAATTTCTTTGGTTTAAACCGAACATCACCTCGGTCAAGAGCAGCGACTAATGACTCATACTCTTCAATGCAATCGCTATCAAAGTTCATTATCACTGCCGCTAATGCTTCGACACCCAGACGTTCTTCTATTTGTGTCTCAAATGTCTCACCCATGTTGTAGGATATCGCAGATGCCGATTGGAGCTCACCACTCTGCTTCATGGACCTACAAATATTAAAGGTTACTTCCTCATTGTTCAACCGAAATTTCATCTGCCCCTTTTCCATGTCTACTAAGGCTCTTCCCGTAGCAAGGAATGGCCTCCCAAGAATAATGGGCACTTCGAAATCGACTTCGCAATCAAGAATAACAAAATCTGCTGGAAATATGAACGACTCCACTTTTACCAACACATCATGGAGTATCCCTATAGGTCGTTTTACTGTTCGATCGGCCATCAGTAGCCGCATCGCAGTGGGTTTTGGGTCACCCAGACCCAACTTCTTGTAAATCGAGAGGGGCATGAGATTTATGCTTGCCCCCAGATCACATAATGCTTTCGCAAAATGTAATAGCCCGATTACAAGGAATGGTGAACGCACCCGGATCTTCTTTCTTTTGGACCAGAGATCTTGTAGCAATAGCACTACAATGCGCATTCTGTCATCATCCTCAAAAGTAACCGATCTTTTCTTTGTGACCAAATCTTTCATAAACTTGGCGTAACCGGGCATTTGTTCTAAAGCTTCTACCAAAGGGACATTGATAGAAAGTTGCTTCAACATTGTTATAAAACGCCGGTATTTACCATCCTCGGTCTTTTTCACTAATCTCTGAGGAAATGGGGGTGGTGGCCTAGGCATAGGAGTAACCTTTTTAGGTACTTCAGCATCTTTTGCAGTGTTATCCTCTAATTCAGCATCAACTTCTACCACTTTATCAGATTCTGTTGTCACCTTATTCTCATCAGACGGCATAGGTGGATCAATGGTTTGCTTGCCACCGCGAGTAGTAATAGCCATACAATGTCCATCATTTTTCGGATTTTGGACAGTGTTGCTAGGAAGAGTGCCCGGTTGCCGTGTGTTCACAGTTGCAGATAATTTGGCCAATTGTAACTCAAGTTGCTTAATTGATATTGCATGGGTATCAACTTTTTGCCCAATACCCGCTAGATCATTCCTCAACTCTTTATTTTGCTCATCACTAGCATCGAACCTCCTCATCATTTTATGCAACATATCCTCAACTCGCGACATACTACCTCCACCATCCCTAGGAGTAACTTCACGATTTTGAGGAGGAACATAGGGTCCATTCCTGTCGTTTCTGTTACCATAGCTACCCCTGTTGAAGTTGTTGTCGCGATTGTAGTTTCCATCTCGGACATAATGACCCTCACGATTGTAGTTACCATAGTTCCGACCTTGGTTCCCTTGACCTTGGCGCCAATTTTCCTGATTAGAGCCTTGGGCACTTGGTCGGAAACCCCCCATCTGTTCATTTACTGCATAGGAATCCTCCTCATAATAACACTCATCGATTGGAGGTGGTGGTTTAGCCGAATAGTTGACTGCATTAACCTTTTCTGCACCCCCAACGACATGTTTTAGTACCAACCCAAGCTCAGTTCTCATCTGAGCCATTTCTTCACGAATATCATCTATGGCTGGGTTGTGAGTGGACTGCACTGCGAAGGTGTTTCTCCTTGTATCGGACTTCCTAGTACTCCAAGCTTTGTTGTTACGGGAGATTTTCTCTAATTTCTCAGCAATCTCAGCATAAGGGCATTCTCCATAAGATCCACCTGCTATAGTGTCCAACACTGCTTTATTGTTATCATCCTGTCCCCGATAGAAATATTCTTTCAGCGACTCATCATCAATGCGGTGATTTGGAACACTTCTCAAGAATGAGGTGAATCGATCCCACGAACTACTAACTGACTCTCCTGGTAATGCCACAAAGTTGTTCACCCTGTCTTTGTGGTTTAATTTCTTGGAGACCGGATAGTAGCGTGCTAAGAAGACATCCCGTAGTTGATTCCAAGTGAATATGGAGTTGTATGGGAGCTCAGTGAACCACATAGCAGCCTCTCCCGTCAGTGAGAGAGGAAACACTCTGAGCCCTATCACATCAAGATCCAAGTCAGGCCTCCCCACACAACTTTTACACACTGCCCTTACCTTAGATATATGGGCATGTGGATCCTCAGAAGGTAGCCCTGAAAACAAACCTCTGGCAGTGAGCATTTGCATCAGACTACTAGTTACCACAAAAGTGTGGCCTGTGGGCAGAGGAGGCAAAACCAGTGGCCCATCCGAATCTGCTATGTTATCATAGCCTCTGTAGTATGCTTGGGGCCGTGGAGCGGGATTCTGTCCCCTCTGTTGATGTTCACCCGGAGCATCGGGTAACATCTGACCATGAACATCAGCAGGAGCAGGGATGTTCTGGTTTGGGTCCTCATCATTGATTCCCAAATTACGATTCATGTTTCGTAGTGTACGCTCTAGCTCGTGATCGTAGGGAAACAACGGTTCTCTTCCTCTCCGTGTATTTGGCATACAAGGAGGATAGTTCTGAAAAGAAATCAAAAACAATAAAACAAAGTAAAATCAAGAAAATATCAACTAAACTATAGTAAGAAGTTCAAGTTAATCTAAAAGCTAATTTCCCCGGCAGCGGCGCCAAAATTTGATACGCTCAAACTTACTTCTCAAATGAGAAGTAAAGCGGTCGTGTCAAGTAAATAACCAAACTAGTGAGGTTGGGATCGTTCCCACGAGGAAAATAGTCTAGACTTAACTTTAACCTAGTATTACTATCGTTTAGTCAATAACTTTCTTTGGAAAGTAAAAATATAAAAAGGGGGGTTTGTATTACCTATTGAGTAAAAATAACTAATGTAATTGAAAGAGACAGTTGACAGCTTTTAATATTAGGTTTTAATCAATGAATTAAAGCAACTAGGGTTTACGTGTTCCCCACAGGTTCGTAACTTGATAATTCTAACTATAACAATCCTTTCCTAGTATCTTGCATGCAAAGTGATAAGTTATGTATTTCTAAATCCTTGGTCCGGCATCTAGAAAATCTCACTCCGCACCTTGGTCCGGCTACGTGTGTTGCTTTCCTAACCCTTATCTTTACCTCATATTAAGCATCGTATTCGATATTTGACTAAGTTATTACCTCGTACCAATCAATACTAGCCTATTAGATAGTATACACTAAATCTATGTTAATAATTCTTTTCCTATTATCTACCTCCTTGGTCCGGCAAGTAGCATTAAGGCGAGTTCTAACGTTGATCATCCGTTAAAAAGACTTCTAAGCGAAAGAATTATTAATACATGCAAGACACTATTCTAAAATTGTTATTTTAGTTAGGGTTTATCTCATTATTTGCCTATGGTTCCCACAACCCTAGTTATGGAATTTAGTTCCTCATAGCCATAAACACAATATTCAAATATGTTAAACAAGAGTTCATGTACTTACTTTAATGAGAAAGAATAAAGTCCGAAATTATACTTGATTAATCACCAAAAATCACTTGTATCAATCTCCAATAATCAAACACTCAAAAACACAAAGTTTAATAATCACAAGGTCTAACTATATGGAATTTTTTAATCAAAGAGTCTAACCCCAAAAACGAGGTTTTTCGAACTATTTATAAAAAATAAAAACCTAATTAAATAAGGATTCTAATTTCTGGAAATCTGCCAAAACACGGCTGGGTCGACGGACCACGCGACGGATCGTCGTAGTCATGACGGACCGTCGTGGGCTCCGTCGTCCCATACTTGTCCCATTTCTTCAGCTGCTTTCTTCATTCCCCTCGACGGCAAGTGTGACGGACCGTCATAGGCACGACGGTCCGTCGAGGGTCTTCGTTTCAAAATACTTCAACTCCTGGAATCTGGGTACTGGGATCACTTCTCTGATCTTCACGACGGACCTGCAGGACGGACCGTCATGGCCATGACGGACCGTCACAAGCTTCGTAATCCCACACTTGGTCAGACTTCCCCATCTTCCCTCAGCAGCTTCTCTACGCTGCCACCTACGGACCGTCGCAAGCACGACGGACCGTCATAAGCTCCGTAGGTGGTCTCTTCTGCATTTTTTCGCTCAAAATGTCCGCAATTCAGCTTTAGACAGATTTCCTGCAAAACAAAGAAAAACTTATATCAAAATTAGCACAAAAAGGCTTTCGGACACACTAAACTTAAGGAAAAAGTATTAATTATACCGTGAAACCACGGTATATCAGTGGGTAAGGGGGTCTGGCCTGGGGGGAGGGGGTAGATGAAAAACTAATTTTTGAAGTTGAAAATATTTTTTTTAAAATAAAATTAAATTTTTTAGAGTTGGGGAGGTGGGGGGGGGGGGAGGACGGTAGGGGTTGGGTACGGGAATGGGGGGCATGAGGTAAGTGAAAAACTATTTTTTGAAGTTGAAAATATTTTTTAAAAATAAAATTATTTTTTTTGGAATTGGGGGGGGGATGGTAGGGGTTGGGTAGGGGGATGGGGGAGGGAGGTAGGAGTTTTAAAATAAAAATATTTTTAAAAACAAACTCAATTTTTTTTTGGGAGGGGTGGGTGTGGTGGTGGCGTTAAAGATCTGGTGAAAAATAATATTTTGAAAATGAAAATATTTTTTAATGTTGTTTTGGGGAAAAAAATATAATTTGAAGTTGGAGGAGAGTTTTTAAAATATTTTCCTTAATTTTTTAAAAGAAGTCATTTTCCTTAATTTTTAGGAAAATAAGTTGATTTGGAAAATATTTTCGAAGACTTTTGTCCCAACAAACATGAGAAAATTGGCAAACATTTTCTAGAAAATATTTTCCTTCATACCAAACATACCCTAAATGTTTTTCTTACTTTTTGTTCCAGTACCGCACATCATTATAATAATAGTATAACAACATGACTTCTAACTTTTATATCCATACCAAATATAAATTAAACCTTTTCGTGTAAATGGAATAAGTCTACCATAGTAGACAAATTCTAAAACTTAAGCAATTCAATTCTGTGTATACTATAAATATTCCGAATACAAGGACTGGGGCAAGGTTAAATTCTGTCATAAAATCGGTTGGCTTTTGGTTGTTGCCGAAATTATTCTCTTCAATTATTATAGTTATCTCCTCTAAAAGAATTTTAGCCTATGCTTGTCTGGATATTAATATATACTAAACCCTATTAACTTATTGTTAATAGGTATGAGTAAAATTTTGTAGTATCTTAAATAAGTAATTACATTAGCCCATTAACTATCAATTAAGTCAATTATATACAATTATCCATTAATTAATTAACTCAAGTTAAATGAATCATCAGTATTTCCAAAAATGATCTTTTGGGTCATAACATTATCCTCCAATAAAAATCATGTTCATCCTCGAACAAAAGAAAGAAGAAGGAAGCATAACAAACACCATCAAAAGGCCAATGTATGATTTTTTTCAAAGGCGTATTCATCTCTCCGAGTGATAACCTCATCTTTAGGACCATACCAACAAGATCAACAACCAAGAACTTAACATTAGAATCAAAATTTGACAGATCTACCAATCAGGAGTGATTATCAAGCCATATACTAACCCATTAACTAAACCTAAAGTGAAACCCATTGGACCATAATACAACCATATTCATGATTATGCATTTATCACATAACCTAGATAATTTTTTTAATAAATACTGACTACAATTAGAAGTAAGCTTGAATCAATCAACTGACACTTATAATGCACATACCATCACATATCTTATTACTATTCCTTTTTCACAACACATTCTTTTCACGAGCTTAAGTTATGAAAATATGATATTTATACATCAGGTTACCATCAAGGAGAATCAAACTTATCTAAGACTAAGAATAAAATGATTAAGTAACCACTCAACAAGCGATACACTTCAAAATGCAGAACATCTACCAACACTCATAGAGAATTGTAACTCTTCATATCTCTTATATAAGCTCTCATAATCAAGCTTGTGTGTGTAGAACTACTGATATATTTAAACTATTTTAACAACAAAAAATATACTATACATGAAATGATCAAGTTTTCCCAAAGGATCCTACCCTATTAAGAGGACATAAGAGGATCGGTACATCTGATCCACCAGGAATTCACCCATAGTTGTAGAAACACGGTAGCACAAATTATGAATCAATACTCAAAAATAATGTTCAATACGAAGAAGATGGTCACATAATAATATACGAAATCAAAGTTGAATAACACAAGATACTCCTTAATAGTGCTCATATACATAAAATTCCATTCATGTGACTCCATCTCTCGATGTTTATCTACCAACAATCAACCAGTCTAAGCCCTAATACAATATTACAATTACTAGGTTCATCAAACCCCACATAATTCTTACAGTACTACGCTAATATCAACACTCTAATACTAACAGAACATCATACCCTCACCATTCATTTACCTTACTCTCAAACCGTCGCTAGTATCAAAGTCTAATAACAAACACATTAATACTCTAAACTTTTCAAATATGGCTCTCTCTATTTCCACATAAGCATTAATAATAAATACGAGTCCCACACAAAGATGATAGCACAAATTTCAAATTTGATAGTATATTTTCATCGAGATAAACTATTAAATCACACCCAAATTAAACTCCACAAAATGTTTCATATACAAAGTTTCAATCCTTTCAACCTATCAAATACTTCATGTTAAAACTTAGAGAAATTCTTGGTCACTCTAATAATTCGGTAGACTATGAGCTCATAACCTCTACTCCCAATCATATGCCTATGTAGCACATCATAACTGTTTGTATCATCTCATCAACAAAGTAGTTTCACTCCCATCAAATCCTCATTAACCATATAAAACTGTAGGTCCACACCATTGATCATCAATAAGTTACCTGTCATAATTTTAAATTTTAGGTTGACATAACCACATAGAATCTTTGACACATCATTGATTGTCACCCAAACAAAAACTCAATCTTTAGAAAGTCGATGATTAATTCTTAGTAAGTCTGTACCAAACTAGTTCACATCTCATAGTCATATCTGAATTCATATGTAAAAATCAATACATCCTTAATCTACAAATTATTGGCTTATACGAGAGATTTTATTCCTTCATTTTTAAAAAAATATCTTTTCCATGACATAAAATTCTAAATATGTTAACCCTTCAATACACTATACTCTTTTTCTTTTTGTTGACTTGCTTACCTAACTTATCCTTTTACCAACAATTCATGATACTTTTTTTACCTTATCCTCTGAATCAAAATATTACGTAAAACCCCTCTTAAGTATGACAATCAAAAGTAACCAAATTTACTACTCAAATTATTTTTAAGTGCTTCCAAGTGCTTCATACTCAATGTGATCGATCATTTCTTACATTACCAATCAATACCTTGACAAACACACTGCTACAAACCTAAACTCACGATCAAAAACCTTAATCTTGAATCCAAATGCGTACCAATTTTTTTTATCTATCAACATTAAGTCATACCTTGAAGCTTTTTTATGAATTCACATATCTTAGCTTATCATTGGTCTCTTCTCTATCTACCTTATCATATCGTTTTGCTAAAAATTTAACCGTACTCATTACCAAGATAAAACCATAAAAAAAGCATATAATCACACTCTAGTTGAACATGTATATAAACTCCTTTCTCAAGTTTTATTTGTTGACACTTAATTTTTGACACTTATAATAATTGAATTGTGAGCTCCTTAATTTTCAAAGGATATAGAATAATTGGCTTTATAATATTCAAATAGCTTGAAGCTTGTTTTAATCATTTTCGTAGATTTTATAGCATTTTGATATGTTTATTATATTTATATATGTATTTAGTTATTATATTCCATAAATGTTTGAAAAGCATTTTTGTTAATTTAGTTTTGGCTTGAATTATAATTTTGAACTTTAAAGAAATTAGTTCATATTTAAATCAATTATTTTATAGCTAAGTTAATTATTTTGTTTCATTAAAATAAAGAAGCTCATAATTTAATTATATTAGTCCGCCTATTTGAATTTTAGAAGATTAAGTTCGAGTTGGCTGATTTAATTATCCTATTTATCTATAAAAAAAGACCCAAATGTGGGCCCTTTTTTGCAGAAGCACATTACCCCTTTTTTCTAGTCCAAAATTGGCCCAAAACATGCCCAAAATCGCAACCCAATATCCTCTAACCCGACCCACCCTTTTCACCCTCACAAAGATCCTAATTATCCCAAAACTTTCCCGAAACGCCAAGCAGCACGGAGCCAAGCACAACAGCAAACATTCAAGACGTGTGGGTAGCCAAGAGAAAACCCTATCAACATTTTCAATTGAGTGGAAGTGATGAGTTCGTGACGAAGACGTTCTAAACACTTGTTGCGCATTTCCCTTTTTCTTGTCTTGCTACTCGTACAAGATTTCCAGGAAGAGCGGCAAAAGCCTAAGTCAGACGCGTCTTCTCGTCCTTGTGATCACGAGATGGTGCCTCGTGGACCACAAGGATAATGGAGATGAATCTCATACCTCCAGCCTCTTTCCCTTTCAGGAATAAGGACAAAAATTTTGAAAAAAGTTGCTCATTCAAATTGGTGAAAGTTTTTGAATTTTTAAATTCATGGGCCTTTTCTCGTCCTCAATTTTCTCCTTTCCCCACTTAAAAAAGATCCAAAAACTCTAGAAGTTTCCCTATATATACTCTCTTCGTATTAATGTAAAGGGGAGTTTTTTGGGTCGCCTTTTTCTTTCTGATGGAGATTACTAGAAAATTATGGGAGTTTTAGTTGAAAATTTTCACTTAGGAAAAGAATGCTTGAAAGGAATATTTAGTACACGCGTAAAATTTACCTTCTGGATAGAAGAGACAGTACTTTGGTGTTTAAGTTCGATCTTCCGTTCAAATCCTATGCTTAGCGTAAGTTCTCATGTGGTGAAGGTCGACGCCTGCTTACTACTGTCCTAGTTGCTGATCCTAAATAGCTATGTCACTCCCAATTATTTTTAGTTATTTATTTTTTCATAGATATTTCGATTTGGGTTGTGCTATGTATAAGTTTCTAGTTATTAGAAGCATGTAAAACCAAGTGTAGTATCTAACATTTGTTCTATCCTTTCATGAAATAGTTTTGAAGTTTTAGTTATTTAGAATGACATACTTTTTATTTGTTAGAATAATCTCTTTGTTTACATATTGGTTATTTTGTTGTCCCTTTTTTCTTATTTTATGAGATATTCGAAGTTGTGTTCCTTAGAGAAACTTGTTTACAGATTTGGTTCATGTTCATTTTAAAGGATAATTTTTATTTGTGCGCATCCTCTCAAATTCTTTGAGTATTTTTTTTGCTGTTATAGTGATAACTTAGTATTTGATTTAAAATTTGTGCTTGTTTTTTTGTGGTCTCTTCTCCTCCTTATCCTGTTAAGTTCAGTGTTGTTTCGTTTCGGTTTTTTTGGTTTGTAAGGTAGAATCCAATTGTTGCCTTATTTGTTTACTGCTTGCTTACTTTCAGTTAGTTTCAAACTTGTAAATGAATTTTTTTTAGTAAATTTCATGTATAAGTGTCATTGTTGTAATGTAATTAAAAGTGCCTGACAAGCTTGAATTTTCTTAAAACATTCGTATAATTTTCCAAGTATCATTATCGTCTCTATTTCTAAAAAAAAAATAGTTTTTTTTCATCGAATGGTCTTTTCCGGCGAGTTTTCAGCTGTGAAAATAATGTGTTTTTGATATAGTTCTAAATTATAGTCTATAGTTTTGAATTCCATGTATTGGATTTGGAATTTTCTTATCAAAACATTGCAGGCGTTGTAAAAATATTCTCATTTGCCAAACAGGGACTTATCATTACTATGTCTATTCACACTCTTTATAGATTATGTTCACCACAAAAATGAAGAATTCTTTTTCATAGACTCCTTCGTTTTTTTTTTATTTTGTGTGAAGAGTTTAATTTATTTTTTTACTAAAATGCCAAAATTGCTTGGAATAAAGAACTAGGTAGTTAAATATTTTATGCACAGTAGAATTAAATTGTTTCAATATGGAAAAGATTTTTTTAGGAAAATAAAAGCTTTGGTCGACTATGAATTGTTTTCTTTAATATTAATAAGTTATCTTCAAAAGTAATTACAAAAAGATGGCTCATGAATCCTCAAAAGTTTGTTTGGTTTGTTTTGAAAAAAGTACTTAAATTAAAAAATATTCACTACTAGCAAACATGCTTGTTGCAACATAAGAATAATTATTTCCATAGACTCAAAGAGTGTTGGAATAGTGTCAAGGAAATCAAAATTGGCGTGTTGCATATAAGGATGTGGTGATATATCTATAGTAATAGTTTACTAGCAACAATTAAAAGTCGTTGCCACAGACCATCTATAGCATGACACTTTTCTATAGATGTTGCAACAGTTGCAGAACCATTGCAAAAGATTTTATAGCGACAGTGATA
This sequence comes from Solanum peruvianum, assembly GCA_027705065.1. Lineage (NCBI taxonomy): Eukaryota > Viridiplantae > Streptophyta > Magnoliopsida > Solanales > Solanaceae > Solanum > Solanum peruvianum. Next base: position 7,340,104 of record JAKWJD010001756.1, on the reverse strand, counting down.
AACCATTCGCACACACTGTCTACAACAACTATTATATTTAGTTTAGGAGGACATTTTTCGGTGGTTGTTGCAATTGTTGCGAACCATTTCAAAAGGTTTTATACCAACAATTATGAACTGTTGCAACACACTATCTATAGCAACAATTATTTTTTAATCTAGGACGACACTTTTCTGCAGTTTCTTGAACAGTTGATAATCGCTGCAAACGACCTATCACAACAAATTTATTATGCAACTCGACCTAAGCTATTACAACAATTATTCTTAACTATTGCAACAATGTTATTAAGCGATTGAAATAGACCTTTTTAATGTTTAATGCAGGGCTATTGTAGCCCTTTTTGAAATAAACTATAATTCAATGATAGAAAATATTAATCAATATGTACAACAACTTGAAGCATTCATATATTATAGATAAAAATTTATGATCTTGATTTACAATTCAAGAGTTGACATACATTGATGTTGATAAAAATTAAGCCTTAACATAAAAATAGTCCTAGAATGTTTAAGAGTTGACATTCATTCAACTTTGCTAAATTAGGATAAATAGTAAAAATATGCTAGAATGTTTAAGAGTTAGCATTCATTTACGTTCACAAAATTAAGCCAAAAAGTAAAATAGTGCTAGAATGTTTGTAGAAACCAATTCTTTTTAAGTAAGGTATTCACTACTTTCGTCCCTGCTTTCCTCATCATGTTGTTCATCTACAATTTCAAAAGGGTCAACAATTAGGAAACAGGAAGTTCAAAAACAAAAAGGTAAAGAAGACACACAATTCCTAATTTTTTCTATTTCTGTCCATGATTAAAAAAATTCCCATGAAATTAAGACTCTAACATTAGGGTAGAAGCTCTAACTATTCATGAGGAGGAGCCATGCCCATCAGGAAATGACTCGAAAAATATAGATATAAAAGTGTAACCGTATGAGGACACTTTTTAGAAGCCAGTAAACACATACAAGAATTAGCACCAGGTGAAGAAGCTGATCGGAAACACCTAAGTCATGAACAAATCGGTTAGCTAACTACATTACAAGCATTGCAATTGAAAAATACAACTCAATCTACTACCATAGTTTTCAAGCCCCCTCCACCAAAGGATGGAAGACATTGAATAACAATAAATCACAAATTACAATCCTCAGAATCAGAACTAGAAAGATTTTACCATCATAAAGATGATATTTGTTGATCAAAATATAACAGTTCGAAACAATAGACAAAGCAACAAATAGTAGCTACATCAAGAGTAAATAAAACAAGAACATATACATCAAAAACAAATAATGAATCACAGAGGAAAATGATGATCTCAGATACTAAAAATCAATAATAACTAAACTATGCAAACAACTTTAACAATAATCTCGATAATATCAACATTGATAAAAATAAAAGGATCATCGCAGTTGCACCAACAATAATACAAGAAGATTGCAAGAGTGGCAGCACAAGACAATGAAGTAAAAGCAAATTAGCATTACAATCCATATATCAAGATGAACCAAACAAGAAACTGGAAAACCAGTAGTAGAAGAAAATGAAGAAAGAGGGCGATTCTGACCTTCATTGTTTCTACAGGTAGATAAACAATGGACTGATCAATTTTTTTGTTTTTTATGTTGACAAAACATCAGATAATATTGCTAGAACATTAGCATCAATTTTTAGGCCTGAATAATGATATTCTGTTATGCTACAATTTCTTGTTGCATCGTGGTCTTATGTTTGTCAGATTGTTCTTTCTGTTCCTCAATTTTTTCCTCCATTACCATCATTCTCTCTGTTATCTTTTTCACGAGTTCATTTGTTTCATTTGATAAGGTTTCAAAAGTTTCCACTTTCCCTTTCAAAGTAATTTTTCTAACCCCTCTTCCATATAATCTCAAACGTCCAGGATGTTTTGATCCCATGACAGAAGAAAATGCATCAATTGTCTTATTTCCATCTTCTTTTTGTTGCATTTCATTATTCTCCATCTCAGCCTATAATGCAGTTTTATTATTAAAAGAACAATAGAATTCAAGTACACACATGGAGAGTAAATATGAAAAAACAAATTCAAATAAAACAAAATAAAATTTACAACAAAATATCACAATTTTACTAGTTGTATCTTCATATGTATCCCTGTATGACAGATTGAGCTTTCTTTTTCTTGTAACCACAAAAAATTCCTTAGCTGATGGAATACCATTAGTTTTCCTCCTTTTTCATTTAGACGTTAAAAGTCGATCTCAAACATCTTCTTTAAAATGTGACAAATTTTTATTCAATTCTACACAAGAGTTCATACGAAATCATTGTGAACTGAAACAACGCTTTTTTTGACAACAATATGTGGAATCTTCAACATTTTTCGATTCTTACTATTGGTTTTTGGCATTTTCTGCAAATAGAAGAGAAGTTCCACAATGATCAAGTGATTTTGATAGAAGAGGAAAGCTTCTTTCCAGTGATTCATTAAAAAAATAAGAGCTCAATGGCTCCCAAAAATAAGAGACAGATCAGACACTACAAATAATCAGTTACAGAAGAAAAGTTCCTTTTAAATAACTTAAATAAGTGATCAACATGAACTTCTCACTAAATTCCTGAAGTTGAAACCTCCAGTCTTCAAGGGTGCTGAATCTGACGATGCCTATAATTTTCTGGTTGATTGTCATGAGCTACTTGTCACGACCCAAAACCGGGCCGCGACTGGCACCCACATTTACCCTCCTATGTGAGCGAACCAACCAATCTAACCCATAACATTTCAACATATATACACAGTAAGTAATGCAGAAGACTTAAACTCATTAATATAAACCAATTCAATAACTATGAAAATTCAACATCTATTAATCCCCTTGCGTCGGTACGTGACACTCCGATCCCCTACTACTATGTGTCAAAATGTGACACTCCGATCCCCTAAATCTACGTGTCGGTTCGGGACACCCGATCCCCTAAATCTACGTGTCGGTTCGTGACACCCGATCCCCTAAATCAACGTGTCGGTTCGTGACACCCGATCCCTTAATTCTATGTGTCGGGACGTGACACTCCGATCCCCTAATCTCCTTCTATCAATTAATCAAGCCTTCTTTCTCACTAAGGCATCATCAATCTCATTATTTTAGTTCATCACGCCTTCCATTATACCAAGGCCTCATCATTAACAAGAGATTAGGGTTTTGCAAGATTTGGGATTCAATAGCTTCATCATACTTAATATAATCACAATTATATAATCACATTCATGCATGCATACGATCAAGCACATAGCAGGGTTTACAATATCAACAATACATATCATTCGCTACTAAGAGTTTTACTACGAATATCGTAAGAGAAACCATAACCTACCTCCACCGAAGACTAGTGATCAAGCAAGAATTTTCCCCAAAGCTTTCTTCTTCTTCTAGTTCGATCGATCCTCTCTCCCTCTCTCTTGTTCTTTCTAGTTTTCTTATTCAAACTCTCTTTCTTTTACCCTAATTAGCATATAATTAAGAATGAAAGATGGCAATAATAACCCACTAATTAACTTAAGGTCACCTCTTTTAACCCCCAAGTAATTAGACTTATAATCCTTAACCCTCTAACTTTATAATTAAAGTAGGAATAGTCCAAAACGTCCCTTAAAACGTGTAAAGAAATCCGACCCAGACCGGGATTACGCAACCTGTGACGGGCCGTCGTGCCTGCGATGGTCCGTCCTGCAGGTCGTTGCAAGGTTCAGAGACCCAAATTTCCACTAAGGGTCTGTGACGGTCCGTCCTGCAAGTCCGTCACGAAGTTCAGAGAGTCTATTTTCAGTACCCAATTTCAGAATTTCTAAGTGTTTTGAAACGAGACCCTGCGACGGTCCGTCGTGACCATGACGGTCCGTCGTGGGGTCCGTCGTTTCAACCAGTTTTCCAGAAATAAAATCTGCTGCTCAAAACGACTTAACAGGTCGTTACAATAGATACCAATTTACCCATCGTTCATCCTCGAACGATCACAAGAAGAAAAACAAGGGTGAGAAGGAGTACCTGAATCCTTAAACAGATGTGGGTATTTTTCTTGCATATCTGCCTCCTTCTCCCAAGTGGCTTCTTCAACCGGTCGATTCTTCCATTGCACCTTGATGGATGCAATCTCCCTTGACCTCAACTTGCGAACTTCTCTATCTAAAATAGCAACAGGCTCCTCCTCATAAGACAAATTTTCATCAAGCAAAACTGAATCCCAACGGATAATGTAGTTTCCATCCCCATGGTATCTTTTCAACATAGACACATGGAATACCGGATGTACTCCGGACAGCCCTGGGGGCAAGGCTAGCTCATAAGCCACCTCCCTTACTCGCTTAAGTACTTCAAATGGCCCAATGTACCTCGGACTTAACTTACCTCTTTTACCAAACCGCATCACGCCTTTCATTGGCGAAACTTTCAACAAGACTTGTTCACCCTCCATGAACTCTAAGTCTCTAACCTTTCGATCTACATATTCTTTTTGCCTACTTTGCGCCGCTAGAAGCTTTTCTTGAATAGATTTCACTTTCTCTATTGAATCCCTCAAAAGGTCTGTACCCCAAGGTCTAACCTCAAATGCATCAAACCACCCAATGTGAGACCTACATCTCCTACCATACAATGCCTGAAATGGAGCCATATCAATGCTTGAGTGATAGCTATTATTGTATGAAAACTCCACTAAGGGTAGGAAGTTATCCCAATGACCACCAAATTCTATCACACAAGCACGAAGCATATCCTCCAACACTTGAATAGTTCGCTCAGACTGACCGTCCGTCTGAGGGTGGAATGCGGTACTAAAATCCAACCTAGTACCCAATTCAGCATGCAATGTTTTCCAAAACTTAGAAGTAAACTGCGTACCTCTATCTGATATGATGGAGAGTGGGACTCCATGCAACCGAACCACCTCCGAGATATAGATTTTTGCTAACTTTTCTGCATTATAAGTCACCTTGACCGGAATGAAATGAGCAGACTTAGTTAACCTATCAACAATCACCCAAATAGAGTCATACTTACCCATTGTCTTTGGAAGACCAACCACGAAGTCCATGGCGATTCTCTCCCACTTCCATTCAGGAATGGGCATTCTCTGAAGTGTTCCTCCGGGCCTCTGGTGTTCATACTTTACTTGTTGACAGTTTGGACACTTGGCAATAAAATCAACAATATCACGCTTCATTCTACTCCACCAAAAGTGTTGCTTTAGGTCACGGTAAATCTTGGTTGCACCCGGATGTATAGAATACCTTGAACTATGAGCCTCTATCAGAATAGTGGTGATCAAATCATCGATGCAGGGTACACATACCCTTCCCTTAATCCTCAAAACACCTTCCTCATCGATTGCTGCTTCTTTAGCCTCTCCTTGAAACACCTTATCTCGAATCCGGATCAATTTCTCATCATTAAACTGCTTTCCCTTAATCTTGTCAAGGAAGGAAGATCTTGCCTCCACACAAGATAAAAATCCTCCCTTCTCATTTACTTCTAATCTCATAAGGTCATTAGCCGGAATCTGAACTTCTCTAGCCAATGGGCATCTAGAAGCTTGCAAGTGAGCTAGACTTCCCATGCTCCCCGCCTTTCTACCTAAAGCATCCGCCACAACATTCGCCTTGCCCGGATGATACAAAATAGTGATGTCGTAGTCCTTCAGTAGTTCCATCCATCTCCTCTGTCTCAAGTTCAAATCTTTCTGAGTTAAGACATAATGTAGGCTACGATGATCTGTGTATACTTCACACTTAACCCCATATAGATAGTGTCTCCATTGCTTTAATGCAAACACTACCGCAGCCAATTCCAAATCATGGGTCGGATAATTACGTTCATGCACCTTTAATTGTCTTGAAGCATAAGCAATCACATTTTTCTCTTGCATTAGCACTGCACCCAAACCCGAATAGGACGCATCGCAATAAACAATGAAGTTCTTACCCTCTACTGGCAAGGTAAGGATAGGTGCGGTAGTCAACAGAGTCTTGAGCTTCTAAAAGCTTTCCTCACACTCATCCGACCATACAAATGGAACATTCTACTTAGTCAAGTTCGTCAATTGGGAAGCAATAGAAGAGAATCCCTTGACAAATCGGCGGTAGTAGCTAGCTAACCCAACAAAGCTCCTTATCTCTGACACATTTGTAGGTCTTACCCAATTCTTCACCGTCTCAATCTAAGATGGATCCACCATCACTCCCTCCTTAGAAACCACGTGCCCCAAGAAGGACACTGCCTCTAGCCAAAACTCACACTTAGAGAATTTGGCGTAAAGCTTTTTCTCCCTCAACATTTCCAATACAATTCTCAAATGCTCCTCATATTCCTTCTTACTCTTAGAGTATATCAGTATATCGTCAATAAACACGATCACAAAGAGATCCAAATATGGCTTAAATATCCCATTCATCAAGCTCATGAAAGCAGCGGGGGCATTCGTATGACCAAAAGACATCACTACGAATTCATAATGCCCATACCTAGTTCGAAAAGCAGTCTTTGGCACATCTGTTGCCCGTATTTTCAATTGATGATAACCGGATCTCAAGTCAATCTTAGAGAAGACACAAGCACCTTGTAATTGATCGAACAAGTCATCAATGCGAGGAAGAGGATACTTGTTCTTAATAGTTACCTTGTTCAACTGCCGGTAGTCTATGCACATCCCAAAACTCCCATCCTTCCTCTTCACAAACAAAACCGGAGCACCCCAATGAGATGCACTTGGTCTAATGAAGCCTTTGCTCAACAACTCTTGAAGTTGAGCCTTTAACTCTCTTAACTCCGCGGGAGCCATTCTGTATGGGGGTATAGAAATGGGGCGAGTGCCCGGTTCAAGGTCGATGCAGAAGTCAATATCCCTATCTGGTGGCATACCAGGAAGATCTGCAGGGAACACATCCAAAAACTCACGGACTACCGAAACCGACTCAATCGAGGGTACTTGAGTAGTGTCATCCTTGAGATGTGCCAAGAAAGCTAAACACCCTTTACTAACCATTTTCTTAGCACGAAGAAAGGAGATGATATGCACCGGATTGGAAGTGTAGTCGCCCTCCCACACTAACGGATCTGTCCCAGGTTTGGCTAACGTCACAGTCTTAGCATTACAATCCAAGATCACAAAATTCAGAGAAAGCCAAGTCATACCCAGAATTACATCAAAGTCAACCATTTCTAAGATAACCAAATCTACATAAGTGTTACTCCCCACAAAAGTCACCAAACAAGACCTATACACTTTTTCAACTATCACAGACTCACCCACCGGAGTAGAAACACGAATAGGCATGTCAAGTGATACGCAATGTAAATTAAGACCATTAGCAAATGAGGAAGATACATAAGAAAATGTGGATCCGGGATCAAACAATACAGAAGCCATGCAATCACAAACCAGAAGATTAACTATGATGACAGCATCAGATGTCTCCGCCTCCGATCTCCCTGGGAAAGCATAACAATGGGCCCTTTCATTTGTTTGCCGTTGCCCCTACCATGTTGTGATGTAGTGGCTCCAGAATAACGGCCTCTACCATGACCACCTCTACCTCTAGCTATTGGGGGTCTATAGCTCTGTTTTGGACAATTCCTCCTAATATGTCCAGTCTCCCCACATCCATAACACTCTCTAGAGTCAAGGATAGGTCTCTCAGAGAAGTGTTGACCGGTCTGAGGTGGACCCCCAACTACAGTCTGTAGTGAAGACTGAATGGGTCGAACAGAGAAACCTCCGGAACTCTGTCCTCTAGAGTAGGAACCATTAAACTCACCTCCCTTTCGAAACCTTTTTGATGTCGATGTCGAGGTGAAGTCATCGGGCTTCACTCCTTCCACCTCTATCACGAAGTCTACCACTTCTTGGAAGGATTTTGCCGTAGCCGCTACCTGTAAGGCCGAAATCCGCAACTCTGATCTCAACCCCTTCACAAACCGGCGAATCCGCTCTTGTGGACTGAAACAGAGTTGAGTGGCATACCTTGATAAAGCACGAAACTTAGCCTCATATGCATTAACCGACATCCTACCTTGCTCTAGGCTCAAGAATTCATCTCTTTTACTATCCCTCAAAGTCCGTGGGATGTACTTTTCCATAAACAAGTTAGAGAATGATACCCAAGTCATAGGTGGTGCCTCTGTTGGTTGACACTCAACATGTGACCGCCACCACATTTTGGCGTGCCCTTTAAACTGATAAGTCACGAACTCAACACCAAACCGTTCTACTATACCCATCTTGTGTAGTAGCTCATGACAGTCAACCAGAAAATCGTAAGCATCCTCAGATTCCGCACCCTTGAAGACTGGAGGTTTCAATTTCAAGAACTTACTGAAAAGTTCATGCTGATCATTTGTCATTATGGGCCCCGTAGTCAACCGAGGAAAAATGCCTATTTCCAATGAGGCATCCATACGAGGAGCCCCAGCAGCGGCATGTCGTACCTCTGAAACCGGAGGTGTTGGTGCAGAAAACACTGAAGGTGCCTGACCCTGATCAAGTAACCCGCTAAGATAAGCAAGAACCTGATTGATCATCTCTGGGGTAGGTTGGGGTGGCAATTCCTCATTTTGCACTTGTTCATTCTCTCCTTCCTCACCCTCTCTCAGCACTTCCTCAGTCGGTGGAGGAGTCATCGCCCTAGCATCAGATGGGCTAGGTGCTTGTCCTCTTCCTCTAGAAGACGTCCTCCCACGACCTCTACCAGGGCCCCTTGCCGCTGTTCTTCCTCGAGCCACAGCCCCAGTGGCTGGCTCAGACGTTTCTTGTCTTGCCGGTGTTGGTGTTGGCGCTGTCGTTGCTCTAGTTCTAACCATCTGCGAAATAGAGTGAAGATGGTAAGATACCAATTTGTATCACCTAGATACCAATTGGATTCAAGTAGTAGCACGAAAGAAAGAAAAAAAGAATGAAATTTTCCTAAAGTCTTATAGCCTCTCAAAGAAAAGTAAAGGCGTCCCCCTACCGTTCCTTAAGACTCTACTAGACTCGTTCTTGTGTGATGAGACCAACGAACCTAAGGCTCTGATACCAAGTTTGTCACGACCCAAAACCGGGCCGCGACTGGCACCCACATTTACCCTCCTATGTGAGAGAATCAACCAATCTAACCCTTAACATTTCAACATATATCAACAGCAAGTAAAGCGGAAGAGTTAAACTCATTAATAAAAACAAATTCAATAACTATGAAAATTCAACATCTATTAATCCCCTTGCGTCGGTACGTGACACTCCGATCCCCTACTACTATGTGTCGGAACGTGACACTCCGATCCCTAAATCTACGTGTCGGTTCGTGACACCCGATCCCCTAAATCTACATGTCGGTTCATGACACCCGATCCCCTAAATCTACGTATCGGTTCGTGACACCCGATCCCCTAAATCTACGTGTCGGTTCGTGACACCTGATCCCTTAATTCTATGTGTCGGAACGTGACACTCCGATCCCTAATCTCGTTCTATCAATTTATCAAGCCTTCTTTCTCACTAAGGCATCATCAATCTCATTATTTTAGTTCATCATGCCTTCCTTTATACCAAGGCCTCATCATTAACAAGAGATTAGGGTTTTGCAAGATTTGGGATTCAATAGCTTCATCATACTTAATATAATCACAATTATATAATCACATTCATGCATGCATACGATCAAGCACATAGCAGGGTTTACAATATCAACAATACATATCATTCGCTATTAAGAGTTTTACTACGAATATCGTAAGAGAAACCATAACCTAGCTCCACCGAAGACTAGTGATCAAACAAGAATTTTCCCCAAAGCTTTCTTCTTCTTCTCGTTCGATCGATCCTCTCTCCCTCTCTCTTGTTCTTTCTAGTTTTCTTATTCAAACCCTCTTTCTTTTACCCTATTTAGCATATAATTAAGAATGAAAGATGGCAATAATAACCCACTAATTAACTTAAGGTCACCTCTTTTAACCCCCAAGTAATTAGACTTATAATCCTTAACCCTCTAACTTTATAATTAAAGTAGGAATAGTCCAAAACGTCCCTTAAAATGTGTAAAGAAATCTGACCCAGAATGGGATTACGCAACCTGTGACGGGCCGTCGTGCCTACGACGGTCCGTCCTGCAGGTCGTCGCAAGGTTCACAGACCCAAATTTCCACCAAGGGTCTGTGACGGTCCGTCACGCCTGTGACGGTCCGTCCTGCAAGTCCGTCACAAAGTTCAAAGAGTCGATTTTCAGTACCCAATTTCAGAATTTCTAAGTGTTTTGAAACGAGACCCTGTGACGGTCCGTCGTGACCATGACGGTCCGTCGTGGCGTCCGTCGTTTCAGCCAGTTTTCCAGAAATAAAATCTGCTGCTCAAAACGACTAAACAGGTCGTTACACTACTACATAAGATGGACATAGTAGAATGATTCGGTGTTGAGTTTGTGACCTATCAGTTTCAAGGGAATGCCAAATTGTGGTGGCAGTCATATGTTGAGTGTCAACCAGCACAGGAACCACCTATGACTTGGGCATCATTCTCTAGCTTATTTATGGAGAATTATATACCCCAGACTTTGAGGGACAAGAGGAGAGATAAGTTCCTAAGCTTAAAGCAAGGCAGCATGTCTGTTACTTCTTATGAGGCTAAGTTTCGTGCACTATCCAGGTATGAAACCCAGCTTTGCTTCAGTCCACAAGAGCGGATTCGCCGTTTTGTGAAAGGGTTGAGGTCATATTTGCAGATCCCAGCCTTACAGGTAGCTGGTGCAGCAAAATCCTTTCAGGAAGTGGTTGATTTTGTGATAGAGGTGGAGGGAGTGAAGCCAGACGACTTCACCATGGCGTCGACATCTAAGAAATTTCCTTAAGGGAGGTGAGTTTAGTGGTACTTACTCCAGAGGGCAGAGTTCAGAAGGTTACCCAGCCCGACCTATTCAGTCTTCACTGCACGTTGTAGCTGGGGGTCCATCGCAGACCAGTCAACATTTCTCTGAGCGTGGAGGTTATCCCCAGACTTCATCATTTTCGCAAAGACCTATGCTTGACTCCAGAGATTGTTATGGATGTGGAGAGACTGGACATATTAGGAGGTATTTTCCAAAACAGAGTTACAGACCTCCAAAAGTTAGAGGTAGAGGTGGTCATGGGAGAGGCCGCCATTCTGGAGGACGTGGTGGCCAGAGTAATGGTGGTTACCAAATCAGTCAGAGTGGCGGGCAAGCTGGAGCTACTTCAGCGCAACATGGTAGGGGCAACGGGTAGACAGGTGATAGGGCCCATTGTTATGCTTTCCCCGGGAGGTCTGAAGCAGAGACATCTGATGCTGTTATCATAGGTAATCTTTTGGTCTGTGATTTCATGTCTTCTGTGTTATTTGATCCTGGATCCATGTTTTCATATGTATCTTCATCATTTGCTACTGGTCTTGATTTACATTGTGATTTTCTTGACATGCCTATTCGTGTCTCTACTCGTGTGGGTGAGTCTGTGATAGTTGAGAAGGTGTATAGGTCTTGTGTTGTGACTTTTGTGGGGAGCAGTACTCTTGTAGATTTGATTATCCTAGAGATGGTTGATTTTGATGTGATTCTGGGTATGACTTGGCTTTCTCCAAATTTTGCAATCTTAGATTGTAATGCTAAAACTGTGACATTGCCAAGCCTGGGAGAGATCCGCTAGTGTGGGAGGGTGACTATATTTCCACTCCAGTTCATATCATCTCTTTTCTTAGTGCTAAGAGAATGGTTAGTAAGGGTTGTTTAGCTTTCTTTGCACACCTCAGGGACGATACTTTCCAAGTACCTTCGATTGAGTCTGTCTCGATAGTCCGTGAGTTTCTAGATGTATTTCCTGCAGACCTTCCTGGTATGCCACTGGATAGGGATATTGATTTTTGTATTGATCTGGAGCCGGGTACTCGCCCCATTTCCATACCCCCTTATAGAATGGCTCCAGCTGAGTTAACCGAGTTAAAGGCCCAACTTCAGGAGTTATTAGGTAAAGGTTTTATTAGGCCAAGTGCATCCCCTTGGGGTGCTTCTGTTTTATTTGTGAAGAAGAAGGATGGAAGTTTTCGGATGTGCATAGACTAAAGGCAACTGAATAAGGTAACTATTAAGAACAAGTATCCTATTCCTCGCATTGATGATTTGTTCGATCAGTTACAAGGTGCTTGTACCTTCTCAAAAATTGATTTGAGATCTGGTTATCATCAATTGAAAATACGGGCACCAGATGTGTCAAAGACTACTTTTCGAACCAGGTATAGGCATTATGAATTCTTAGTAATGTATTTTGGGATGACGAATGCCCCTGCTGCTTTCATGAGACTGATGAACGGGATTTTTAAGCCATATCTGGATCTCTTTGTTATTGTATTTATTGATGATATACTGATATACTCAAAGAGCAGGAAAGAACATGAGGAGCATTTGAGAATTCTATTGGAATTGTTGAGGGAGAAAATGTTTTATGCCAAATTCTCCAAGTGTGAGTTTTGGCTAGATTCTGTGTCCTTCTTGCGGCACGTGGTTTCTATGGATGGGGTGATGGTGGATCCTTCTAAGATTGAAGGAGTGAAGAGTTGGGTAAGACCTACCAATGTTACAGAGGTAAGGAGCTTTGTTGGTTTAGCTAGCTACTACCCCCGATTTGTCAAGGGATTTTCTTCTGTTGCCTCCCAACTGACAAATAGACTAAGCACAATGTTCCATTTGTATGTTCGGACGAATGTGAAGAAAGCTTCCAGAACCTCAAGACCTTGTTCACTACTGCACCCATTCTTACCTTGCCAGTGTAAGGCAAGAATTTCATTGTTTATTGTGATGCATCTTATTCTTGTTTGGGTGCAGTGCTAATGCAGGAAAAGAATGTAATTGCTTATGCTTCGAGGCAATTAATGGTGCTTGAACGTAACTATCCGACCCATGATTTGGAGTTGGCTGCTGTCGTGTTTGCATTAAAGCAATGGAGACATTATCTATATGGGGTCAAGTGTGAAGTCTATCCAGATCATCGTAGTTTACAGTATGTCTTTACTCAGAAAGATTTGAATTTGAGGCAGAGGAGGTGGATGGAACTACTGAAGGACTATGATATTACTATATTGTATCACCCAGGAAAAGCTAATGTGGTGGCAGATGCTTTAAGTAGAAAAGCAGGGAGAATGGGAAGTTTAACCCACTTACAGGTTTCTAGACGCCCATTGGCTAGAGAGGTTCAGACTCTGGATAATGACTTTATGAGGCTGGAAGTACTAGAGAAAGGAGGATTTTTGGCCTGTGTGGAGGCAAGATCTTCTTTTCTTGACAAGATTAAGGGAAAGCAGTTTACTGATGAGAAGCTGAGCCGAATTCGAGATATGGTATTGCGAGGAGATGCTAAAGAGGCAATAATTGATGAGGAAGGTGTTTTGAGAATTGAGGGAAGGGTATGTGTGCCCCGTGTGGATAATTTGATTCACACTATTGTTATAGAGGCTCATAGTTCAAGGTATTCTATACATCCTGGTGCAACCAAGATGTATCGTGACCTAAAGCAACATTTTTGGTAGAGTAGAATGAAGCGTGACATTGTTGATTTTGTTGCCCAATGCCCGAATTGTCAACAGGTAATGTATGAACACCAGAGGCCCGGAGGAACACTCCAGAGAATGCCCATTCGTGAATAGAAGTGGGAAAGAATTGCAATGGATTTCGTGGTTGTTCTTCCAAAGACATTGGGTAAGTTTGATTCTATTTGGGTAATTGTTGAGATATTAACTAAGTCTGCTCACTTCATTCCGGTGAAGGTGACTTACAATGCAGAGAAGTTAGCCAAACTCTATATCTCAAAAATTGTTCGATTGCATGGAGTTCCGCTTTCCATCATATCACATAGAGGTACATAATTTACTTCTAAGTTTTGGAGAACATTGCATGCTGAATTAGGTAATAGGTTGGATCTTAGTACTGCATTTCACCCTCAGACAAATGGACAGTCTGAGCGAACGATTCAGGTGTTGGAGGATATGCTTCGTGCATGTGTGATAGAATTTGGTGGTCATTGGGATAACTTCTTACACTTAGAAGAGTTTTCATACAATAATAGCTATCACTCAAGTATTTATATGGCCCCATTTGAGGCACTGTATGGGAGGAGATGTAGGTCTCCCATTGGTGGGTTTGATGCATTCGAGGTGAGGCCATAAGGTACCGATCTTTTGAGGGAATCATTAGATAAAGTAAAATTCATTTAGGGGATGCTTCTAGCAGCTCAGAACAGGCAGAAAGAATATGCAGATCAAAAGGTTAGGGACTTTGATTTTATGGAAGGCGAACAAGTCTTGCTGAAGGTTTCACCCATGAAAGGGGTGATGCGGTTTGGTAAGCGAGGTAAGCTTAGTCCGAGGTACATTGGTCCATTTGAAGTTCTGAAGCGCGTGGGGGAGGTGGCTTATGAATTGACATTGCATCCAGGATTCTCAGGAGTGCACCCGGTATTTCATGTGTCTATGCTGAAAAAATACTATGGGGATGGAAACTACATTATTCGTTGGGATTCAGTTCTTCTTGATGGGAGTTTGTCTTATGAGGAGGAGCCTGTTGCTATTTTAGATAGAGGAGTCCGCAAGTTGAGATCAAAGGAGATTGCATCTATCAAGGTTCAGTGGAAGAATCGGCCTGTTGAAGAGTCCACTTGGGAGAATGAGGCTGATATGCAAGGAAGATATCCACATCTTTTTACAGATTCAGGTACTCTTTCTCGCCCTTGTTACTCTTCCTGTGATCGTTCGAGGACGAACGATGGGTAAATTGGTATCTATTGTAACAACCTGTTTAGTCGATTCGAGCAGTAGAATTATTTTTGATAATAACTGACTGTGTCGACGGATCACACGACGGACCATCATGGCCACGACGGACCGTCGAGGGTCTTCATTCCAAAACACTTCAACTCTGAAATCTGGGTACTGAGATCGACTCTCTGAACTTCACGACGGAACTGCAGCACGGAACGTCGTAGATACGACGGACCGTCACAAACCTCTTTACTGAATTTGACTCTCTGAACTTTGTGAGGGACCTCAGGACGGACCGTCATTGACACGACGGACCGTCACAGGTTGCGTAACCCCAACTGGGTCGGATTTCTGCTAAAAGTTTTAAAGGGGTGTTTTGGACTATTCATGACAAACTTTATGAAATTAGTGGGGTAAGTTTGATAATTTATTTACTTGGGGGGTTAAAGGAGATAACCTTGAAATAAATAGTGGGTTACTTTTATCATCTTTGCTAATTGATTATATCATAATTAGGGTAAAATAAAAAGAATCTGGGGAAGAATAATAAAAAGAACAGAGGGGAATGAACGAGCGAGAGAGAGAGAACGAAGAGGACAACAAAGGCATTGGGGAAGTAGCTTGCTTGATCCCGATTCTTCGGTGGAGGTAGGTTATGGTTTATTTCTATGTGATAGATAAACTCCAAATAGCGATTGATATGTATTGGGTAGTATTGTAAAGTCTTCTACTTGCTTGATTGTGTGTTTGTATGTTGTTATCGTATAATTGTGGTGGTTAAAATCATGAGACTGCTAAATCTTCAATCTTAAATCCTTTCTATTAATATGACGCCTTGATATGAAGAAGGCTTGATGAACTAACATAATGAGATAAATGGATTGGAGTTTCACGTTCTGACACGTAGTATTAGGGGATCGGAGTGTCACGTTCTGACACGTAGTATTAGGGGATCGGAGTGTCACGTTCCGACACGTAGTATTAGAGGATCGGAGTGTCATGTTCCGGCACAGTAGTAATAATGGATCGGAGTGTCACGTTCCGACACGTAGTATTAGGGGATCGGAGTGTCACGTTCCGACAAGATAAGAATAAAGAGAAGTAATCTTGAATTATGTTAATATACTCAAATTTGAAGAAACTATTCCCCAAATGAGTACGGTGTGGAGTCTTGAGTCTTCATAGGTGTGCTTGGTGTTGTTGTCAATGGTTCTTGTACTTGTTGATTTCCACCTGTTAAGTATTGTGGTTGATTTTACATTATTTATTCAGTATATATTGCTTTCTATTTTGAGTTGGCCGATGATACCTACTCAGTACGTGTTCCTTGTACAGAACCCTACTTGTAATTTTCTTCTTTGTTATTTGTGTAGTGCAGCAAGCGTTCCATAGACTTCGACTCGTCCTCAGATATAGCCAGTCTTCGTCACATCAGATTTCAAGGTGAGCTATTGTTCCTAGCTCGGACTGCATTCTCTCCTTCACGTCTTGATGTCTTGAAGTTCGGACATGGACCATCCCTTTTACATATTTTAGCTTCTTAATTTCTCTTAGATTTAGAAATTTGAGGATAGATGTTCTTGGTGTGATGACTTCCAGATTTTGGGGATAATAATTGATAAACTTTAAAATCTTATTATTTGGTTATATTAATGAGTTTTGAGTCTTCCGAATTATATTTTGTTCATTATGGTTGAAATATTGGTAAACGTTGGGGTTTAGATTTGTTGGTTTGCTCACATAGGAGGATAAGTGTGGGTGTCATTCGCGGCTCGTTTTGGGTCGTGACACCAATGCTGCGACAGATAGAAGGCCTCCACTATACTTTCCCTCTTCATATATGGAGCAGGATCAGAACCCACCATAAACTCCTGCACAAAATCCATTAGTCATTGATTTAACCACACAAAATCCTCAAAGTGACCATCATCAAGCCTCTCCAATGTCACACCCCGGTTCTAGACCCTATATGTGACCGGAGTCGTTAACTCTCAGAGTTCGCAGAAAAACATCTTCTTAGGTTTCATCACAATCATACAATTAAATTTAACAAAAATTAACTTTTCTGAAGTGTACTTAGACTTCATTTAATTTCTGCGTAAGAGTGATATACTAATAGCTCAAAATAGACAACCATCTATAAATAGATTGAGCAATTGAAATGAATAATTCATAATATCATTAAGAGTTGCCAAACCTGCCTCAATACAGAAGCTTGAACAAATGTTTGAAATGACACAATAAGAACAATATCCACTTACTATGTCTAATCTACTAAATCTAGAGAATCAAGAGAAGGCATCCTCGAACTTAAGAGGAACTACCAAAGTCTCGAGGTACTAGTCCAAACAGCGTCAGCTGATGTTCAATCTTCTTCAAGGACCTACACCTATAAAAATAATAGTTGTATATGTGTCCGTACACACTTGTAAAAAGTATGAGTGTGTTCACATAAACATATAAATACTATGCATGATAAAGAAAACTCTTCCTATAGCAACATGCCATTTTTGGAAAGTCATTTCACTGTCCTAATTCGTTATTTATGCATCATGCTATGAATATTACGTATTTACATGCATTTAAAGCACACAACTCATTATCTATATGAACATAAGACCATGGAATCATGAACATAATTTTAGAACTACTCAAGAAAAATTTAAAATTTTTGCTCCTCTTAGGCCGAGAGCTCCCTCTTCCATTCTTAGTTTTTTTTCAGTCTTTTCTTCTTTTTATTGTGTTGTTCAATGATCTCATTTGATCCTATTTTTATTTAAAAGTTCAATGATTCATTGTAGTCCCATTTGTACAATGAATCAAGTAAGTAATTTAATAGACTAAGGAGGTGTTTTGACTACCGTACTCACAAGTTATTCTTTCCATTCTTGTTAAATTGGGCATGAAGATTTTATAATCTAGTCTTTATGGGATATGCCCATTATTTGATCATTGGCATAATATGAAGATGTTGGGTCATATATTCATACTCAAATTGACGAGTTATAATGTTTTTCTCCCTTTATTGGCATAAGACAATAAGGGGTCGTTTGGTAAAAACATTGATCGTGCAGGGATTAGTATTGCATGGATTAGTAATGCAGGGATTAGTAATGTAGGGATTAATAGTGCAGGTATTATTTTTTATCAATTGTTTGGTTCACTACTTTCCACTTAATTTTGTTTTTAATTTATAATTCTATAATTTTTTTCCAAATATACCCCTGTGTTATAATGAGTGTTTATTTCATGTAACTAAGTCATGGTAGATAACTACCGGACCGGATTTTTTTTGTAATGAATTATTTATTTCATTTAATTACTTAAATAAAATACATATATACAAAATTGTTATTAATTTTAAGGTATGATTTACCACTAAGAAGATTAGTGATGACACAATGTATTTCTAATTTTTTGTGGGTTAAGTATATATCTTAAATTAACATAGATTTAAGACTACTTAAATTGTTAATACCTAAAGCTTATTTTTATTTTTATTTTTAAAACAATAGTTTAAGTGGGTAATTGACAAACTATCTTGAATATAAAAAAAATCAAGAAAAAATGGAGAAAAAAATATTAGTAAAATCATTAAATTACACCAAACAAATTTGGAGAATTAAAAACGAACATCTATAACTACTTTTATATAAATAAAAAGGAAATTAAATTACAAAAGAAATTTTTTAAAAAAGAATAAAGGGTTAGTTTAGTCATTTAGAGATCTTATCCAAGATTTAACAAACCTTGGATTAGTTATCCCTCTATTTTCAAGGAATAAGATAACACCACTTATGATGAAGAAGCAATCCATGGATTAAATTAAATGAAGTAACCAAACAATGTATTAGTTGGATTTAATTTTAATCCATGGATTATTCTATAAAATACCTCCTACCAAACGGGTCCTAACTTTTTAGACCTCATTCTTATCAAACACTGATGATGCGATATACTTATGCTTTTGATTACTTAGTTCTCTTTGAACTTACTTCTTCTTCTTTGATCTCATGTTCACTTTTAACATGGTAGGTTAACTTAGGATTTTCTTTTAAGACTTCCGTTGGAATCTTTCTGTGAAATGACTAAGAATGACTTACATCATTACTTAGTGTAACCTCACCCTTGGGTCATCCTATCCGAACACCCCTCATTTTCCTAGTTCTTTCTTTCTTTCTTTCAAACTTTCTTACTTTCTCAATGTAATATTTAGCATTTAACTGACACATATCATGTGAGGTAACATGAAATCTAGTGCCTTCCCCACACTTAAAGAGGTGGTTCACTGGCCAAAGTGAAATCGGATACTTTCTAGCTTTCTTAGGTGGATCCACTAGCTAGTAGCCTATGTTGGCCTCATAGTTCAAAGACTAGGACAATTTGGACATACTTATCCACATTGGTGGTATTCTTATCTTATGAGGCTTTCATGTGCTTGCAGAAGCTCATTACTAGTCTATCCGTTCTTTGATAAATTTATCATACTTTATAACTTTTAGAGTTGACTCATACATTATGGAATCTTGCTTCTAGTATAAGGTATGCTTAGCTGAATGGATGACTTCTCATCCCTTTCTATACTTGATGATTGTGAACTTAATACTTACACTATCATTATGGTGTGAATAAGACTTGTCTCATGATTTCTAGCACCCTCTTCTTTGAGTATCTTTAACATAATTGTTTAGGTGCAAGTGAGACTTGTCTCACTTCCTTTAATAACCAATTCTTGGTCAACGTTATGACACATAAGCTTTTACTTCTTTCATTACTCACCTTATCTTTTTAAATGTTATTTGGTAGTCTTTTACCATTCTTTATGAATGTTATAAGGGATTATTCAATGTCCTACTATGTTCACGAGATCATTTAGATAGGCTATGTTGGGACTTGTCCTAATCATTGGCATATCATAGGTTATGTGTTCATTGAGTTACAACTTGTCAAGTCAATCTTTAACATGTATTTGGCCTTACAAGAAGCATCATAATTTACATTGGCCATATAAGATTTGTATGATTTACTCATTGACTAACTCTTTATCACATTTTGGAAATAATATTACTAGCAAATTTATTGGCATAAACCAAACTTTCACTAAACACATGTCGTGCTATTATTACTAGCACAATCAATTAACTTCATTTATATTCTATGGTAATCTCAACATTTTAAGCAAGCCAACTTTTAACATTTGATTAGCTTATAGTTATAATTCAGTGCTTAGTTTGGCCAAGCTATAAAGTTGATTTGGCATTGAAGATTCATTAACTACCTTTGATATTAATTCTTATTTCTTCTTCGAAACATTGTGTTCCAAACACTTACAAACAATCTACTGTAATTACACACAATATTAAAAACTTTTATTCCGTTCAACAATAAACTGAATTTCATAAGCGACATATAACAATTTCATCTACTCGAACACAATTAGGCAATACAAATTTCTTATATCATGTAAATGATACTCTAATTATATGGATCTAACCTATAGGTTTCATTCGACATTATCAAATCACATAAACCTACACATAATGATCAGTTAGCACCATATACAAAAAATATGAGCGATATTTCCATCATACATACTACTAGAATCGGAAATAGGGAGGCCAAGGGAGATGAACATTCGACAATTTCATTGGGATCAACCCTAATTTCGATTTTCTTGAATTCAAAATTTTTGAAAAACCTCCTTGGGAAAGGAATCGAAGAGACAAAACCCATACCTTACTGTAGATTTGAATCTACGAAGATCACCATGTACTTTGTACGAAAATCTTAAAGAATTGCCTTGAAATCGCGTAAGGAGAACTAAGAGTATTTTTTATGGTTTTTAGTCGTGAATTTCTAACCTAGTTACACGTGAGTCTAAGTATTAGGAACTTAATATTGACTAATTAATCTTAGGATAATTAACTTAATTAAACAAATAAATTAGCTAATTACCAAATCGCCCCTCCTAAATTGACTAAATATAGGAGAGCATTTGAATTAGCCAAATTCTGAAAATTTGCTAACGGTTTGGTTTTGACCATGAATTTACATTATTTAATTAAGTTGCTAATTTGATTAATTAAGTGACCTAGGTTAATTATGATAGTACCCCTAAGTCACTAGGACATAACCAACCGCTTTTGACCATCCTACGTAAGGTACTAGAATGTTTCTTTAGTTAGCTACTAGGCTAGTGTCACCAGGTTAGGTTTTAGGATTTCGGGCACACTAGTTAGTTTATTTTAGTTAGTACCAGGTTAGTTTGCTAGTTAGGTAATTTAGTTATAGCCTAGGATTTTTTAGGAAGCTAGGTACCATATGGCTTGATCCGACGCATGCCTGCGCCCTAACCGCCCTAACCGAATTCAGTTGGGCTTGGTCGTTTGATTTCTTGGCTGGTAGCACATGTGTTGCTCTAGACTCTTTTCCCAAATATCCTCACTATGTCCTTGGGCACTGCTTAATCTACATGCTCATTTTAAATGATCATTGTGTAATGGTACCTAGGCTTGACACTTGGATGACTCGTACATAATGTGTGTAAACTATGAAATCAAAATTTTTAGCTTAGGGTCTTCATTGCAGGTGTAATTCCTAAAAAAGCTTGAATTGGAGAAATTGAACATCAAAGTATATCTTAAGTTACTTGTTAATACATAGAAATTGTCTAACACCCGCAAGCCAATATTCTCTAACATGCGCAATATTACTTAATATTGGTCATTGGGATGCCTATGTACCCCAATACATATTCTTAAAACCTAATAGACTCTTCACTAGATAAGTACATTTTCTGGAATGTTACATTATCCCCCCTTTAGAAACATTTGTCCCTGAATGACACTACACATCATTTTGAATCAAATAGGGTATTTTCAAAAAACACATCAACATACTTGAAACTTTACTTTTTGTGAATATATGATTCACAACTTACTCTTTATGATGCACATCACATAAACCTGAGGTTGAGGAACTTCCTTTTCTATCTTACTTTAACTCAATGAACATCACAACTCATGGGGCACAAAATAACGTCAACGCTATACAAAAACAGAAACATGAATGCAAGCATGATTTTATATTAACCTTTATTGTTCAAGTATAAAACACACAGTTATGGAATTAAAACACCAAAACCGACTAATGCACTAAAATTTAGAGTTTCATAAACAAAATCAGACTTAGGAAGAGTATATCTAACCTCAAGATTTAAACAAGTGAGCGTAACGGGATCTCATGTCAGTCTCGCCCTCCCAAGTTGCTTTCTCAAAAAGGTGGTTCCTCCATAACACCTTTACGGTGGAAACCTCCTTGTTCCTCAGCTGCTTCACTTGGTGATCTAACATTTCAACTGGAACTTCTTCATAAGAAAGGTTCTCATCGACTCCTAACCCCTGAAAAGGCAGGATGGATGCCGGATAACTTGGACACTTTTTAAGCATCGAAACATGAAACGCTGGATGAACAGAATACAAGTCATTTGGTTACTTCAGTTCATAGGCAACATTCCCTAATCGCTGTAAGATCTCAAAAAGATCTGTATACCTCGGACTCAATTACCCTTTCTTACCAAACCTCCTCACCCCTTTCATGGTTGATATCTTCAGGCAGACTTAATCAGCTACCTTGAATTCAAGATCCCTCTTCCTGTTATCGGCATAGGATTTTTGACCACCGTAAGCAGTAGTAAATCTGTCCTTGATCATTCTCACCTTTTTTGTAGCCTTATGTATGATCTAAGGGCCAAGGATGGAAGACTCTCCTACCTCAATACACCCTATTGGGTACCTACATCTCCTACCATACAGTTCTTCAAAAGATGCCATCCCAATAGTGGAATGGTAGCTATTATTAGAAGAGAATTGAATTAGTGGCAAGTGATCATCCCAATTCCCTTTGAAGTCAATAACACATGCTCTCAGCATGTCTTCAAGGGTCTGAGTGGTACTCTCTGCTTGTTCATCTGTGTGAGGATGAAAAGCAGTACTAAGCTTCACCTGTGTACCCAACCTCTTTTATAAAGATATCCAAAAGTGAGAAGTGGACTGGGCCCCCTATACGAAATGATAGATAAAGGGATCCCATGACACATCACTATCTCATCAATATACAACTTAGCATAATGTTTCGACCTGTAAGTGGACTTCACAAGAATGAAGTGACCAGACTTAGTGATCGTATCAACAATTAGCTAAATGGAATCATGCAGTTTCCTAGTCCTGGGCAAACAAACCACAAAGTCCATATTAATAGCCTCGCACTTCCATGTTGGGATATTAATCAACTGGGTATGACCTCCAAGCATAAGGTGTTCGGCCTGAACCTGTTGGCAATTGGGGGGCTCCTCCACAAACTTAGCAATAACTTGCTTCATACCTTCCCACCAATAGATCTCCCTGAGATCATGATACATTTTGATGGAACCTTGATGACTGGAATACCTAGATCCATGAGCCTCTACAATAATATTAGGTCTCAGATTATCAATATTGGGTACACACAATATGCCGTGGTATCTAAAAACACCATTCCCCCAAGGGAGAATGATTCATTCAACTTACTCAACAATGAGTATTTCAACTCCATGAGTACTGGGTCGAGATGCTGCTTTGCTTTAACATCTACAACAAATGAGGATTCATAACTTGAATGAACTGAAACACCCCCACTTGGTGTATCTACAAGTCGTACACCTAACCTAGCCAATTGGTGTACCTCTTTTACCAGCTCCTTCTTCTCATCATCAATATGAGACACACTGCCCATGCTCAATCGGCTGAAAGCATCGGCCACTATATTGGCCTTACCTGGGTGATAGTGGATAGTCATGTCATAATCCTTGAGCAGCTCTAGCCATCTTCTAAGACAAATATTGAATTCACTCTGTGTAGAAACATACTGAAGACTTTTTTGGTCAGCAAATAGATCAACATGGAGACCATATTAGTAATGTCTCCAACGTTTTTTAACACAAATACCATGACAACTAACTCGAGATAATGTGTAGGGTAATTCTTCTCGTGAATTTTCAATGGTCTTTCTGCATATGCAATCACCTTGCCATCCTGCATAAGAAGACATCCGAAACCTACTCGGGAAGCATCACAGTACACCATATGACCTTCACCGCTCCTAAAAAATGTGAGAATTGTGGATGAAGTTAGTCGGTCTTTGAGCTCTAAGAAGCTCTTTTCACAAGTTTCAGACCACTAAGACTTCACCTTTTTCTTTGTTAAAGCCGTCAATGGAGCAAGAATAACGGAAAAGCCCTCAACAAACCTGCGATAGTAATTAGCCAAACCCAAGAAACTCCAGATGTATGTAGGACTGAGGGGTCTCTAGACTTTATTGACTAAATCTTTTTCATATCAACCTCTACACATTGGTCAGACACCACATGAACAAGGAAGGTCATTGATCTCAGCCAAAACTCACATTTGCTAAGTTTTGCATACAACTAATGTTCCCTGAGTACTTGTAGTGTCATTCTCAAATGTTGTTCATATTCTTCTCTGGTGTTAGAGTATGTGAGGATGTCATCTATCAATACTATGGCAAAAGAATCAAGGTATTAACATAATGCCTATTCATAAGGTCCATAAATGTTTCTGGTGCATTAGTGAGACCAACTGAAATGACACGAAACTCGTAATGACCATATCTAGTATGAAAGGGAGTCTTAGGAATGTTCTCTTGTATCACTCTAAGCTGGTGATACCATGACCGGAGATCTATTTTGGAAAATAAACTTGAACCTTGGAGCTGATAAAATACATCATAAATTCTGGGAAAAAGGTTTTGTTCTTTATAAAAGGTGGATCCTGGATCTAACAATGCATACACAGGAAAAGAAAAGACATGCAAGTTACTAGTGACCACATTAGCTGACTTCTTCTGCCCCTCTCCACTTTTCAAAGCATAGAACATGTTCCTTTTGGGAGGCTCGACTGCTGTAGTAGGATTAGGCCGAAACTGCGTATCTGCCTTGGACTGATCCTTCACAAATGGTCAGTCCTTGATTATATGCCCACTCTTGCTCACCCATAGTAGGAATTAAAACCTACCATGCACTCACCTCCATCAAAATGACCAAACTTACCACACGACAATCTGTCACGCTGGGCATTTCTATCATTTCTTTTCTTGGGGCAAGACTTGTTCCTTTTGGCAATAGTGTTCCTTGAAGGAGTAGGATTCTTGAGTGTTTGTGTACCTTCTTGAACTTGGCCCTGTCTTGGACTCCAAACGAACAACTATCAGTGCTAGAACCAGATTGATCCGAAGGCTTAAGCTTTTTGCCTTCTCGGCCTCTCTTCCTCCGAAGACTCTCCTCCACCTGTAGTGCATGTACCATAAACATAGAAAGGTCCATGTTATAATGAAACATGGCTGCCTGACATTGCTCCTCCAGATTCTCCAATACACCAATCACAAACTTGCGATATCATCCCTGCTACTGAACAACAGGGAAGAACCATATTTTTAAAGTTTAACAAACTTCAAGAAGTATTCCTTGACTGACATACCTCCCTGACGTAGGTTGATGAACTCCTCAACCTTAGACTCTCTCTTCTCACTAGCAAAGAACCTCTCCACGAATATAGTCTTTAGAATGTCCCATGTAGTGGGGACTTCTCCTGGTGCGCGACAATATACCCACATCTTGTACCATACTGAGCCATATCTTTGAGTTGGTATGCATCCAACTCAGCCTTTTCCTCTTCATTAACACACATAGAACAGAGAATCTTGTGTACCTAGTACACAAACTCCTGGGGATCCTCATTGGTTCAAAACTCGAAGTAGACTGGAGGATTCATCCTGGTGAAATTTCGCAGTTTCCTAGCCATGGTGCAAGCATGTGGGTTCTCCCTGGGAGCACCCTCTCTAATGGCCTGATTGTGATAGCCTGTTTCTGAGCAATGATGTCTTGGGCCATCTGATCCAGTGTCGCTCTAACTTCTCCATCCGTCAACACAGCTTGGTTGACAGGCACTTGCACTCCAGCAACTGGGGCTTGAGGAGGAGCTTCGTTTTCACCGAGTAGCTGCTTCTCCAACTCTCTTGGTTGTGTTTCTTCTTGTGTTCATTTTTCTACACGCACACACAAGAATGAAGTTAAATGCTAGAATGACACAAAATGTCAAAGTTGTACACAACACGATAAAGAGTAGAAGCACGGAACATTCTTAACATCGCTAAATCTCTAAGTCATGGTTCTGGTGCACTTCAAAATTATAAGCTAGAAACTATGCAACTTTGTTGTTTTGAGCCTTAGTTCCTAGGAAATTTAACCTCTTGCTCTGATACAATGTTTTTCACACTCCGGTCCTATACCCTAGATGAAAACGATGTGGTTAACCTCTCAGAGGTCGCAGACAAGCATCTTTTTCCCTTTCATCACAATCATACAATTAGATTTAGCAAAAAAATTAATTTTTTTTAACTTTTCTGAAAAGGACTTAGACTTCATATAATTTTTGCATAAGAGTGATATACGAAACTCAAAATAGACAACCATCTATTAACATATTGAACAATTCAAATTAAGAATTCATAATATCATTAATAGTTGTCAAACCGACCTAAATACAAAATCTTGAACACATGTTTGAAAGGAAACAATAGGGCAATATCCACTAGTCTAACCTAATAAATCTAAATAATAAAGCGTAGGCATCCTCGAACACAAGAGGACCTACGAAAGTCAGTAGGTACTATTCCAAACAGCGTCAACTGATCTTCAATGTTCTTCAAGGACCTGCACCTATAAAAATAATAATTGTTTATGGATTAGTACGCACTTGTAATAAGTATGGGTGCATGGACATAAACATATAAGGACTATGTATGATCAAGTAAAGATCTTCCTATAACAACATGTGATTTTTTGAAAGTGAAGTGATTTCACTGTCCTAATTCGTTTTAAATGAATCATGCTATGAATGTGACATATTTTCTTGCATTGAAAGCACAAAACTCCTTTTCTATATGAACATAAGACCTTTGAATCATGAACATAATATTAGAACAACTCAAGCAAAATTTAATATTTTTGCTCATCTTAGGCCGAGAACTCCCTCTCACAGACTTAGCTTATTTTTAAGTCTTTTTTTCTTTTTGTTGTGTAGTTCAATGATCTCCTTTTATCCTATGTTTTACTTACAAGTGCAATGATTCATTTTATTCCTATTTCTAAAATGAATCAAGTAAGTTATCTAAAAGACTAAGGAGGTGATTTGGCTACCCTACTCAGAAGTTATTCTTTCTATTCTTGTGAAATTGGGAATTAAGTTTTTATAAGCCAATCTTTATTGGCTATGCCCATTATTTGATCATTTGCATAATATGAAGATGATGGTCATATATTATACTCCAATTGATGAGTCATTATGTTTTTCTCCCGTTATTGGAATAAGCCAATAATTGTTAAAACATCATTCTTATCAAACACTAATGATTTGATATACTTATGCTTTTGCTTACTTAGTTCTCTTTGAACTTAAATTTCTTCTTCTTTGATCTCATGTTCACTTTTAGCATGCTAGGTTGACTTAGGATATTCTTTTTATGACTTCCATTGGGATCTTTCTGTGCAATGACTAAGAATGACTTACATCATTACGTAGTCTAACCTCACCTTTTTGTCATCCTATCCGAATACCCCTTATCTTCCTAGATCTTTCTTTATTTCTTTCTTACTTTCTTAAAGAAATTTTTAGCATTTAACCGACATAAATCATGTGAGAAAACATTAAATCCAGTGTATTCGTCACACTTAAAAAGAGATGATTCAGCGGCCAAAGTAAAACTGAATACTTCCTAACTTTCTTAGGTTGATCCACTAGCTAGTAACCTATGCTAGCGACATAGTTGAAAGAATAGCAGAATTTGGAGACCCATATTCACCTTTGTGGTAGTCTCATCTAATGAGGCTTACATGTGCTTGCACCAGATCATTACCAGTCTATCGGTGCTTAGCTCAACTTATAATACTTTACAACTTTTATAGTTTACTCAAACATTATGGAAGATTGCTTCTAGTATGACGTATGCTTTGGTCAATGGATGACTTGTCATTCCTTTCAATACTTGAGGAATGTGAACTTAAAACTTACATTATCATTATGGTAAGAATGAGACTTGTATCACGATTGCTAACACCCTCTTATGTGAGTATATTGAACATAATTATTAGGAGCAAGGGAGACTTATCTGACCTCCTTTAATACCCATTCTAGGTCAACTTCATGACTCATAAGCTTTTAGTTATTTCATTACTCACCTTATATTTTTAATTGATATCTGGTTGTCTTGAACCATTCTTTAAGAAATATATAAGGTCTTATTGTATGTGTTACTATGTTCACAAGTTCATTTAGATGGGGTATGTTGGGACTTGTCTCAATAATTGGTATACCCTAGGTTATGAGTTCATTGAATTACAACTTGTCAAGCCAATCTATAACATGTATTTGGACATACAGGAAACATCATAATTTAAATTACCATAAAAGAGTGGTATGACTTGGTCATTGGCCAACTCTATATCATATTCTGGAAATCATATTACTAGCCAATTTATTGGCATAAACAAAACATTTACTAAACACTTATCAGGATATTATTACTAGCAAAGTCAATTAACTTCATTTACATACTATAGTAATCTCATCATTTTAAGCAAGCCAACTTTTAATATTTGATTTGCTTATAGGGATAATTCAGTGCTTACTTTGGCCAAGCTATAAAGTTTATTTGACATTGAAGATTCATTAACTAGCTTTTATGTTAATTTTTATATCTTGTTGGAATTATTGCATTCCAAACACTTATAAAAATATCTACAGTAAACACACACAGTAATGGTAACCTTCATTCCTTTCAACAATAAACTGAATTTCATAAGCGACTTATAACAATTTCATCTTCTCGAACACAATTAGGCATTACAACATTGCTTATCTCATTTAAATACTCATATGGATCTAACTTATAAGTCTCATTCAACATTATACCAAATAATATGCTTGAGATTTGCATTATACATACTACTAGAATGGGAAATGGGGAGAACAAGGGAGATGAACATTCGATAATTTCATTGGGAACAACAATATTTTAGTTGTTCTTGAATTCAAAACGTTTGAAAAGACTCATGGGGAAAGTTATCCAAGAGATAAAATCCATACCTTGCTGTTTAATTGATCTATGAAGATCACCCTGTACTTTGCAGGATAATCTTGAAAAATTGCCTTGAAATCGCATCAGGAGAATTGAGAGTATTTTTTCTGTTTTTCAGTCGTGAGTTTCTAATGTCGTTAAACGTGAGTCTAAGTCTTAGGAACTGAATATTGAGTAATTAAACTTAGGATAATTCAGTTAATTAAATAAATCAATCATCTAATTACCAAAACGTCCTCCTAAATTGACTAAAAACAAGAAAGCTTTTGACATAGCAAAATTCTGAAAATTTACTAAGGGTTCAGGTTTGACCATGAATTTCAGTTAATTAAATAAGTTGCTAATTTTAATAATTAAGCGACCTAGGTTAATTACTATAGTACCCTTAGGTCACTAGGACCATAACCAACCGCTTTGTACCATCCTAGGTTAGGTACTAGGATGTTTCTTTAGTTGGCTACTCGATTAGTGTCACCCCGTTAGGTCTTAGGATTTTGGGAAAGCTAGTTGGTTTATTTTGGTTGGTCGTAGGATAGTTAGCTAGTTAGGTTAGTTAGTTAGAGCCTAGGATTGGTTAGTAAGCTAGAACCCACGTGTCTTGAACTGACGCGCGCCTACCCCTAACCGCCCTTACCGAATTTGATTAGGCTTGATCGTTTGGTCTCTTGGCCGGTAGCACATGTTTTGCTGCACACTTCTTCTCCCAAGTATTCTCACTATTTCTTTGGTTGCTGCTTAATCTACATGATCATTTTAAATTATCTTGTGCTAAGGTACCTAGGCTTGACTCTTGGATGCCTCGTATCTAGTGTGTATGCTGTGAAATCAAAAAATTAAGCTTAAGGTCTTTATTGCAGGTACAATTCCTAAACCAGATTGGATTGGCGCATTTGAACATCAAAGTATATCTTAAGTTAGTTGTTAATACATAGAAATTTACTAACACCATTAAGCAAATATTCTCTTACGTGAGCAATATTACGCAATATTGGGCATTCGGATGCCTATGTACCCCAATACATATTTTGAAAACATAATACACTCTTCATTAGACAAGTACATTTTCTGGAATGTTACATCCAACCCCACAAAACAAAAATATATTCTACTACCAAACATCCCTCCATCACCAAAATCAAAACACTAACCCCCAACCTGTCCTACAAAAATTCCCAAACTACTCAAAATGCCCCAAGTCCCTACGTAGCTCGACCTCTACCTAGAAAAAACACTTTCGAAATATTTGATGAGTAGGATGTGATCGACCATTATGAAGAGAAAAATAGACACAAAGAAGGAGATCTGAATAGCAAAAAAGGAATTTCGTTGTGTTCCTGATGTCGCCGGTTTAAACTGTGAGAACTTAGGAATTCTTTCGAATCTCACCTCCCAGAAGGATTTATGATTCAAAATTTTGGCACTTTTGGAGGAACAGGGAACCCCTTAGCGCATCTAAGGCCATAATGTGACCAATTCGTATGAGTTGGGAGAGATTAACATTTACTAAAGCGACTTTCTAGCCGAAGTTTGAGCAGGGAAGCTTTGGAATAATTTACATCCATGAGATGAAACAGCGGTCCAACTGGAACGCTTTGGCTACGGACTTCATTGAACAATTTTCTTACAATGTAGAGATCGTCCGTGATTGTTATTCCTTTGAGAAGATGAAATAGACATCCAATGAAAGCTACAAGAGTTTTCATTCATATGGCGAAAGGAGGTAGCCAGAGTTCGACCTCCCATGCCTGAAAAAGAAATTGTTGAGGTATTTTCATGGGCTCAAGAACCTGAATACTATGACAGAATCATGCTGCTCGTTGGAGGAAAATTTGTTGATATAGTCAAGATAGGTGAGACTATCGAGGATGGTTTGAAAGGGAATATTGCCCGTGTTGCTGTTTCGCCCATATGCTAAGGCTTGTTAAAAAAAGAAAAGAGAAGATGTGTCATTTTTTTATGAGGGGAAGAAGACCATGAGAAGATCATCATCGTACAAGGTCGTTCTCGACCTTCCCAGAGTCCACACCAGGCTTTTTATACGCAAGCCTATTATCAAAATGCTCCCCCTCCATGATACCAAAATAATGGTCCCCCAAGTTATCAAAATAATCCGCCTTTAGTTAATCAAACTCCATCCCCATCTAAAAAAATCCTTCACCTGCTTACAAAAATCCATCTCCTTATTACCAAAGTGGTGCCCCGAACTGCGCCACATGCAGCCAAATTACCGGGCGCCTCCCCAATTATACGAAGCTTCAGTATAGAAAAATATCCCAACGAACTAAAAACATCCATTATAAAATTACCAAACTAATCATTATCCCATATATCAAGCTCCCCCGTCCTAATGTCCAAAACAATCGTCAAATGTCTCCTCCTCAAGGAAACTATTATCCCTATCGCCCTAGATTTGAGAAAAATCCCATCAGAACGATTACAGCGCTTGCCTGAAAGCTGAAAAAAGTTGTACAAGCGATTGACTTTGTAGGTTATATACATATAGTGGGACCCAAGCCAATGGACACTAGATCCCGATTTTACAGACCTAATCACAATTGTGCATATCACTCCAATTAAAATTTATTGATACTGAGGATTATTTTAACCTCAAGAACAAAATCTAGGATCTAATCGACAAGAACGTGGTCTCCCTCAAGAGAACCACACCTAACATCAACATTAATCCTTTGCCAAATCATGGGGGCGTCAATATACACATGATAGAGACTGGATGACAATTGGTGCATGACAAAGGAAATAGTACCGATTGGTCATGACGAGCTGGAAAGAACCGTGGATTCACTGAGCATCAAGGAAAAGAAAGAGTTCATGAGTCTGACATTAGCAAAGGTTGTTGCCTTGGTGCCAATAGAAACTCCCTCTAGGCAAAGGTTTGTTTTTGGAATCGCTTCAGTTCATGGTATGACCAAATGTGTAAGATGTTATACTCTAGAAAAGTTTTCCCATGGAGGAAAAAAGAAAGACCAAGGAAAGAGGCTGATAAGTGAGGTCAAAACTAAAGAATTCTAGAGAAAGATGCAGCCGAAGGACTATTCCATTGTTAAGCATTTGGAGAAAACCCCGTCTCAGATTTTTGTATGGGTCTTGTTAATGAGTGCGCAACTACATACTTAAACCCTGATGAAGGATTTGGATGATACATATATGCCCATGGTCAATAGCAGCGACAATGTAGTGACCATGATCAACCGGGTTATCCGAGGACATCGGATCATCTTCTGTGATGAAGAGTTGCCCTTCGAAGGGAGGATGCACAACAAGGCTTTGCATGTCACTGTCATATCTCAAGAAAAGAATATATACCGTGTTTTGGTAGATGATGTATGTAGTCTCAATATTTGTCAGTTGTCGACTCTGAGGCAGTTAAGGTTTGATTTGGGGAAGCTTGAAAAGAACCTAGTCAACACGAGAGCCTTTGATGGGATCTAGAGAGACACACTTGGGGCAGTAAATTTTGTCATTCAAATGGGTCCTACATATTTCAACGCAATGTTTCAGGTCCTTGACATGGACACTAGCTGCAAGTTCATTTTGGGAAGGTCATTCATACACATGGCCGGGGTTGTGCCTTCTACCTTTCACCAACTCATGAAGTTTGTCTGGAAGGAGCAAGAATTAGTTATTCACGGTGAAGGAAGCCACTTTGATGGGTATGCGCCAATCATTGATGAAGTCTCTCAAGTCACTGACTTCTACGTAGTAGAGATGGTTAATGACACTGGTCATGATTGGGATTCGCAACCTCATATGCCCTCTGTGTACAAGATGATTTCCACGGTGATGCTATAGAATAAATTCGAGCCAGGTTTTGGATTCGGAAGGAATTTCAAATGAATTGTCGAGCCTATTTAGGTTCCCGCCAAAAGAGCAATGTATGGTTTGGGGTACGTCTCCACAAATGAAAAATTGAAGATGAAGAAGGGTGTTGATCAAGCATTTGCTAGACCAATCCCTCATCTTTGCTAGTTGATGTGAGGAGAAATTACACATTTTTTATTATTATTTACCTCACATTTATTCTTTATATTAGTCAGTTTTGAGCAAAAATTTTATGTATTGTGCTATATGTATTTTATTTGTAGGATTAAATTGGTGGGAAAATGAAGAAATTTGAAGCTAAAACTAATTAGAAATGGAAGGTTGAAGAAGGAAATCAAGCAGGCAGCTTAATGGATTAAAGTGAATAAAATAATATATTTATATGTAAGATGCAAATTCTGCAATTGTGCAATTTTTGGTTTTGGATTTCTAATTTGTTCGGACTCAATTATTTTATTTAGGGTTTTATACATCTATAAATAAGGCATGAAAAATTATTATTTGGTAGGAAGCGAAGAAACAAGATACAAGACATAATGTAAATTTTCTTCTAGCTTTGGAGCTTTGTAAGAGCCACCGTGGACGCCGGAGAATTGTGATTTATTCTTTCTTCTCCTTTATTATTAATTTTTATTTTATGATTAATAAAAATAGAGTTTAGCTATTGTTCTTAACTTTTTATGATTAACACAAATATATTTTTTTGAATAATTTTTTATTATGTTTTTGAGATGATGATTAGGTTTGTGGGAACCATGATCGATTAAATAAGTATGAATAGTGACTAAGCAATTTTCAAAGATGTTATTGCATGTGTTGATAATTCTTTCACTTAGAAGTCTTTTTTTACGGTGGCCAACGTTAGAAATAGCCTTGTTGCTACTTGCATGACCAAGGAGGTAGTTAATAAGAAAAGAATTATGAACGTAGATTTAGTATATACTATCTAATAGGATTGTTTAAATTTATGTGAAGTAGTAACTTAGCCATATATTGAATATACTAATTAATATGAGGTAAAGGTAAGGTTTAGTAAAGTCTACACACGTAGTCGGACCAAGGGTCGAGTTGAAATTCTCTAGATGCCGGACTAAGGATTTCGAGATACATAGCTTATCATTTTGCATGCATAACACTAGAGAAGAATTGCTATTACTAGAATTACCGCGTTACGAGCTTATGGAGAAAACGTTCGTAGTTATTTTTATTAATTTGGATATAAATAAATACTGAGTTCAAAGTGATTTTTATTTCTTTTAATTTTATTTTAATTTAAAATCCCCCATCTTAATATAACACCAATCAAGTTAAATATTTTTCTATATATAATATTCTTCCATATTCTCTGTGGAATCGATCCCAACTCATAATTGAGTAAATAGATTATAAACGATTATTAATATTTCTTTTCAAGAAGTATATTTGAACGTTCTCAAATAATGGCGCCTCTGCTGAGGATTATGGCTTAGAAATTGTCTTTAGTATTTATTTTAACTTGCATTTTTTTTTTGGTTTCTTAGGATTAGTTTTAAATTTTTTCGTTATTATTTTCATTTTGTCATTCTTATCATATAAAAGAGTATATGAAGGAGGAAAATTGTGTCTATATACTTAAATTTATTGTTCCCACATTAAGATAATACAATCCTTACTTAGGATAAAAGAAGTGCAAAATTCGATATCTGTTGTTTGGGAACTTTCTTTTTTTAACCTCCACCCCTTGAGCGTAATAGAAAAATTGATTCAAAATTGGGGGTGCATTTCATATCTTCAAAGTGGAAAAAAATGTAAAATTGATAGTGTTGTATCGCAAACAAATTAGTGGTGTTACTTTTTATTTTTATGTTATTATTATTTTTTATTCTATTTTATCAGTATGACCTTGTTTTAATCTTATTTTTGCACATTAGGGGACATCTAAGTACCCAAACAAATAAATAATTAAAGGAGCATGTTTGTGCTTAAGTATGGGGTGACGACCCTGGATAATGTCACGACCGAAAACCGAGCCGCGAGTGGCACCCACACATATCCTACTATGTGAGCGAACCAACCAATACAAAAACCCAACACTTCAATACAATATCAACAAAAAGTAATGCGGAAGACTTAAATCTCATTAATGAACATCGATTAAATAACTTTTAAAACTCAATAACTGTTATTATCCCCAAAATCTGGAAGTCATCATCACAATTATATAATCACATCATGTAAGCACACAATCAAGCATATAGAAGGTTTTACAATACTACCCAACACATATCATTCGCTATTAAGAGTCTACTACGAATAGCATAAAAACCATAACCTACCTCCACCGAAGATTCGTTATCAAGCAAGCAATTTCCCAAAGCTTTGTTATCCTCTTCGTTTCTCCTCTCTCTCGATTGTTCTTCACCCTCTCTTGTTCTTTCTATTTTTCTTATTCCAACCCTCTTTATTTTACCCTAATTAGCATATAATTAAGTATAAAAGATGATGAATTAACCCATTAATTAATTCAAGGTTATCTCTTTTAACCCCCAAGAAATTGACTTATTAATATTAACCCACTAAATTTATAATTATAGCAGGAATAGTCCAAAACGCCCCTTAAAATATGTTACAGAAATATGACCCAGTCTGGGTTTACGCAGCCTGTGACGGCCCGTCGTGCCTGCGACGATCCGTCCTGCAGGTCCGTCACAAAGTTCAGAGAGTAATTTTCTGTGGAAAATGTGTGACGGTCCATCGTGCCCACGACGGTCCGTCCTGCCATTCCGTCGTGAAGTTCAGAGAGTCAATTTCAGTACCCAAAGTTCAGAATTCTAAGTGTTTTGGAACGAGACCCCCTCGACGGTCTGTCGTGCCCATGACGGTCCGTCGTGGGTTCCGTCGAATCAGACAGTTTTTCCAGAATTAAAATCTGCTGCTCAAAACGACTAAACAGGTCGTTACAATAGATACCAATTTACCCATCGTTCATCCTCGAACGATCACAAGAAGAAAAACAAGGGCGAAAAGGAGTACCTGAATGTGTAAACAGGTGTGGGTATCTTTCTTGCATATCAGCCTCCTTCTCCCAAGTGGCCTCTTCAACTGGTCGATTCTTCCATTGAACTTTGATGGATGCAATCTCCCTCGACCTCAACTTGCGAATTTCTCTATATACAATGGCAACAGGCTCCTCCTCATAAGACAAATTCTCATCAAGCAGAACCGAATCCCAATGAATGATGTAGTTTCCATCCCCATGGTATCTTTTCAACATAGACACATGAAATACCGGATGCACTCCTGACAGTCCTGGAGGCAAGGCTAATTCATAAGCCACCTCCCCTACTAGCTTAAGTACTTCAAATGGTCCAATATACCTTGGGATTAGCTTACCTCTTTTACCAAACCACATCACCCCTTTCATGGGCAAAACCTTCAGCAAGACTTTTTCACCTCCATGAACACCAAGTCTCTAACCTTTCGATCCGCATATTCCTTTTGCCTACTTTGAGCCGCTAAAAGCTTTTCTTGAATAGATTTCACCTTCTCTAATGAATCCCTCAACAGGTCAGTACCCCAAGGTCTAACCTCAAATGCATCAAACCAACCAATGGGAGACCTACATCTCCTCCCATACAATGCTTCAAATGGAGCCATGTCAATACTGGAGTGATAGCTATTATTGTATCAAAACTCCTCTAAGGGTAAGAAGTTATCCCAATGACCACCAAATTCTATCACACATGCACGAAGCATATCCTCCAACACTTGAATCGTTCGATCAGACTGACCATCAGTCTGAGGGTGAAATGCAGTACTAAGGTCCAACCTAGTATCTAATTCCGCATGCAATGTTCTCCAAAACTTAGAAGTAAACAGCGTACCTCTATCTGATATGATGAAAAATGGAACTCCATGCAATCGAACGATTTCTGAGATGTAGATTTTGGCTAACTTCTCTGCATTGTAGGTCACCTTGACTGGAATGAAGTGAGAAGACTTAGTTAATCTGTCCATAATTACCCAAATTGAATCAAACTTACCCAATGTCTTTGGAAGACCAACCACGAAATCCATTGCAATTCTCTCCCACTTCCATTCAAGAATTGGTTTTTTCTAAAGTGTTCCTCCGGGCATCTGGTGTTCATACTATACTTGTTGACAATTTGGACATTTGGCAACAAAATCAACAATGTCGCGCTTCATTCTACTCCACCAAAAGTGTTGCTTTAGGTCACGGTACATGTTGGTTGCACCAGGATGTATAGAATATCCGGAACTATGAGCCTCTGTGAGAATAGTGTGGATCAAATCATCGACGCGGGGCACACATACCCTTCCCTTAATTCTCAAAACACCTTCCTCATCGATTTTTGCTTCCTTAGCCTCTCCTCGCAACACCTTATCTCGGATCCGAATCAGTTTCTCATCAGTAAACTGCTTTCCTTTAATCTTGTCAAGAAAGGAAGATCTTGCCTCCACACAGGCCAAAAATCCTCCCTTCTCATTTACTTCTAGCCTCATAAAGTCATTAGCCAAGTTTTGGATTTCTCTAGCCAACGGGCGTCTAGAAACTTGCAAGTGAGCTAGACTTCCCATGCTTCCTGACTTTCTACTTAAAGCATCTGCCACAACAGTAGCCTTTCCCGGATGAAACAAAATAGTGATATCGTAGTCCTTCAGTAATTCCATCCATCTCCTCTGTCTCAAATTCAAATCTTTCAGAGTAAAGACATACTGTAGGCTACGATGATCCTTATAGACTTCACACTTAACCCCATATAAATAATGTCTCCATTGCTTTAATGCAAACACTACCGCAGCCAACTCCAAATCATGGGTCGGATATTACGTTCATGCACCTTTAATTGCCTTAAAGCATAAGCAATTACGTTCTTCTCTTGCATTAGCACTGCACCCAAACCCTAATAGGATGCATCACAATAGACAATGAAATTCTTACCTTCCACTGGCAGGGTAAGGATTGGTGCAGTAGTCAACAAGGTCTTGAGCTTCTGAAAGCTTTCCTCACATTCATCCGACCATACAAATGGAACATTCTGCTAAGTGAAGTTTTTCAATTGGGAAGCAATAGAAGAGAATCCCTTGACAAATCGACGGTAGTAGCTAGCTAAACCAACAAAGCTCCTTATTTCTGACACATTAGTAGGTCTTACCCAATTCTTCACTGTCTCAATCTTAGAAGGATCCACCATCACTCCATCCTTAGAAACCACGTGCCCCAAGAAGGACACTGAATCTAGCCAAAACTCACAGTTGGAGAATTTGGCATAAAGCTTTTTCTTCCTCAACAACTCCTATACAATTCTCAAATGCTCCTCATGTTCCTTCTTACTGTTGGAGTATATCAGTATATCATCAATAAATACGATCACAAAGAGATCCAGATATGGCTTAAAAATCCCATTCATCAAGCTCATGAAAGCAGCAGGGGCATTCGTAAGACCAAAAGACATCACTACAAATTCGTAATGCCCATACCTGGTTCGAAAAGCAGTCTTTGGCACATCCGTTTCTCGTATTTTCAATTGATGGTAACCGGATCTCAAGCAATTTTAGAGAAGACACAAGCACCTTGTAATTAATCGAACAAGTCATCAATGCGAGGAATGGGATACTTGTTCTTAATAGTTACCTTGTTCAACTGCCGGTAGTCTATGCACATCCGAAAACTCCCATCCTTCTTCTTCACAAATAACACCGGAGCACCCCAAGGAGATGCACTTGGTCTAATGAAGCCTTTGCTCAACAACTCTTGAAGTTGGGCCTTTAACTCTCTTAACTCCGCGGGAGCCATTTTATAAGGGTGTATAGAAATGGGGCGAGTACCCGGTTTCTAGATAAATGAAAAAATCAATATCTCTATCCGGTGGCATACCAGGAACATCTGCAGGGAACACATACAGAAACTCACGGACTACCGAAACCGACTCAATTGAAGGTACTTGGGTAGTTTCATCCCTGAGATGTGCCAAGAAAGCTAAACACCCCTTACTAACCATTCTGTTAGCACGAAGAAAGGAGATGATACGAACCGGAGTGAAAGAGTAGTCGCCCTCCCACACTAACGGATCTGTCCCAGGCTTGGCTAACGTCACAGTTTTAGCATTACAATCCAAGATCGCAAAATTTGGAGAAAGCCAAGTCATACCCAAAATTACATCAAAATCAACCATTTCTAAGATAACCAAGTCTACATAAGTATTGCTCCCCACAAAAGTCACCAGAGAAGACCTATATACTTTTTCAACTATCACAGACTCACCCACTAGAGTAGAAACACGAATAGGCATGTCCAGAAATTTACAATGTAAATTAAGACCAGTAGCAAATGAGGAAGATACATATGAAAATGTGGAGCCAGGATCAAATAATACAGAAGCCATGCAATCACAAACCAAAAGATTACCTGTGATAACATCGTCATATGTCTCCGCTTCAGGTCTCCCAGGGAAAGCGTAACAATGGGCCCTATCGCCTGTCTGCCCGTTGCCCCTACCATGTTGTGCTGTAGTGGCTCCAGTTTGCCCGTCACCCCGGCCGTTTTGGTGACGACCATTACCTCGGCCACTGAAACGACCTATTTAGTCGTTTTGAGCAGCAGATTTTATTTCTGGAAAACTGGCTGAGACGACGGCCCCCACGACGGACCGTCATGGGCACGACGGACCGTCGCAGGGTCTCGTTTCAAAACACTTAGAAATTCTGAAATTGGGTACTGAAATCGACTCTCTGAACTTCGTAACGGAATGGCAAGACGGACCGTCACACGCGTGACGGACCGTCACAGACTCTTTGGTGGAAATTGAGTCTCTGAACTTTGCGATGACCTGCAGGACGGACCGTCGCAGGCACGACAGGCCGTCACAGGTTGCGTAATCCCAGTCTGGGTCGGATTTCTTTAAATGTTTTAAGGGACGTTTTTGACTATTCCTGCCTTAATTATAAAGTTAGTGGGTTAATGTTAAAAAGTCTAATTACTTGGGGGTTAAAAGAGGTAACCTTTTAAGTGAATTAATGGGTTATTATTGCAATATTTTATTCTTAATTATATGCTAATTAGGATAAAAGAAAGAGGGTTTGAATAAGAAAAATAGAAAGAACAAGAGAGAGGGAATCGAA
Organism: Solanum peruvianum; assembly: GCA_027705065.1. Classification (NCBI taxonomy): domain Eukaryota; kingdom Viridiplantae; phylum Streptophyta; class Magnoliopsida; order Solanales; family Solanaceae; genus Solanum; species Solanum peruvianum. Next base: position 7,300,181 of record JAKWJD010001756.1, on the reverse strand, counting down.
CGAGAAGAGAGAAACAAAGCTTGGAAAATTCTTGCTTGATCACTAGTCTTCGGTGGAGGTAGGTTATGGTTTTCATGCTATTCGTAGTAAACTCTTAATAGCGAAGGATATGTATTGATAGTATTGTAAACCCTGCTATGTGCTTAATTGTATGCTTGCATGAATTTGATTGTGTAATTGTGAATAAATAAGCATGATGGAGCTATTGAATCCCAAATCTTGAAAAGAAACCCTAATCTACTTTGTTAATGATGATGCCTTGGTATAAAAGAAGGCTTGATGAACGAAAGTGGTGAGATTAGGGGATCGGGTGCCACTTTCCGGTACCAGGATAGAAATAGAGGATCGGGGGCCACGTTCCGGTACCAGGATAGAATGAGGATCGGAGTGTCACGTTGCGACACCAGGATAGTATATGGATCGGGTGCCACGTTCCGGTACCAGGATAGAATGAGGATAGGAGTGTCACGTTCCGACACCAGGATAGTATATGGATCGGGTGCCACGTTCCGATACCAGGATAGTATATGAGGATCGGAGTGTCACGTTCCGACACCAGGTTAGTATATGGAGCGGAGTGTCACGTACCGACACGAGGGGAATAAATATAATGAATCTTGAAATATGTTAATATACTCAATCTAATGAATCTAATTCTCAAATGAGTATGGTAATTGAGGCTTGCGTCCTCATGTGTGAACTTGGCGGTACTTGTTAATGATTATAGTACTGTTGTTGCTACATGTTGAGTATCATAGTAGATTTTATGATATTACTTGATATATACTGTTTTCTATTTTGAGGTGGCCGATGATATCTACTCATTACCCGTGTTTTGTACTGACCCCTACTTTTAGGTTTTCTTCTTTGTTATTTGTTGAGTGCAGCAAACGTGCCGTCATCTTCGACTCAACAGTAATTCTAGCCAGTCTTCACTACATCGGAAATTCAGGGTGAGCTAATGCTTCTAGCTTGGACTTGATCTTCTTCTTCAAGTCTTGATGCCTTGAACTTTCGGCATGGACTAACTTTTATTTGTTTTAGCTTCTTAGACATTTCTAGTTTAGAAATTTTAGGATAGATGTTCTTGTGTTTATGACTTCCAGATTTTGGGGATAATAATAGTTATTGAATTGATTTTATTAATGAGTTAAGTCTTCCGCGTTACTTTCTGTTGATATTATATTGAAATGTTGAGGTTTAGATTGGTTGGTTCTCTCACATAGTAGATTAAGTGTGGGTGCCAGTCGCGGCTCGGTTTTGGGTCGTAACAAACTTGATATCAGAGCATTAGGTTCGTTGGTCTCATCACACAAGAACGAGTCTAGTAGAGTCTTAAGGAATGGTAGGGGGACGCCTTTACTTTTCTTTGAGAGGCTATAAGACTTTAGGAAAATTCCATTCTTTCTTTCTTTCTTTCGTGCTACTACTTGAATCCAATTGGTATCTAGGTGATACAAATTGGTATATGACCATCTTCACTCTATTTCGCAGATGGTTAGAACTAGAGCAACGACTGCACCAACACCAACACCGGCAAGACAAGAAACGTCTGAGCCAGCCACTGGGGCTGTGGTTCGAGAAACAGCAGTGGCAAGAGGCCGTGGTAGAGGTCGTGGGAGGACGTCCTCTAGAGGAAGAGGACGAGCACCTAGTCCATCTGATGCTAGGGTGGTGACCCCTCCACCGACTGAAGAGGTAGTAAGAGAGGGTGAGGAAGGGGAGAATGAACAAGTGCAAAATGAGGAATTGCCACCCCAACCTACCCTAGAGATGATCAATCAGGTTCTTGCTTATCTTAGCGGGTTATCTGATCAGGGTCAGGCACCTCCAGTGCTTTCTGCACCAACACCTCCGGTTTCAGAGGTACGACATGCCGCTGCTGGGGCTCCCCGCATGGATGACTCATTGGAAATAGGCACATTTCCTCGTCTGACTACAGGGCCTATAATGACCAATGATCAGCATGAACTTTTCAGTAAGTTCTTGAAATTGAAACCTCCAGTCTTCAAGGGTGCTGAATCGGAGGATGCCTACGATTTTCTGGTTGACTGTCATGAGCTACTACACAACATGGGTATAGTGGAAAGGTTTGCTGTTGAGTTTGTGACTTATCAGTTCCAAAGAAACGCCAAAATGTGGTGGCGGTCACATGTAGAGTGTCAACCAACAGAGGTACCACCTATGACTTGGGCCTCATTCTCTAGCTTGTTTATGGAGAAGTATATCCCCCGGACTTTGAGGGATAGGAAAAGAGATGAGTTCTTAAGCCTAGAGCAAGGTAGGATGTCGGTTACTGCTTATGAGGCTAGGGTTCGCGCACTATCCAGATATGCCACCCAACTTTGTTTCAGTCCACAAGAGCGGATTCGCCGTTTTGTGAAGGGGTTGAGGTCAGAGTTGCGGATTTCAGCCTTACAGGTAGCGGCTACAGCGAAATCCTTTCAGGAAGTGGTAGACTTCGTTATAGAGGTCGAAGGAGTAAAGCTAGATGACTTCACCATGGCGTCGACATCAAAAAGGTTTCGAAAGGGAGGTGATTTTAATGGTTCTTACTCTAGAGGACAGGGTTCCGGAGGTTACTTAGTCCGACCAATTAAGTCTTCACTACAAACTGTAGTTGGGGGTCCACCCCAGACAGGCCAACACTTCTCTGAGAGACCTATGCTTGAATCCAGAGAGTGTTATGGATGTGGGGAGACTAGACACATTAAGAGGTATTGTCCAAAACAGAGTTACAGACCTCCAATGGTTAGAGGTAGAGGTGGTTATGGAAGAGGCCGTCATTCTAGAGGATGTGGTGGTCGAGGCAATGGTGGTCACCAAAACGGTCGGGGTGATGGGCAAACTGGAGCCACTACATCACAACATGGTAGGGGCAATGGACAGACAAACGATAGGGCCCATTGTTACGCTTTCCCTGGGCGGTCTTAAGCGGAGGCATCTGATGCTGTCATCACAGGTAATCTTTTGGTTTGTGATTGCATGGATTCTGTATTGTTTGATCCCGGATCCACATTTTCTTATGTATCTTCCTCATTTGCTAATGGTCTTAATTTACATTGTTAATTACTTGACATGCCTATTCGTGTTTCTACTCCGGTGGGTGAGTCTGTGATAGTTGAAAAAGTGTATAGGTCTTTTTTAGTGACTTTTGTGATGAGTAACACTTATGTAAATTTAGTTATCTTAGAAATGGTTGACTTTGATGTAATTCTGGGTATGACTTGGCTTTCTCCGAATTTTGCGATCTTGGATTGTAATGCTAAAACTGTGACGTTAGCCAAGCCTGGGACAGATCCGTTATTGTGGGAGGGCGACTACACTTCCAATCTGGTGCGTATCATCTCCTTTCTTCTTGCTAAGAAAATGGTTAGCAAAGGGTGTTTAGCTTTCTTGGCACATCTCAAGGATGACACTACCCAAGTACCCTCGATTGAGTCGGTTTCGGTAGTCCGTGAGTTTTTGGATGTGTTCCCTGAAGATCTTCCTGGTATGCCACCGGATAGGGATATTGACTTCTGTATTGATCTTGAACTGGGTACTCGCCCCATTTCTATAACCCCTTATAGAATGGCTCCCGCGGAGTTAAGAGAGTTAAAGGCCCAACTTCAAGAGTTGTTGAGCAAAGGCTTCATTAGACCAAGTGCATCTCCTTGGGGTGCTCCGGTTTTGTTTATGAAGAAGAAGGATGGGAGTTTTCGGATGTGCATACACTACCGGCAGTTGAACAAGGTAACTATTAAGAACAAGTATCATCTTCTTTGCATTAATGACTTATTTGATCAGTTAAAAGGTGCTTGTGTCTTCTCTAAGATTGATTTGAGATCCGGTTATCATCAATTGAAAATATGGGCAACGGATGTGCCAAAGACTGCTTTTAGAACCAGGTATGGGCATTATGAATTTGTAGTGATGTCTTTTGGTCTTCCGAATGCCCCTGCTGCGTTCATGAGCTTGATGAACGGGATTTTTAAGCCATATTTGGATATCTTTGTGATCGTATTTATTGATGATATACTGATATACTCTAAAAGTAAGAAGGAACATGAGGAGCACTTGAGAATTGTATTTGAAATGTTGAGGGAGAAAAAGCTTTATGCCAAGTTCTCTAAGTGTGAGTTTTGGCTAGATGCAGTGTCCTTTTTGGGGCACGTGGTTTCTAAGGATGGAGTGATGGTGGATCCTTCTAAGATTGAGACCGTGAAGAATTGGGTAAGACCTACTAATGTGTCAGAAATAAGGAGCTTTGTTGGGTTAGCTAGCTACTACCGCCGATTCGTCAAGGGATTCTCTTCTATTGCTTCCCAATTGACGAACTTGACAAAGCAGAATGTTCCATTTGTATGGTCGGATGAGTGCGAAGAAAGCTTTCAGAAACTCAAGACTTTGTTGACTACCGCACCTATCCTTACCTTGCCAGTAGAGGGTAAGAACTTCATTGTTTATTGTGATGCATCCTATTCTAGGTTGGGTGCAGTGCTAATGCAAGAGAAGAATGTGATTGCTTATGCTTCAAGACAATTGATGGTGCATGAACGTAACTATCCGACCCATGATTTGGAATTGGCCGCGGTAGTATTCGCATTAAAACAATGGAGGCACTATTTATATGGGGTTAAGTGTGAAGTCTATACGGATCATCGTAGCCTACAGTATGTCTTTACTCAGAAAGATTTGAACTTGAGACAAAGGAGATGGATGGAACTACTGAAAGACTACGATATCACTATTTTATATCATCTGGGAAAAGCGAATGTTGTGGCGGATGCTTTAAGTAGAAAGGCGGGAAGCAAGGGAAGTCTAGCTCACTAGCAAGTTTCTAGACGCCCATTGGCTAGAGAGGTTCAGATTCTGGCTAATGACCTTATGAGGTTAGAAGTAAATGAGAAGGGAGGATTTTTAGCTTGTGTGGAGGCAAGATCTTCCTTCCTTGACAAGATTAAGGGAAAGCAGTTTCATGACGAGAAATTGATCCGGATCCAAGAGAAAGTGTTGCAAGGAGAGGCTAAAAAAGCAACAATCGATGAGGAAGGTGTTTTGAGGATTAAGGGAAGGGTATGTGTACCCCGCGTCGATGATTTGATCAACACTATTCTGACAGAAGCTCATAGTTCAAGGTATTCTATACATCCGGTTGCAACCAAGATGTACTGTGACCTAAAGAAACACTTCTGGTAGAGTAGAATGAAGCGTGATATTGTTGATTTTATTGCCAAGTGTCCAAACTGTCAACAAGTAAAGTATGAACACCCGAGGCCCGGAGGGAACTTCAGAGAATGCCCATTCCTGAATGGAACTGGGAGAGAATTGCAATGGATTTTGTGGTTGGTCTTCAAAAGACAATGGGTAAGTATGACTCTATTTGGGTGATTGTCGATAGGTTAACTAAGTCTGCTCATTTTGTTCCGGTCAAGGTGACTTACAATGCCGAGAAGTTAGCCAAAATCTATATCTCAGAAATTGTTCGGTTGCATGGGGTTCCACTCTCCATCATATCAGATAGAGGTACGCAGTTTACTTCTAACTTTTGGAAAACACTGCATGCGGAATTGGGTACTAGGTTGGACCTTAGTACCGCATTTCACCCTCAGACCGATGGTTAGTCTGAGCGAACGATTCAAGTGTTGGAGGATATGCTTCGTGCATGTGTGATAGAATTTGGTGGTCATTGGGATAACTTCTTACCCTTAGCGGAGTTTTCATACAATAATAGTTATCACTCAAGTATCGACATGGCCCCATTTGAAGCATTGTATGATAGAAGATGTAGGTCTCCCATTGGGTGGTTTGATGCATTTGAGGTTAGACCTTGGGGTACTGACCTTTTGAGGGATTCGATAGACAAAGTGAAATCTATTCAAGAAAAGCTTCTAGCGGCGCAAAGTAGGCAAAAAGAATATGCAGATCGAAAGGTTAGAGACTTAGAGTTCACGGAGGGTGAACAAGTCTTGTTGAAAGTTTCGCCAATGAAAGGGGTGATGCGGTTTGGTAAAAGAGGTAAGCTAAGCCCGAGGTACATTGGACCATTTTAAGTACTTAAGCGAGTAGGGGAGGTGGCTTATGAGCTAGCCTTGCCCCCAGGGCAGTCCGGAGTACATCCGGTATTCCATGTATCTATGTTGAAAAGATACCATGGGGATGGAAACTACATTATCCGTTGGGATTCAGTTTTGCTTGATGAAAATTTGTCTTATGAGGAGGAGCCTGTTGCTATTTTAGATAGAGAAGTTCGCAAGTTGAGGTCAAGGGAGATTGCATCCATCAAGGTGCAATGGAAGAATCGTCCGGTTGAAGAAGCCACTTGGGAGAAGGAGGTCGACATGCAAGAAAGATACCCACATCTGTTTAAAGATTAAGGTACTCCTTCTCGCTCTTGTTTTTCTTCTTGTGATCGTTCAAGGACGAACAATGGATAAATTGGTATCTATTGTAACGACCTGTTTAGTCGTTTTGAGCAGCAGATTTTATTTCTCGAAAACTAGCTGAGACGACGGACCGTCATGGGTATGACGGACCGTTGCAGGGTCTCGTTTCAAAACACCTAGAAATTCTGAAATTGGGTACTGAAATCGACTCTGTGAACTTCGTAATGGAATGGCAGGACGGACAATCACAGGCGTGACGGACCGTCACAGACTCTTTGGTGGAAATTGAGTCTCTGAACTTTGCGACGACCTGCATGACGGACCGTCGCAGGCACGATAGGCCGTCACAGGTTGCGTAATCATAGTCTGGGTCGGATTTCTTTAAATGTTTTAAGGGACATTTTTGACTATTCCTGCCTTAATTATAATGGTAGTGGGTTAATGTTAATAAGTCTAATTACTTGGGGGTTAAAAGAGGTAACCTTAAGTTAATTAATGGGTTATTATTACCATATTTTACTCTTAATTATATGCTAATTAGGGTAAAAGAAAGAGGGTTTGAATAAGAAAAATAGAAAGAACAAGAGAGAGGGAATCGAACAAGAAGAGAGAAACAAAGCTTGGAAAATTCTTGCTTGATCACTAGTCTTCGGTGGAGGTAGGTTATGGTTTTCATGCTATTCGTAGTAAACTCTTAATAGCGAATGATATGTATTGATAGTATTGTAAACCCTGCTATGTGCTTAATTGTATGCTTGCATGAATATGATTATGTAATTGTGAATAAATAAGCATGATGAAGCTATTGAATCCCAAATCTTGAAAAGAAACCCTAATCTACTTTGTTAATGATGATGCCTTGGTATAAAAGAAGGCTTGATGAACGAAAGTGGTGAGATTAGGGGATCGGGTGCCACATTCCGGTACCTGGATAGAAATAGAGGATCGGGTGCCACGTTCCGGTACCAGGATAGAATGAGGATCGGAGTGTCACGTTCCGACACCAGGATAGTATATGGATTGGGTGCCACATTTCGGTACCAGGATAGAATGAGGATCGGAGTGTCATGTTCAGACACAAGGATAGTATATGGATCGGGTGCCACGTTCCGGCACCAGGATAGTATATGAGGATCGGAGTGTCACGTTCCGACACCAGGATAGTATATGGAGTGGAGTGTCACGTACCGACACGAGGTGAATAAAGATAATGAATCTTGAAATATGTTAATATACTCAATCTAATGAATCTAATTCTCAAATGAGTATGGTAATTGAGGCTTGCGTCCTCATGTGTGAACTTGGCGGTACTTGTTAATGATTATAGTACTGTTGTTGCTACATGTTGAGTATCATAGTTGATTTTATGATATTACTTGATATATACTGTTTTCTATTTTGAGTTGGCCGATGATATCTACTCTGTACCCGTGTTTTGTACTGACCCCTACTTTTATATTTTCTTCTTTGTTATTTGTGGAGTGCAGCAAACGTGCCGTCATCTTCGACTCAACAGTAATTCTATCCAGTCTTCACTACATCGGAAATTCAGGGTGAGCTAATGCTTCTCGCTTGGACTGGATCTTCTTCTTCAAGTCTTGATGCCTTGAACTTTCGGCATGGACTAGCTTTTATTTGTTTTAGCTTCTTAGATATTTCTAGTTTAGAAATTTGAGGATAGATGTTCTTGTGATGATGACTTCCAGATTTTGGGGATAATAATAGTTATGGAATTGATTTTATTAATGAGTTAAGTCTTTCGCATTACTTTCTGTTGATATTTTATTGAAATGTTGAGGTTTAGATTGGTTGGTTTGCTCACATAGTAGGTTAAGTGTGGGTGCCAGTCGCGACTCAGTTTTGGGTCGTGACAGCCACCACGTCCTCCAGAATAACAGCCTCTACCATGACCACCTCTACCTCTACCTATTGGGGGTCCATAACTCTGTTTTGGACAATTCCTCCTAATATGTCCAGTCTCCCCACATCCATAACATTCTCTGGGGTCTAGTATAGGTCTCTCAGAGAAGTGTTGACCGGTCTGAGGTGGAACCCCAACTACAGTCTCTAGTGAAGACAGAATGGGTCGGGCGGGATAACCACCTGAACCCTGTCCTCTAGAGTAAGAACCATTAAACTCACCTCCCTTTCGAGACCTTTTTGATGTTGATGCCATGTTGAAGTCATCTGGCTTCACTCCTTCCACCTCTATCACGACGTCTACCACTTCTTGAAAGGATTTTGCCGTAGCCGCTACCTGTAAGGATGAAATCCGTATTTCTGACCTCAACCCCTTCACAAAACGGCGAATCCGCTCTTGTGGACAGAAACAAAGTTGGGTGGCATACCTGGATAATGCACGAAACTTAGCCTCATATGCAGTAACCGACATCCTACCTTGCTCTAGGCTCAAGAACTCATCTCTTTTCCTATCCCTCAAAGTCCGTGGGATATACTTCTCCATAAACAAGCTAGAGAATGATGCCCAAGTCATAGGTGGTGCCTCTGTTGGTTGACACTCAACATGTGACCGCCACCACATTTTGGCGTTACCTTGAAACTGATAAGTCACAAACTCAACACCAAACCGTTCTACTATACCCATCTTTTGTAGTAGCTCATGACAGTCAACCAGAAAATCGTAGGCATCCTCAGATTCAGCACCCTTGAAGACTGGAGGTTTCAATTTCATGAACTTACTGAAAAGTTCATGCTGATCATTTGTCATTATAGGCCCTGTAGTCAGACGAGGAAACGTGCCTATTTCCAATGAGGCATCCATGCGGGGAGCCACAGTAGCTGCATGTTGTACTTCCGGACCCTGAGGTGCTGGTGCAGAAAACACTGGAGGTGTCTGGACCTGATCAGATAACCTACTAAGATAAGCAAGAACCTGATTGATCATCTCTGGTGTAGGTTAGGGTGGCAATTCCTCTTTCTTCACTTGTTCATTCTCCCCTTCCTCACCCTCTCTTATCACTTCCTTAGTCGGTGGAGGAGTCACCGCCCTAGTACTAGTTGGGCTAGGTGCTTGTCCTCTTCCTCTAGAGGACGTCCTCCCGCGACCTCTACCACGGCCTCTTGCCACTGTTCCTCTCCGAGCTACAGCCCCAGTGGCTGGATCAGACGCATCTTGTCTTGCCGGTGTTGGTGTTGGTGCAGTCGTTGCTCTAGTTCTCACCATCTGCGAAATAGAGTGAAGATGGTCAGATACCAATTTGCATCACCTAGATACCAATTGGATCCAAGTAATAGCATGAAAGAAAGAAAGAAAGAATGGAATTTTCCTAAAGTCTTATAGCCTCTCAAATAAAAGTAAAGGCGTCTCCCTACCGTTCCTTAATACTCTACTAGACTCGTTCTTGTGTGATGAGACCAACGAATCTAATGCTCTGATACCAAGTTTGTCACGACCCAAAACCGAGCCGCGAGTGACACCCACACTTATCCTACCATGTGAGCGAACCAACCAATACAAAAACCCAACACTTCAATAAATTATCAACAAAAAGTAATGCGGAAGACTTAAATCTCATTAACGAACATCGATTAAATAACTTCTAAAACTCAATAACTATTATTATCCCCAAAATCTTGAAGTCATCATCACAATTATATAATCACATCATGTAAGCACACAATCAAGCATATAGAAGGTTTACAATACTATCCAACACATATCATTCACCATTAAGAGTCTAATACGAATAGCATAAAAACCATAACCTACCTCCACCGAAGATTCGTGATCAAGCAAGCCATTTCCCAAAGCTTTGTTATCCTCTTCGTTTCTCCTCTCTCTCGATCGTTCTTCTCCCTCTCTTGTTCTTTCTATTTTTCTTATTCCAACGTTCTTTCTTTTACCCTAATTAGCATATAATTAAGTATAAAAGATGATGAATTAACCCATTAATTAATTCAAGGTTATCTCTTTTAACCCCCAAGAAATTGACTTATTAATATTAACCCACTAAATTTATAATTATAGCAGGAATAGTCCAAAACGCCCCTTAATATATGTAACAGAAATCCAACCCAGTCAGGGTTTACGCAGCCTGTGACGGCCCGTTGTGCCTGCGACGGTCCGTCCTGCAGGTCTGTCACAAAGTTCAGAGACTAATTTTCTATGGAAAATGTGTGACGGTCCGTCGTGCCCACGACGGTCCGTCCTGCCATTCCGTCGTGAAGTTCAGAGAGTCAATTTCCGTACCCAAATTTTAGAATTCTAAGTGTTTTGGAACGAGACCCCCTCGACGGTCCGTCGTGGGTTCCGTTGAATCAGACAGTTTTTCCAGAAATAAAATCTGCTGCTCAAAGCGACTAAACAGGTCATTATAGATAAAAATTTAGAGAACGTGCTACTAGCAAGGCTTAAAAGCTTCCAGGAATTTTCCTAACCCTTGTTTTATATTTTGTTTAATGATTTTTGGGATATATACTATTTTTAACTGTGGGGTGGAGGAATGAATTCCTAGTTTTTACTGTTTTACTGAGTTTTTTAGGATCGGTTCCTTGTCTTTTGTTTTCAGTTCTTTTCGTGAGGATTGTACCGTTTGAAGCGAGTGTCTTTTATTTATTTATTTTACGAATAATTTGTTTTAATTATTCGTTTTGGAAAAAAAAATCCCATTTGAAGTTATATGATACTTACTATTTGGGTCTAATTTTAAGTAGTACTTTCTTATGAATGCTTGATTACTAGTGAAATTGCAAAACTTTTGACATTTAGTTTCATGGTTGTGACTTTGTATATAGCTTATTTATTTTGTATTTTTCTATGATCCTGGCTCTGTTAGAAGTAGAATTGATCGATCTTGATTGATACTTGTGTCATATGTGGTGAGATTTTGTTTATTCCATGTCTTGCATCTTAGTTATCAACTTGCTCTGCATGTTATTGAAGTGAAATTAAAAAAGTGCTTCCTTGTTTAGGAGATGATAATACACTTTCTTTGATTTGTCTTAAAATTTTTAGCCTTTTCAGTTATTTTATCACTAGTTAGCCCTTTTGAGCTTGTAGCCTTTTGTTGGTACCCATATTTTTCCCTTGACTATGTTGTTGAATCCCTAGTTTTTGTACCATGCGTCCTTGAGAATCATAGCATAAAACTTTTTTCAATTATTCATTTCTGAGAAAAAGGGATGGATGAGTGAAAAGATAATGAATGATAGCTACAAAATTCATAAATAACCTCTTTGAAAGAATGTGAAAAAAAGTATATAATCAGAAAAAAATTATCTTAATAATTGTCCTAGTCCTTCCAAGTACATCGTGCACCTTAACTCATGTAAAATACACAAGTTGAGGGTGGCTATTATGAAAAAAATAATGACTAAAACATTCTTGTGATGATGAAAATTACTTGTGAAATAATTGTTGATTAGAGGACTGAAAATGAAGAGAAGAAAATATGGGTGATAAAATATAAATATTGCAAAGTGATTAAGGAAGAATTAGTCACTATCATATATTTTTTCTACCCGTCCCCTAGCCTACGTTATAATTCGTTAAAGTCCTATTTGATTCTACTCAAGCGTGCTTAATTAGTTGAGATGTACATAATGGGCAAGAATATGGTTCTTTGTGCATACATGTGAATTTTATTTGTGAGTGTGAGAGTTGTTCTTGATATGAAGTCCTTAATTTATATTAAATCTTTTAAATTGACTGTGTGGACTATTTCTGTTTGTAAGGGCACTTGTTTCATGATAGATAGGTGATGTTATTTACTTTCTCAATGAGAGTAGGTGAGCAAACTTAAATTTGATGAGTTCAAAATCCTTCCTTGGAGTTAGGAGGTTAGAGGTTTTCTCTTTACTTGGATGTCTTGCATAATAATTGATAAGTCTACATGATATTTTAAAATGTATATATGGCCTAATTTTTTGTAACAATCAAAGTTATGACATTGCTAGAATAATCTTTTTTAGATGAGATTCAATGTTTGCTCGAGGATGAATAAAAGTTTAAGTGTGGGGTGTTGATGAGAGGCAAAATTACAAATTTTTATCATTATTTACCTCACATTTATTATTATACTTCTCATTTGTTAGCATAAACTTTATGGATTGTCCTATTTGTAATTTATTTGTACGATTAAATTTGTGTAGAAATGAAAAAATTAAGAAGCTAAAATAACTTAAAAATAGAAGATTGAAAAAGAAAATCAACCAGGCAAATTAATAGATTAAAGTGAATAAAATAATATATTTATATGTAAGATGCATATTATGCAATTGTGAATTGCATAAGAAAGCAGCCATGTGGCAGTCTCCCACGCTTCACGCTGCACTACTACATGCGGAACAAGAAAAAGGAAAAAAAAGCACGTCAATTCTTATGGATTTTTATTCCCAATTTTTTTGGACTCAATTATTTTATTTAGGGTTTTCTAAATCTATACATAAGGCATGGAAAATGATTATTTATTAGGAAGCCAAGAAATAAGATACCAGAAATAATATAAATTTTCTTCTAGATTCGGAGCTTTGTAAGAGCTGTCCTGGTGGAGAATTGTGATTTATGCTTTCTTCTCCTTTATTAATTATTTGTATTCGTGATTAATAAAAATATAATTTATCTATTGTTCCTAACTTTTTATGATTAACACAAACATGTTTATTTTAATAAATTTTTATTGTCTTTTTGAGATAATGAGTTGCTAAGTATGAATAGTAATTAAGTAATTCACAAATAGGTTATTGCATATATTGATAATTATTTTGCTTAGAAGTCTTTTCAATGGTGTCCAACGTTAGAACTCGCCTTACTACTACTTGCTGGACCAAGGAGGTAGTTAATAAGAAAAGAATTATGAACGTAGATTTAGTATATACTATTTATACGCTAGTTTCAATTGATGCAAAGTACTTAGCCATCCATTGAATATGATGCTTAATATAAGGTAAAGGTAAGGTTTAGTAACGTATACACACATAGCCGGACAAAGGAACATGGTGAAATTCTCTAGATGCAGAACCAAGGATTTAGAGATACATAACTAACTTATCATTTTGCATGCATAACACTAGAGAACAATTGCTATTACCAGGATTACCGCGTTATGAGCTTATGGATAACACATTCCTAGTTATTTTTATTCATTTGGATATATATAAATACTGTGTTCAAAGCGATTTTTATTTCATTTATTTTTATTTCAATTTAAAATCCCCCATTTTAATATAACGCCTATCAAGTTATATATTTGCCATTGATAATATCCTTCCATATTCTCTGTGGGATCGACCCCGACTCATTGTTGGGTAAATATATTACATATGATCGTTTATATTTCTTTTCAAGAAGTATATTTGAACGTTATCACTAGTCATTTAGGGGAAGGAATCTGGGACCTTTTTGAAGAGATGTACGTTGTCATAGAGGACGAGGTCGAGTTAGCTGGTATCGGCGATGGTGATACTGGAGAGCAGCCATGGAATTGGACCTCCACACTAATCCTTAATACCTGAATATCTTGGTAGAAGGATATTATTTATTCATCTTTTCTAAATCAATGGAAGTACGGAAAGACTCGAGACCCATCATTTTGTAGTTTCTTTAATTACATGAATTATTAAATTCCCCTGTAATTTTTAAAAAGGCAACATGACCCTTTGTCATGGTCAAAGTTTATATTTTTTTTCTGATTTGAATGAAAGCATTTTTTATTGAAAAGTTGTTTATTTTCTTATTTTCTCATTTTACTTTACTATATTTATTTGCTTATGATTTCAGTAATTTGAATTTACAACCTGACAATGTCATGGAAAGTCACGAGCTAAACATACATAATGAGGTAGGTGATAACGAATGTTAATAGTACGAAGAGGAAAATGATGTAGCGAAATATGTTTCTGAGGAATTTTGGCAGTTTGAGAATCTGCATAATCTGAATTTGGAAGACTATGAATCTAGGAGACCATGAGTGTGTCAAAGAGGTCAAAATCATTGTCCACCTGAATGAAGCCCAAAGAAAGAACCTGATTCATTTGGATGCTTAATTAATTGATGTGTTCGTCAGGGAACTCAGCGACATGCTAGGGCTGAGTACCAATGAGGTGTGTCACGAGTTTCTGATTAATACAGGATTTAGTATAGTAAAGTAGAATGCTTGGAAGTTCAAGCCCGAGCTACGTTTAATGATTAAACCAGATATCACCAAAAGGATCAAATCTCAATTAGTTGATGTGAAGCAATAGCCGACTTAATAAACCAATGTTTTTCCGGTCGCCAAAAAAGATGGGATCATCAGAATCTGTGTCGACTAAAATGATCTCAACAAAGTAAGTACAAAGGATAAGTTTATTTTTCCAAACATTCACATTCTGATCGATCACTGTGCTAAGCATGAAATGCAATCATTTAAGGATTGTTACGCAGGTTATCACCAAATCGTGATGGATGAAAAAGATGTAGAAAATACAACACTTATCGCACCCTGGGGTGTATATCATTATAGGGTGATGCCATTTGGTCTCAAAAATGTTGGTGATACTTATGTGAAAGTTATGATGACAATATTTCATGACATGATTCATAAGAAGATCGAGGTGTACATATATGACTTCATTATCATGTCCCACGAGTTTTTGGATCACGTGACACATTTAACAAAGTTCCTTGAGAACATTAAGTTAAATCCCTCCAAATGTGCGTTTAGGGTGTACTCCAATAAGTTGCTGGGATTCATAGTCAGCCGAAGGGGTATTGAGCTCGATCCTTCCAAGATCAAGGCCATTAAAGAGTTACCTCCTCCACAGACAAAGAATCAAGTAATGAATTTCTTAGGGAGGTTGAACTACATCAGTAAGTTCATAGCTCAATCCACCGTGGTGTGTGAGCCTATCTTTATGTTGTTGGAGAAAGATGCTTTGACAAAGTGGACTGAAGAATGACAGACTGCTTTTGATTCTATGACGAACAAGTGTTGTTGTCTCCGCAAGAAGGAATCCCATTGTTGCTATAATTGCCCGTCTCAGATAATTAGATGCGTACTTGATCAACATCACTGGATGGGGAAGAAGAAACAAGCTATTTATTACATAAGAAAGAATTTCACTCAATACGAGTCTTGTTATACTCTTTTGGAAAGAAAATGTTGTGCTTTAACTTGGATTTCCCAGAAATTGAGGCATTATTTGTCTTATTATACTACATGTCTCATTTTCAGAATGGACCCATTGAAATATATAATTTCAAGAAGGCAATGTTAACCGCAAAGTTGGCTAAGTTAAAGATGTTTTTGAGCGAATTTGATATTATGTATGTGACCCATAAGGCGATAAAAGAACAGGATTTGGCCCATCATCTTGTAGATAAACCTGTTGATGACGAATATGAATTGCTCAAGACTTATTTACCGGATGGGGAGGTGTCGTTAGCGGGAGAAGATAATTCTGAATCATACCCTGGTAGGAGAGTATTCTTTTATGGAGCGGCGAATCACCAAGGATAAGGTAATTAAGAAGTTTTAGTTTCACAATCTGGTCAACACTATCCCATGGCTGCTAAAGTACGATTTAATTGCATTAACAACATGGTTGAATATGAAGATTGTGTCCTTGGTTTGAAAATGGTCATTGACATGAATGTCCACAAGTTGCTAGTTATTGGAGATTCAGATATGTTGAATCATAAGGTTCAAGGAGAATGAGTTGTGAAGAACCCAAAGATAACACCATACGTACAATATATACAAAAGATATGCGGAAAATTCCGTAAGATTAATTTCAGAGATACTCCTAGAGCACAGAATGAGTTTGATGATGCTCTTTCAACCATTGCCTCAATGATTAAACATACGAATACTGATTACATTGATCCTCAAGATATAGTGCATAAAGAACATCTGGCCCATTATTCACATGTTGAAGCAAAATCAGATGGTTTTCCATAGTATTTTTAAATAAAGAAGTACTTAGAGATCGGGAGTTATCCCGAGGATGGAACATCTAACCATAGGAAGTCGATACACCGTATGTCCCTCAAAATCTTTCTAAGTGGATAAATCCTTTTTAGGAGGACTCTAGATTAAGATCTTTTCAGATGTACAGATGCTGCTAAAGATTAGAAGCTTATTAAACAAATACATGCTAGAGTTTGCGGTATACACATGAATGGACTCACTTCATCGAGGAACATCCTTCGATGTCCAATTATTTTTGGATGACTATGGAGCACACTTATTAATCAAATACATTCTAGAGTCTGCGGTACACACATGAATGGACTCACTTTGGCAAGGAACATCCTTCGATCCAGTTATTTTTGTATTACTATGGAGCACGATTGTTACAAGTTTGTGCATAATTGTCATAAATTTCAAGTGCATGGTGTTTTGATCTTAGTGCCACCTCACAAATTCAATGTTATGAGTTCATCTTGGCCATTCATAGCTTTGTCATGGATGTCATCGGTCCAATAGAGCAAGCCGCTTCTAATGGAAATAGATTTCTTTGGTTTCCACTATTTACTTCACTAAGTGGGTTGGAGCAACTTCGGACAAATTCGTGACCAAGAAAGTGTAGCTGATTTTGTGCGTAACAATCTAATATGCAAGTTTGCAGTACTAGAGTCCATCATTACTGAAAAATTGAGCAATTCTCAACAGTCACTTGATGAGAGATATATGTGAGCAGTTTAAGATTACTCACCAAAACTCAACTTTTATCTTCCTCAAATGATTGGAGCTATAGAGGTTGCCAATAAGAAAATCAAGAAGATTTTGAGGAAAATAATCGACAATCACTTAGCTTTGCATGAGATGTTATCGTATGCTTTTATGGGTTATTGAATGACCATTAGAACGTCCACTGGAGCTACTCCATACTTTCTATTGTATGGAAAAGAAGCATTCATAATTGCTGAGTTGAGATACCTTTCTTGAGAATTATCCAAGAAGGTGAGTTGAGTAATGGTGAGTTTGTCACAAAGTGAATTGATCAATTGACATTGATTAACGAGAAGAGAATGGTTGCAATTTTTATGTTAAACTATATCAACAGAGAATGATTCGTGCTTTCCACAAGAGAGTCGGAGCTTGAAAATTTTAAATTGGTCAATTGTTTTTTAACGCATTTTTCTTATCAGGATGAGTACAAAGGGATATTTGCACCAAATTGGCAAGGTTTTACCTGGTTCGCAAAGTATTATCTGGAGGTGCTTTAATCTTGTCGCAGATGCATGACACCGCATGGCCAAAACCGATCAACTCAGATGTAGTCAAGAGACATTATGTGTGAAGATTTAGATGGTAATTCTGTTATTTCCTTGTAATTTTTCTATTTGCTTGTATCTGCTTTTTTAAAATTTAATCCCTCTTATAATGAACTACGTCCGACCTGAATTCTCAAGAATGAGATACGTAGGCGGCCTATGTCAGTCTCAATCACCTCATTTTCCCTTTTTATATTTCTGCATCTAAACTATGTTCGAACTAAATTCTCAAGAATTAGATACGTTGGCGGCCTATGTCGGCCTTGGTCAGTTTCTTTGTAAAAATTTATTTTCGTAACCTTTGATGGGAAAAATACGTTTGACTTTATTCCTGCCTCAATGGGATGCGTAGGTGTCATAAGGGTTCGATCATATCTCCCGAAAGATTTATATTTCTCTTTACAATGAAAACTGTGATAGAATTTTGAGAGGTACTAAAGAATTCTCGAGAAGAAGATTTTTCTTAACATGTCAAGATTAAAGTTGCTTTGAATTTTTCCACTGGGACAAAATTTTTGAGAGGATCTCAAAAATTTCATGATTTATTCATCCACAGTTAAAGAAGAGTTAATACAGTTAACTTGATTAAAATATTTAGGATGGCCTCAAAATTTCAACTGGGTTTATCGATAGTCTATGAGTGACTTTGAGTACACCCTAGTGAACAATCAGACAGACTTCCAAGCATCAGACTCAAAGAAGTTCGCTAAGCCTGATGTGATGCGCTACTTGGCAGTAACCTTTTTTCAAAATATTACTTTTCAAAAGTTTATTTTCCTTAAAAAATATTCCCCTTTTGATTTAATTTTTCTAGCATTAAATATTTAGTTTTATCTATCAAGAGTCGGAATATCAAACAATCAATCAAAGATGGAAAGATAAGAAGCAGACAACTGAAGAAATCGACATAGATTAGTTCATTTTAAAATGAACAATTTTTTCTGTTGACGAAGGCTTATAGGTTGCTCTGAGATCAGCAATATTCCTCCGATTAATGAATATGGATAAGTCAAAGGGCGAAGAGCTCCCGAAAATTTACAATTTTTCAGTGAATGTAGGATTTATTCTATATTTCTTTTATCAAAGACTCGGGAATGTGAACAGTATTGTTTCATCCAATTCCCAAATGAAAATCCTAGGAAAGGCATTTTACGGTTTTCATCAAGGACATCATCTACATCACTTTATTACACATGATACTATTACTACTCTGAGGGCTCATTTTAATTTTATTGCCAATTGAGATGATGCAATACCCGGAGGATCGTTTTAGTTTTATTTGTTGATTGAGATGATGCACTACTCGGAGTGTCATTTTTTTCGTGTTATCGATGTAGATGATACACGACATGGAGGGTCATTTTACTGTATTTTTAGTTGAGACGATATCACTATCCAGAAGGCACCTAGAAGAAACTATATCACTCGATTAAAAAATCTTCAGTTGGTACCAACGATACCTCAAAACAAATCATGCATCACAAGAAAAAAAATCATGCTTTGTAAAAAAACACGCATCGCGAGTTGATATTCATGCATCAGAGAAATTTATTAATCGCAGAAAATCATGCATCGCGAGAAGATATTCATGCACTGCGGTAAAATTTCGTGCATTGCACGAAAATCATCCATCGCGACAAAATATTCATGCATCGCGAAAATATATTCATGCATCATACAAAATCATGTGATGTGAGTTGATATTCATGCATCCCAAAAAATCATGCTTTGCAAAAAGATATTCATGTATCGCGGTAAATCATGCATCGCGAGTTGTTATTAATGCGTTGAGGAAGGTCATGAATCACGAGAAGATATGCATGCATCGCGAGTTGATATACCTGTATCGAAGAAGAAGTCCTTCATTGCAAGAGAAAATTCATGCATCATGGAAAATTCATGCATTGCGGAAAATTATTCCTTTTTTTAGAAGAATTCATACATTGCAAGAGAAAATTCATGCATTGCGATAATTTATTGATGTAGTGTGAATTTACGGTACATTGAATGCTTTTTCCTTAAGATTGGTGTGTATCTAGAGTCTTTTATCGAACTTTTAATATGTTTTTTTATATTTGTTTTGAAAAAAGGTGTCCAAAACCAAAATGAAAAAGGCAACTGAGATTTAGTGCAGAGTGGCCAAGAAGGTCATCGACAGTCCGTCGTTCCATTGATAGACCGTAGATGGTGACCGTCGACTAGAAGATCAGGCATCTGGAGAAACTAAGGGAAATCTGACCATGTGTGGCGCTACGAAAGGATCGATGGTCCGTCGATTGATTGATGTACCGTCCTATTGAATCGTCGATTGGATAACAGATAGTCCTAGTACCTGAAGTTGAAGAAACTCTAAATATGGAAAGACGGAAGGCATCGAACGACTGTAGATGCATCGATGGACCGTGTTGTTGGTATATTAATTGATTAAGAGAAAATGCCAAAAGAAGAAGAAAAATGTCAAGTCTGGACTAACGAAAGCAGCAATGGTCCATCGTTTCATCGACGGACCGTCTCTGGGGGTCGTCGATTACAACCACTTTTTTTTTTACAACTTTTTTTTAACTCTTTTTAAATTAAGACAATATTTTCTATAAGTAGGTTGTAAAACCTTGTTTTTGTTGTTGGATTATGTTACTACTATTCTTATTTCATGCATCGCAGAAAACCATGCATCGTGAAAAGATATTCATGCATCATATAAAATCATGCATCGCGAGTTGATAGTTGTGCATCCTTGAAAATCATGCTTTACATGAATATATTCATGTATCATGAAAAAAAATATGCATCGCTAGTTGTTATTTATTCATTGAGGAAAGTCATGAATCGCGAGTAAATATTCATGCATCGAGGAAGAAGTCATGCATTTGAGAGAAAATTTATGCATCACAGGAAAATCATGCATTCCGGAGAAGAATTCACACATTAAAAGAGAAAATTCATTCATCGCGATAACATATTTATGTACTATGAATTTATGATACATTCAATGTCTTTTCGTTAAGATTAGTGTGTGTCTAAAGCCTTTTTATTGAACTTTTTATATCTTTATTTATCGTTGTTTTGAAGAAAGGTGTCCAAAACTAAAATGCAAAAGGAAACAAAGATTTAGTGCATAGGTGGACCATGAAGGTCATTGATAGTCAGTCGTTCTATCGACGGACCGTAGATGGTGACCATATACAGGAAGTTCAGGCAACTGGAGTTGTAGGGCTACGAATGGATCGACGGAGTATCAAGTTGAATCCTCGATTGGATCAGATATAGTAACAGTAACTAAAAGTTGAAGAAACTCTATGTATGGAATGACGGAAGGCATCGAAGGACAGTAGATGCATCGACGGACCGTAGTGTTGGTCTATTGATTTATATAGAGAAGATACCAGATGAATGACCAAAATTTCAAGTATGGAATGATAGAAGCAGCGAAGGTCCATCATTTCATCGACGGACCGTCTGTGGGGGTCGTCGATTACAGCCGCGTTTTTTTGAGAACTTTCTTTATTTTAACTCTTTTTAATTTAGGACAATATTTTTGGTGTTAGATTATATTAATTCTATTCTTAGTTCTTGTATCGCGGAAAATCTTGCATCGTGAAAAAATATTCATGCATCACAGAAAATCATCCATCGCGAGTGTTGATATTCACGATGGATATATACATGCAACGCGAGTTGATATTCACGCATCGAAAAAGAAGTCATGCATTGCAAGAGAAAATTCATGCATTGCAGTAAATTCATGCATTGCCGATAAGAATTCATACATTGCAATTGAAAAATTCATCCATCGCGATAACATATTGATGTACTTTGAATTTACGATGCATTCAATGCTTTTTACTTAAGATTGGTATGTATCTAGAGCATTTTTATCAAACTTTTAATATGATTTTTTAATCTTTGTTTTGCAGAAAGGTGTCCTAACCCAAAATGCAGAAGGCAACTGAGATTTAGTGTAGAGGTGGCCCACGAAGGTCATCGACAGACCGTAGATGGTACCCTCGATTGGAAGTTCAGGAAGGTGGAGAAACTAGGGGAAATCAGACCATGTGTGGGGATACGAAAGGAGTGGCGAACCGTCCTGTTGAATCATCGTTTGGATCAGAGATAGGCTCAGTACCCCATGTTCAAGAAACTCTAAGTATGGATGACGGAAGGCATCGAAGTACAATAGATGCATCGACGGACCGTGTTGTTAGTCTATTGATTGATTAAGAGAAGATGCCAGATGAAGGAGAAAAATGTCAATTCTTGAGTGATGGAAGCAGCAACGGTCCATCGTTTCATCAAAAGACCGTCTATGGGGGTCGTCGATTACATCCCCGTTTTTTGGACAAATTTTCTTCATATAACTCTTTTTAATTTAAGACAATATTTTCTATAAATAGGGTTTAAAACCTCGTTTTGGCGATTGGATAATATTACTACTATAATTAGTTTATCTTTTGAGATTGGGTTTTTGCAACTTTGGCATTAATTCAAATTTTCTGATTTGGTTTTAAGTGGTTTCTTATTGTTCCAAGTTGAATATGTTGATTGTCTACGAATCTATCTAAGTATGTTCATGATTTATTATTCATCCACTATGAATTGTGTTTATCTATGCATGAGTAACTAAATCCACAACTAGGGTTGTGGGAACTATGGGTGGTTTACAAAGTAAACCTAGCGTAATAAGAATTCTCAAATAGGTTATTGCATTCATTGATAATTCTTTCGCTTAGAACTCTTTTCAACGAGTGCATGCATTAGAGCTCGCCATATTGTTACTTGTTGGAACAAGGAGGTAATTAATAGTTCTAGAATTATCAACATAGATTTAGTTGGATACTATATAATAGGATAGTTTTGATCGGTGCGAAGTAATAACTAAGTCATACATCGAATACGATGCTTAATATGAAGTAAAGGTAAATTTTAGTAGCTTATACACACGTAGTCTAACCTAGGTATGGGGTGAAATTCTCTAACTGTTGGACCAACGACTTAGAGATACCCAACTTATCACTTTTCATGCGAACCAGTGGGAAATAATTTTTATAGCTAGGAATATGGCGTTATGA
Organism: Solanum peruvianum; assembly: GCA_027705065.1. Lineage (NCBI taxonomy): Eukaryota > Viridiplantae > Streptophyta > Magnoliopsida > Solanales > Solanaceae > Solanum > Solanum peruvianum. Next base: position 7,277,529 of record JAKWJD010001756.1, on the reverse strand, counting down.
ATCTATGGGGAAAACTTACACCCTGGTTTCTCTCACATCTTGATAAACATGAAAGATTTACTCTGATTAATTGTTTTACTTAGAGATAAATAAAGATTTTGAACTCACTAAACCCCTCTCCCCCCCCCCTTTTAATTAATTTTTTTCACAAAGGAGTTGACTAAATAGAAGTAATGATAAAAAAAATTTCCTCATGGGATCGACCCCAACCTAATAGTTGAGTTCTTTACTACATGTGTCCGCTTATACTTATACACGGAGGTGTAATTTGAGCGTATCAAATTTTGGTGCTGCCTCCTGGGAATGTGGCTTTTAGATTAACCTTAAAAGCATTACTGAAATTTAGTGAACAATTTCTTGATTTTACTTTTTCTTTTGTTTTTGTTTCTCTGAGGTCTAGCTCTAATGTATGCCAAGTACACAGATTCAAGGAGAACAAATAATTCTATTTGATCCTGAACTAAACCATATACTTCAAATAATGAATTGTCAGCAGAACCCAACTAATCTAGGTGATAAGATCAATCACCAATTCCCACCACGACTTAATGCTCACAATCTAGTGGTAGCGGAAAATTTGAATAATAATGCTTTGAGGATGTAACTTCCCATCCCACACCTTTAAGACTTCTATAGGGGAAACATCAATATCACTGATTCTAATAGGCCTCTTGTCCTACTTCCTTCACAGCAGGGGCATACGTTCATGGTAACTAGTAGCTTGATGCAGATCTTACGGTAAGGGGTTTGTTTTTTAGGGCTACCATCTGAGGATCCCCATGCTCAAATAGCCAATATGAGGTAAGTGTGGAAGAGTTGTGTAGGGAAGCCAGACTTTGACATGAATGTCATTGGGTTGAGAGTGTTGCCTCTTTCGCTGGCGGGAGAGGCTGCAATATGTATAATCAAGAACCCATATAATCCAATAGTCACATAATACATAAGTCAAAACCATGTACAACACAAGACAAACATTAACAAGTAATAGTAAAGTCAACATATATAAGAGTTACTAACATCATAATATCAGTAACACCCTTACACATAACCAACCATTTAGTCTAAAAGTTAAATCACCAAGCAAAGCCACATAAACTTACTCAACAAAGTAAACAAACCAAAGGATACCAAGTAATGTCCAACTCAACATAATATAGCATCACTAGTAGTCATCATCATATTTACAAATATAGACCAATAGTATTTCCATCAATGAAACTACGACACATTAGATGTATGCATGCCTTGACTAATAGTACTTCTCGTTGGGTGACGTTATATGCCAATGTGTGCATACACGTCAGATGTATACAAGCCTTTGATGATGCTTTTTTTCATTTGCCGATGTGGACGGAATGATGCGTGTATGCCACGACCGATGTTGTCAAGCCGATGTGTGCATATCACGATTAATATCGCCCAGTCAATGCACACACTCTATGTTTGATGTGTAAAGGACTTGGCCGATGTCATATTAAATTGGTCGATTCTCGCTGGCCATGATCGATATCGCCTACAGATACGCATACACCATGGGTGATGCTTGCAGGCCTTGGCTATTGCTGATACCATTACAGACGTCGTTTTCCAAATAGGCACAATATATGTTTGATGCGTGCAGGCCATGTCCAATATAATCTAGAGAATGTGCACATACCATATTTATGTGTGCATGCGTTGACCCATGGCTCTTGACATTGACAAACATCGTTATCCAATACAAGATATGAAATATGCGATACATGCATGCCATGAGTGATGCCATCCGCCTTTGGCCAATGCACACAGGACACCTTCGTTGTCTCCCAATTGATGCACAAACACAATGTTTTTATGCGTGCATGCCTTGGATGATGTTGCCTAACATTTGCCGATTCAAGGAGGCCAGAGCCGATGATGCCAGTGCATGCCTTGGTAGATTGTGAGCATTAAGTCGTGGCTAGAGCCGATGATGCCACGACTTAATGCTCACAACTAATACTTGTAGGCCTTGGACGATATCATGTGATGTTGGAGGAGGCGTATAGGCCACAAATGATGTCTTCCAGCCTGTGCGCACACACCATGTGTAAAGATTGCAAGACTTGGCTGATGTCAATGTCATTAGAAGATGTCGTTTTCCAGTTGAGCATATGTTATGTTTGATGCTTGAAGGCCATGATCGATGACACTTAGATGATGTGCACACACCATTTTTATGCATTTTTTCCTTGTCATATGTCACCTGACAGGTATTTTTTTTCCATATACATAGATGACACGCATGACAAGGGAATTCCATGACCACTGTCTTGTTCTGTTGGGTGATGCTCGCAGTCCATGACTAAAGTTGCCAAGCCGATGTGCACATGCTAGGGGTGATGCTTGCAGGCCTTGGCTCTTGCTGATGTCATTCAATGACGTCGTTCACCACATGCGCACAAGCTATGTCTGATGTGTGCAGGCCATAAACAATGTCACCTAGCGGATGTGTACACACCACATTTTATGTATCCATGCCTTGACGAATGTCGCCTGACATTAGAACACATCATTTGGTAATACAGTCACATGCAATATTCTATGCATGAAGGCCATGTACGATATTATTTGACTTTTGCCAATGTGAAATTGCCACAACTGATGTTTCCTAATAGATGCTCACACAAAATATTTAATATGTGCATGCCTTTAACGATATTGCCTCACATTGGCCAATGAAAGAAGGCCACAATCGATATCGCATAGTCGATGAACACACACCATAGCTAAGCTAGAAGGCCTTGAACAATGTCATAAGACGTTAGAATATGTGTGTAGTCCATGAGTGATGTTGCCCAACCGATCTGCACACATCACAAGTGAAGCTTCCAGGCCTTGGCTGATGCTTGTCTCATTGGAAGACGTAGTTTTCCATTTGCTCACATGCAACGTTCGATGCTCGCAAGCTATTACTGATGAGGCCTAAAGTATATACACATACCATGTTTGATGCGTGCATGCCTTGGTAGATTTCTCCTAACATTAAGAGGCGTCATTTTCTGTATATGCACATGCTATGCCAGATTCAAGTAGGCCATGACCGATATGTTCTGGTTTTGGTCGATGCGCACATGCAATGACTTATGTTGCCTAGATGATGTACACACACCATAATTGATGCATACATGCCTTGGCAGATGTCGCCTCACATTGGCAGACATCATTTTCTAAATACGCACAAGCTACGCCGGATGCATGTAGGACATGTGTGATGTCTTCTTCATTTGGCTGATGAGCGGAAGACACGACTATTGTCACTAGCCTATGTGCATATGCCACAACTGATACTTGTTAGCCGTGGCTGATGTCATATGACATTAATCGATATGTGTAGGCCATAAATGATGTCGCTAGTCGATGCGCACAAGTCGTGCGTTAAGATTGCAGGCCTTGGGTTATGTTGATGTCATTGAAAGATATCTTATGCCACTTGCGCATATGCTACATCTGATATTTTCATACAATGAACGGTGACACCTACATGATGTGCACACACCATGGTTGATGCATGCATGCTTTGGCAGATGTCCGTTGGCATTTGGAGGCGTCGTTTTCCTTTAATGCACATGCTATGACCAATGTCTTCTACTATTGCTCATGCGCGAAAGCCAATACTAATGTCGCCCGATCGATGCGCACACACTATATTTGATGTGAGCATACCTTGGACTATATTGACAAATATTTGTAGATGTCGTTAGCCATATGGAACATTTATGTCAAGAACCTGATTCTGAAATCCGAATTGCAACCTGATTCATTGACCTCTCAGAGGTTGAAGACAAGCCTCTTCTTACATTCATCATATTCATACGATTAATTTTAGCAGATAAATTTAAAATATTATTGTTTATATTAGAAATATATATATATATATATATATATATATATATATATATATATATATATATATAAACGTCATATAAATGCATATTTGTAAGGAAGTTCATTTCTCATACATCAACAATCAAATTATAAGATCATGAAACTTGAAAGAAAAGGAATCTCATGTCATAAGTAATACTTGCAAAAACGGCATCATTACCAGCATCTGAAAAAAATAGGAAAGAAGCACTACTGGAAATTACCCCACTAGGTCAAATCTACTAGTAAGAAAGAAATATAAAGGCAGGCACTCTCGAATGCATGAGGACCTACCAAGTTCGTATGAAATCTCTGAGTTCGAACACCTGCATGATACCCTCAACATCAACCTGAGCCTACACCTAAAATAGTAATGTTGTATGGAATTAGTACACACTTGTATTAAGTATGGGTACATGCAACAACATATAACGGTAATGCATGAACAATAATGGCCCGTAATAATTAACATTCTTTCTTCGAAGGTCAAGTCTCTTGACTTTGACTATTTCATAATAGGAAGGTCATACCATGAATATATCACACATAATACACACATAGATTCACATAATACACATTTGATGTTTCATATAGTATTAATTTCATATCCATGAGTCCTTGTAATCACGGACGTATCCTTAAGACATATCAAGTGAGGACCCAACATATGGAATCTTAATCCGAGGGTCTCCTTTAGCAAACACAGAGCCTGCTTTATTCGTTCATTTGTACTTCACATTATTCATTTCATTCATTCCTAGGCTTAAGTAAACACCAACAATACCTTTTATGAATATTAAGACTCTCATCGAGATCATCAAGTGTAATGACCAAGAATGACCTAATGTCATTAGTTGAATCCGGTTTCACCTATTGATTGTCTTGCACAAAAACCTTTGGTATTGTTCAATTAATTATCCTCAATACTTTTAGGAAACATTGACCTTAACCTACATACATCATGTGGGAATCATGATATTCCGGTGTCTCCCCCACATAGAAAAGAGGTGGAGTCACTGGGCAAAGTAAAACTAAAAACATACTAGCTTTAGGAGTTCAAACAAACCTAGTTCCCTATGTTGGAAACATAGTTAAAAGGCCAGGAGATTTAAGGAGACCCATACCCACCTTGGTGTAAAGTCTCATCTCATGAGATTTATGTAAACCTCTGCCCTTCCCGAAAGAACGCATCACCAGTCATAGCTAGCTTATCGGTGCTTATTTTAAAGTTTCTTTTTACATTCAACTCATACGTTCTTGAAGATTGCTTCTTAGCATGAGGTAGTCATAGCTAATTAAATAATTTCTCATCTGTTCTTTACGTATTAAGTGTTAATTGTTCTTACACTTACATATAGAATGTGATTGAGACTTGTCTCTTAATATTCAACACTCTCTTAGGTGAGAACTTTTTGTGACCTTTTCTTAGGCTTTGTTGAGACTTGTCTCACCATTAATCTTAGCCTTTATCATGTTGTCACAATTTTCATTAGCATCATAATTTAACATAAGTTACTCACCTCATTACGTGAATGTTAATGTATTAATCTTACCATTAACATATGGTATTACCCATTTTGGGTTACTCATAACTGACTATGTTTTTCTTGATAATATAATATATATTGTGTAAGACTAATGCATTTTACTCATTCAGCCAAGGGTCCAAAGTTCGATCCCTAGTGGCTGCATTTCATTTCATTATATGTGAAAGTTAGGTGTTTCACAATTTCAGTCAAGGGGATCCATGTTTGAGTCCCTTGGGAAACACTTTTTTTAAAAAATTATTTATACTAGGTTACTTCATTCATTCGGCCAAGGGGATCTGTGATCTAATCCCAATGGCCTCAATTTATATTATTTTATTTTCGTGTGAGATGTATGTATCTCACACCCTTATCAAAGGAGATGAATCGAATCCCCTCTCTTACCCTATTTTCATTTATTTTAATAAAGACTTCTTCTCTAGTATTTGGACCTTAAGGTCTCAAGATCCAACCAAATGTCAGCATCTAATTCTCTTCATTTATACTATTGACTAGCCGAAACCATGTTCAATTAACATATAATTTTAATTCACTTTCTTTCCTTTAGCCTAGGAGTTTAACTCATAGTTTTACACAAACTTTTAACCAATTCATTAAGGAATTTACTTGCAATTACTTGTTCATTAGTATCACAATTTCTTTTTGTATGTTAAACAAAAAATATGACATAACGCATGATTCACCATTTTCTTCATGTAAACCATAACAATAAAATTACTTAAAAAGAGCATGTTTTGTGCACATATAACATTCAATATTAGAAGGTACCTAACAACATCATAATAATTTCGAGAATAGACATTGCATACAATAACAATTATTCCTAAAATCACCTACCAGAAGTCATAGGATCTAAGGACAGAGGCATGTAATCAGGGACGACATTAGTTTCTCTATAGGACTTACATTGAACCTTAAGGGACTCTTGGCAAAGACACCAAGAGAGAAGAAAACCCATAACTTTTAAACCTTGACAAGAAGCCACAATCACAAGTCCTTACCCACCAACAATTTTTTTCCGAGCTTTGATTCTTATTCCCACGTGAAGTTGTTTACGTAAAACACTTAGGCGTACAAATTCTTTCTTTTGATGAAGCCAAGAATACTTTTAGAGCAGTGAGTTTACATTTATTTTCTATTTTTAAATTGTGAGGTGAAGCTGAAGATGTTTTTAGGAGTAATATAAAGAATTAAGAGTGGGCATGAAGCACACTCCAAGTGGGAGTTATGCACCCTTTCAGGGTAGTTTGTTGTTGAATTATTCAACATAATTGAAATGATAAAATTAGATTATTGTCTACCTATAAAGTGTGACCCTCCTGATTTTGGTAATAATTTAAATCATTTAAGTCATCCCTTTTTGTGCCTCCAACTTGGCATCAACGATAAGAAAATCTTCTAATTCGCCTTTGGATTCTTCTTCAATACTCTAAACTTCGGAATCTCTTCGTATGTTTCAAGGTTTGACTCGAGTAAAAGACTTTTGAGCCTTCATGTCTCTCTCGGAATAAAGTGGACGAGAGTTTAATAATAAACTCGGACAATTTTACATGCTTGAAGATGAAAACAATGATTAGTAACTCATATAACGAAAACAAAAAAAACACAAAACAAACCAAGACGACATCCCGAAAAATTGTAACAACTCGACTAAGACAAGGACGACCATTAGAGAGACAGATTCCAATGAACTCAATGAATCACATCATGCTATTTACCACATGACAAAGGTTTAAACAATTATTCTTCACTAAAGACAACGATGTAAGATATGCATCACAAAGTGAAAGTAAGCTTTTTGGTTATTCATTCCATGGTTTGGTTGACGTGTGACATAAAAAATGTTACATTATAAACCCATATGGACTCAAACATTTCCCCTAAAGCTTTAGAATACAGTAAGCATGCTTATAAGGTATATAAATCACCCTTCTGCGACGAGGATTTTAACAAGATGAAAATACACACGACTTCAATACTTTAGCAAGAAAATAGAATAAATCACGGAACTGCTTAAGTTGCTTAATAGATAAAACGCGGGTGCAGCTTTGAAACCTTTGAATATCTAGCAGCAAACCAAATAGATGTTCAACAGAAGGAATGAACTTCAATTAAGTTACAACTTTCGATACCACACAAAGAAGACCCATAAGCATTAGCCATTATGCTCAAAAAAAAAAAACAAAGGGTGTGCAGGCATGGGTAAGCAGCCAAATATCTCATTTCATATTTGCTAACAAATAGTACTCGGACAAGGGCAAATAATCAAAGATAGAGACAAGTTCGGAGGATAGAGTTCAAAGGGGAGGGGAAACCAAAACCGACAAATACAACATCTTACGGTTACAACAAACAAAACATGTACTTAACATTCACATCTTTAACAGATTGACCCAGCACAAACGAGATACTCGCCGAGATAATTAACAGCAAACAACCCAGAGCACAAAGCGACGAGAGAAAACATTTTGAAACAGAAGAAATGAAAAGATAGTAAGAGGCGGGGGAAGATTACCTATTCGGAAGCAGCGAAGCAGGGACGAAAGGAGCAGCAAACAGCGATCCCACACTCGAACCGAACACCAGTCCAACGCTTCGTCGATAAACAACAAAGAACGAGAGCCTACTCTGACTTGTTTCCAGCCCGAAAATCTCTCTGTTCTTCTACACGGACAGAACCCAAACAATTCTTCAAGATTTCCTAACCAAGAACTTCTCAACAAACTTTCAAACTCAAAAATCTCCAACCCCAAAATCTCCACCCCGATTTTCCAATAAAAATCAACTCCCAAAATCTCTCCAAAGTTTCAACCCTCTGCCCCGGTATTATTTCCAAACTTTCCAACCAAGAATTTTTCACCAAAAATCTAACAGCAGACAAAAGAAGAAGCAGAATTCTTTTCGAAAAATTTTCAACCCCCAAAAATTCCTAACCCCATTTCTGGAGGTTTAAAGGGGGTTTAAATAGAAGGAGAAAAATAGGGTTTCGTTAAGAGGGCGGGATTTTGCTAATTTCGGCCTCTAACCGAATTCAAAAGTCAAATCGCTTCCTCTTTGGGTCAAGCCAGCTTTTCTGAAATTTCCGTCCACTTGCGGAAAATGGAAAGGAGGGCGGATGGCTGGGATGAAAAGGAATGTCCTTGGCAGCTATGTGGCTCGATCTCGTGCTGCCAAGGACGAACAAGGACGATCCTTGCTGTCGTCTAGCGTTGCAGAGGCTGTGAGAGGAGGGAGAACGCGTGGGGTCGAGCGTGAGGGAGAGACGCGGGGGCTGCTGGGAATCGAGAGATTCTGGATTGTCCTTGCGCGTGAAGGAGAGCTGGGAATTTCTCGCGTCTAGGGGGGTGGTTTCAGTTTTTGCAGGGGATTTTTGTTGCGTTTCGCGTCTGGGGTTTGGTAGAGGGCAACGAGAGGAGGGAGAGAGCGTGGGGAAGAGACGACGGGGGGAGACGCGTCTTCTTCTGGGAATTTGGGACGAGGAAAAGGGGAAGAAGGAAAGTGGGGGGGGGTCGCGTCTGGCTGTATGGGGATTTGGGGGAGGAAGAAAGGGGAGGCCGGGTCGGGTCGAAACGTTAGGTCAGCGGGTTGGATGTTTGGGCCTGGGTTTGATTTGTGGGTGGGCTGTTGGGTTTTAATATTGAAAGAGGGCTGGAGGGGTTAAAAGAAGTGGGTTTTTAGTTTAGTGGGCCAAGTAGGAGGAAAATAAAAGAAAAGGGAGGGTTGGGCCTAGGTGATTAAACAGAATCGGTTGAGAAGGAAGTGGGGTGGGCCTGGGTAGAGAGGAAATAAAGATGCGCTGGATTGAATTAATTCAACTGGGGATGACAAATAACCAACTAAAATGACGAGTTTTGTATCAACTAATTAACGAGGTTTTTTTTTTTTTTTAGTAAAATTATTATTAAAATTGTAACAAGTGATTAAAGTATAATTATAATTTAGATTGAACTAGTTTAATAAAATACATAGGTATATTTCTTAGAGGGTTCTTGAATAATCATAAAATATACAAACTATATACATAATTATGTAAAATATATATACTATCCAAAGTTATGATAAGTAGCATAAAATCCATGTACTATATATATATATATATATATTTTATTATTATTTATTTTTTTATTTATATATATATATATATATATATATATATATTATATTTTTTTTCTTTTTAATTTTCGCAAGATTTATAAATCTAATTACCTTAAATAATTTGAAAAACTCACAAAGCTCGATAATTAATTTATACCGATGTGGGTCAAAATTGGGTATCAACACTAACTCTAAGGTAGAAACTGCCAATTCACTGTCCAATGGACGCCCTCATCAATGGACTGTGCATAGTCAAAGCCCGTTGTCTTGGGCATAGCTCTACATTTAGTGGGGTGGAGTTTTTTCATATGAATCACCTTCTAAAAAAATTCCCAACAGTACGACCATCGTTCAATCGATGCCCAGTATTTAGGGTCCGTCTTTTGGTCCCTGTGAAAAGTTGTCAAGATACAACTGGCCTTGGTGTGGTTTTTTAATTAACCCCATGTATTTGTGAACCATGGAAAATTATTTTAGGGTATTTAAATTGGTGTATATCCGTAGACCTAGACTAGACCCTTTTGTTTCAATTATCAAAACCCCTTTCTCAAGAAAGAACTCTTTAAAACTCTATAAAAGTTAGATATTAACGAAGGGCTAGAAGTGAAGGTTTTTCACGTTTTATTAACAAAAATTTCTTGGGTTTGTTCCCATTGAGGTATGGTAGTTCATCCTTAAACCTTTTTTCATTTAAGGAGCCATTCCTAACAGATTCCAAAAAGGGGTTTTAAGTCCAACTTCTTCTATTTATGAATCTAACCATGAGCCTTTGAATGAAAACATTTTAATTGTTGAATTATGTTATTTTAGTCTTAGTTTATGATTTTAATGTCAAAACCACAATAAACCCATGCTTATGCTTAATATAAACTTTTGACGTGTGAAGTTGGTCTAAAGTGCATGATTTGATAACGTTAAAACTATGGTTTAATTTAAGTTATATTTGCAATTAGCTACTTCTATCAATGCAATTTTATGATGAATTGCTGGATAAATTGAGAAAATGTAGTAAATTCTTGGATGAAGAGTAAGTTGTTCTATCTTCTTTAGTTTCTATTGAAATGATCTTGAGTGGTATGGTCCACCTTTAGTGGCAATTTTTACTTGTAGCATTTGAATATGTATATATATATGTGTGTGTATTGTGTGTATGGACTTTAAAGCATGATATTTGAAGTAAAGTGATCATGACAATGTTCATGTTGATATGTTTAAGAAAGCTGGAATTGTATATCTTGTAGATATTATGTCTAAGTGAAGTATGTGTATATGTGAAGCATGCAAGTTTTTGAATTATGGTGAATGAAGGAATAAATATGTTTACAAGTCATGTTATGAATATGGTGATTATGTGAAAGGTGTACTTACATGTATTCACACACACAGACTGTGAACGTATAGATGAAGTCTAGTAATGAAAATGAGGTATTGTAGGGTGATAACTCTTCATGAGTTAAGATGAAGTGTTTATTAGCAACCTCACTTTTCAAAGATATTTATAAGATTATTGGAGGTTGGATACCTTTCGTGAGTTGAGATGTGATGTTCAAAGGTAACCTCAAGGGGATAAGTACTCTTCCTTCGTTGAGAGGCAGAACTGAATGGATATCCCTTAAGCTATAGTTAATAAATGTTTAAGACTTCATGGCGTAGTTACGCTTAGCATTGCGAGGATTTGAAGAAGGGGTGGGTACACTTTGTGAGTAGAGATGTTGCATCCAATGTACATCTCGAGATGAGCTCCTCATTAGTAGAGAATGAGTTACTTAGTAGCGATTTCCTTATCCCATAACTATGAGCCCGCATAGGTATAACTATTGGAGATTACATGTAAACGCTAGGAGTATGACCCTACCGTAACCAAATGTGGATCCCTCATCCGGTAGTGGTTAATATCGGGATTCTATGTCTAGATGTCATAGCCTATGTCGGATAAAGATATAACCCCGAAAATGAAATGTAATGCATTAAGTTTTCTTAAGGGTGTACGATACTCTTAAATTTACTCTCTAAAGGAAGTAAAATCGTTCATATCAAGTAAATAACCCAACTACTGAAGTTGGGATCGTTCCGACGAGGAAAATGGTTCAGACACAACTTTATTCTATTATTACTTCAATTTAGTCAATTATTTTCTAAAAACAAATAACAAAAAGGGGTTTTTTATCAACGAAAGCAATTTTCTAAATTAAAGTAAACAAGTGACAGGTTCAAGTATTGGAGTTTTAATCAAGTTATGAGAGTAACTAGGGCGTAAGTGTTCTCCACAGGCTCCTAACTCGGTAATTCTAGCTATAATAATCCTTTACCAATATATTGCATGCAAAGTAATAGGTTAGGTATCTCTTAATCCTTGGCCGGACATCTAGAAAATTTCACTACGCACCTTTGTACGGCTACGTGGGTTGCTTTACTAAACCTTATACTTTCTTCATATTAAACATCATATTCGATATTTGACTAAGATGTTACCTGGTACCAACCGACACTAGCCTATTAGATAGTATACACTGAATCTATGTTGATAATTATTTTCCTATTATCTACCTCCTTGGTCCCGCGAGTAGAAATAAAGCGAGTTCTAACGTTGGCTACCGTTAAAAAGAGTTCTAAGAGAAAGAATTATCAATACATGCAAGACACTATTCTAGAATTGTTAATTTAGCTAGGTTATTTACCCATGGTTCCCACAACCCTAGTTATGTAGTTTAGTTACCCATTCTAATCAATGCACAATTCATATTGATAATTTAAGAATTCATTCACTTACTTTGATGAGAATAAAAAAATTCCAAAAATTTACTTGAATATATCACAAAAGACCAATGATCGATTCCGAAAAAGCAATATCAAATCCCAAAATCAAAAGTTCAATACTTAGACAATAAAACAGAAAAATATCCAAAAGTCCAACCCCAAAAATGAGGTTTTTAAAACTATTTATATTAAAACAAAACATAATAAAAGGGGGAAATCTATTTAAAGAAAAATCTGCCAAAAATGCGTCCGAGTAGATGACCTTTATGACGGACCGTTGTGACTATGACGGACAATTGTGGCTTCCATAATTCCATACATAGAACAAATCTCTTCTTCTTTCTTCATCAACTCTCTATTACCATCGAAGGACAGGTGCGACGGACCGTTTGAAGCACGACGGTTCGTTGAGGGTCTTCGTTACACGACACGTAGAATCTTCTGAAGTTGGGTATTGGACTACTCTCTGTTATCCTTGACAAATGTGAAGCTACTGTATTCTAACTTGGTCAGAATTCCCTAACTTCCTTCAGCAACTATTATATTCTCACGATGGTTGACCACTGCGGACCGTTACGTCACCATGGACCGTCGTGGGATCCGTAGGTGGTTACTTTTTCAATTTCATCTCAAAATCACCGCGTTCTAAAATTTTCTGAGAATAAATAGAAAACTACATCAAAAATCAATACAAAAAGTATTTAGACACATACTAAACATAAGGAAAAGGCATTCAAAGTACCGTGAAACCACGGTACATTAGTGTACTTTTTAGGGTAGGTTGTGGTATGAGACGTCATCTATTGCACAAGTTGGCATTTTGAGGGACTCTTGGTGTGCTCTTATACGAAAGATGTATGAATGGGTAATTATATGATGTTAATGAACTAACGTGACATTATGTCTAATGTTAAAATCATGTCGATGTTATGTCTTATATGATGAAAGCCATGTATATGATGAATGTGAGGTGCCTAGTCTAAGGGAATTCTCAAGGGTCAATAAGGTGGGAGAAGTAGTATGGGATGCTACTTTAACATTGCACAAGTATAACTTGCGAGTTGTCTTGGTAATTGACTTTATGTTAATTTACTAGTATATGTATGTTCCCTCTAGTGTCATTAGTATTGCATGTTGACTTGTGAATGAGATCAAGCATGCCTATCCTTGGTAACCATAAGAGTCACTTAGGTGTGTATCGAAGAGATTGTATGGGCTATTTCTTCATGTCTTACCTTAGCGAGTCTTAGGATAACTTTTGATAGGAATAGAGTTTACTATTGATGACTTCACTGTAAAGTGTAATATTATGAAATTATGGGAGTTTTAATTTGTGTTAAACGATGATCTACTTGATGTTTTATGGATATTTTCATGAATGTTTTACTTAATTAGCTTGAAAGATTTATTTCAACTAAAATGTCCTCTTTTACATGTGTTTTTACCTATGTCGTACTTAGTACAATGTTTGTACTAAGCCCATACTTTTCTATACTCTATAAGTATAGGTTGAAGGCAAGTAGAAGTTTAGGAGGCAAAGCTTGGGAAGTTGACTCTCTCAAGACTAGGTATATCCTCATATATTCGAGGACATAACCTATGTTTCTTTAGCTTCTTATTTCAAGACTTGTAAAGACTTATTATGTATTTTTCAATGTAAAGGGTCATGTCGCTATAATATTTAAATTTTTTTTTAAGTTCGCTTGTGATGATGAGACTTATTACTCAGTATTTTATATAAGATATTTCTTATTATTATTGTTGTGAAAAGTTTTAATTCCCTACTACTTTTCCTATCTTATGTAAAGAATGATAGCTAAGAGGTTTGTACAAGACCTTCGAAGGGTCAAGTGCGCCTTGTCACAACTCAAGAGTGCTTCTTTCTTCTAGGGTGTACTTTCGGGTCGTTACCAAAATCTTATTGTAAGAACCTCAAAGCCTTAATGTCTTAATTCTAAAAGCCTAAACCCAAAACTTAAACCCTAAATATAAAGAAACCTTAAACACTGTAAACCTTAAAATAAACCGTAAAAGACATTTCATACCCCAACAATACCATAAGCTTTAAACCCTAAAAACTAAAAATTCATCAGCCCTAAACTTAAAAACACAAAAACTCTAAGAGGTAATCATATCCCAGAAAAACCCTAGGAAACACTTAATCATCCAAACACTAAAATTCCAAAATACTTCAATAAAAATTGTAAATTCTAAAACTTATAAATCCTTAAATTGTATACTCTTAATCCTAAAAACACAAAAAAAACTCTTTAACTTAAAAACTAAAAAACCTTACAAAAAAATCAGAAAGTCATAAGCCCTTAGAACCTAAATAAAACAACTAACCAAAATCCCTAAACCTATGAAACCATAAAAAATCTTAACCCAAAAAACTTAAACCGCTAAAGCCTTAAAACTTATATAAAACCCTTAAGCTAAAATCATTAAAAACACATTAAGACCTAAACCATAAACCATAACCTAAAACAATAAATCCTAAATCAGAAACTCTAAGAAATCCTAGATCCTAAACCCTATACAAAAAACCCTATCGAAAAGACTAAATTAAGAAACCCTAAGCCTAGAACATTATGTAACCCCAAATCTTATAAACCCTATAAACCCTAAAACCATTTAAAACCCTACAAAACCTAATATGTAAAACTTATATCCTAAAAATCAAATAAATGCTAAACCTAAAAACACACAAAAACACAATACCCTTAGTACTAAACCATAAAAAACACAAAAAACCACAATACCCTTAGCCCTAAACCCTAAAAAACTATGACACACTTAACCCTAGATAAACCCTAAACAAAAAAAAATTAAGCTATGAGCCTTACAAAAACCTAAGTCCTATATTCTAAACACTAAAAAACAAATAAAAAACCCCAAGACTTAAACACTTAACTTAAAAAAAAATCAAAAAAACATTAACCTAAAATCCCAAAGCACTAATGCTTTGCGAAGACAAAATCCTAAATCAAAACCCTCAACTTAATAAAACCAGCATCCCTAAACCCTAAGACCTAACCTAAAACCATAAATCTAAAATCTAAAACTCTACGAACCAAAACCCCTTAGACCTTAAAAAACCATAAATCCTCTAAGCCTAAAAAATCCTTAAGACCATTTAAAGCCCCTAGAAAACCCCAAGAATTAAACCCTAATCCTAAAAATTTGTAAATGCTAAAGTTAAAACATACAAAAGAAAAGGTAAACAAACGCGTGACCTTTAAAAAACGTAAAATAGTTGAATTTCCCTTAACCTAAAAAACTAAGCTCAAAACCCTATAATGTCCAATAATGTATATTGCGAACAACTAAAAAAACCCACAAACACGTAAACCCTAAACCTATGATACCCTTAATGGATTTATCTTATCAAATCGATATAGTTAACCCTAAAAACCATAACCTAATACCTAAACCTAAAAACACCCTAACCTAAAATCAAAAATTCTAAGAAACACTAATCCCTAAACCATATGTAACAACGTGTTTAGTCAATTCGAGCAGTAGAATTATTTTTGATAATAACTGACTGTGTCGACAGATCACACAACAGACCGTCATTGTCACGACGGACCGTCATGGCCACGACGGACCGTCGAGGCTCTTCGTTCCAAAACACTTCAACTCTAAAATATGGGTACTGAGAACGACTCTCTGAACTTCACGACGGAACTGCAGCACGGATCGTCGTAGACACGACGGACCGTCAAAAACTGTAACGACCTGTTTAGTCATTTTGGAGCAGCAGATTTTATTCTGGAAAAACTGGGCCATACTACGGACACCTTGACGGACCGTCATAGGCACGACGGCCCGTCAAGGGTGAATCGTTGCAACATACTTAGAGATTCTGAATTTGGATATTAAAATCGACTCTCTGTAAATTGTGACGGACCTGCAGGACGTGCCGTCACATCCACGACGAACCGTCGTGAGTTTCCGTTGCAAAACACTTCAACTTTTGAGAAATTGGTGCAAGAAACGAGTTTCTGACCGCCATGACAGAGTGCAGGACGGACCGTCACAGGCGTGACGGACCGTCACAATACACTTGGTGAAAAATAGGAATTTTTGCCTCTGCGACGACCTGTGTGACGGACCGTCGCAGGCACGATGGGCCGTCACAGGTTGCGCAGTCCCAGGCAAAATAGGATTTCTCCACACGTTTTAAGGGTCGTTTTTGACTATTCTTTCCTTAATTATGAAGATTGAGGGGTAACATTAATAAGTCTAATTAATTAGGGGTTAAAAGGGGTAACCTTAAGTGAATTAGTGGGGTTTTATTGTCCTTTTTCACACTTAATTATATGATTAATTAGGGTAAAGGAAAGAGGGTTTGAATAAAACAAAAGAGAAAGAACAGAACGGGAGAGAGCAGATCGATCGAGAGGCATAGGGAATATCAAAGCTTGGGAATTTGCTTGTGGATTCCAAATTCTTCGGTGGAGGTAGGTTATGGTTATGTTACGATATTCGTAGTGAACTCTTAATAGTGAATAATATGTGTTGATGATATTGTAAACCTGTCTATATGCTTATTGTATGCTTGTATGAATATGATTATGTGATTTTGATAAAACAAGCATGATGAAAACCATTGAATCCCAAATCTTGAAAGAAACTTTAATCTATGATATTAATGATGATGCCTTGGTGTAAAAGAAGGCTTGATGAATTAAAGTGATGGATTGATGATGCCTTGGTATAGAGAAGGCTTGATGAATGGATAGAATGAGGTTAGTGGATCGGAGTGTCACGTTCCGACACATAGTATTAGTGGATCGGAGTGTCACGTTCCGACACATAGTATTAGTGGGACGGGTGTCACGAACCGACGCATAGATATAGGGGATCGGAGTGTCACGTTCCGACACATATAGGGGATCGGAGTGTCACGTTCCGACACATATAGGGGATCGGAGTGTCACGTTCCGACACATATAGGGGATCGGAGTGTCACGTTCCGACACATAGTGGTAGGGGATAGGAGTGTCACGTACCGACACAAGAGGAAGAAAGATAATGAATCTCGAAAGATGTTAATATACTCAACATAATGAACTTAATTCCCAAATGAGTATGGTATTGAGGCTTGAGTCCTCATGGATGAACTTGATGGTATTTATTGACGATTATAATACTTGTTGCTACATGTTGAGTTTATAGTTGATTTATAATATTACTCGATATGTATTATTGCCTATTTTGAGTTAACCGATGATATCTACTCAGTACGTGTGGTTGTACTGACCCCCTACTTTTATGTTTTCCTCTTGTTATTTGTGTTACGCAGCAAACGTTCCGTCAACTTCGACTCAGCAGTAGATCAAGCCAGTCTTCACTCCATCGGAAATTCAGGATGAGCTAATGCGTCTAGCTTGGACTGGGTCTCATTCTTCAAGTCTTGATGCCTTGAACTTCCGGCATGGACTAGCTTTTTAGTATTTTGTTCTTAGATAGTTTAGTTTAGAAATTTGAGATAGATGTTCTTGTGATGATGACTTCCAGATTTTGGGGATAATATTAATAATAGTTTTGAGTTGTTTTTATTAATGAGTTTAAGTCTTCCGCATTACTTTTGATGATATTGTATTAAAATGTTAAGGTTTAGATGGGTTGGTTCGCTCACATAGGAGGGTAAATGTGGGTGCCAGTGGGTAAATGTGGGTGCCAGTCGCGTCCCCGAATTGGGTCGTGACAGACTTGGTATCAGAGCATTAGGTTCATTGGTCTCATCACACAAGAACAGGTCTAGTAGAGTCTTAAGGAACGGTAGGGGGACGCCTTTACTTTTCCTTGAGAGGCTATAAGACATTAGGAAAATTCCATTCTTTCATTCTTTCTTTCTTGCTACTACTTGAGTCAAATTGGTATCTAGGTGATACAAATTGGTATCTGACCATCTTCATTCTATTTCGCAGATGGTTAGAACTAGAGCAACGACCGCACCAGCAGCGACAACGGAAAGACAGGAAACTACTGAGCCAGCCACTGGGGCTGTGGCTCGAGAAGGGTAACGGCAAGAGGCCGTGGAAGAGGTCGTGGGAGGACGTCCTCTAGAGGGAGGGACGAGCCCCTAGCCCATCTGATACTAGGGCGGTGACTCCTCCACCGACTGAGGATGTAGTAAGAGAGGGTGAGGAAGGGAAACTGAACAAGGGCAGAATGAGGAAATGCCACCCCCAACCTACCCCAGAGATGATCAACCAAGTACTTGCTTATCTTAGCGGGTTGTCTGATCAGGGTCAAGCACCTCCAGTGGTTTCTGAACCAATACCTCCGGTTTCAGAGATACGACATGCGGCTACTATGGCTCCCCGCATGGATGCAACATTGGGAATAGCACATTTCCACGTCTTACTACTGGGCCTATTATGACAAACGATCAACACGAACTTTTCAGTAAGTTCTTGAAATTGAAACCCCCAGTCTTCAAGGGTGCAGAATCTGAGGATGCTTATGATTTTCTGGTTGACTGTCATGAGCTACTACACAAGATGGGGATAGTAGAGAGGTTTGGTGTCGAGTTCGTGAGCTATCAGTTCCAAGGTAACGCCAAAATGTGGTGGCGTTCACATGTTGAGTGTCAACTAACAGAGGCACCACCTATGACTTGGGAATCCTTCTCTACCCTGTTTATGGAGAAGTATATCCCAAGGACTTTGAGAGATAGAAAGAGGGATGAGTTCTTGAGTCTGGAGCAAGGTAGAATGACGGTTAATGCATACGAGGCTAAATTTCGCGCACTATCCAGATACGCCACCCAACTCTGTTTCAGTCCACAAGAACGGATCCGCCGTTTTGTGAAGGGGTTGAGGTCAGAATTGCGGATTTCAGCCTTGCAGATAGCGGCAACAGCAACATCTTTCCAAGAGGTGGTAGACTTTGTGATAGAGGTGGAAGGAGTGAAGCCAGATGACTTCACCACGACATCGACATCAAAGAGATTTCGAAGGGGAGGTGAGTTTAATGGTTCTTATTCTAGAGGACAGAACTCCGGAGGTCACTCAAATCGACCAATTCAGTCTTCACTACAGACTGTAGTTGGGGGTCCACCTCAGAACGGTCAACACTACTCCGAGAGACCTCTGCCCGATTCCAGAGAGTGCTATGGATGTGGGGAGATTGGACATATTAGGAGGAATTGTCCAAAACAGAGTTACAGAGCCCCACTAGCTAGAGGTAGGGGTGGTCATGGTAGAGGCCGTTTTTCTGGAGGACGTGGTGGTCGAGGTAATGGCGGTCACCAAAACGGCAGAGGTGAAGGGCAAAACGGAGCCACTACTACACAACATGGTAGGGGCAACGGACAGACGAATGATAGGGCCCATTGTTATGCTTTCCCTGGGAGGTCTGAAGCGGAGGCGTCTGATGCTGTTATCACAGGTAATCTCTTGGTTTGTGATTGCATGGCATCTGTATTTTTGACCTTGGCTCCACGTTTTCATATGTATCTTCCTCATTTTCTAATGGTCTAAATTTACATTGTGAATTACTTGACATGCCTATTCGTGTTTTCTACTCCGGTGGGTGAGTCTGTGATAGTCGAAAAAGTGTATAGGTCTTGTTTGGTGAATTTTATGGGGAGCAACACTTATGTAGATTTGGTTATTTTAGAAATGGGTGATTTTGATGTAATTCTGGGTATGACTTGGCTTTCTCCAAACTTTGCGATTCTGGATTGTAATGCTAAAACAGTGACATTAGCCAAGCCTGGGGCAGATCCGTTAGTGTGGGAGGGTGACTACACTTCCAATCCGGTGCGTATCATCTCATTTATTCGTGCTCAGAAGATGGTTAGTAAGGGTTGTCTAGCTTTCTAGGCACATCTTAAGGATGACACTACTCAAGTACCATCGATTGAGTCAGTTTCGGTAGTCTGTGAGTTTTTGGATGTGTTCCCTGCAGATCTTCCAGGTATGCCACCAGATAGGGATATAGACTTCTGCATTGATTTGAACCCGGGTACTCGCCCCATTTCTATACCCCCGTATAGAATGGCTCCCGCGGAGTTAAGAGAGTTTAAAAGCACAAACTTCAAGAGTTGTTGAGCAGGGCTTTTTTTATTAGACCAAGTGCATCTCCTTGGGGTGCTCCGGTTTTGTTTGTGAAGAAGAAAGATGGGAGTTTCCGAATGTGCATAGATTACCGACAGTTGAACAAGTAACTATTAGAACAAATACCCCATTCCTCGCATTGATGACTTGTTCGATCAGTTACAAGGTGCTTGTGTCTTCTCAAAAATTGACTTGAGGTCCGTTATCACCAATTGAAAATACGAGCAACGGATGTGCCAAAGACTGCTTTTCGAACTAGGTATGGGCATTATGAATTTGTGGTAATGTCGTTTGGTCTTACTAATGCCCCTGCTGCCCTTCATGAGCTTGATGAACGGGATTTTCAAGCCATACTTGGACCTCTTCGTGATTGTGTTCATGATGATATACTGATATACTCCAAGAGTAAGAAGGAACATGAGGAGCATTTGAGAATGGTGTTGGAAACGTTGAGGGAGAAAAAGCTTTATGCCAAGTTCTCTAAGTGTGAGTTTTGGCTAGATTCAGTGTCCTTCTTGGGCACGTGGTTTCTAAGGATGGAGTGATGGTGGATCCATCCAAGATTGAGACAGTGAAGAATTGGGTAAGACCTACAAACTTGTCAGAAATAAGGAGTTTTGTGGGTTTAGCTAGCTAGCTACCTACCGCCGATTCGTCAAGGGATTCTCTTCCATTGCTTCCCAATTGACGAACTTGACTAAGCAGAATGTCCCATTTGTATGGTCAGATGAGTGTGAGGAAGCTTCCAGAAGCTTAAGACTTTGTTGACTACCGCGCCCATCCTCACCTTGCCGGTTAGAGGGCAAAAACTTCATTGTTTATTGTGATGCTCCTATTCTTGGTTGGGTGCAGTGCTAATGCAAGAGAAGAGGTGATTGCTTATGCTTCGAGGCAATTAAAGGTGCATGAGCATAACTATCCGACCCATGACTTGGAGTTGGCCGCGGTAGTATTTGCACTAAAGCAATGGAGACACTACTTGTATGGGGTTAAGTGTGAAGTCTACACCGGACCATCGTAGCCTACAGTATGTATTCACTCAGAAAGACTTGAACTGAGACAGAGGAGATGGATGGACTACTGAAGGACTACGACATCACTATCTTGTATCATCCGGGGAAGGCTAATGTTGTATCGGATGCTTTGAGTAGAAAGGCCGGAAGCATGGGAAGTCTAGCTCATTTGCAAGCCTCTAGACGCCCATTGGCTAGAGAGGTGCAGATTTTTGGCTAATGACCTTATGAGGTTAGAAATAAAACGAGAAGGGAGGATTGTTAGCTTGTGTAGAGGCAAAATCCTCTTTTCTTGATCAGATTAAGGGGAAACAGTTTGATGATGCGAAGCTAAGTCGAATCCGAGACAAAGTGTTGCAAGGAGAGCTAAAGAGGCAATAATCGATGGGGAAGGTGTGTTTGAGGATTAAGGGAAGAGTATGTGTACCCCCATCGATGATTTGATCACCATATTCTTACAGAAGCTCATAGTTCCGGATATTCTATACATCCTGGTGCAACCAAGATGTATCGCGACCTAAAGCAACACTTCTGGTGGATAGAATGAAGCGGGATATTGTTGATTTTTGTTGCCAAATGTCCAAACTGTCAACAGGAAGTATGAACACCAGAGGCCCGGAGGAACCTTCAGAGAATGCCCATTCCTGAATGGAAGTGGGAGAATCGCGATGGACTTTCGTGGTTTGTCTTCCCAAGACATTGAGTAAGTATGACTCCATTGGGTGATTGTTGATAGGTTGACTAACTGCTCATTTCATTCCGGTCAGGTGACCTACAATGCAGAAAGTTAGCCAAGATCTATATCTCAGAGATCGTTCGGTT